>BGZK01000203.1:0-612152 GCA_005406025.1 Eumeta japonica | reverse complement strand
CTGTTTAGAACCGATTCTGTGGTTATTATTATGCGGTCTTCAACGTTCATCCACTTTTGCCTTAAAGCCCTGGGATATCCGCAAAAGCTAGCAAGATTTCAGCTAGCAAAGGTTTGCCTCTTTTATGGAGGGTTTCGACTTTGATGCCAATGATTTGACAGACTGATTTTATTTTATAAATGTTTTTACTTTCTTGGGTGAAAAGTAAAATGACGAGTACTATGTTGTATTCGGACAGTTCAGTTCGATCGCCCGCCCCGAACGGACGCTATCGCGCGCCCGCTCCCAGCGCTCTAACTAAGCTATTCGCTTTTTGTGCACATCGCCGCTCCGCTGCGCCCCGCGACCCTCCCGGCCCTGCCGATCGAGAGTCCGCTGCCGCGGCCGCCACGCTCCACAACTAATAATATATTATTTCAGGTTTTAACACGCTGAATTTTGAAAGCTTTTAATTAAGCTTTCACAAATAAAGCGACATTTTCGAAAACCCTAAGGTCAAATCATGGCTACCTAACGGTGTCAACGAGGTGATTTGCAGCGAGCCCTGGCGCTGGCCTTCCCCTTCAGGGAACGGCAAACCCGGACGGACCTGGGACCACCGGCCTTGAGGGTGCTCCTCGCCGATACCAGGTGTCGCCCGCCCACCTCCATCATCCCTCACTCCATCCTCCGTACCCCGCTTCTAGGTCTATAGCAGACCTAGCTCGGATGGAGCTGTTAGGGCCGCTAGGTCAAAACCCGCGCGCCCTTATTTCGAATTTAAAAACTCAATATTAAAAAGACTTACTAGACGACATACCGCGCAAACATAGCTGAGCATCCCATTGTGTGTTCGCATACCTGCCCGTCGAGCTCCGAGAATTCGGCCGGCTGACTTGCGTCGTCTATTGTTCGCCCTGACGAACAATAGACGGTAATTAGACACCTGCGCGACACCGGCAACTGTACGATCAAACGCGCACGGTATCACTCAAGTATATATATACCGTTAGCATTAATACACCTGTATTAACGCTATACAACGCATAAACATAAATAATAATTTAATTTAATTTAAAATTAGCCTACCATGGACCAAGATTCCCTGTTCCCGGGCGGAGGGTCTGGAAACTCCCATCACGTTAGAATTCATACAACAGGTCCCAACCAAAGCGCTGTCCGAAATAGGATACGAAGCGCCTCAGGACGTAGTAAAAACTAATCGCGAGAGTGACCTCGTCTCGAGCCGCGCCTCGAGCCGCGCAACATCACCAATGAAGACGAATAAAAATAAAAATAAACGCCAGGCGAGCTCATCGTCCGACGAAGGAGCGACGTGCTCCGACAGCACAGTCGTCGGTTCGGACAGCGAGTCCGAAAACAGTAACACCTCATTTACCCGTAGAGGGTAAAATAAACGAGCGCTAAGAAAAGCTAAAAAGCGAAGGTGGCTCGCGACCAGCCGAGATGGACATAGACCCATCATCGGCGCCCACATCCCGTGCAAATGATGCAAAGCCCTCCCCGCCGCGGTCCAACAGACTCAGACTACGAGTACCGCCCCGGCTGAGTCAACCCGAAATCCAGTCTCCGCTTCCACGCAGGCGGTGACCGCCAAAACCGCTCCAGGACGGGTGCCGCCCACCGCACCTCCCAGGCCTAAACTGCCTCCACCCATTTTCTTGCGCAAAGGCGCTAACTTCCTCCAAATATCCGCAGACTGCACCCGTCTGCGGATAAACTACAGTAAAGCCGTCCGCACCGCCGACGACGGCATTAATTCACTGCCCAGACGTTGAGACTTTCCGCAGTCTCACAAATATCTCGTGGACTTCAAAGTCCACACGTACGCCTCGAGGAGGAGTAAACTAAAGGCCGTTATCCGCGGCATTCCTACCGACTTCCGGTAGACGAAATCCAAGCCGACCTCTGCGGCGGGCTTCCCCTGCACTCGGTGCACAGACTTTGCCGCAGAGACGGCTCACCATTATGGCTAGTTCTCGCCGTCCTTCCCAGGACCAGAAGAATATATTCAATAATCTGAACATGGTGTCTCGGTATCCGAGTAGAGGCCCCGCACAAGAAAGGAGGTCCAGGGCAGTGCCACCGCTGCCAGTTGTACGGCCACGCGGCCGCCAACTGTCATGCGGACCCGCGCTGCGTGAAATGTTTGGTCCCACATTGGACCAGAGAGTGCCCGGTACTCGTGAGTCAGGAGAGAAACCCTCCTGCGTGAATTGTCTCCAGCAGCATACGGCCAACTATAGGGGATGTCCGAAAGCCCCTAAATTTCTTCAATAGGCCTAATCCCAATAGGCCCAAAGTAGGCCGTAGCTCTCGGGATCTAAATAACTTCCCGATCTTGCGGGAAACAAACCAACCCCCTGCCGCCTCTCGCCCCGCCTCCAACCGTGGGTAAACCAAAGCCCACGCTGCCACCGAGGGCCGCTCCGGGACCGTCCGAGAACTGCCGCGAGCCACCCGTGTCCCCGCTTCCGCGACCGCGGGCACCTCATCGTTTGAGACGACATCCAAACGTGATGTCCATCCTTCGCGCCGTTGCTCGGAGATTTCGGAATTGCCCGAGATTTCGAGCGTGCAGTAACGTCGAAGAGAAACTCATGGTTCTCGTCAGATACCATCACCTGATGGTTAAATTAGAGTCCATATAAATGTCTGCACCCGGGTGTAGTATTTCCTCCCTCAGTTGGGCGCCTCAAACAAAAAATATTAGATTATTATCATTCAACGCTTGCGGTCTAACTTCGAACGTTTTAGAGTAAAAAAATGTATGTCGGAGAACAGCATCGATATCGCTCTCGTACAAGAAACATATCTTAAACCGAATAGGCCTAAAGCCTGCAGCATCGCAGGCTATGTCCAACTACGAACGGACAGGACATACAGTAAGGGGTACCGCCTGTACTACAGACGCTCCCTACATTGCGGCCCCTATTAATATTCCTCCACTTACAAATATGGAAGCCACGGGTTGTAGAGACTCTATGACGGGCCATAGTACACTCGTCATAGTCTCGGTCTATCTCCCGTCTCCAAAACGGTTGCTCCGCGCGACCTAAGAGCCCCTTTGCCTTAGGGGATGTCATCCCTTCGGTGATTTCAATTGTAAAACATAAGATGGGGCTGCCCATCTAACAATTATAACGGAATTAAACTCGACGAACTCGAGGACAGACTAGACTTCAATCGCACCTCTACGTCGACATGTTTTCCCATGTCGTCACACATAGACCCTCGACGATAGATATCGCACTCACTAAAGGAGTTGCACTTAATTTCAATAGTATTGAGACAATACACGGTCTCACGTCTGACCACCGGCCGGTTAAAATGGGGACGGGAGGCCTATTCCCATCCAAAATTACTAATTGGAAAAAGTGTCGACGCGAAATCGACACTCCAAACCTCCATTCCCAATGACATCGCGTCTACAGACGAGATTGACTTTGCCATAGGTGCTTTTACCACCACGTCAGGACAGGAGGTGAGGGAGCGGGAGGTTCCGGCATCCTCGGATCGCCGGAAGTTTCCGCCCGATATTCTGAATTGATAAGAGCAAAAACGCAGTTGCGCCGCGCGAGCGCATATCCCACTCCCGAGTACAGATCCAGAGCGCGAGCCTCCAACGCGAAGTGAAAGCTCGCGTTCGGGAACCGAAATGATGAGAGTTGGACCTGGAGAGGAAATCCCACAAAGCGTTTTGGGCAGTTACCAAAGCGCTCAAAACCGAGGGATATACCCCTATACCCCACTCAAAACCTGATAATTCAGTGGCCATAGAACGCGGAGATAGCAGAGTGCCTTGCAGACTCTATAGAGACTCAATGCTCTCACGCTCCGCACGACATCGCTCATATCAGTCGCATCGAGGAAGAGGTTCTAAAACTCCCTCGAACCTAAAGACGATCTGGCCCCGTCTCACTCAGCGAAGTCCAAACGCTAGTGAAATCACTTAATACCAGAAAGGCACCGGGCCTCGATGGTATTAGTAATAAAGCAATCAAATGCTTTTCTATACCGTTGCGTTACTGGTCGCGATTTTAACGCGTGCATAAAAATTGCTATTTTCCTCCGCCTGGAAGGAGGCGGAGGTTATAGGCATCCACAAGCCAGGGAAACCACGCGACCTCCCTGCCAGCTACAGACCGATCAGCCTCCTGAGCGGTCTGGGCAAACTTTCGAAAATTCTCAAAACTCGCCTTAGCGATCACCTCCTAGGGAAAGGCCTTATCATAGATGAACAGTTCGGCTTTCACCAGCCCATTCTTGTCCACAGCAAGTCCTCCGCTTAGTAGAGTATGTCCGGATGAAACGAACCAGTAACCGTAGCTGTCTTCTTTGATGTAGCCAAGGCCTTCGATAGGGTATGGCACGCAGGTCTGATTTATAAGTTATATTCTCTGGTACCAGATCGCCTCATAATCACTATTCAAAATTATTTAGCAAACAGACATTTCACATTTAGGCATGAGCGCACTCACTCGACAAGACATCAGGCAGGAGTTCCTCAAGGCTCCACCTCTGCTTGTACCTCGCGTACACAAACGATATACCGCGACCGTCGTCGTCTGGCGTCCAACTCGCGTGTTCGCTGATACCGCGCTCTACGGAAATAGGTTTACGGAGCAGGAATTGAGCACCTGATTACCCTCCTCCTCAGAGGGCCATTGACGAGCTAGGTCAATGGTTCCGGAAGTGGAGGATAGAAGTAAACCCCGACAAATCAGCAGCCATACACCTGGTGGTAAGATTAGAGTCGACTCATTGTCGACAAAACACTCCCAATCTTATGTTGGATGCGAACATTCCGTGGCAACGGAACTACAAATACTTAGAGTCACGCTCGATAAAATCTACACTTCCGAGATCATATCGAGCGTGTTAGAATACTGCACTTTCTACAAAGCAAGGCTCGGGGCCATGCTCGGTAGAAAAAGTAAACTATCTAGACGTAATAAACGTACCATATACAAAATGTGCATTAGGACGGTGATGACATACCCCTGTCTTCGCTCACGCCGCCCGAAAGCACTACTATAGACTACAGGTAATACAGAATAAATTCTGTAGAGCCGCAACGGATACACATTGGTGTGTTCGTAATTCAATTCTCCATAGGGACTTAGAACTTCCCACTATTTCCAAATATAAGGAAGGACGCATCGAAACGCGATTCCCTTGACATCGCCGCATCCCACCCACCTTATCCGTAGGCCACGGAACGTATACCTTACAGCGCTTACAGCTGAAAGCCTTAATGACGTCAACGACACGCATGACTGACTTAGAGTAGGTCTATCCGTTAGTCAGGTCATCGACCTAAGCTCCCTACTCCACCCGGCCGCCGCTAACCGCCTCCGGCCGGCAGCAGGGAAGGGAACCGACCCGTGACGGTTTCCTGCGACATTTATGCCGAGACGATCGTCGTCCATAGCGTATGTCACGCGCCGTCGGCACTCATGTGCCGTCCGGCCGCACTCGGTGAAGCTATCAAAGTCGTCTGATTTGTCAACCTCATCTCGACCGACTAAATAGCATAGCCGACCCAATTACTTTACTTTCAGGAGGAATTTTTAGTGGTTTCAGCACTACCCACGCGTACGGGCGTGGTGGTGCAGGATAGACATTTTTACCTCCTCCTCGCCGCAAGAGGAAACAAAAAATGTATCTGAAACAGAATTTTCGGTCCATATGGAATAAATACTGCCAGCCGGGATATTTTGGAAAATTAATTCGGTTTTTAATAGTGGATTGGTAGTTTGCGTTCTTCTTCAAAAGTATAGGTATGATTACCTATTCGCATTGCCGATAGAAGTTACGTCAATTTTCTGTGATCGGAAAATGTGTCCGAATTAATTTTGATTCCGTGTTTGGTGTTTGACGACTTATGGAATTTGATATGTTTCACATCGCAAGCGGTCCGGACGGCTATCCACTTGTCTTTTTACAGCAAAACGATCGGAAGTAGCAATTCCGTTTTTTGTAGAGCGCTGTCAGCCTACATCTGGGATGCGAAGGAGAAAGAATGAGGCGCTGATAGCACTGCGCTATTGCGATAGTCCGTGTAGGCTGCGCCGGTTTAATGGGGTGCGAGAGTGCTACCCTAGCTTATTTTCCGTTTTTCATTTACGACTATAAATTTATCGGAGTCAGAATTTAAGTACGCTCGACTCCATCACGTTCTGTTTTTTAAAAGAATGTACACTGAGAAGGACGCCATCGCGTGGCTAGGGATGGATCGCTCCAGAGTGTGAATGTGAGTGCCACCTACCTCGATAGGCCGGGGTGATAATTAAAGATTGAAAATAATACCCAATTAAAATACACATTCGTGCTAAATATTATTTTGCAATTTGTTAAATAAACTACAAATATCCAGAGGACTTGCCGGAATTCCAAAGTTTGCACGTGCACAGTGAATAGTAAAGGAATGTGGAGTATAATGGTTCTCTAATTATGTGAACAATAGCGGGGCGTTGCAACCAGCCGATGATTCTGAGAACGAGAATCGCCTGAAGGTGCTCGAACAATAGACAGTGCAGTTGAAGCTTTCAGGTTGGCGTGGGTTGCAGGGGCAAGCGGTGTGTACCTAAAGTTTATCCCTTACCTTGCTTTATGGTCGAGCCTTTTCCTGTAATCACTCTAATCAGCGTCCTTTGACTTGTATTTTAATAGGAGAAATATTTTTCTTATTAAATGGACGGGTAGAAGAAAGTTTGATAATGATTGGGAAATGATCGCTACTATAAGAATATTATAGAACTTCCCAGGACAGGAGTGAGGCTATATCAGAAGTGCACAGAAAGATAAGTCCAATGCACTGGGGCTCGAATGCGGTTTGGTACGACCCGTTCCTGCGCTATTGTTCAGGATGAAAAGATCGAGTTTATCTACCACGCAGTTGAAGCCACCGTTCACAACATAAGGTTTCACAAAAGTGGAGAAGACAGGTTCTAATTCATTTAGGATTAGGAGGGATGGTGAGGCAATGTATAGGGACAGGAAGGTAGTACCTTCAACCTTCTCGGCCATTACCTGGGGACCATCGCTGTGAGCAGAGATACCAACCGGGAAAAAGGGGGTATGTTTCTGATGAGCACAGCGGCACTGCCATATCCATCAGATCTGTCGTTTCTAAACCAGACGAAATAAAACACTCTAAAGTTACTGCTTGGTCCCAACCGTGTCTCAGACATGGCAGCAACGGTGAGGGAGTATTTTTGTAGGAAGATGATAAGGCTGGATATCCCTCTTTATACTGTGGCTGTCCCAATGAACAACTATTGTAGGGCATGCCATTTTTTGATAGATAAATTAGAGAATACGAGGGGCGGCTGATAAGTCCGCGGCCCAAGGTACTTAGCGATGACTCATTATTCCACAACCATTACCACTAATTGCGACACTTCTTGTTAGTATAAATATAGCTTCCTTTCGTTATTAAAGTCATTAACAAATTATCTGTCGAAGCACAAACGTCATCATGTCAGCCAAATCGTCAAATCTCAGTAATATTGAAGACATCGCGTAATAAAGTACTTCGTAAAGAAGGAAAAACGCCCAAAGAAATTTTTGAAGATATGGTATCAGTTCTTCAGGAATCTGCGCCTTCGTATACGATGGTCAAAAAATGGCTCGCTTATTTCAACAAAGACGAGAGAGCTGTGAAAATGATCCTCGCCCAGGGCGTCCCTGTGACAGGTAGTGACGGAAAAATGTTCGAAAAATCGAAAAATTAGTACTGGCCGACCAAAGAATAAAATTATGCAGATAGCTGAAGAGTTGCAGATTAGTAAAGAACGAGTTGGAAAAATTATACGGCATATGATGATATGAGAAAATTAGTGCGCGTTGGGTACCAAAATGCTAACGCGTTTGACAAGCAGCGGCGACTTCACAAGTAAGGATTTTTGGAGTTAGTCGGGATAATACAGACGAAATTTGCGACTGAATTGTAACCGTGGATTAAACCTGGGTTCGTCAATACGATCCGAATCTAAACAGAGTCCATGCAATGGACGAAAAAGGAGAAAGGCCGCCGAAGAAATTCAAGGTTCAAAGTCGGCAACGAAGCTTATGGCGACAATTTTTGGGATAGTGAAGGTGTTTTACTAATTGATTACTTGCCAAAGGGGACTACTATGAATGGCCAATATTACGCGAATTTATTAGCTCAGGCACGAGGCAGTCGTACAGAAGCGAAGTGGGAAGTTATCGCGCGGAGTGCTGTTTTTACAAGACAATGCATCTGTCCACACGGCGCGGGTTTCGAGGCAGGCCCTGAAGGACACAGGCTTCGGAAATTGACCACCCACCCCACAGCCCAGATCTAGCTCCAGCGACTATTTCCTTTTCCAATTTAAAAGGAGTTACGTGGTCGTAGATTTGTTGATGACAATCAAATGAAGATGGCTGTAGAAAGCCAAAGAAAAGGAATATTTTTGGGTAGTTTGAAGGCGTTATACACCAGATGTGAAAAATGTATATCGCTTGAGGGAGACTATATTAAAAAATAAAAATAAAAAACTCGTACTTTTCTTTCATTTAATGCCTTAGGCCGCGGACTTATCAGCCGCCCCTCGTAACAAATTGGCAACGTTGGACGGTAGGATGTTTAGGGCTGAGAGAAATTTCAACAAAGAGGAAAAAAGGTCAATTACTAGGCTCTATCGAGAGAGCTCTCAACAAAGCCCAAGCTTGTCAAAAAATTAAAATAATTCTAGACATAAATTAAATATTAATTTATATACTTTGATATATCGTCACTCAAATAAACATTTTATTGACACCAATAAAATTATTGGTAAATATTTTTTCTGGACAAGAAGGAAGTACTTTCCTTCCAAATCTACTATACAACAAATAGCGGAGACACTAAGTTATTATATTACTAACATTTCCAGTTATATGAACAAACAACTATGTGTTTTTGTTGAGACGTTTGACATTGAAAATTTGAAGTTCATTAGACAATAAAGAGCACCTCTTATATGTTTTCGACATTATTTAAAAATTGTAATGAGTCGGAAACAAGTAAAAACCATAATATTGTATCACTACCTGAGAGTCAACCCGTAATGATTGAGAAAAAAAAAATCTAATAATAAAAATGTATAGTCGATCTGGTGCACGAAAATATACAGGGAGTAACTAAACAAAGAACTGGATTTTGAGTTATTCTCAAATTATAATGAGATTGACATATTGTGTATTACGGAACATTGGCTTAGAAGTCACCAGTTCTTGCTTAATTTCTGTATGCACCAGGTAGCAAGTTTGTTCAGCAGAGAAAAAGCTATGCATGGAGGTTCTCTAATGCTAATTTAAAAAATACAAAGAATGTCCAGATATTATGAGCCTATTTATTGAGCGAACTATTGAAGTAGCTTGTATAGAAACAAAACAGATTATTATATTAAGCGTATACAGACCCCGTAAGTAATTATATGATGCATTCGAAAAAGTAATACATGATATTTTGTATAAAATTGGTAAAAAATTATGAATATATTACTGTTTGCGGGGATTTTAATATGAATCTATTGGAAAATTCTTGTTTATGTACGAGAATAAGATCTCTATTCCAATGTTATAATTTAGACAATTTATTTTTAAAACCGACCAGGCTCACAGCTACTTCGTCACTCTATCTGGATATCATATGCACAAATATTAATCCAGAGTATAAGTCAGTTATAAGTAAATTATCATTTGACCATTGTGGACAGCTGGTTACGTTTAAAATCAATTATAAAAAAATATATATAAAACGTAAAATTAAAACTGTGCCTGTGAACATTGGTCGTCTTGAGCAGTAGGTTTGATATATAAAAAAATATGTCTGATTTGTCATATTGTAAAGACCCCAATGAATTATATAGTTCACTGTTGACTATAACCAGGTTTGAATGCAACAAAGTTTATAAATCAAAAAATATGAATGTTAATAATACCTTATCATTTAGTGATTGGGCGACAGTGGGAATTCATACTAGCAGACATAAATTGTACGCACTATATGAAGAAAGAACCTCTATTAATGAGGATATATTTGTCAATTACGTAAAAAGTTATTTAGTTTATGCCACCTCCTCCAATAGTACCTCCCTCCCCTTCATCGGCCTCATTTTTCACTGTTTTTGATGATACAATCATATGCTCTGAGGATGAAATAGATAAAAGGAAAAGACTATTGAAAGACGTGCTCGTAAAGAGAGGCATTGGACAAACTCCAAATTAAATATAACAGATAGTTTTCAACCACCTTGTCTGGATGATGTTCCATCTCTCCCTCATTCCTCTTCCGCAACTCCTTCCCTCACAACTAGTCCTCCATCTCAAAGCATAAATTGTCGGAAGTATAATGATAGTGACATGGGCCCTTTTGTCGATCATTTCCAGAGTATCGACGCTTCTCAGTGTGCTCCACCGGATCTTTTGGAAAAAATCTGCAATCTGGGAATGACAAAGTCATTGGCAATGGCAGTGTGAAGAGCATTGCAAGCACGTTAGCAGCTGCTAACGCATTCCTTTACAATTCTCTCCTTGCACTCAAAGGTCTAAGGGTTTTCATCCTATCATTCAATATTACTCATCTTGGCCTAGTAGATTTCCAAAAAGCTTAAAGGTGTCTACTATACCCATATCCAATCAATCCACCATCCAGTGGCGGCGCAAGACCTAAACTTAATGTCGGCAAGGTATATTTCGCGAGGCCCTCTGATGGTGCATGAAGAAGAAAATATAAAATAGAAAATCACTTAAAGTTAAGTTTTTTATTCATTAAGACACAAACCTAAATTTTTATTTATTTTTCTTTGGAACATTAAATAAAAAATGAAAGAAATAAATTTACTTTTCTTAGCAATTGTTTAAGCAATATCGCACAACGCAGTTAGGCATTATTGATCATTGAAAATTTGTATAAAACCACGTCTAGTTTCGGCAAGCGCTTGCCATAGACTAAGTGAAGATATGTCACGTAACAAATTTTATATGGATGAAAGAATCGACTTGAGATGTCTTCTCTAGTGAAACATATAACTCAACGGATTTTCCATACAAATTTATTTTTGACTGTGAGGCGCGAGGCCCTTTGCACCGCGAGGCCGTGGGCGGTGGCCCACACCGCCCACGCCTTACGCCGCCTCTGCCACCATCCCTGCTAAGCTTTGATTTTTTAAATTTTAATTTAGCAAACGAACTACATTTATCATCTGCAAGATGAGACTTAATTTAATCAGATTTCATTCAAACTTTGTAGATTTATCAATGACCGATGGCAATACAATAATTTTATATTTTGACAAAAAATTTTGGAAAAATTTTCATTTCTGAAATTTTATAAAATTCGAAATTGAATTTGAAAACAAATTTATTTACTTGAAACATTATAAAATTGAACATTTTTAAAAAAGTATTAATAAATGAAAATAAAATCAAAATTTTAAAATTACTTAAAAAATACGAATGATATGCGCAAGTATTACGCTCCTCGACCCTTTCTTCTTCTCGTTGCGTTTCTATAATACGCCACTGGGAAGGTTTCTAAAATTGCCAAGCCCATTTGGAAAAAATTGGTAGAAATTTAGGTCAAAATTAGGGGCTATTTAGGGGCACAAATAAAAAATTAGGTACACTAACCGTTCTTAGAATATTGACGAAAAAGCAAAAACCCGCCATAATCTTAAAGTCTAGCAGACCTTAAATTAAAAAAAAAAAAAAGCTAGAATTTTATTATCGTCAATTTAAGTGCTTATTGAGTGCTTACGAAACCCTTACACATGAATGATATAAACTTAAATTTATTTCCACACATAAGATATTCTAAAATCAAGGCTCTTGGTTAAAAGCTATTGATATCGTTTTCTGACTAAAAATTTATAAAGTAATTTATAGTTTAAAAAACTAAAAAACCTGCTTTAATAATAAATCTAACTGAAAAACTATTCTTAATATAAGAATAAAATAATGAACGAAAAATATAAGTATTATTGTAAAAAAAGCGTGAGGTGTTCGATAAATCAGTTCTCGGAAATATTCGATCGGTACGATTAGTCCAAAAATGGTACGAAAGATGTGATTACAAAACGCCCACAATTTTTTCACAATAATATTAATATTTTTCGTTCATTATTTTATTCCAATATGAAGAATTATTTTTCACCTTTTAGTTCCATTTATCATTAACGCCTGTTTTATAGATTTTTTTAAACTACATTTTTTTTCTTGTCGCCTTTTATTGTTTAACAACTCTGAACGCTTGCTTACTTTGTAACGGAGAATCACTTTTATTTCATATGTACGTGATATTGGCACAAATATATAGTCCTCTATATTATTGCTATTAATGAAGTGAAGTGAATATAAGCCTTTGGTATTAGGTATGCTTCTAGCAATGTCAATGAAATTCTTGTTGTCGAAGTATGTAGCATATTATCTATGGTCTATGTTATGGAATTATTGACAAAAACACGGTATTCCTCCTTATTGGTTCATTTTTTATTATATCTTATTTGGATTGTTGTCGAGGCAATATAGTACACAAAACTCGTTAAATTTCAAGTCTTATAATACAACAACAAACAAGAGTGTTGTACTGAAAGCCACTAATCAGCACATTGTCAATTTTGACAAGACTTACTAGTCTAAGATTCGGTATTAGAAAAATGTACTCTCATCTTATAATTGAATCAAATAATGTTAGACAGATAAAAATACTATATTTTTTTTGGAACAATGTGTGCCACCGTTATCCTGCTGCTATTAATAATTATTGATTATTTAATAATTATTTTTTTGCTTTTTATTGCACATCGCAATTACAAAATTTTTGAATATGATGTTTTACACCTTGTTACATTATGCAGTGATCTTCATTATTGCTACAGTGACCAGCTGCCAGGTGTAAACAAATAAATAAACCGAACTTATTTTCCTCATCTGTTAATTAAAAATATCAACATGTATGTAAAGTTTATAAAATCGAAATATATTTATAACTGGCAGTTACCGTGGAATTATTTGAAGTCTACATAAAAAAGAATTTATGTCAATAGCGTAAATTTATAATATAATATTGATATCTGCCTTTAAAACGTTATTTAATTCAAATAACAGACAAGGATAGATTTTTTTCATGTCGAATCGCAAACTATACGTAATACAATAGTTTTTGCTTAATTGACATTTTTAAAAGACATCAAATTAACTTGAGCCCATATAGAAGAAATATATAGTAGAGTATAGTGTCGTAACTCGCGATTTTCGAAAATAAATATTCCTATAAACCGCGCAAGAGATAGCGCTGATAAAATAATACCTATTTACATCAATAGATGGCAGTACCAAATATACATAAATCTTATGTATTAATTTAAATTGGGTAAATATTTTGGGAAAATAAAACAAAATAATAATACGAAAAAACCTTCCTCTTATTATTGAAAAGAAATATGCTACATGACCTTTTTGGATAATATTAAGAGCACAAATAAGTTTCCGCCGTTTTCTGTCGATAAAATAATATTTATGAAAAAACGATAATTTCATTTTAATCGAAGTTCATCATTAGCAACTACTTTTGACGTGACAACGTCTTATAAATTGGTTTGCCGGGTGACACTTCAAGAAACTGCGTTACGCTCCGCTCACGTTATGCGCTCACAATGAGAGCGAGTGAGAGGCACGCGTCCCTTCCACTCGGGCATGGTTAGCCCGCCTAAGAGCGAGAGACAGACATAAAAAGTGCACGCGTCCTTCCACCAGATAGGAACAAGTTAAGTTGTAGTAAACGCTGTTTCATTGTACGCAAATGTATTGCAAGTTATTGTATGTATATTTGTATATAAATACGTATGTATGTGTAAAGGTAAAAATAAAATTTTGTTAATATGAAATTCAGTGCGAGATTCTTTGTATAAATTTTTTGACGTGACAACGTCTTAAATTAGGTTGCGGCTGGGAGTCACTTTGAAAAAGTGTAACGCTCGGTAACGTAACGATGAGTCACCGAACGAGAGAGAGGCGCCGAATGCCTTGCGTCTCTCTCCCACTCAACTATGATCGGTCTGCCGCGCGCAGCACTAGAGAATTAGTGCATAGCTTGCAAATGTATTGCAAGTTATTGTATGTATATTTGTATATAAATACGTATGTATGTGTAAAGGTAAAAATAAAATTTTGTTAATATGAAATTCAGTGCGAGATTCTTTGTATAAATTAATGTTTTAAATATAATTCTTTGTATAAATAAATGTTTTAAATTGTTACTATTATTTCATCCTTCTTCCTACTATACGAATGAATATTCACATTAAAATGATTTTACCATTCAAAGTCGTTGTCACGTAAAACTTTCGCCCGTATACCGACTTTACAGGCAACCAAATTTTTTAAATATAATTCTTTGTATAAATAAATGTTTTAAATTGTTACTATTATTTCATTCTTCTTTCTACTATACGAATGAATATTCACATTAAAATGATTTTACCACTCAAAGTCGTTGTCACGTAAAACTTTCGCCCGTATACCGACTTTACAGGCAACCAATTTTTTTTTCCATCTTTCAGGCAGCGTTCGGATTCCAATTCCGAAGAACTCGTCTTTTGGGGCTATCCACGAATCAATCCAATTTTTGGTATCTTCATATTATGTGAACCACTGCTCTGACAGAGTGCGTGTCATTGACCGGAATAGATATTAGTCGGATGGCAAAATGTCTGGTGAATACGATGGGTGGGATAGTACTTCCCAATCAAGTGTTTTCAAATAGTTTTAGAGCTCGGCTTAATCTCATCAATTGTGTTCGGTACAGAGTTCCAGTGATTGTTTCGTTTGGATTAAGCAACTCGTAATACACCACACCCAGCTGATCCCACCAAATACACATCACGAGTTTTTGTCCATGCATATTCGGTTTTTGGCAATATCGGTATAATATTCGGACAGTATAAACTGTCCACTATAGAGAATAATATAGAGTGGTTAATAGAGCCGCTGAATACATTTTAAAGATTGTTTATTATCATGACTACTTGTTTGGAAATATTATTACTTAGTCAATTTAATATGTAATCATTAAAAACTATTTTTAATTACAGGAATATTAAATTTGCATATTTACTTGTGTACCAAATATTAACACCATCATATAATTAATAATCTAAACCGAATACAGTACAACGCACGAAACTTTGCCGCAATTAAGTTTGTCACAAAATCGTCACAATTATATAAAATAGGAATGCGGCAGAGAAAGAAGGAAGAGTCGGGGAGAATAATTCCTGTGCAGTATATCATTCACAGAAAATTCAGAGCGGAAAAGTTTCGTACGTTGTACTGTACTCTTATGCATGGGAAATTTCATCGTCGAGGAATTATGACGGTGTGCCATATTACACTGACGAATGATACTTTTTTCAATAAGACTGACACAAAATAAAAGAAAATATTGCATTTTTATTAAAATTTGCACATTCTTTCATATTATTTTTTGTGTGACAAATTCCGAACCTAATAAAAAGATTTCTTAAATGCTTACTCCATTGAAACACTACGACAAAACATCTTAAAGGGAATAATGCAAAAATCTTTTTGTTAAGTCACGACCGATATTTCTGATTTATACTTCTAATTTCAAATATTCACAGATTTTTTTCCAACACTTATACATGCAACAAAATCCGAAGAACTTAAAAAATTCACTGTTGAAGAAGAGTTTAAAAAACTTAAGTTTTTCGACGAAAGTGCAAGCAAACTAGGCGGTGATGTGAATTCATAGTGTTCCTTTGTGAGGTGTCAATTTTATTTAAGTATTATTTATTAATTTACATTCCAAAACTGAACATCACTTTTGCCTTCACAGTTCCATAAATCTTAAATAAAAACCATTCCATAAACTTAAAGAAAACTACTTAAGAAACATATTAAGAAAAAAATAATACCACAGCTATTCTTATAATTTACGAAATAATCAAAAATTTTGTAACAAATAAGTGCATATACTGTAGAGGTTGGGATGTAGTGAAAGAAAATCCCACACGTTGAGGCAAAGCATTGCAGTCACGGGGTCATTTGTTGCGGAGAAAATCGAGGGTAAAAATAGTTCTCTCTGAGGCTTTCCGGCTTTTAAATTAATAACTCATCGGCCAATGAGACCATGGACAAGATTGAACCCGGTATGTTCATATCCGAAGCCGTTGTTCTTAACTTTTCCATTGTCTAAATCCACACCACTGAGCGTATGCACAAACATTCTATTATATAAATACAACTTATATTTAATAAAACTACAGTTGCGGGATGGTGGCACATGTAAAATTAAAAACGTTAGGGTATTTAAGTAATACCTATATAATAAACTTGCAATTTTTATACCACTCTAATGACAAAATGTTTTTTTGGACAGTTATTCCTTTCTATATTGTGTATTATATTATTACATCTGAAGCTTCTTATAATCTACAATTACAGTTCTGCCCCTTGTATTATATATAAACACAAAAATTGACAAATTATTTAAGGACATAGATAAATTCTCAGTAGCTGAATCATCAATATGCGACCTGGAAGATGTGTCATCTATTATATCGAATTCACAAAACCATTTAAAAATCATACAGCAAAATATTGGAAGTTTAAATCACAATTTTCCAAATTTTATGACAAGCTTGTTACGAATCAGGGTCCATTGGGATGTGCTTATTTTAAAGTAATGTCGGCTAGGTACTTCATTCGCCTAATATCTCAATCTTAAATGTATATAATATTATCTCTTTTACTAACAAATCTCATCCAAAACGAAGGTGTTGTTATATACATGAAAGAGATGCTACAAGCACAGATACCAACCAACAATATCTGATGCAAATTGTCTCGCAATTAATATCAATAACTGTTCATTAATTGTATCGATTTATCGTCCACCAATACAAAGAAATGTACTTAACAAATTTTCTGAACTCGCTAAATGATTTCCTAACACAGTCATCGTCATCTGTTAATGTAATACTCTGTGGAGATATCAATATCGACATACATCCTGACAATGCCGATCCAAATTCTCTGCATCTAGATCTATTAGCTTTTCATAGGCTCCTTCCAGCACATAGATTACCTAGTTACCCATGGAAAAACTTGCATACCCATTTTATAATTAAATAAAACATTTTGACGACGGCCTTAGTCGCTAAATGCCTTAAAAATCTACAATTCATCCTATTTATAAAAATGGAGGCAAAAAATCTTTAAATAATAACAGACCTATTTCCATATTATATACACTAAAATTTTGGAACGGTTTATTAACCAAAAGGCTAATTAATTATTCAGAAAATTGTAATCTTCTCTTCTCCTGCACAATATGGTTTTCGAAATGGCAGATCTACATCTCATACTGTTCACAAACTCACAAACTTTATACTTAGTAAAAAATGTACATGAAAAAAATAAAACCTTGACTATCTTTCTAGATTAAAAAAAAAATCTTGACACATTCTCGATTCTCCTACTCCTTAAAAAACTAGAACACATTGGCATTAAGGAACATCAGCTACTATTACTTAAAGACTACCCGAGTCACCATACTCAATGTGTCCAAATTAATAAATGGCAAAGCAAAGAGCTTCACACAACCTACGGTGTTCCTCAAGGTAGCATTTTCACAAAATGACTATGAAACAATATTCTGGCACTCAACACTGGTAAGACGCAATACATGATATTCACTACGAGAGGAATATAACGGAATTTGACTTTTTCTCCGTTCATTTAATAGCACTCTCGCTACGATTAAATTATGGATTGTTCTTGCCCGGTCTTAAAAGCCACAGATGCGTACAAATACCTTGGCGTTATAATTGAGAGAAATCTGAAATTTACCTCACACTGAATTACTACTAATATCCGAAAATTAATATTTATCTTTAAAACCTCATATCACATAAGTTACTCCAGTCATACTCTAATCTGTTTATTTCTCACTGTCAGTTACTCATTGTCTACCGCATCACCATTTGGGGAGCCGCTCACAAAATCAACCTTACTAAATTTTAATATGCGCAAAAAGCAATTCTAAAGTTTAGCCATAACTCCCTTCCTTATAGGTATCCTATGACAAAACTCTACCAAATGACTAATGTGTTATCGACTAGTCAATTATTTATTTTGTATACCGTACTAAAACAACATTCTGATATAAGTCATAGCACTATTCTATGCCTTAATAAACGAAAAAACTTTTGCCCTACTTCGTCTGTGTCGACCTCTTTTGCTTAACACTTTTATCTGTTTTTGGGTCCTTTCCTCTACAACACAATCCTAAACAGTATTGATATGTTTGTGATATGTGTTAACTATTATACTGACTATGAAAAGGTTTACAGTCACCCTATCGTGCTCACCGATATAACACATACAAAAATACACACATGCACACACGTACACATCATTCGCACGCGCGCACGCTCTCACCTACACGTAAACGCACACTTTGTAAATGGTGTTGGGGAGCCTGGTGACCCTGTAACACAGGTATTTACACTTATTTCAGGTACCAGACTCCACAATATAGTACTTTTGTGTAGTAAATAAACTATTATTAATATAGCTTAAAAAATAATCAGACAAATGCAAATAGGACATGCACCATAAGGGTTTCATACAAACTTAATTAAGTATATAGATATTTTATCCATCAAGTTTCGATGATTTTTTTGCTTATTTTGATACCTACACTGTAGACATATTGCTCTCAGGAATTACGAAACTCGTTTTTAAGGTAAAAACTTTTTTGGAATTTTCTTAAAATATCCAAATTCCTAAAAATCTCAAGTTTTTATAGCATAAAATTAAAAATGTTCGTCCATATATTGCTCTACATCACAGTTCATACTTCAATTGTAAATTTGTTATAATAATGAAACATTTTTTCATATAACTACAATTTATTGATTTTCAAATTTTTTCCTTTGCTTGTTATGAAACCTTTCTTCTTACCAAATTTTAGGACTAGGTCAATGAGAAATGTCCCACAGCTTTTGATTTATTTGCGAGTTTCAAAATATAAGGCATAAATAGCCATTATTTTTGATTACATTAACTTAGAAGCTTGTTTTTTTTTACAGCTTCAAGGAACTGAAGCCGTAACTATTTGATATTAATTTCAACCAAAGACTCCACGTTTCAGAGAAAAAAAAGTCTTACAGACAGACGGACATGCAAGTGATCCTGTACGTCTTATAAAGAGGTAAGAAATATTAATAAAAAGCACCTCCAAATGTATAGGAATACTTATAGTAATGAAACCTTAAAAATTAATATATCATTGACGAATTTAAACCACTGGGCGACCAAGTAACTATTACTATTCTTATTTTTGCAGGGCTAAGAATTGTATATGTTGTGGTTATGTTTTGACAGTCACATGAATATTCATAATGTTGTACCATACATTACATACATTACATACCATACATACCATACATTGTACATTCATAACTACTTCATATTCATATACTACGAAAATTGTGGAAACATCAAAGAACTTTTCTCAAAAATATATAATATTATTACTGATAAACTTATATTAGCAACGAGTAAACAATTATATTTATAGAACATTATTCATGAAGATTTCAAATTATGAACTGAAACATGAAATGTTTAACAAATATAAATAAGCGTAATTTGCACATATGTCATATTAGTGTGTTCTGCTAAATAACACCAATCAATTCCGATCTGGAACAAAATTAAAAAAAAAATACAGATTCAGGCTCATATTATAATTCTCAACTTGACTACAATACTTTAATTATTCATTATTTCAGTAAAACATTTTTACTCAACAAGGCGAGGGGACGCTTTTGATTGGGATGTTCTTTGTCATGATGCAACTGCAAACCTCGACGCGTTACGAACTTTTCAGGACAAAACGTGCATTGAAACGGCTTTTCACCGGTATGCTGATACATGTGGTACTGCAAAAGAGATACAAATATTTTGAGATAACATCAATATAGTTTATAACAAAAAAATATAATATTAATGCTTTTGCAGCGGTTTGTTGGGATGTTACCCACGTGAAAATATAATAAATAGTCTATTTGCACTTTGCGGTAGTCTATATTTAATCTTGAGTGATCAAAATGACAAATTTTATTGTAAATTATTAAAAAAGTTACTTCAGATTAAGTAAAAGCAAATGCTTTTGGATTATTATAAAAAGGTAAAATTTGTTTATTAGACAGGTATTACATCCATCCAACATTTGCAACATTGATAAAACTAGTCTATCCATAGTCCAATACTATGTCCATGTATCTCAAAAAGTTTAGCATTTAAAGGACTCAAACAACGAGCTCAATGACTAACTAAACAAGAGAATAACTTATGATTGCTGTTGTAAATGAAGGAAGTCCTTTAATTTATTCTATCTCGATTGCTTAGAATAATCAAAGATTTTGTTACCTGGTGGTTAATTATTATGAGAGTGTATTGTAATATTTATATACGTATTTTTATTTGTAAATGTTTTATATATCATGATATTATTATCGACTGGAAAAAGAATTGCATTCATTGAGTAATGAATGATTTTACATTTTGAAGTAACAAAACTATAAACAAATGTAAATAAACTTACATAATAATTACAGTAATTATTACACCCACATGAATGAATAACACAATTATGAATGGAACTTAGAATAAGATTTAATTTCCCCAAGAAATATTAAAAATTTACATGGTGTTAAAATATACTGTTTGTTTGAAAAAAGATTTTAAATTTGAATTAATAACCCGTTGAATTTGGACATTGTTGGTGACATTAGTGTTCCACCCAGATGAAATTCCATGGTGCATAATCGATATAATTAATGATCAGGATTGGGAGGTGGATCGGAATTAAGGGGATTGAGAGGTGGATCGGAATTAAGGGGATTGGGATCAGGATTAAATACAAATTGGGATTGGAATCAAGAGTAAAACCAGGATTGAAATTAATAATATGGCCATAACCGAAACACAATAAAATCAAAAGTAGCATACTGCACCGGAATTGGGATCATGGTCGAGAGGTGCCTTGATACAAAAAATTAAAAAATTCATTCTACATCCACGCGGGCAGAGTCACAGTAGAAAACTAGTTTTGAATAATGACAGTTTAAGGTTCGCATATCTTCGAATAATCTCTTTTCAAAGTAATTATTGGTCAACAATGTTTTAGCCCATATATTGTATTATAAAAGAAGGATGATGTTATTAATTACTAATCTTGTTAGTAATTAATTATAGCTTTCAAAACTGCTTCAACTCAACTTATCAACTTAAATAGGTTAGACATTTGCTAGCTGTGTGGTTATATTTTAAAATTTCTAAATTTATAATTATTTGCACAGGCTACCCAATAATGTTATATGTAAGAACCAAACTAGTTCAACACAATAAAATATGAAAATTTTGGATACTCATGTAGTTATAGTATGTTTGTATAATTTCAACAGTTTCATAATGCCTTTGTGTTGATTTATTTACTATTAGTTGAATGTGCAAGCCATAATCTTGTCATATCTCATAAACCTTGCATTTTTAGCTCATGACATCCTAAACTACTTATCAAGTGTCGTTCGACACTTGTACAAGTTCTGGGGGTCAAATTTACGTTACATATATTCAATTAAATAAAGCAGCTATAATTTGCATAATTCCTAAACAACAAAAAAATGTAAATATTGGTATCAAATGATAAGTTTTAATTCGGATTCCAAAAATGTTTAATCTACATATCATGTATCTATTATATGTAAATTATTTTTTTTTATATTATATACAATGTGATAGAAAAATAATGTAAAGAAACTTTTTATTGTTTTACGAGTAAAGCAAAATATAGTGAATCTTGTGGGTATTTGTATTTTTTATTCTGGTCTGATTTATGAGTAATTAATATTGATTCCAAGTTACAAGTGTGCAATAGCACTTATAAGTATAAGTGTGTATTTTCTTAAAATTAAAATAGATAGTTTGGATCATTGATTTCTAACAATGCATGTTACATTATATCAAAAATTGATGCTCTAAACTATCTATTTTAATTTTTACTACATCAAATAAACAGCGTTTATTTTTTAGAAATGCTAGAACCTACAATTTTGTTGTTTTTTTTTTATTTTTAAGGTAATTTCTGCCTAAGGTTAATGCAATCAGACATAATGACCTTAATAGAGGAGCATACCAAATATACTAGTATATTAATTTTACTTTAAAAGTTCACCTACATTTTCTTATTTTCTCAGAAATGATGTAAATTTTGTGTGGGCAAACGAAATTTTGTAATTTATTGACCAGTGTTATTATAATTACTATAATAGACTATGATAAAAAAAATAAGGAAACAAAAATAAGAATCTTGAATATGTCAAGTAATTCTGTAAATTTCCATAATCCTTAGACTATTAAAAATAAAATAGTAATTGCCATGTAATTATCCTTCTTCATGAAACTGTGGTCACAGAATTGGCATTGATATTTGTAAATGCCTTTGAGTGTGAGTAATGGCACTTTTGGTGTAGGCACACGCTGTGGCAAACTGTCTCTAGTTATAGCTGCGATCCGCCTCCTTCCTCTGCCAACCTTAGCTTCAACTCTCTTGCCTGGATGCATCCGACTTCTGTGCGAGTAACAATTGCCTGAGCTCGCAAAACTCTTATCGCAAAACGGACATTTGTACGGCTTTGCGCCGGTATGTTGATTTATATGAAACTGTAAAAAAAAATACAGAAATAAGCAGATGAATACAACTCCAGCAGCTACCCCAAACAATTAATACTCTTTTCAGAATAAAAAAGAATCGTAACTCTTCTAGTTTTCCAACTACTTTTATACCTGATATTATTGAAAGCGGTTTAGTACAAGAACAAGAATTCAGCATAAATCAAATATAGATACATATATATAAACATTAGTTAGACAGCTACTCGTAATTAGTGCCATATTAATATCTATTCATATTTGTACTTTTGACCTTTGGGTTGAAAAATAATTTAAAAAAAAAGCTAAAAATATACATTATTTTTTCAGAAAAAAAACATTTATTTTTCAGAGTAATAATTACTAATATGTTCATATAAATTCGAACTTCTTAATGACTTGAAGATAATCATTCTTGTTTAGAGGACAGCGAACAATAAAAGCTTGAGATCCATAACAAATACAATGAAACATTTTTTTAATAATAAAAAATATTTTAATACTATAGTAAACGGGATATTTAACTCTGAAATAGGATTATCAATTTTAATTCCTACCAAAGATGTGAATTTTCTCAATGTATCATATTGAAACTACTTACACCATCAAGTAAGAGATGTAGAACAAGTTTTTTATTTAAAGAAAATGCCTTATTAAAGGTCCACTTAAGGCCTAAGGACCAAATTTAAATTTTATTGTCTGTTTTCTAAACTATTATTAATTAATAAATATGAACACAGCATGCTTGAAATTATAAGCTTTTCTTGTATTGTATTGTAATTTGTATGATTTCCATATAGGGAAATATTACACAGCTATTCAAAATTACTAGAAATTAACCCTTATTTAAAAGAGATGAAATGTAAATTTCAATTCTTTTAAAATGAAAATAATATGAGAATTTTAATTGAAGGAGACGACGTAGGCGACGTAAGATAATCAATCTATGCACATATAAGTGAAATACCACTAACTAACTCATCATGAGATCTCCAAAACTATAGGTCCGATTGACTTAAAATTCAACACTGTTACTCTTTTAGGGACGTAGACCCTCATTAAGGAGGAATTTTATGCAAATCCTATTCAAAAAAAAAATTGTTTACACGGGCGGAACCGCGGACAAAAGCTAGTAAAATATATAATATGTAAAAATAATTTCATATATTGTGCTATGGACCACGATATATGTAAAGTACACTGATAAGAATTCTATGCAGTTATATATACAAGACATACCTACGTCCTGTATGTTTGGTCTGATGTCAAAGCACACAGTGATTATTGTATATAGAAATAAAAATGTCGAGCATCTAGAGTATATATGTTCCATTTTATCTTTTGTTACCATATCATGCAAGCTACTGCAGTCTTTTTCGATTAGGTTCTAGGCTAATTTTAATTGCATTTGTTACGAACTTCAAATGCTTGTCTTGTAGCAAATTCTGCGCTTTTCAATTTATTGCGTAAACAACCAATAGCGTTCCGATATATCAATAGTGTAAAATCATGCAAGCTGAGCAAAGACAACAAGCGTGCCGTATCAGCGGCCTAATATCACCTTGAAAATTGCATTCAATGCATTTTATAGCTCAAACTAAGTCGACTACATACTACAAACACAATATACACTACTACAAATCAAATCAGATGCCGTAATGAGTCACTAAGAAATTAAGTCACAACTAGAATAATAATAATTAGAATTATAACACGATAATGGCTAGTAATTTGCAGTTTGAACTTTAAGATTTACCTTGTATTGTTGACTTCCACTACATCTACATATTCGAATTTTGATTGCTAATATATTTTTAAATGTCATTATTAATAAAATATTTTTTTGATGGAGAATAGCTCGTCAATTACTTTTTATTTCAAGTCGAAATGGGATGTTGGCCACAAAAATTAAACTGACGTGTAAGAATTTAGGACTATGATTATTTATGGATATAAAGTTGTTCCCCGATTCAAAATTATACTGCCTATCTTCAAAATACTTTTGGAAAAATATCACAGGAACACCTTAAAGCGTGTGTACACTGAACCAAATCGCAATAAGATTCACAAAGGCGAGCCTAAACTTACATCATTCAAAAAATGTAACTACTATCATATGGTTAATTGAAGAAAACCGGCAACAAGGAGATTCAAGATCATTTGGTGTGTTGTCAGCCAAATCAAAAAAGAATTACAATAACTTTGGATATCAAGAAACTGTTATTACTGGAATCCTCTTTACATGACCTCAGAAGGCTCATGTTGATCAATGCAAAAAAAATGGTTTTAAAGTACAATCACAAACAGTCAAACGCTGTTTACAACATTGTGACAGAAGAATAAAAGCATAGATTTATCAGTAACATCCAGATAGATGCACACTATATATAAAGAAACTCAATTTTTGCTTATGAAATGGTAGATAGAGCTTGTGTCCCATGATGCGCATATTTCAAACCTTGCATCATGAGATTTTTGAATATTTAAGGAAATCAAAGATTACACGAGAGGTTTAATTTATAATGAGTCAAAAGCGCCTGTGATAGCTTTTAACTGGCCATTAAACACATGCCCCCAGATCAGTGGTTTCTATGTTTTAAAAAATGATTCAAGGGAGTTAAAGAAAATATAATATGCAAAGGAGAATATTTTGCAAAGCAATAAAAGTGATACTTTACCAATGAACTTTTATTTATGAGTTATGCAAAATATGTATTGTGGCCCTAGTATAATTAAATATTCTAGACTGCATAGGAGGAAAATTTTATATTTGCTTTTCATTTTTATGCACGCCCATTTCATGTAGGTAATTTTGTATTTTTGTGGGATATAAACTTATCTTTTTACAGTTAAAGTGTGGTTATTTATTATTAATTGGTTATGTCTGAAAAATTTCTTGCAACCGAGCTTTGCCATGTCTTTTGAGTTTGCCATGTGAATGTGGTAGTTTAGTGTGTACTCCGAACTATAAATATATAATACACATATACAATATAATATGCAAAATACACCTATGTATTTCATTTATATAATGTCATCTATAGTTTAAAAAATGTGTATGTCATTTGTTATAAAAAAATAATAATAAATACATATCTTTGGATAGACACAAGCACTATCTGATCCTAAACTTAGCAATGTATGTGGCTTACATTGAGTGTTAGATAGTTGATAGAATATTTACTTTATTTTTTGTAACTACACATAAAAGAAATAAAATAGCAACAATGTAAATACCTCAAAATTACATTTAATGAAGCTATGTTTAGTTTTTATCTCGTTTTTCTAGGGAAGACACGTATGTAAGAGAATGCAAAAGCAAACTTATATATATATAAAACATAAAACTATATTTTATGCCACAAGCATACAATCATGTTATGATAAAAATTCACATACAACATACGAAAAATCTAATGCTCCCTACAGGTGAGTTTAATTTCAACTGGTGTGTCACTATATTTAGTTATAATTATTCCGTCTACATTTTTCGTGTTCACAATATTCCAAGACAGATGGTACACTACGCATACATTCTCACTTTGCAGCTGGTTGCACCCAAATTGAACATTTGCAAGCCCACTGCTGTTTACAAGTTTCATACACAAGAGTAATTTTTATATATCCTGTAAAAAGTGTAGGTTTTGTCACTATGTTTTCGTTAACCATTACTGAGTAGGCCTACTAAATAAGTTTTGAATAAGTTGTGAATATTCCAAAGGCTCACATTCGAGTTCATAACTTGAATTATAAGTCGAGTGTTTTACCACTAGTTGTTTATAATACAAAAAATTGTCTAACACTATATACCAATAATGTTTATCTACATCGACTAAAAATAAATATATATTTATACAATCAATTGATTATACAATATTAACAAATACCTAGCAATAATGACCTTGTCCAGGAGCTAAATTGACCAATTTCTACAATCCAACAAACAGTGAAACACCGAACTTAAACCTTGTATAAAGAAGTAATCCCTATTTGAAAATTACTCAATATTTTTATTTCTTGGCATGTTTCATTTAATTCATGAAGAAAGTTAAGACCAAAACCTATACATATGTATAAAAAGTGACATGTGGGGGACCGACAGAAAGTTTTAAATAGATAATAGAGGAGGCCATTTGGAACTTATTGAACCTAATATGATATTAGGCAAAATGTAACTAATTTCAAAACATCGGCCATTAACATAAAAAAAAAGTTGATTTTTTATGTGGTTACAAGTTTCTAAAATTATTTTTTTCCTTACAAATTTTTAATTTTGTTTTTTTTTTTTTTTTTTTCTAAACAACCATGTAGTGTAGATTTGTTGGAATTATTTTAAAAACCTCTCTATATTGTCCTTTTCTAATTAATACCAATCATAGCACATATTGCGTTCGTTTAATTAAAAACATTAGTGATAGTGGTGATGACGTAAGGTAATTTTACTAAAAAATTAAAACTGCTCCTAACCAGTTTTGGGTAGATTGACAAGCCATATCTTTCGCACAATCACAATTCAATCGTTCAGTTCAGTCAATCAGTCAGTCGCTAATTGCTCGTTGTTTGCATAGATTGTTTACGTTCCGACGATTAATTTCAACTTAAGAACTAGATACTGTTTTATTGGACTTTTGTTTTTGATTTGAATTATTCATATTGTTTTTTACTGATCTTTACTGTGGGTATGGTCTGTGATTTCTATTGAACTGCTTAATAGTAAAATAGTGGCATTTACTAACACTGGATATGCAGAGTCAGCTATTCCATACTTAATGTAAGGAATAGCCATTCCATACATTATGTATGGAATGGCTGATTCAAATGCGAACTTAGCTTGACGAATGAACAAGGACCATTTTCCTTTGCGACGAACTCCTATGTGCAAGTATTTACAAATACGTACCGTCGAATTCTTGAATATGGTATGGTAAATTATCGAGAACCTGGTGTTTGAGCTGATCCTATTGAACCAAATGTTGAAAATTTAATATTAAAAGAATTTCAGAGAGATCCTATGACCAATACTCGAAAAATAGCATGTCAATTCAATATACCTCAATGAAAGGTAGTCCTTTCTCAAGATTAACTGGCAGCATCCATACCATTATACACATGTACAAGGATTAGAGAAAGGTGATCCAATTAGAAAACAATTGTTTGCCGCTTTTTACTTGATAGCGACGTTGAAGACCGACCCTTTCTAAAAATAAAATCTGTCGACAAATGACTTAAAATTTTCAAGAAAAGGAATTACTAACTTCCATAACCTTCAGTATTAGAATCATGCAAATCCTCAGTAAGACAAACCAGTTTTCAATATTAATTTAGTGTTAACGCTTCGGCAGGAGTCATCAAGCAAACTTTGATTGGCCCATATTACTTACCAAATAACTTGAATGGAGAAAATTATTTAGTTTTTGGAAAACACACTGCTCAACGTTTTAGAAGAAATTGCTTATTTTTCAAAACGAAGGATGTCCCGCCCATCACCGCATTACAGTTCATAAGTTTTTAACGAAGCATTTTTCAAATAGTTGGATAGGCAAAAATGGACCTATATTGTGCTCTGTTCGGTCCCCAGACTTGATGTCATTCAATTATCATATATGGGGTCGAGCTAAGGATCTGGTTTAAGAGGTGGAGATTCAAAACTGTGATCATCTAATAAGTAAAACAGAACATACTTTTATGAAAATGCAAGAAGAAATTAGACTTGGCACTACAACTACAAACATTATAAAACATGCTAGATTATGAATTAGGAACAGTGTTAGACATTTTGAAAATGTGTTATAAATGTGCGATAATCTAATAAGCAGTTTATAAAAATTTTATTGTTTTATTTCATGTACCAAAATTTTGTTTATAATTTATCTTAAGTCAAAGTATCACTAATGTTTTTAATCAAATGAAAGCAATACATGCTTCAATTAGTATTAATTAGAAAAAGTCATAAAGAAATTTTTGAAATAATCATAACGAATCTACATATCGTGATTGTATAGAAAAAAAGCATTAAAATTAAAAAAATTGTAATGAAGATAATAATTTTAGAAACTTGTTGCCAGATAAAAAATAAACTGCAAGGATCAGATTGTACATTGTCTTAAATAAGACATGTATTACAGATCACAAAAACATGATTAATTAATGGTCAAATATCTGCAATAACTATTTATATCAATTTAATTGAGTGAAAATGGCAAAAACATAATAATACCTAAAATGGCAAACATTATGAAAACGATAACATTTTGCCTAATATCATATTAGGTTCAATGACCCCTTTTATTACCTATTTAAAAACTTTCTATCGGTCCTCCTGCCACTTTGTATACATATATATATATATATACAAGTGCCATTTATGAGGATTAATATGCAGTACGAAATCATCTGAACAGATTCTATAAAATATAGTATACAAATATAATATAATTTTAGTATGTTATTCCTTTAAATCACCATGACTACATACAAAATTATTATGGGTTAGAAAATCACTATACTCTTTATTTTTACAAATATTGGATAGTTAGCAATTACTCTGCTTTAATGTATACAAACTGACATAAAAATATTCTCCAATCAGAAGAGCTGTTCCGTCACAAAAACGGTCTTAAGCAGATTCAACCACTCGGCAATAGAGGCTCGCAGCACGACTTCCACAGTTCTCTGATGGCATGTCAATTACAAATAAAAATGTGAGGTATGCGACGCTTGCCTGCAACATCCATTAACATCCAATATGCAACCCACTGTTAACCCTCAAATATGTTCTTCCACTATGAATCCCCATCCAAACAATTGAATATTGATTTGAGAGGATTGACAGATATCGAACACCTAAGCTAGTGTTGTTTATTTATCTTAGTCCGCTAATAGTTATTTTATTATATCTATGTACATGTCAGCCTACTATGCACATCCTCAAGAAAATGCAGACAGTCACATTCACTAGGGAATTAGGAGTGTTAAAAACAACTGACAGATGCACTCCCAACCTCCTCATGTGACATGTAATCATGCACTGAGCAATATGTCAAAGGGTGACAAAAGCCACTCTACCAGCAACCACAGACCATTACCAATAAACATGTATGTCAATGTATAATAACCATTATACATTGACATTGTTACCATTTTCCAAATAGTTCAGGCAAGTGTCTAACAATGGCGATTTATAAATATGAATTTGGTCATTGAACATTTTGTTATTATCTTTGTTTCAAAGTTTTGAAAGATTCTAAAACATTATATATATATAAAATTTCAAGATTCTTAAAAACACATACTATTTATTGATAACAAATTAAAAACTGTATGTAACAAAAAATAAATTGCATATTAATAGAAAAGCAAAAATTTACAAATTAACTCGTGATGAATGTAAATCGACATATATAGGACAATCAGGACGTTGTTTTGAAACTAGATATAAAGAACTAATTTCGACTTTTAAAAATAATAAATCAGACAGATCTCATTTTGCTTAACATTTAAAAGAAACCGGTCATAAACTCAATAATGATCACAAGTTCAATGTATTACATGTGTGTGAGAACCGGTTAAGTTTAAATGTTTTGAAATCTTTCAAAATTTTAAAATATGCAGACCAAATTAAATTTATAAATATTCTTAGACAATGGTTGGTGATGGTTGTTATATATCGACAGGCATGTCTATTGGCGACGGTCTGTGGCTGTTGGTAGAGAGGCCCTTTGATGTGTTGCTCAGTGCATTACTACATGTCACATGACGAGGTAGGGAGGGCATCTGTTGGTTATTTTTAACACTCATTACACACTGGTGGATGTGACTGTCTACATTTTCCTGAAGATGTGCCTAGTAGGTATAAAATGTATGTAGAAATAACAATATAATTATTAGCAGACTAAGATAAACAAATAACACTTGCTTAGGCGTTTGATATGTGTCAATCCTATCGAATCAATATTAACTTTTTTTGGATGGGGACTCTTAATATAAGAACAAATTCGAGGATTAGCAGTAGATTGCATGCTTCATGTCAATGCATATTGCAGGCAAGCTTCTAATTATGGATTTCCATGAATTAACACCTCACATATTAGAATGTGAGGTATGCCTAACAACAGACATATATTTTCATATATTTAACATACTGGTCTTCCATAACAACTAAATGCACACAGAATTAAATCTCTTGTAGATCACTTTCTGGAATAAGATGTTAATCATGTTGAGATCTTAGTTTTTGATATTCTCTTATTTTTTTTTAGATAAAATTTATCTAAAGAAAATGTCACTATTTATTCCCAACCAATAATTAACATGGATAAAATGGACAATTTTATGTCACTATAATTTAGAATATTGGTGTTTAAGTTGTAAGATATGGTCACATATATAAAATAATAGCATACAAAATAAAAAACGATCTAGACTTAAAGTATATGAAACAAATAAGTGTAGCCAAATGCAAATAAAATACTACAAGACTTTAACTAGCTAATAATATTCACCTTCAAGTCTTGATTTCTTTTAAAGTCCTTCTTACATAAATGACATTGATACGGTCTTTCATTGCTATGTGTGATACTATGCGTTTTTAAATTGCTGCTGTGATTGTAAGCTCTTCCACAAATGTTACACACATGAACTTTAGAAGGTGATAAGTGACCTTCTATGTGCAATGCCAAACTTTCCTCTGATCTGAACCTGGAAAGAAATAATACTTTCAATGTTGGATATTTTCTAATGTATAGAGACAACTCAAGTCCCATTTAAAGACCACCAATTAACAATAATATTTTTGATATTTAACAGACGCTATGATTATAACACATATTAAAGTAAGAAAGACATGGAATATTTATTTTTGTATTAAATAATTAGATGATGTAAATCTACATTAGATGTTACAAGACTCTGGGCATTCCTGTCCAAATAATATAAATACATTCTTTGGATATGTCCTGTGAACAGAACAATATAAACAGCAACAATAACAGGTATTGTATGAACTTGGATTCAGTTCACTGCCGAGGCATGTCCTCCCACTTTTTTTTTCAAAAGAATGGCTTGGAGCATAGGCCAATGCAAGTTAGGGGTAACTGTGACAACGTCCAGGACTGATGGTTTGATGTATTTTTTTTTAGGCACAGAGCAAATTGTCGTTTAATCTGGCCTAAGTCAAACACACATTTATCAATATATGATTCTGATACCTTTTAATTTAAACATAATATTCACATTATACATATGCATACAGATCATTCATCAATACATATTTAGAGAGATAGAGGCATACTACAGGCAACTTGGATGCAGCATGAAAATGGGTCAGCTCGACCAGTGAGATACCACACTTTCATAGAATACAGAAGTGAAGTAACAGTTTCCACTGTTGCGTCTCGTCCAGCACGTAATATTGTCCTTCACCTTTCCGTCATCTTACTACTCCTCCATCAGATATCCTATTCTTACACAAACGGCCAGCAATGCACTATTGATTCTTCTGCAATTGTGAGGTCATCATTACCTATGGACAGACAGATGATGACCACCTACTCTGATGGCTCGCAAGCTTATTTGCCCCTCAAACATGCTATAAAAGAAATGAAAAAAGAATAATAAAACATTAAAGACATTTGAAAAAAAGTACTCTGGGGATATTAGAAACTTTGACAAAATTAATTTCAATGGTTTTTAAAATTCTTATCTGTGCATTTGTTTGCCAATTCCATAAAAACTACTGGACAGATTTGGATTAAATTTAGTATGGTAATAGTTTACACCCTGGAATAACAAACGGAATAGTTTTAATCCTGTTTCATTGCATTTTTTTCATAACTGATCACAGATAGCGCTAGCTACGCGCACGGTTCCTTTCACATGGAATTGGTATTTAAATACAAACACACCGAGAGCAAGACCGGAATCAAGAACATGGTGGACACAGTATGAGCTGATATAAAAAATGTAGAAATTTACTCCATGTCCATGCAAGTGGAGCTGCGAGCGACAGCTAGTAAACAATAAAAGGGCATAAAAAAAAATACAAAGTTGTTATGCCAGCTAAATGAAACTTTAGAAATAGAACCAAAGGAAGTTTTTTTTGATAATAGGAAATAAAACTTAAACTAAAATTAGCTAACGGTGTTTTAAATAACTGAAAGAATTTGATTGAATAAGTACATGTAATGACATGTAGAACATTACCACATTGCCAAACTAACATATTTCTAAAAGCAAGAGAATGACAAATATCTTAAAATACATTCCTTTATAGATAAGTTTAGATAATAGCATTGATAAGTTGCTGCATGAAAAATGGTGTTTAATACTCTCTACTGCAAAAAAATCTAGTCATATATTTAGTTTTACCTTTTATTATATCTTTATTTTCCAATCTAGACAACGGCAGCGTGTCAAGCCAAGTTCAAGCAAAGGAACTGGCTAGCCAGCACCGAGTGTAATATTACACAAACCACTTGGTGCCACTTTTGACCCTTCTATTTTGAGTTATAGATGTAACGTAAACAAATAAAACTACGTGTGTTTAATTATATCCATAAGGACATCTAGAAGCCCAAATTTCATGAAACTAGCTCAAACGGTTAGTAAAGATACGAAGGTCAAAAAATTGTAAATTTTAGCACTGACTGACTGACTGACATATAGTACCCAAATCTAACCTACTTCCAGATGACCTAGAAGGACGAAATTTGGAATCCAGCTCGGTAATTGTGTGTAAGCGTAGGAAAAAATCTATAAATAAAAGAAAGTTAAAAAATAGGGGGGTCCTCATACGAAAAAAAATTTTTTTATTGTAGCTATGTATTATTATATTTGCTATATAACAGAAATATAAAAATAAAGTTAAGTCAAAAAATATGTTGTGTCCCCATACAAAAAACTTGTAATACGCGCTAAATAACCGACCAACGATGTGTCGTTGGCGCCGCGCGGCAGCACATAATTATACACAAAACAGAAGTAAATCTACATAAAAGCTCCCGAGGCAACACAGGCAAAATACTTGTTATTTATTGTTTTATTACATTTATGTTCATCCTGCTTCTTTCTCAATGATGAATTAAATGATTGCCATACTATAACCACAAACGGTCTTCGTGCCTAAACCAGTAACAGTATAAAAGTGAAGTAAGAATGGCTTACGCTATTACCATCCACAAAACACAAGGAATTAGTCTGGACAGTACTCTTCTCGACATAGACAATTCGATATATAGCAGAAGACAGGCCTATGTTGCACTCTCCAGAGTTAAAACACTAGACGGAGTACACCTTATTAATCTAAACCCTAGTCACATTAAGGTAAAAGATAGTTCTATAGTAGAATATAACCGCCTGAGATTGTTATATAGCCCGGACTTGGCTAATTTAAACATAAACAGGAAGCATTAAAATTTAATTTAATTAAATCTCAATACTTGCCTAGTTTTCTTTACAAAAAGTAATGATATCTCATCAAAAACATAAATGTAAAAAAGGAGAGCCAAGTTCAATACAAAAATTGCTGCAGCTGTTGGCGTCGCAAAGAATGGAATCTAAGAGAGTGCAAGTTCTATGCAAAATCAAATATGTATTTATAGGAAGAAAATACATTATGAACAGTATTAAACTCTTTTCTTTTGCTTTGTTGGATACCTATAATAATTGCTGTTATTTAAAAAATGTGAGATCTTAAAGTAGGTTAGATTTGACTTGTTAGTTTTATCAGAATTGAAATATATATATTTTAATTCTGATAAAAACTAACCAGAATTAAAGAGCAATATTAAAATATATATATTAATTCTGATAAAACTGACCAGAATTAAAAGAAGGCAGACATTAAAATATATATATATATTTTAATTCTGTAAAAACTGGTAGTCCAAATCTAACCAACAAAAGATCACATTTTAAATAACAATTGTTCATTATCAATAAAGCAAGAAACTCAAGTTGTCTTTATTCTACCTTTAGACCCCATTCTTTAACTGCCAGCTTCCACAACAAATTTCTAGCTCTCCTTTTACATTTATGTTTAGTGAATATAATTCCTACTTGCAATAGAAGTTTTATTAAAAAAAAAAAATACATTTTCTATGATGAAAAAGAATTTGTAAAATCAAATGGTGTTTGAAAAATATTTAAGAAATCAATATCTATATTACTTTGAAATATTCTTCAAAGATATAAAATCATAAATAAGCAGTCAGAATATTGAATAAAAGACAGAACTCATTAAATAAAAAAATTAAGCAAAATACTGAAAAAAAAATACTAGATAAGTATTTTAACTAATTGACAAATTCTTTAATCCATGGTTCACATTGGGGATAATGGTTATTAGCACCTCACAATCTACTCTAGTCAATGTACAGGAGACTTAAGGGTTAAGCCTCAGCAGTGGGGTGCTTGAAACCTAACAGAGCAACTTAACAAGTTTTCCTATTAAATATGAAATACTTGAATGTAGATTTATACCACATGAATAAGTAAGAAATCACACTTATTTGTTTGTAACCAAGGTAAAGTAATAAAGTTGAATTATTTCCTATGATAACTAATCCTTCTACATTAAAATATTAACTAGCACAATAATAGAGTATGTATTTATATTCTGTGGATCAGAATTTAGTTCTTAATTTCTATACAGTTGACCCCCGGTAATCCGGGCCTCCCTTGTAATTCGTCATGCCGATCACTGTTGACTAATGCGTGATTAAACGTAATTTGTCCAATTACAAGGTAACCTTTCTCAAAAAAATCTAGACTATAGGGGATCTTAGGCAGTACTCTATAATCGCCACTGTATTTTTATCTGTAATTTGTCAGATCACAAGGTACTCTCGTTTTCAAAAAGGTCCACACTATAGAGGGTCTTAAGCAGTACTCTATAATCTGATAAATTCAATAGTTCGACACTGCCCCACAAAATGTTTGTCGGATTATTGGGGGTCTACTGTATTTGGTTTAACTATAATTTTGAAACATATCATATGTGTGTTGATCCCCAACAAAATTAATTAATGAAAACTAATATTACTCATGATAATTGTTACAATCTTAAATTAGGGAATAACCATAGAAAAAAAAAAACTTACACACGGCCACATATATTACATGTTCCACTAGTTCTATGTTGTTTTAAATGTATTATAAGATCACATTTATAGTCAAAACTTTCATCACATGAACCACAAGTAAATTGTTTTATATTTCTGTCATCATTGTGTATCCAAGTATGATTTTTAAGTGCCAATTCAGTCAAGAAACTTCTTTTGCAAACATGACAAGGAAAAGGTTTTCCATTACAGTCTTCTTTTTTATTTTCAGGTGGTTCAAGTAATGGAATTGTAGGTTCACCTTTTTTTATCAATTTTATAGTGACATTTTCATTTTCTAAACCATGCAAATAGACAACATCTTCACCGTTTGAATGTAATGTTTCATCTTCATTTGGTGAACTCAAGCCTTCACAATTTTGAAGAACTATCATGGGATCAACATTTACTTCCATTTTAGTAATTTGAGATTCTTCTTCAAAGAAGGTATCTTTCTCCAACTTTATGTGATGTTTGGACTGGGTATTCAAACATTCTTCAGTCATAATAGTGTCAAGCAATATGCTACGACTAAGAAGCATTTCCTGAGCTTTGCGAGCCGTATCAATAAAATCACAAACTGTTTGCAATTTTGTACAACATTTAATACATATATTTTTGGGTAATTTATCATTTTCATCAACCTCAATTAGTAAATATTTGTTAAGTTTATTTTGTAAAAGCATAGCTTCGGCCTCTGCACTAAAAATCATTATAGTAACTTCTTGTTCTTCAGCACACAGACGACACGATCTTTCGAAACTTTCTTGTAAACTCAATGCCATAATGGCAATGTACTCTCACATAATAGAAAATCGATGCATTACTTGGTCAAAATGGAATGTTTTAAGTCATAGATAATACATTTCAGTTCTTCGCTAATGATTTTGTGTTACACCTATGATGCGTACACACGCATGCGCCTTAAGAAATAGCGATGTGGCTTTTGTATACCTTATTTTATTGATATTTTTAAACGCTAGCCAAAACTGCAACTGCCATGCGCCAAATGTAATATCCCCTACGTATCGTCAGTGCTGGATCTCATTTCTATTTTAAACAATCTTGTTTCTTTCATTCGAAAATAGACTATATAAGACTGAATTATGTCATACATTTTAATAAATTATGCACTGTAGACAATAATTTAGATAAATAAATAAATAAATGAGTTGTTCGATAACAAATAGGTTAAAGGTCAATGTTGCCAATTTTTAATAAAGTTACAAAAGGGTAGATTTTTAATAGAGAGTTTTTTTTAAATCTATAAAAGTAGACTGACAAAAAACATTCATAACAAAAAAATGAGTGATAGAAGAGTCGGCAAGGGTCGTTCTAAAAATCCTATGCAAATTAAATTTCGTAATTTTACTTTTATTTTCTGTTCAAATGATTGACTGGTAACATAACACTAAGACATAATACCTTTGAGATCTACCATTATTGTCATGAGTGGCGATGAAAGAAAGCTCAAACACAGAACTATTCCAATTACTCTTATAATAAACGATACAATTTTGTAATTCTAATTTTGTCTTTGACTAACAAAATGTATCAAATTATTTCTTTCTTTCTAATTTTATTCATTCGGATTTTATCCCTTTATCATATAAAAAGAAAAGTATTATATTACCACCAATTAGAACCGATTGATTTTTCCACTTCACTTACTTAATATTTGCAATCATGTAGAAGATTATGAATTTATTACATATCAAATAAAAGTTACGAAATGAAAAAAAGAAACTAAGCATTCAGAATGTTTACACAATAAAAGAAGATAGAAAAAAAAACATAAGTAAAGGAAAAAAAGTAGAAAAGGTATATATATATACCTAGAAACACAGACAATATATAGTGTAATATTTACTCTATGACTAAATATTACACGTACATGAAGTACACTGGTTTTGTTTTTTTAAATGAAAACTTTTATAGGCAGATTTGGATGGGAAGTAATTTCATTGCACTGCATTGCATTGCATTGTATGTGTGTGTGTGTGTGTGTGTGTGTGTGTGTGTGTGTGTGTGTGTGTGTGTGTGTGTGTGAGTGTGAGTGTGTGTGTGTGTGTGTGTGTAACTGTGTGTAATAGAACACACAAATACACTTGACCAGTTTTTTTAAGTTATACTCCTTTTGGGTCACTTGGAAAATCCAATCATAGTGTATTTTGAGCATGTTTCTCGCCGATCTAACATATAATGGAATTCGTACGGCATAAAGTTATTTTTATTATTGGGCAATGACGAATCAGTTAGAAGTTATTTTATGCGAATAAGCATTGTTGTAAAAATAAATGTAAGAGATGTATAGGTATTCATGTATATAAGAATTTTGAAAGTTTGATATTTTACACTGTGAATATTGTTCTTATTTATGAAACTTATAATATATTCTATTGTGGTTTTATTTTTTTATGATCAAAATTTTGTACAAAGATTTTTAGATATCCAAGATAGTTCTTACCATTTAAGAATAACTTATCTTGACATTGATATATAATATATTTGTCTAATTGTTAAGGTAATGAATATAATTATGTTTACATTTTTGTGGATCACAAGACTTTATCCTGAGACATTGGATACATAATAATATTTTCCTTATATATACCTATTTCATGTTTTTTATCCGACTTCAAAATTAAAAAGGTGGAGGTTTTCAATTCGACTATATTTTTTTTTATTTGTTATCTCAGAACTTTCGACTGGATAAACCGATTGCGATAATTCTTTTTTTATTTTAAAGATGGTACTTACCGTGTGGTCCCATTTTAAATTGGTTTAGTTCTGACAATGGAATCCATAAGAAAATTATATAAATTTTAAATTTGCATTAAGTATGTGCACGACAAATGGACGAATAATTCAATATCACGCTAACCGATTTCGATGATTTCGATGTCAGCCAAGGAACACTACAGTATATCTAGCAATAGACACCGACTCCAAAAATAACAATAATTGTAACTACTTTGTACTATTGTAATAATTTAATTGACTTTTAAGTAGTCTAATATTTTTCATTTCATGTTACTTAGGAGAACTCTAAAAAATATTTTGATCATTGTTTGTTATTCATAGGTATGTGTTGAGTTAAATTTGAAGTGGATAGGTACCTACCTACCTTTTTGCGTGGTAAACACATAAGTCGTACCTACCTATTGATGAGTAGAAAAAGTAAGTTAATTATTAAGTTGTAGAAAAATGCTCAATTATTTTTTAAATTCACATTTGACGTATTTATAACGACGTAATACATTCACAGTTGACGTATAACATTGAGTACTGAAGACCTCATTAGTACATGCTCAAGATCGAAGCCACGTACAAAAGTAGAGTACCTACCACGAAGCCACCCCTGATTTTTCAAGTTGCCGCTAAGAAAATTAAAAAAAAAAATGGGAAAATATAACATTTTAAATATTTTTACGAAGATCCTTCTACATGTTTGTATTCATATGTATGTGGCTTGCGTGTGTGCCTGCATGTTACGTGCGTACGTGCACGCACGCACATGTACACATAAATATCTATATTTATAAAAATGGATCTTTGAAATGTATATGCGCGCATTACTTTTGAATGACTGCACCAAATTGGATAATTCTTTTTTTTATGTTCGTTAATGTCAGGACAAGATTTACATAAAAGAAAATAACCTTTTCTATTTGTCTGTTTATCTGTTTGTTCGGGGTATCTTCGGAAGGACTTTACAGATTACGATGCGACTTTCACTGGAAGGTAGAAAAGCTTACTGGGCTACATTTTTGTTATTTTTTAGGGTTCCTTCTTGATATAAACCCTTAAAAATAGGATAATTTATTAGAATTAAATTAAAAGTGGAACCGGAGTAGAGATCGAGAGAGAAACTTAGATCGAGACGAAATCAATAATGAGTAGCGGGATTGGAGTCATAAACTTGATACAAAAAGTGTAGGAAACCATTTTATGTTCACAAGGGAGTAGCTGCAGGCAACAGCTATCTACTTAAATAAAAACCAATGTAAGCATTTTTGTACTTTATGCATTTCTAACCCATTAATCTGATTACGGTGAAACTTTCATAAAATGTTGTAAGCAGTCCGGCGAAGGTTTCTAATAAAGAACTAGCGTTTATCCCTGGTTTAATCTGTGTGCATTACTGATGCGAAGTAATGAACCAATTCCAAAAGTTCTTTCTTTAATAATTGATATTAGTAAACTAAGTTGCTAATATTTACCCCTAGCTTCATCCATGAATTTATATTCTTACAACGATTTCAATGATTCTTTATTTGATAAAAAGCTACTCTAACCTCGAGTAATATAGCTCATTTCTTATTTGGATATTAGCATTTGCCTCCGGCTTCGTTCAAATTGAAGGTGGGACGGGAAACGAAATCAGAATCGGAAGAAAAGTGGGACATGGACTGAAATCGAGAATGCAACTGGGGCCGAAAAGAAGTATAGAGACAAAATCCAAACTTAAAGTGTGACTGGGTTGTTTAATATTTCGTCTATTATATGTTTTAGGGTTTTGTCCCCGACTTTGACCATGTATTTCTATTATTGAACCGAACTACTACATTTATTCTAAAAATTCATTTACTCATAGAAAGCTATACCATCCTCAAGTAATGTTGCCTATATGTATTTTGTTTTGATATTTACCTCCGATTAAGTTTAAGTTGCAACTGTGATTGATAGCGGAATCGAAATTAAAAATAGGACAGAGTGCAAAATCGACAACGGGACCGGGACCAAAATTGAGAACGCAACTACAGTTGAGTATGAGGACGGAATCAGAATAAAAAAGTGTGTCTGGGATCGGAATCGAAAACAGAATCTGGATTGAAGTTGAAATCGATCGATATAAAAAAAAAATTACGTCCATGCTGGTGCAGCTGTGGGTATTAACTATATAGGCAAGTCACATACAAGAAATGTAAAACAACCTCCGCAGGGCCGGCTAGTATAAAAATAATCATCACTGTTAGTTTAAGTAGAATAGCCGATACACCTACTTGTTTCTCTAGTTATAGGCGACTAAAGAGCTTATATCTTCTCTGTGCGGGAAACGTGAAAAAAGTGTAACAACGTAGTTTATTTAGGGTTCCGAGCCAAAATGGTAAAAACGGAACCCTTATAGTTTCATCATGTCCATCTGTCCGTAATCTGTTCGTTCGTATATCACAGGCATTATACTCAAAAACTGCAAGTTGTATATTGATGAAATTTGGAGTATAGCCGCTTTGTATAAACCGCTACTTATTTTAACTGTTAAATAACAAAAATAAATATTCTTGAGAAGGAAGATACTCCATACATGTAACAGAAACTGAACTTTTTTTTTTTCAGCATACATCAGCGTGTGGCACATATTTTGACAGTTTTCTTAAAAACATTTTAAGGAATTTTTTTATTAAGTGAATATTTTCGGAAATAGTCGCTCCGGAAGTAGCATAAATTGCTATATTTTTTGAACCGTAACTCAAAAAATATGAAAAAATATAAAAAAGTTAATGCTTAATAAACGCTTTCAACGAAAATTATTATGAACATCGGACTTACCGATTTTCAGTTATTGCCGAAAAACTGCATTTCTAAGCAAAGGGACGTAAGTAGGTACCTTGAAGATACGCTCTTCTGCTGGTGCCTATTAGTTTACACTATTTTAAGAGTCATAGTCGACATACCCACTTATTTCTCTAGTTATAGGTGACTAAAGTGCTTATATTTGTTATGTGCGGGAAACATGAAAAAATGTAAAAAATTTTTTCATCTCTCGTCTATATGTTTGTAGTAACGGCTTCGGAACCCTACCCTAAGCATGGTCCGACATACTCTATGCCAGTTTTTCAGCATTAACTAAAAAACGGTGCATCCGATCATATTGAAAATAATTTTCAATGACGGTATTTATTAAGTGTTGCTTAATAAATACCTTCATTGTTAATTTTTTTCATATTTTTCAACATATGGTTTAAAATATAAAGAAGGACACACACAATTTATGCCATTTTTAGAGCGATTACCTCCGAAAATATTCACTTTCTCAAATTAATTACTTATAAACCTTAAAGTGTTTTAAAATAACTGTCGAAATATGTGCCACATTGTAATGTTTGCTGAAAAAATTAATTAGCGGCTACAAGAGATCTATGCTCCAAATAGTGGTGGATTTATATTGTTTATGAGTGTATACCACTTTATTTCCGCCGTCCCATGTACCTTTTTTAAAATAGTAATTTTCTGAAATCTGCCGCCCCTAGGACGCTGCCGCCCATAGGCCGCGGCCTACTCGGCCTATTGACAAATCCAGGACTGACTTCAAACAACAATATACATCTAGAACAAACGAACGCTCGTCACGAAATTATAAAGGTTCCGTTTTTGTCATTTTGCCTGCGGAACTCCTAAAATGATATGACATGATGTGTAATAATGTCGCAGTACGTCAGTCTATTAGGGGAAATTTGAGCGAAATCGGCAATAAATAAAATTTATTTCCGATATTTAAGGAACAAACATATTTCATGTAAATATTCGTAATGAGAAATAAAAACATGTCTTAATATTAGATAAACTAAATTAATTTCAGTTAATTATTTATTTCGAGTATCTATTATTGAGATTATATAAAAAAAATAATACTAATCTATTAATATTGTTAGAAATACTAGGTACTTTATTTACGACGTATTAAATTACGAAATAAACATAACTTTACATAATCCAATCATAAACCTTCATCATTTAACTTTACTTTTCTTCCTCTTTTGTCCCTATATACTTTTATGTCATATAGACTATTTATATATATTTACTGTTAACAAATACTAACAAAATCTATAATGTCATGAACGAGATAAAATCATTTAGTGTAAAACGATTAAAAAAAAATAGTTCTTGCAAATAATAAAATGTCAGACTATCATTATAAAATAGTGATTTTATCTTGGGTGCTAAAAACTTGTATCTTTTTGTTATGGTCGGCATGAGATTTTCTAGAACAACTCTTGTTGATTCTTCCATCTTCCATCACATATACTAGCTGTATAGATTTATTTTATCAGTCTACTTCTATTTTTCCTTTCTAGATGACCAAACCACTGCAACATACTTTTTTCAACTCTAGTCACTACATCTTTCGACTTTCACTGTTCTTTGTCATCACTACCCCTACATCTATCGTTTTAAAGATCCTCCACGCATACTACATGAGGATCGCATCTCCACTGCAATTATTCCATTTTAATGTGTCCGTCTGCTACACCCAACTTTCACTACAGTACACAAACGTCAGACCAGAACATTATGGATAGTCAAATGCGTTTGTCGTGTGACACTTTAGCTATTCATAACGGCAAGCATGGTCCCATTCACTTTACGTAGCAAGTTTCCTTTTTTTTCATTATGCTTAGCGTCATTTGTAAAGAAACTACACAAATAAACTAATTTTTTCATTTTTTCATTTCTTGCCTCCTAAACATATATCGAATTTAGTTATGCTTTCGCTACGTTCAAACACCTTGAACTTAGTCTTGCTGACATTCACCTTTATAAATTCCTGCTAAAAAAAATTAAAATATTTTCAAAAATTAGGAAGTTACTAATTGCATCCATAAGCGCGAGCGTAGGTATGCTTCTACTGTCGCCTGAAAATCCCGTGTAATCACTATAACTAAAAAAACTATTTAACTTTTAAACTTAATTTATTTTTCAATTTCATCACTAATCGATTGGGAATAATTGTATTTCAGTTTGATTTTCTAAAATTTACTTTACATCAAATCTTGACGTTTTAGGGCAATTTAGGGTGTTATCAATCTATTTTAACTATTTTTCAAGTAATTTATATACATCTTCATGCATGTAAGTGGGTGCGTGTGTGCGAGCTTATATACGTGTGTTTATTTTGTTGTACGTTGTAAACTTCTATCAACGTTTGAAGCGATCAACTGACGAAATGTGATTTATGGCGATCGAAAAAGTCTACTTAACTTAGACTTTTGGAAAATTTAAGCGACTCAGGCCGGTAGATTTTGAGGAATCTCAGATATAAAATTTTCAAAATAACGACTTTTCGAAATAACGTTTAGACTTTTTTGCGGATCGATACCAGAATGTAATCAGTTTCTTATCGATGTAACTTTCTCCAAAAAAGTTACATCGATTAATGTAAACCGCATAATATCGGTCGATTTATTTAAGAGAAATCGTTTGAGAAATACTTTCCAATAATGTTTTTTTTTTAAACATTTTTTTTAACTACTCTATAGAAAAATTTTAACATCTAATCAGGTCTTTTAATCAGAAAATAATATCTGTTGGTGTACACCGCATTGAAATCAATTGGTTATTTAAAAGTCGTCGTTAAAGAAAACTTAGCAAAAAAGTGTTTATTCATATAAATTTGTAAAATTTTTGTCAAATTATGTTCGGAATACGGTTAACTTATTATATTTAAAAAACTGCTTCAAATGCCGTAAAATAGAACAGAATCGAACGACATGTTTTAAAAATATGATAATTGAAAAATTTATAAAAGGAAACGCTATTTTAAATAAATTTAAGTTCTTGAACTTGAAGATTTCAAAATATATTAAAACTATATTTCTGAGTTCGGAGAATTCGAAAAAGTATTAATGATTTCGAAAGAGCTCGAAGAGCTCAATAGTTTACTGCTAAGTATATTTTTTAACGCTTCGAGCTCGAAAGTAGCAAGGCATTTCAGGGATGGCCTACAAGGTCAACCGTCTTTCGAATTTTTGAGCTCGTAAAGTTTAAAACTTTACAGACTTTTACCTAACTCGAGCAACTCAAAAAAAAAAACGTCAATAAATGTTATCGCGGGAATTTTGAAGTATGGTTTTAAGAGCGAACCGTTTTTCAAATTTTCTATTATGAAAATCGTGAATTTTGGCCACCATCGCCTGCAATTCGCAAGCCATCAGCGCAAGAGTTACTTGGCCGTCGACGTAGAGAAGGCATTTGACAGATATCATTCATATTCATTCTGAATTCACACTCATGCTCTTACTATTCATATAGACCGCTATTCATAAATAGACTGAATAGTCATGTTAAAGCTACAAATCCCTGTATGATATCTCTGCAGATGTAAATCAATCAGTGTGTGCCCCGTTAGAATATACATAGTACGCAGGCACTGGATAGAGGATTTTAGAATCCTTATTAATGCGCTACTCACACCATGTATGAATAGGATTTTCCGTAAAGCAATTCCTTATTTATTTGTCAACCCTCCCATCACTTATATTCAATTTACAGAAAAAAAGACAGAAAAGTATTACATTTTCTTTTAAAATAAATAAAATTATACTCATAAAGGAAATAAAAAAATAGCGAAATAATTGTACTCTTAAATAAATATCAGAAAAATTCTCCGTTCATTGTTAGTTGTGTACATTAATGTTGAATTTTGATTGGTTAGAGTATTTTACAGAAAATCAGATATTTAATTACGCAAAATGTGACATATTCACAATCTTTTTTTATAATTAAGAATGATATATTTGTTTATATTTACCTTTATATTTAACTATAAATACCTTTATATTTAAAAGACGTATTAGATCAAGATATCAGAAATTCTAGCGCTGACAGTTAATTTTATCTTTGGGATTATCGAGTTAACAAGTTAAACGAACAATTTGATTGTTTAGTGACTCCGTAATGCATTTTTGTATCATAGTATAGTAGAATATACAACTCCTATTTTCTTAATATTTACTTTACTTTCTTCCTTAATCTTCGCACTCCGATGGGAATATATCTAGCAATAGTATAATGTAAAAGTTTTGTTCAGTACATTTTTTTATGCTACACTATTTTTATATCACTGACGTATTTATAGCCACTATATAACGAAAAATAATACGAATACTTGCATATTTTATCCTCATTCGCTTCTTTAAATCTGATAATTACCTAGATATTTCACAAATCAAAATGTGCAATAATTTTGATATATAGTAACTTTCATTTATAGCAGGGACATATATCCGAATAATAATTTATAGCTTCATGATTGTTTCGTTCAGTATTCTACATCATTGAAAATTTTTACACAATATAGGTCATTTTACAACGCCGTATGACTATTACTTGTGTATGTTGACACATGAAATGATTACATAGTTTACTTAATTAATGTTGCAGCGAGAGTAACTTTACTCATTGCGCAATTATAGAAATGTCGTTTGGGTAAGGTGATTGTAATACCGATATGTAATTAGAATTACGTTATACGATTTCACAACGCGATTTAAAGGTTTAATCAAAACGTTATTTCGGTCATTAAATGTTAATAATATACATTATAATATTAATTATAAATATGAAAGTTTGTACGTTTCGATGTTTGTTACTCAGTCATGCTTTAACGACTGAACAGAATTACCTGAAACTATACAGTCTTAAGAATGGGAATAATGTATAGGCAATAATTTACAAGCATACTATTAGAGCTTTGCTTGCGTGATCGAAGAACGCATTTTTTAATAATGGTGATTGGCCATCGGTGACAACAATGTCGAATATAGGTTTAAATTCAATATCTGGTCGGAATGAAATAACGAGCAAGACCGAGATGAAAAGCAAGAGCTAAAATGAAATGGTTTCATAATACAAAATAGTGTTTTCGGTGTAAGAATATGGGTTTTTCTGGGATGGAATCGGGAATGGGAGCAAGATCTTTATCGATCGATATAACAGATGAAAGAATTCGTTTTATATTTTCGTGGGCGGAGCCGCGGGTGAATTATTTTATTATATATATTTTGAATAGCATTGAAATCTAAATTGGGGCCAGAATCGGAAAAAGAAGCGGAGCAAGGATTGAAATCGAAAGAACAACATCGGGTAACAGCGCGATCAGTTAAAAGAAGAAAAAATTCATCTGGTGTCCACGCGGACGGAGCGCGGACAAAAGCTAGTATAACATATTTATGATATGTAAATATTTGAAGATTAGATGTAGGAAAATATTTGAAGGAATGGAAAAAGAATCGATTTTTAAATACCCATTCAATTAAATCCCTTTCGACGAGACGCTGAAATTTAAGGATTTGGAAACATTGTAATTGTTACTCTATCTACGGATCTCTAAAATCTAAAAACGAAGAAGCAAAATCGCATCGCTCTTTTAAGATTCAAGCGATTTTTTATCGTTTTCAGAGTTGTTTTAAAAAGGAAATATATATAAAATAATAGTCATGAAACATTGTTCAGTGAAAGATCTATGTGAAATTATATTTAAAACGTGAAGTTGAAAAAGTAAAATATGTGATTCAAGTGGCGCCGAGTTAATTGCAGTTCAGTAATATTTTTATTGAATTACAAATAATAATTATTCATAGTTGGTACGTACGACAGTAGAGATTTTTAGTTTGAGACACAATACGAATACAACAAGTACTAGCGAAAGGGGGCGGAGTGTGACAGCCGTGGTCGGCGTAGGGACCGGTCTGAACAGCACAGCGGCAGCGGAGTATGCGCGGGCGGCGCGGGCGGCTGCGCGTGGGCAGGGACCTCGCTGCGGTGAGGTGCGGTGTGCGGGTTGTTGCGGTAGCGTTTGACTTTGTGTCAGTCGCGCAGCAGACGTTTCGATAGGAGTACGTCGGGTGGCGCGGCGCCGACCCGTCGCGTGCTAGTGTCGTGTCACGATCGTGGGCCAAGTCGGTTTCGAGGTGTCTTCGTTCCGACGTTCGAGATGGCTCTCAATTCGGACGGTGAACAGAAATCGAACTTGGTCCTTCGCGTGGACCAAGACTCGGACTCTGTTCTACAGTCGTTGTTCGACACGGTGCTCAAGCCGGACTCGAAACGGCCGCTACAGGTGCCGCTGCGTATGCGACAACTGCCCAAGTCGTTCTTTAACCCGCCGTCGACCGGTTCCAAGTCGCCGTCCGTGTCGCACTCACGCGAGAACTCCGCCGACTCCGCGTTCGGCTCGTCTGCGGGCGGCGGCAGCGGTGGTGGTAGCGGCTCGAGTGTGGTATCAGTGTCGCACTCCCGCGCACACTCCTCGCCGGCTAGTCTACAACAAACTTATACGGCGGGGGCGCAACAGGGACAACAGCCGCCGTTGTTGCCGCAGCATGTTAAACAGCGTTCATACGACGTCGGCCCGCATCTGCACGATGACCTCGGTCCGCTACCGCCTGGTTGGGAACAAGCGCGCACACCTGAGGGACAGATATACTATCTCAAGTAAGTACCCCTCAATCATTTAGTATACTGATTTTCCTGGTGCTGCTGTTTTTTTCTAATCAAGAAATATTACTATCTATTAACATACTAAATATGGGCGTTTTTCATTCATCGATGTGATAGCGACATATAGACTACATCAGTACCAATGAAAAAGTAAAGTTTTCCATTCGCCGATCAGATACACCAATATTGGTGATGATTATTCATACGTGCAATCTGCTTTACCTCGATACGTGAGTAACTATATTTATGAACTTAATTATTAACGAGAGCAGACTTACGCAGACTCTTCTCCATACAATTTTTTTATCATACATGTGCTATAAAAGTTTCGAATTAGATACTATAATTATAGATTATGATCAATTCTAAGTAGTTAATTTACGAATTATTAATAGTAAAACTTTGATCGCCACAGGTAAATATGTCACTAATGCAATGTGAAATAGGTGCATGTCGTAAACATAGTTCACATGAGACTTAATGAGAGTCATTGCTAAAGGGACGAGAGGAGATCACGCCGTGTGTACGTACACACACGCACGCACCCTACACGCGCTACACGTAAATAAACATGTAGTTGTAAAGTGCACGCTATTGTTTGTACAACGCTAAACTTGGAGTATATTGTATATAGATTAAACTTGAAGATTATCGATGCGTCGGCGCCAGATATGGCTGTCGCATCATCAGTTACTAAAAAATGGTACCTTGAAGTTTCCCACATTTTGTTTCGCGACGTCGGCCCTAGGGCATCAATGACGATCTACTTTCTTATTATTGTTGTGTTCATAAATTTAAGGAACTAGGTAATAAGTACCTACGTCTGTAGGTAGATATCTAGATGATCTTTAAATTAGACTTTTAGTTCAGTTCACTATGTTTGTTACAAAATTAGATTTAGGGGCATAGTAGATGTTTAAATAAATTATGTAGGTATTTATGTACTTAGAACGTTTCTTCTAAAACTTCGGAAATAGATAGTGTTCGATATTTCTGTTTATTGTTAAACAATGTTTACTTATTGCGGCTCCACCTCGTAGATACACTACTTTCTGCTTGTCTGATAGCTATAAAGTACAAAAAACCACTTACATCCAATTGTATATTTTATAGTGATATTCATTTCATTGAATAAACAAAGTGTTTTATGAATGTATCAAATATTCAGACAGAATTTAACAATTAACTTTAAATAATTGATTTGTTTGTTTTTGATGTGCTTTTAAATATCGACATCCATCTAGTAAAGGCAATAGCTAAAACATTTGACACTGCGTCTCTAGTTCGTCTAATTATTACAAGTGGCGCCAGTGAGAGGTTACACCTGAACCTTAACTATTTATATACATATTTATTGTAATAATTACTACACCTGACAGCCCAAAATTGTTGGAATTACTCTGTATAGATAATTTGGTCTTTATGTTCAATTAAAAATACCTACCCATGTATTCATCATATTATTTCCATAAATATTTAAAAAAATATTAATTACTAGTTTTTCCCGCAGCTCCACTTGCCTGAACATAGAATGAATTGTTACATCTTTCATATGGACTGACCACGTTGTCAACCATGATTCCGATCTTGTTCCTGCCAGTGGTGGATTTATATTTTTTTATGAGTGTAGGCCACTTTATTTCCGCCGCCCCATGTACCTTTCTAAAATAATAATTTTTGAAATCTGCCGCCCCTAGGCCGCGGCCTACACGGCCTATTGACAAATCCAGGACTGATTGGTTCCTGCTTTCGATTCCACTCCTGCCCCCGCTTTAATTCCCATTCTGGTCTCGATCTAGATTTTGGTTCATTTCAAAGTATGTACATAATGTAAAAAATATCAGCAAAACGACAAAAACTACCCTGTGTGTGTTACTCTTGAGTATAAACTATTACCATATCAAATTTTAATCAAATTCTGTCCAGTAGTTTTTGCGAAGCCCTTGAACTAATTCATAGAAAGGGAGACAAAAATTTTGAAATCCTGTCAACTTTTTTAATATTTCCCAGAGTCGTTTTTCTTTTAATGTTTTTAACGTCCAGATTTTTTTCTCATATACAAAATACATAACAGTTTTTTTTGGGATTATCAAATTAATTATATTATCAAAAAATAAAATATCATAATTTATAAATTAAAGTTTTCACATCTATTGGCACTCCGGGCAACAATTATACATATACATTTTTATATAGTTCATTCATTAATTTATAATATACTTCATTGGCTGCATAAGCCCAGTTTTGAAATAAAAGTCAATGTGCATATTTAAGCTTTGAATTACAAAATTGAAGCCTTTGAATTCAAACAAAACAACTATAATGTTGCGATTTAATTAAATTTAAAATATACTACATGAGCATGTCGATGACGCGGTGATACGATTCATAAGATTTTACTTAACCGAAAATCGCCTAACATATTTTTACTTCAAAAACTGAGAGAGGTTGCAATTACAAGATGAAACAATTAAAATCAAAAAGGAGGTTAAGTAATTTTTTTCTCAATTTTTTAGAAAGTTCAATATTGGGTGCTGCTGTGATGTGAACAATAAAATTTTACCAATCCGAACATTGACTAACTTGCTTATAGAATTATTCACTTCAAAAATATCAGGTATTAATGTCGTAGGTAGATGGTAAATTATAGTAAAAAATTGGTACGAATATAAATAATGATGTTTAGGGACGTATGAGACAATTTATTTTTGAAGTTATGCATTTTGGCGCGTTAGGAAAAAATGATGAGAGTGAATTGAGATTTAACGATCGACGCGCACGCCGACATCTAAATTCACACCGCGAAGTTCGCGCGCATACCGACATCTAAATCGACACCACGAAGTTGGTCGATAAATTTCTCTGAAGTTTTGCAGAAAATGCTACCAACAATGTAAAACAAAGGATATCTACCACGTATGTTTATATGCGCGTCAGGGCTTTCAACTATATTCAAGATAATTCAGATATTTTCAAATATTTTTGATTCTACGATACGTGTTTCGTGTACGAATAAAACATATTTATATATAAATATATATGTGTTTTTAAATTATATACCGTGATGAACATATTAATTAATATATTATTATAAATACTAGTGACCAAAGTGTTTTTTTTAATACTATAAATTTTGTTATGTGCGTTTATAGATTTGAGGTTAATTGTCGGTATGTATTATTTTAATTTGTTTAATTAATGGTAAAAGTTAACGTTCTCAAAATAATACATCGAATTTGTGTTTTATCGTAGTTTTCCAAAATTTCGTCGAGTAATTTGGTTAAATGACAATTATTATAAAAAAGACGGTACCAGAAAAACTTATGATTTCAACGTTTATATTTGAAAAATAATTCATACGGCGTACATTTTATTTTAGTTGTTATAATTTTAATAAGAATGCCGTCGTCTCGTCGTCTTTTTTTATCATGATGATGAGATTGATTTCGTAGCCGTTATTTGTTATTAAAAAATAGCCAATTGAAACTTGACCAATTACAACAAATTAATACCTTACAAAATAAGATTACGGAACTTTGATACAGCCGAGTAAAGAAGTAAACGTACTAGATACTTACTCAAGGGAAAACACTTTAGTACACAAATAAATACGTAACAAAACAGCTATTTATTTAATAGTGATGTTAGTACCTATACTTAAAGCATTATTTTGTAGTTTTCATAGGCGTGGACGGCTACCGGCGTGCTGGGAGAGCTGCCTCCAAAAGGTGCTCGAGCCTCTCAATATAATAAAAAAAATGTTTTTAAGGTTTTAAACAAAATCTTGGCTACTGTGGGGTCTTCAGTAAGTGTACACAAAACAATTATTTTGCACTAGGAGCAATACTAATATTAACATGAAAAAATTGAGAGTGTTCTGGGCACACTATCCATATTCAGACAAATGGCCGCCTATTAATAGTCCGATAATATATATTTAGTTTTAACTTTTAATAGTTCCCATTAAGATGCCGTCCGTTCCTCCATTATTATATCTATGAAAAGATTTTTTCGGTTTTGTAAATGCGACAGAAAATTAAGACGTACAAAACAGTAATGGGCACCGCCGTCACCGGCGGCGGTTACCGCTCGCCGCCCGCTCGCCCGCCCATTGTGCAGTGGACGGAGCCTAAGCGAGAGATGTAATGAGCCACGATTATGTGGCCCGATAGCGTTATTTTGTTAACGCTGCGCCGAGATGTGCGGAACGTCGTAAACATATATTGTTCACCTGTCCCGTATGAGTACAGGTGTTTGTGTTGGCGCGCTCGCGATAACGCCGTGGCAGGATGGCGCCGTGGGTACGTCGGTTGGAGTGCTTGTTACGCGAATTGATAAGATAGCGTTAACCGGGTTAATCCGACCGGGAATATCAAAATCTAGCCTATTGTTTTGTTTTGTTTACATAATTATTTATCATATTAAATGATTGCTTGCGCACGCAATCGATTACCTTGAAAAATTTGGAAGGTGTTTTGCTAAAACGATCCGATGCGCCACACCTTTGTTCAAATTGTACTATTTTCTAATTCGTTATATTTGTTTGCATTCCATGAACATTGATGAATTTGGATTAGTCATAGACTCACATACACTATGATCAAATTTGATTTTTTTTAATATAAAGTAGATTAAAAAAAAAAGAAAAAAAAACAAAATACATTCTGTTGGTCTAACGTTGTATTTTGTACAAAAAAAATTAAAATTAATATAAAAGTAAAAAGTTGTCTAATTTAGATGTAACTGTTACTATTAAATAGGGCAAATTTCTAAAAACTCAAATACTTATATCAATCTATTATTAACCTTAAAAAAATGTTTAAATTTTCTGACTCCGAATTTATCTTCGCTAATTAAATTAAGTTAATTAATGCCCAGTGGTTATATTTTTAGATATAATTTTTTATCCTTAAAGTAAATGTCAATTGATATTTCGATGTGCGTTTGACTAAAAGAACCGTACTAATAAAACGAAAATATATATGTGTGATAAAATATGTCACACGTGATACGCATCGAAAATAGAACGTGTTTAATATATCTTTTTACAATGTCGTCGCAATTGGAGTCGATCACGAATTACGATGTTGCCATAAGTGCAACGCTAAGAAGTGCAGCTCGTGAAAGACAAAATAAGCGTAAAAAGTCCATGGCGACACGAGAACTGGTCGGGCGGTGGGTTACAGGTGTCTTGCACAGGTCGTATATCGCTCACATTGAGTTCTCGGTGAGCTCGAAGATTATGAGAATCATGTTATTTGTATTGATTTATTGTTTCTTTATTTTCAGTCGACAAATTCTAAGTGCTTTAAATGCGACCGGTTAATACTATGACATTATTAATAGAGTAGGAACAATAAATTGATTAAAAAAGAAAGTGATATGATTGCTGAATATAATTTTGCAAAGCGTTAATAAGCACATCGTCACCTTTTACATTTAAAGTATATATATGTCTATGGCTGGACATAGGGCTCATCTTCTTTACAATAAACTTTCTTATGAATTAATAAATTGTTTATTTATCACTGCATATTATAACACTAAGTTGCCTATCGCATCTGTCTTCCTATCCATCTGTCTGAATTATTTTAAAAAGTAAGTTAAGGTTTATGTCTGTGGATAGTTAGCGTAATTCCTGAAAAAGATTTTAATGCATAGTTAATCAGTGAAATAAAAAAATACAAACAGTTCATGCCTGCACAAAAAAACATGTCCTCAGATAAATTCACCTCTTCTTGTTCAGTGGTAATACTGTTAATCATATGCGAAGAAGAAAGAGAATGGAGTTTCTTTTTTCTAATTAAATAATTTATGTTAAATAATATTCGTACAATTGCAATTGCGATATTTACGATCTTCAGTTAATTAGTCGTAATTATGTTATAAAAATATATGTCGTGTGAAATCTAGACGTTACTTTAAGGCACCGTACGTTATTATAGTGAATGCGTGTATGGCAGGCATACCTTATCTTAGAACATTACAAAAGGTTACATTTATTCTGTCATGTAAAACCCGCTTTATATAAACTCTTGAGTTACCTATTAAAGAAATTTGTTATAAAATCCGGGATTTCGTTACAAGAAAAACCAAAAATACTGTAATGATATCAGCCTGTGATGTACGGACGGACGGACACGATGAAACTATAAGGGTTCCGTTTTAGATATTTTGGCTCGAATACCCTAAAAGACGTATCTTTTATTTTTTTATAATATTCAAAATATTGTGTGGCGCTCATATGCTTTCGTCTCTGAAGTAGCTGCATTCTAGGCATATAAATATAATTTAATGTTGTTTTTGTCGGGGTTTTTTGTTCAATCTTAATATCTGTTCTTGATTTTCATTAACAATTTTAAAAAAAGTAAGTAGTGTTCAATATTGCACGATGATACGGAACTCCTTGTGTGCGAGTCCAACACACACTGACCGGTTTTTTATTATGCGAATAGACAAACGCAAATATGAAAGTCTACCGTCTCAGAAGTAAGTCGCGTGTACTGTCTACGACGTCGGAGCGACGTAAAAACTATGTTCTTGTATATAAAAAAAAAATGTTTCTATTGAAATGTTTTTATAAAAAAAGGCTGCAACACCACATGGTATTGTTACTTTTTTTTTTTCATGTATGTCCTGTATGTTCATTATACGAAATCAAAAATACACTTTTTATTTGCCGACGCAAATAAAAGTTGAATTGTTAGTGTTTTTAACCATACCTGTGCGTTAAAATGATACATACGGTCATTTTGCGATTTAAGCTTCTTCAGGTTCATTAAATTCAGGTAAATTAAAAACTTCCGAATCAATTTTAAAAGTTTTAATTTTAAATCCGTTTAAAGGTTGTATATTTGAACATAATTATAATTAATTTCATCGCCGTTATTATTGTAAATATTATGAAGTCTCTATTGGTGAAGAGTCTCGGATATCCCAAGGTACCTAATAAACACCAGTTCTGTCAATTATTTTTTTGAGAGTTAACGTACAGTGTAACGCCCGAAACTTTGCCGCTCTGAATTTGCTGCAAATAATATACTGCGCAGGTATTATTACCCTCCCCAACCATTCTTTCTTCTATGCCACGTTACTATTTTACGCCATTGCGACGCTTTCGTGTCAAACATCACAGCGGTAGTTTCGTGCTTTGTACTGTAATTATGTTTATAGTTTTTTTAATACTATTTTTTGTGTAGGTATGTATCTCAAACTAATATCAAGTTTGTTTATTAAAGTGTCCTTTTTAAAATGATATGTTTTTTAAAGAATATAATTGAAGTATAATGTTAATAATGATGATTTACCATAAGGCGTCTAACATTTTTATTTTGCTATTATATGGCACAACCTCTTTGAGGCGTGAGATAAAACGGTTTCTTCTGGTAAGACTCGTTGATTTTAGTCTTCGTGTGGTGATCCATTTCTTTTGGCGGATATTTTAAAGAATTCGAAGAATCTGACCGTATTTCTCCTGTACATGTCGGAGATGATAATCTTTTCACAATCTATTATCTCCGGCCGTCCTAACACCCTAACCGACTGGATCGTTAATTTATGAAAAACCAAGCTTTACTTCCGTTCGCACATTCTGATACGCCGATAAAGTGATAAAAAAAAAGATTGAGGGATACGAAAACAGGTGGATTATTCATACGTCGCATATGTAATCTATTTATAAAAAAAATATGACTGAGTTAAAAGTGTCGTTATATTAGTTGTGTTAGGTTAAATCGTTCCATCCGTCGACAATGCTTTTGTTTCGGTTCGAAGGACTCTGTACTTGACTTTGTACGCTGTCCTTGTACGCGGTATACGGGATGGTACAACGTGAGGAACCGACTTTCAACTTATCCTCCTCGGTACGGACTGAGTAATTTCATTTGACTTAATTTCGATTCGCTCGTGACCACGATCGAACAGGATACTTGAAGGCTATGCTCTTAATCATTCAGCCACTACCGCCCGATTAATTGAATTAAAAACGTTAAGGTGTCTCATAAATAATGTCGGTTTTCAATGTTTATTAAATAATCATACAAAAACATACTATGTTATAGCTGACGCACGGTCACCGATGCGTCGCCTCATAGACATTGCTGTCGACATCATCGCGTCGACTGTTGAATTATTAAAAAAAAAAAGAGATATTTTTAAAGCTTAAAACTTGGGGAATGATGATTGGAACTTCCCTATGCAACGGTTTACCTGTTCGTCTATATGTATTTCTTTTAGCAGGTAAAATGTTAAATATGTTTAATAATTCTCCGTGGTTCACGACGTTGGTAATATGCACACATATAACTGCAGGTACATATTTTTCCATACTAGTAATTCTCGTGTATCACTGTTTGTAAACCCAAATGTAGAAATAAATAGTTAAATAAAAATAAAACATTAATATTCAAAGTGTGGCATCGTATTCTATGATTTTGACCCAATATTCAGCAAGCTCTCTTGAGACCTTGGTAAAGATCATTTCTTGGGCTTCTTAGGTGCAAAGAATTGCCGCATTGCATTTTGACCATCTCTCATGAACTCAATTTTTTTTCCACGAAAGAATTTCGAGATGATCTGAATAAATAGTAGTCGGACGGTGCAGGTCCGGACTAAATGTTGGACGTGGTAGAAGTTCAATACCACCAAATTCTTAGATCTCATTGCGCATAATTTCCGCAATATACGGTCTAGCATTGTCATGTCATAAGACCACCCGTTTTTAGTTTACTAAACCTGGACATTTCTGCAACAAAACATAAATATTCATATCGGCTGGTTATTATATATCTCGGTAGTGCTAGTTTGACCATCTGGAAGTTAAATTATTTCAAAGTACACTAAACCTTCATAATTCCATCAGATACATTACAAGGCTTTCGGCTAGAATCGACCATCTTCACGACTGGTTCAGGTAATTGCCGTTAGTCTAATCACTGTTTTTTTGGACTATTTAGGTAAATCCATTTTTCATTGCAGGTAACAATGCGTTTAATAAATCGATCTTCTTTCGACCGAGCAAGGAGCCGTTTGCGCACTTTTACTCGACGTTTCGCTTGAATTTCGTTTAATTCGTGGGGCACCATTCGACAACTTTTATAGGTCTTATTCAATGCTTTTCAGTGGAAATATGTGGGATTTTTAGAAGGCCCAGGGAGTCCGGAGGTGCACTTTACTTTAATTAATAAATGATGAAATGTGTGCACGTATATGCGCATGTGTGCGTATACGCGTGTGTTTCTATTCCTGAAATGTATTGATGGGCGTTGGATTAATTTCTGTGTTGCTATAATTTTAATAAAAAAATATTAAAAAAAAGTTGAATTTCCATTTTTAATTCATATTCGCTATGGAATAAACAATTGAAGATAGTATAAACAAGTTAGGCGTTTCGTTGTGAGGTAATGGTTGCTAAATTGAAGTCGTAGGTGGTGTTTATTTGTGAAACGTTAAATTTTTATTTAGGTATCATCCATTAATGACATTCTAAAACTGAACACCACCTATGGCTTCATAGTTAACTAACCATTTATAACCAAATGAAATATCTACAGTATACTTAGTTATTTATTTCTTAATCGGGTTTTAGTTTTTTAACTGTTTTTTTGACATATTTTGGTAAGGCATTCTATGCATATGGATACTAAATTAAACTGAAAAATTCCATTATATACGTATGTATTTTAATCTGCCGTAAAGTAATAATATGCTCGTTATTATAAATTAGTTTTTTTTTATCTCTGAATTAAACCTTTTAATTTGATACCAAACTCGATATATTTATGATTTTTTTGTTGAAACTGAATATTATGCAAGTCATATACAGCTAGCGACATCTTATTTATCCAAATGAGATAAAGTAGCTTAAGTGCTATATAGGAATAGAGAAACATACATACATACATACATACATACCTACATAGCTCGTTAAAATCATAACTTTCTGTAGTCGGGGTAAATGGGCTTTATAGTTTCAAAATTTGTACGAGAAAATTAATTATAATTATTATTATTTATTGATGGCATTTATAAAACACCTTTTACTATATAGCTTGGCACATATGAACTTAAAATAAATTTCGATTTAAATTCCCAGTATCAGTCTCCATTTCGGTTTAGTTATAGCACTAGAGTGAAACGATTGCTTTTGTCGATAATGTCAAGTCCTTGTTTTCTTTATGGATTCAAGGACATTTTATTTTTTTCGAAAAACGCGAAAGCAGTGATGAAAAGGAAACGAAGATTCTCTGTTTGCAAATTTATATTACCGTGTATTGGGTTTTCCCTTTCTGCTCATCATGTACCTTGCACAGGAGTCGTGTATCGTTTTATTGATTTGAAAATCGGTTGGAAAACGTTTAGTACTGTAAACCTGCTCTGATATCGCGTCTCCAGCGACGAAGGCAAACATAAAAAAAATACTCTATTTAAACTACTTCAATATGAGGTAGAAAATTTTAAGCGAATTTAATTAGAAAGCACGAAATTTAACTTACCGTAAATAAATAATCAGGCAGGTAAATGTGATTTTTTGCAGGCGTTAGCTACTTTATCGCTTTTGAGAAACAAAATGTTCGCTTTAAACCATTCATTTTATACTTAAATCTAATACAAAAGAGGATCTACCGATTTTAGTCTTTAAAAACACATTGTCGTCACTCATTTATCTTATCGAAATCGTACTATCGTTCTTTGTTCACTGATAACGTGGGTAACTAAAACCCATGACTCATGGTTGGTTACCTTTTAGCATTTTTTTTCTTAATTATCCTACTTAAGTGGTAGAAATGGTCTCTTGACAGGTAAGTAAAAATCTTTCGAAGGTTAAAAATTATATATGCACATATATATATACAGTTGTTAATGATCGGCGCCTTAATAGTTATTTTTTAATAATTAAAATTACAATAGTTAAAGCTCTTAGATCGGATAGCTTAGACGGTATAAATATTTTGAAATCGATAAGTGTGTCTATTATTTTTGTCAGGTCAAATTTACCTACTTTACTTTCCTGTAAATTACTGAATACTTATGTTCATCTTATAAATACCGCTCACGGTAAAAATTTCATTAAACAAATATAACAATATATATGAGATCTCTTAGCTGTCATACTATGAGTATAGTACATAATTATAATAAAATTGAAGGTGGCGATGCATTTTCAGCTATATAATATAAATTTATTATGGAAATGTATTGGTAATTTTAAACACCTTCTCTATGAAATCATAGTTTGAGTCGTCACAGTTATCAACCATGTAGCGATACGAGTGTGTGAAGCGAATTTTCTAGAAGCATTTCATAAGAACAGTTCAGTTCTAAATATGTAAAAAACATTAACGGGCCTCGAAGTCTTCATGCGCGTACGATCTGTCGTTTGGGTTGAAATATTTCGTTAACCGATACACTAAAAGGTAGGATGGACGGCGAGTGCGGAGGAAAGTGATGCGGTGGGTTTTTGTCTGGTGTCGTGGGCGGATATCGAAATAGAATGTAGGGCGGCGACCTTGTTTGGGCGGGCGTCGGTTGCGAGCGACCACACTCTCCCGGTTGTTCTGTCTCCTTTATCACCATCGAACGGTTTAATGTGTATCTTATCAAAACACAGGAAGTACAGACTTGAGTATAGCGGTCGTACGTGATCAGTCACGTGGCAGTGTTTATTGTTTTTTTTTTGTTTTATTTTATCTCACTTGTAATGTAGAACTATGCTACTGTGTATTTCTATAATACATCAAATAACAGTGCTTATGTGATCTGAAAAACAAAGTCGTACAGTCAATTATAACTTATCCGCGGTCAGGTTTAACATCCAAATAACCGTAAATAAATGAGAATCAGAGATAGTAACAGCCGAGTGAAGTTGTCTATGAGAATACATCGATTGAATGTCCGGTCTTCGTACAGATATCCTTATAGATTTAGGAAGTAGCATGTAAAATCGGGCGTATTTATTTGCACATCAGAGAACATAAAGAGACGACAGTCCTAGGAGGCTTCTTCTTCAACATTGCAATTACTCATCATAAATTTTTCTATAAATATACAAAGACTGCATAGATGTTGTCTGTTTTATTTACATTTCCAACGTATTTGCGGGAAAAAGTGATGTTCAAACTATGGACGACATTTTCATTGAGTGAAATCGAAATTGGAGTAAGCGAAGACAGACATATTTAGCATTAATATCGGCAGTTCTGCTTATACCCATAGCTTGGAGTTCTGGCTTAAGTCAAAATTGACTCGGTTACCTGCTGACGAAGTTAAATTTTATTCGGAACAATCGTCCGAAACACTCGAGTCGACAAAAATAAAAACGTACATATCACGACCGGATTAATGTGATTACAGTGTAGCGTCGTTCCGGTGACGTCGCGCATGACGTCCGCGAACGAGTGAGCTTCGAAAGGTTCGTGAAGCGTTTGAGTTGCGTCAGAGGTTCACATGATTGAAGTATTTTTATCGGTAATGTGGTAGCTAATGGTCGTTCGGCCGGCGCCGGCGCCGGCGCCGTCACTGTCGTGTTACGGCCGCGCGGCGCTCGCCGTAAAGCGGCGCTCGGAGCTGCAGAGCGCGCGCCGGCGCCGGCGGGCGGCTAATGGCCCGAGACTGCAAGTTTCTCCCGTAGCATCCGTTAGATTAAATTTTAATCGGAAATTAGATTTTATTAAAACTACGCATCGTTTTACTGTTGCTAATGATAAGATTATTTATTATTTTGTGATTTGTTAATGTTTATGATTTGCTTGCTTGATTATAGCATTAAACCTTTTTTCCCTCAGCTTCGTACCGTCTATTACGATATGAGGACTGTCTATTTTTTACCCTGTTGTATTTTGTACTAGTATGTCGCTAAACATATCTACCGGCTCGACTCGAGACAAACTTAATCGCACACTTTCATAGATTTGTCCTGCCTGCATTTTAGAATACTCTAAAGCGTCAGTTTTGTTTTTCTATGTTTAATCCATTCCGGTCACCGGAATGGTATACGGCTTAGCGGAAGGTCTGCCACCGAAAACCGACCAAAGAAGAGGGTCGTTAGTTACTTCCAGCACAAAACGACGCCGACGACGCCGGTGTGTGGGGTTAAAATAGTGCGACGCTAGCGGCGCTGCGGCTCACGGCGGCCGCGGCGGCGGCGCGTGGACGCCGGCCAACGTCACATCAAAGCTTTTGCCACCTCGTAAATAAAAGCCGGCACGCTTTGCACATGCTCGAAAAATAATATACTAACCATCTTTATTCCTCGCTGGTCACTGACTGTGATAATGGTGGATTGTTGGATCGTTACTAATTCTGTGTCACTGTACTATTTTTAACGCGCGCGGCTATTTTCGACGCTGCGGCAGTGAATGTGCGAAAGTATGGAACTGGCGGTGTCGCAGTGGGTTCGAGGCGCGCGCGGCCACAAGAGTGGCCTTTCAAAACTTTGTGCTGCAACGATATAAAGCCGCTCCGTTCGGTGACTAATGGAACCCTACTTAGTCGTCGACGCACTCCCGCTCGGCCGGGCGGCGCGGCGCGCGGCGGCGGCTCTGCCAACGCGGAAGGCCCGTATGCATCTTTCGCGACGCACTTCGTAAGCTCCCTGAAGTTATCGATATTTCGAATATCAAAGGTGTATTAATAAAGAGGCGTGCCGCCGGGCCGTCTCTTCCGCGTCGGCAAATAGACGCGCGGGCCGCTTCTTAATTGCGTTCGCCCGATACTTTATAAGCTCCGTGACGCCGGCCGACGCGCGGCTCATCTGCGAAATGTTTGCTTTAATTATTATTGGAATAGAGTGGTAATTCTGAGTGGTTTTGTTCGGCTAGACTTGGCGAGGTTCCGAAACGGGTAGCGATGCAAATTGCCTTGGCCGGCGCCCGACGCGGCGCTCCCGCCTCGCAGCATGCTGCCGCGACTGCGAAACGCCGCGGCCCTAAGCTTCGGACTTATCGTAGCAACTTGAACCTATTGCACTGAGAACATTGTCTTAACGTTTTTGAGTACTCCTCATCCGGTCTGTGATGTCCTTCTGTTGTAGATTGGTTCCGGACACTGTCATTACAAAGGTAACGATCGTCGTAAGCCGCCCCGATGCGTATAGGGCAGCGTGAAGGGATTACGGTCTAAGCCCCCTCAATCAGAAGAAAAGATTATGGGAAAGTATGCGTCAGCAGTGAGGTGATTGAAAAATATCTGACAAAACGAATACTTTACTGCAGGGCATACATCTCCAAGGAGAGATGTTTAGCTACTTGTGGTTCCCGATTTGTGGTTCTTTCAATTTTCATCGCAGTGTTTCTTTCAATTTTAAATCAGTTATTTTATATTTCGGCTTGTATGTGAGTCGACAAAACGCTCGAGTACAAGGCCAGAATTTCTTCAATTTTATACACATAACCGAAAATAAATGTTACGTGCGCATACACATTTTAAAATTGACAAATTTAAACCTAACGCATCGATCGTACGACAAATGCGCGAATCGATCCCACCGAAATCCATTTTCGCCGGCGACGCCGCAGCGGCCGTCTCTCTTGAACGGGGTCTCCGGCCCGCGCGCCCAGCGATATTTCCTTTTAAGCGTCGCACACCGAATCCATAATCGGGCGTAGTCCGCGAGCCGAATACAAAGACGACGCGGGGCACCGCACGAAAAACAGTAGTTAAAAGTTCGACGACCTTCGATTTGTTTATTTAATCTCTAGCCGGTATCTTCTCTCGTTATGGTCCCATTTCGGGCCGTGTATATTTTTGCGTGGAATGCAAACGGCTCGAGACTGTGGCGCGCCTTCGTTGATATACGCTGCAGCCGAGAAAACATTTATCGGATGGCGTCTTTTAATATGAAGAGAATTTATCAATGTTACTTTTGTGTGGCAAGTATGCTTTTCCCTCCGCGTTTGAAAACTAAATTCTCGGATGGGATGAACATATAACGATCGGTCGTCGAAGAAATACATCTAATGTCTCAAATCATATCAAAAAAATATGATGTATAATAAAGCCCTGTTTTTATACAAAAAATATGTTCTATCATCTCTATGTTAGAAATCAACGGAAGCGTGATATTGTTACCGGCGACTGTTGACATTTTTAGATAAGTCTGACTTGACGTTGCAGCCGAAGAATACGACCAACTTTGTGGCACAAAGAACTGGCATGGCTGTGCAGTTAGAGTCCACGTAGAAGATTATGATAGCCAGTCCGTTTGTCATGAGAAAGAGTTTTGCCAGCATGTCAATTCTGTTTTCTTTGTGCTTCCATTATAGCGAACGACTGTTTGTTTTTTAAAATAACTATATTGCTTTTTATGATTCTTATAAAATCTGATATTGGTGCTAAATAATTATATTTTTAGAATGTCACTGTCCTCATTTGAAGACGAGTATTTTTCATCCGAGATCCATGTCCGATAAATTTTGCATAATGTCCAAGCAATTGTGGTTGAACAATTTTATTCTGATATAGAACCGATTGTGCTGATGCGTGTCATATAATATTTTATTAGATATTTTTTGAAGGGGTTGGTCACGTGGCCAATGCGACTGACGACTTTGGCAAGGCCGCCACACGTTGTGTCCACTTAGACCGTTAGCCGAGCAGCTAGTACGCAATAGCGCTTCGTAGACCGGTCCTGACCACCCGTTCGTTCTATAGACATGTTGCAGACGGATTGTAGAATCGATCATTTCGTAAGTTGTCTAGATGGCGTACAACGATTTTTAAATTAGGCGTGTAACTAACTTTGGTAAAAGTATTGACAATTAGCGTTTCGTAATTCGCGTGAAGGCGCTTAGCAGCAGCAGATAATTTTGATTAATTATATTGTTTTATGTGTAGGACAGGAGAAATAAACAACAAATCCTGAACGAAAGTAAATTTACAAAACTAATGAGCTTTGACGAAAGAAACTGACGAAAGTGAAAGAAACTTATACGCGTCGAGAGGTCCTCAATCATAAGAAGAGGTTGTGTAACATTTTTACGATTGGCATTGAGACAACATTTCATTTATGGATTCCGGTCTTTATTTAGCAGCGTTTACATTACTCGTGTACATAGCAGCTCTCGAGCGGTCTGATTGGTTACTGTTCGCTGTTGGTTACTGTTGTTTAATAACATTGCATTAAAACTGATTATGTATTCGACAAATTCAAATCAGAAAAATAACTCGGGTTTAATATAAACAGGAAAGAAATTGATGCGTTTTCAAATGCCCAAGTCATTCGGGCCCCTAATCGTCGTATATGCCAGACTGCGCAGTTGCCTCCCGATCCCTCGATAAGAGGCGTTCGCACGTAATCGTTCGTAAGACAAGCGAAATTAATGAATTAATAGTTATACGGTCGATTCGTGAACACGAATAGAAATTCTTGATTTTACAATAATATAACAAATAGAAAAATTACCTGGAAAAGCGTTGGGATGCACTACAACTCTTTGATCAACATTGCTTGCTTACAGAAACATCACATGCATTGTATCGCTTCGCCAGTCACCTTTGCATGGAGTAATCGTACATTTGTCATGACCAGCTGCGCTATCGGGGCCACATACTAATTACAGTTTATAACTATCACAGATTGAAGATATATTTTATCTTTGCAAGGAATTTTAGCGCTAGGTGATGGCCTACCAGTTAGCGTTTTGCTTCCGAACTTAACTGTAACACGTTCGGTCCTCGATCTAAAACTTTTAAGTCAAACTCTACACCCACACAAGACCGTGGAGGCTAGGCGTTGAGGACTTAGATTCAGAACTCTCAAGTTTGACACTGAGTTTAGAAATCAAAAAAAGTGTCGAACTTGATATAATTCCTTTTCAAAAGTTGTTTTTATTTGGCCTTTACTCCCTTTCTAGTTACGTACTATTATGCATTGCCTTTTCCGCTTGGTTTTGTAAGGTTTTAAAAACGGTTCCTTGTACGTTTTAGTTGCTAACCAGGGGAGATGGATGACCGGATAATTTAAATACTTAGAATTATAGCACTCGTATCTAGTAGTCATGTTCTTTTTGATGATTTTTGAGATCTGGTCGAATGGTGATCCTGGCATTAATTGTTGATCAGCGGATTCTCAAAAAAAAAAAAATAATAATAAAATCGTAATTTTAATAATATCCATTTGAAGAGATCTGGTGTGAATTTCATTACGAGAACTACATAAATATTTGCAATTACACAAATAATTTTATAAATATTTTTTAATGAAAAAAAATCTATTTTTATAAAGAATCAGGCAGTAGAAATTGAAAGAAAAAATCGCTATATGAAAATGACAAAAAATTGTGTGTAAATAGGATCATTTGAATTTAATTTCGATTTAATTTCAAATGCTTATTGTTCGTTCACCGTTGTCATTGTCCTTTACTTTAAGAGCAGCTCCGATTTTTGACAGTTCCGATATACGAAACAAAATATTATTAATTTACTGTGGCAGAGTCACACTGTGGCCAACTTGGCAGTAGCATCAAAATGGGGCCGCCTTGACCAATGAAATAATACCGCACTCTCACAGAATACGGACGTGAAGTATCAGCTTTTACTGTTGCGTTTCGTTCAGTAAGTAAGAGTTGCCATGGCCTACTCTCCCCTCTTCCTCCTTTCATCTATCCGATTCCCCAGCATTAGGTATCCTATTTTCTGGCAACCTACTGGTGATTCTGATGGCTTGCCTGCTTGTTTCTCCTCGACTATAGCATAAAAAAGTATTAAACAAGAAAAATGATAGTCATGTAAAATTAAAAGAATGAAATTTCGATATCTGTATTTTCATTACAAAAGACTGAACAGCTTTTGTTCAAAGTATATAGTTTTTGAAAGAATTTATTAAGGTGATATTGTGATTTTTTGTTTAGATAATTAAAATATATGGTTAGTAAACTAGAGTGAGCTTAATTTTTGGAAGTCAATAAACCGCAAATAATAGACCTGAGAGAAAAAGTCACCTATGACTCCATTTTCGAAAACCTATGCAACGATAATGCACGTAAATAATGGGTTCTAAAAAAAAATTATAAGAAGTCTACCTATAATTTTTTCATACTTAAGTACATAACAAAATTTTACGGCGATTCCAATAAAACGCCTGCGTGTATAATTGCATCACAATAAAAAAAAAATAATGAAAAGCTATGAAAAAGTTATGTCCGGCTTTGACCATATTCGAAGGGCCTCGTTTTTTTTTTTATTTTCAGCCATGTAACTCTTAAAACTGCACTCCCGTCTTTATTCCCATTCGGTAGCCAGCGCTCCCGTTTAGATGTAGTATTTCCATAAAGTGGACAAAAGCAGATTTTTCACCGAACGTACCCGCCTGTCTTGGCTTTACGTCCCGGGCACGGTGCACGTCGCCGCTGCGCTCGCACCGTCCTCGTCGAAAGCATTAAAATACGGCCCACTATCGCCTTCTGAGAACTCGTTCGTCCGCGCGCCGCGCGGTGTCGCTCCGGCGCGGCGGCGGCGCGCCCCGACAGGTACGCGGCTAACGGCACTCACCTTATTCGTTTAACAACAAATAATACTTCAGCGAGCGTTGCGTTTTCTCTTTTGGCGTACATAATATGACTTTAGCTTCTACGCCCGCATTTACGGTGTTTGCTTTAAACGAAGACCTTTTTTTTTATTTACGTTGTCTATGCTTATGGTAAATGTTGCAGTTACCGCTGAGGTTTTTACCGTAGGTACTGTTTTTATGTACTATCCTTTCCTGAATACCCTTATATATTTTACTAGCTGTCCCGCCTGCTTCGCTGGGTAATTTTTATTTATAAATAAAATGGCGAAGGATTTACGGAATTCGAAAAATGTGTAGCCTAGAACCATCTACAAATCATCCCGCATCGAATGGTCCCAGTCCCACGTCTATACGTTTAGTAGTTTTTACGTGATTGGCGAACAAAGACAACCTATTTTCATTATATATGTATAGATTAACCATTCAGTGTATGTATTCATGTATGTATGATACATTGTAATTTATTAGTTGTGTCAACATTCCAACATTTGCATTGTCCAATAAATTATATAAATTTGTTCTTCGGATGGTACAGTATTATCTAATAGCATCAGAATTGTTATAGTAATTTAAAATAAGGAGATTTAGATTAATTAATAAATCAAACATAACCAAAAATATTATTAACTCCCAACGAATATTATTACCTAATAATTGAGAATTAAAATCGTAATACTTATTATTGCGTGTATTATTTTATTTTTTTATTTACACAAATATTTTTCAAAATTGGAGTATTATACAGGGATATATTACATTTAATATCAGATTTAGTTTTTCTTTAATGTTATTATGTATTCTAATAGCATATAAAAGTTGTTGGGAGTGCTGTACGCTCGATTTGGTCACGTATAATTTCACCAGTTTGTACGAAAGTGATTTCTTATCGAATGGGTTAAAAATTGGAATATTTTAGCTTAACGATCGAGTATTTAAAGGTGTCGTCTGTATGTTGTCGGGCGCACACTCTCGCTGCGATCGTCTGCTGCATGACCTGACCACAACGCATGCGTAGCGTGTTTGTGCGTAAGCATAATGAGAAGGCTATCAGCACTAAAGTAGTATTAAGTATGCGGTAACACAAAACGAGATGTCCGTCGTTGTCGTGCCCTTAACCGTCACGATGGGCAAACGTCCCTAAATCGAAAGAAACTCTCCCGTAACCTTGGAAATGTCCCGCGAAAATCGGGACAGCAAATACTAAATTCATTACTGTTCACAATGATATTAAATACCCATTACTAAAGCGGCAATATCTGGCTAGAATTAAATACAGTTTATGGCAGTGTTCAGTCGTGAATCTTTTGGTAATCCTGAAGTTTTCAACATTTTGTAATGTGATTTAATGTTTTACTATTATAGTAACCATCAGTAACAATGTAACCGTCGATAATAAAAATGAAAATTAAAACAACTCTTTAATATCATTTATGTAATATGTAATGTTTTTAATAATTTTATTTGTCTGTAATATTTTGGCTTAATTCAATAATAATATAATCAACATTTATTCAGATATATAAAATAAAAAAATAAACAAATTATCTCTGGTGGTAAACAGAACTATTCAGAAAACTTAATATATTATCACCGAAAAACATTAGAAACCATGTAAAGACACAATTCCGAGCAAGACCTTTTCGATGATACCGTCTTTAACTAAAAACCCCCATTATCATATAGATATGCTGGAGACAAAATATTCTTTATTTTGTTAATTCTTATACATGATTGTAAAATAATTAAGAAAAGAAGATTGTTATACATAATGATTATACATGAAGTTAGAATTCAATTCAATAACGTTATATTATTACACGCATTTTAAAAACACTAGAAAATTGACTTTTGGACAATGAAAGAGAAATAACACAAAAATTATATCCCTGAATGGACAATTCTATTAAAAGAAGAAATGATTTTCTAAACTTTTGTTCTGTTTTGTATTCTGCGAATAAGGTCGTCCATGAGCCAATTAGCGTATTTTTCGCGTTCTTTTTACCTTTCTGCATCCATGTAACACCATGTAGCTGCACAGACAGTCAATTTGACGTCTCCGTCTCTCCGTAACACAACTTTTCACGATGAATATAAATGTTGAAATATTTCCTACATATTATTTTTTATAACCCAATCGTCGCGGTGCAGATAATACACATTACCTGGTTCATGACTGGTACTTAAGATGTTCCTTTGTTTAATCGGGCACGAAATGCGGTCCCCGAGATTCGAAATATCGCCGCTCCTCCTGTTGCTCGTGATAAATACACCCGCCGCTCCACTCATTAAATTGTTTACGTTTCGAACGAATCCAGGTACAACCGTTATGGCGTCTATGAGAGGGCTTACGTACAATAACACCGGCCAGACGGCGCTAACGGAAGGGCGCCTAAGAACGTTTCGGTCTTTAGGACGACTCCATTCATAAGATCGATGTTCGTTACCTTCTTCCGGCCTGTCGATCGCTCGAGTGCGGCAGAAGCATCCTTGAAAGGTCGAACCGTAATTACTTTTATGCAACGAGCATGTGTTACGTAGTTGTAAAATATCTACTCAGATTTCATTTCTTTTTGTGGACAGCTCTGTGATCTAACAGCTTAGACAATCTATGGGGCATTTACGATAATCTATTATAGCTATTCTATTCTAATCAGGGTAAAGTGCAGTCAGTATACGTTATCTACGTGTCAGTTTCGAAATTGATGTTATTACCGAATAATGATCGTTGATTATGTGGTTTGTAAATTAAATGCAATTAAACCTTAATTTATATTTGCGCCACACTTACATAAGTTTTTGCATCAGAACGTGAATATCTGAACAGGACTACAATGATTTATATACGTCGTATAATACTAACAAATAACTAACAGGTTAGCGTCTTTGGGTTTAAAATAGAAAATATTCTAATTTTTGTGTTTATTTAGGTTAAACAAATCGGGTACATTCCGATTTTACATCAATCGTCGGTTGTGTTTCAAATTATTGGGGTGATGTTGGCCAAATTTAGTTTCCGTACATTTAGACAAAAATTATATTATTTCCGCCCCAAAAAGCTTATTACAGCGATCGTCTTAATACATGTAACATTATATTAAGATCTTTTATATATGATATAATTCTATTGCAACACGCTTAATAATAATATGGCAGTTTACTGATATTTAACATATTATATTTGTTGATGAACTATACAAGCTGATTTGACATGATTAAAAATGAAATCAATTTGTTTAATAATCAATGATCTATATATATATATTTACTGTAATATATATAACATTTTTACTGTAATCTAATTCAAATAAAAAAGATTTAAATACATTCCCATGAAAAAATAATATCGTATCTTATTATCGGTATTTCTGCCCAAGTAGGAGGATGATGGCGAACAGTGCGTATCCATGAATCAGAAGCTACCTCTCAGGTTTGAATTCTGACTACTGACGAGTTGTTGAATTCTTCATTTATTAATTATTATATCTCTATTGTCGTTGGGGGACATAATATTTTATTAATTTTAATACAAATAGTTTAATTATTTAAGAAAGTAAATAATTATGTCTATTTTGAAAAGAAACAGAGCCTAGATCGGGACAAGAATTGGATTCAAAAGCGGAACCAGGACGAATAGAAAGCAGGGACGATATCGGGATCTTGGTTAACAGAGTGGTTTGTTGAAATAAAATGGCGATATCCGTGCGGCGGAGCTGCGGGCAAAAGTTAGTAATAACCAATGGTGGTAAATAAATGCATCTCTTGTAACACTGAAAGCATATTGTTACAGTTTAAAATATATATTATATGTTTTTATTCCTATTCAATTATACTGATTTTATAAAATATATTTATAATCATATAACATAATGAAGCTTTGAAATTCCAACATTAAACGATGTGACAATGACAATAAAATTTAACATCTGATACATCGAAAGCTTAACTTAAGTACGTTAAAAATACAATGTTTATATATCAGCAATGGACTACGCGGGCGCGTTAAGTATAAGATATGCGAATATGTGGTCGAGCGACAACATAACAACGGCTTCACTTTTTGTCAGCAATCGATTTCACTGCACCTGTTTTGATGGGCCGCTAGCGCTATACATGAAGATCGATTCTTGAGGACTGGATTTCAAAAAGAAAACTATAATATTTTTGTTATTAAAAAAAAATTGCAATGAAAAATTTCACTTCCGTAAAACAATTCGAAAATATCAAAATAATAGAACAATTCCTTCGTATCGGCGACCTTACAGCCGCCGGTGTAATGTGAACGTCGTAATATTGCGGCGCGGTCGGAACTGATAAACTTATGCTAAGGTAATATCGACCTTAACTCTCTAACGATACGGCTTTCGTTCTATAAACATTGCACACGATTCGAAACAATCAGGGGTACAGTTTCCACGCTCTGATTACTGGATGTTGGCTTCGAGACGGCGTCTTTATCGGCGCCGATCGCAGTCCCGCAGCGGGAGTTCTTACCGCGCTCTGTGAAATCGATTCTATGGTTGCGCTTAACTATTGTGATTTCGTGTTTCTGATACTGCACCGGCGATGGTGGGAGGTACAAATTGTGCGTAGGCACGGGCGATTAGACGGGCAGGCATTCTATACGGTCGTTTTGTAGTTATTTCGGGGGCGCACAGGGAACGCAGAACGTGAAAGTAAGAAGGCTATCTGTGATTTAGCCGCAGATTTTTTTTTTGTGTTGTACAAATTCGAGAGTCTTCTTTAAATCTGCGTAAAGCCGAATTCGTATTTCTTAAAATAAGATCGGACGAACATATAAATCGGATTCAGTTTAGGTAATACTACTATAGGGCGCTCCTAAAAATTTAAAACAAAAAGCCTTACAGATGAAGCGTTGCCCAGAAATGTTTAAAAAAGTGTGAATATCCCAAATAAGCTTACAGCATCCGGAGTGGAAAGCAGCGTTGTTCACCTGGCTACGAGACTCGATCAGATAGATCACTTTCTAAAATATATGGAATCTACGAGAAAACGGACAATATTTGTTATGCAAAAATTGCACCGTATGATGGCGTGAGCGTCTCGCTGCACAGATCTCTTAGAAATTATATAAAAAAGCAAGTTTTGTTAATTTTTTCCGACGTTTCTTAAAATTGCACGTTACATAAAGCTAAATTGACAGATGTAGATAACATTTATTCTATGACAGAATAATATATATTCTATATTGCTGTGTTATTTTTATACATATATAATGAAAATAGGTTGTCTTTGTTTGCCAATCTCGTAAATACTATTAAACGTATAGACATGGGACAGGGACCATTCGATACGGGATGATTTGTAGATGGTTCTAGGCTACTCATTTTTCGAATTCCGTAAATCCTTCGCCATTTTATTTATAAATAAAAATTACCCAGCGAAGCGGGCGGGACAGCTACTAGTATATATATTACCATTGTAAAACCACAATGACTGTAAGATGGTCAAAGTAGGTATTCCTTGAGTATTCCGTAGGTACAATGAGTATTCAGACTCCAATGCTCTTATATTAGCTTGAGCTGTATGGGTGTAAATGAGTTGGGAAACAAAATAAAATAATCTTTTTCGTCTACTTTTAATTTGTTATATCTATTTGACATCATAATTATTATAATATACTGGTATCGAAATGATCCATCGATAATAATCAGAGGCAGGTGAGTAAATGCCAGCATAATTTTATTACAGCATTATGTGATTGATCACACGTTGATGTATCCAGAAGGCGGGTACGGGAACACTGCAATGGTCACAACAAGCATATCGGTTTTAAATTGATTTGATAGCTTTCGTCTCGTGCCCTGAGAGCACGTCAGAGCATCGGCTTCCTATACGACGCGAGCATCCCCCAACCCGCACTAGGCCAGCGTGGATGGTTCAAGGTTCAAACCGATCCGTCTGATATAAAAAATGTGGGAGGGTATATCTTAGTAGTGGGTATATAAAAACATGACGCGACGAACCCATCGAGTTTGGGTTAATTTGACTTGCTATGAGTCTTATCCTTTCCCGTGGTAAATATGGTCCGATTGGGTCATTACTGGGTAATGGAAGCTTTATAATTTGCCTAAGTGCTGATAGTTGTGGATAATTTGTTTTATTTAGATAAGTGTTATTCATTTTAGACAGTAGGGAGAGTCTGATGATGAAGCAGAAAGGTGGATAACAACAATTTTGAATAACTAGCTAATTTCAATTGAATTTCAAAACAGGCGCTGCGCAGCACGTTTTATATTAAGTGTGTTAAACTTTCGTATTTTAAACTGTAAATTATTAGAGTTCGGATACGGAACAGCAAAAAAGTACAATAAATGTGCTGACAGAAGGCTGAACGCAAATAAGCTACAATTAGCACAAGTGCTTAGGGCTATTACGTAATGCTTCCACGTAACTATACTTACGTGTTAATCGTGTGTTAAAGCAACATCCGCTCACACGGGAACAGTGTTGTGCCGTAATTAAATTCCTTTCGGTTTACAGCACTCGAGGTACTTCAATAAATATTTGAGATGTTTGTAACAAGTGCATCTAATTCTGTGTACTCGGCGCCCGCGCCGGGAGCTGCGGCGGCCGCGGCGGCGCGGAGGCCGGCCTTTGTGCGGCCTGTGGATACAGTTGGCGTTCGTCGGGGCTGTGTCAGCGCCGTTAATATAACCGATGGCGGCCGTCGTCGTGCCCGCGCGCCGCCGCGGCGCGGTGCGGTCTCATCCGCGTTACGACACGACGAAGTTATAATGTTGAACTTGCACAAAGCTACCTGTCGAAGGCTTTGCGCATCTCAAGATAGCGTTACGTGACGGTTAGGGCTTTCGTTCGTTAACGTCTAATCTATAACAAAACAAATATTTGTTTTGAATTAGTTTTTTTTGTACACCTATTTTTTTTATTACGTGTTATGTAATTAAGATGCTTCGATCGTGCCGCTTATTGGGATCGATGTTAATCGCTTCGCGATAGCCGACGTAGCTTCTCGCAACAACAACGTGATGACAAAATTTCATATTCGAGCGTACCTTACCGCAGACCGTGCCGTGTCCTATTCGTCCGAAGGTGTGGACGAGCCGTTGCCGGTGAGCAAGGGGCGCAGACGAGAGCGAGACGGCGAGCGCCGAGCGGACCTCACGGGTCGCCTGCGCTCGCGCATCGGCTCGGCGCTCGAGCTCGGGCTCCGCCCGCTGCAACTTTGATAGTAGGTACCTTTTTATCGGCGGACCTCCGCCTTGCAGGGTGACACACGCTTATTAATTAATGGTTTACGTCCACGGGCCGTGGAAAACAACCGATCGATTTATTTCCCGTTCGTTGATTGTAATTAACTTCTTAATGGTTACTAATTATTATCTATTATTGCCATATGAGCGATATAATTAACGGTTACTAAATCATAGCTAGACGCAGTTGCGCAAACTGTATAAGTCTATTTCGACGACTTACCTTATTGCGTCACCGGTGATTAACTTCTCGGTACGTTTAATCACTTTATCGCAGTGTACATGTGCTCACGTCGCGCATTTGATATTTTAGTAAGATTTTCGTTTGTACATCGAGGTCTCACTAATGCCGCAGGCCGATTCCAGTCGTCGAGCCCAATTGTAGGATCAAAAGGGGTCAAGTGTGTACATTGACAGCGGCTTAGGGCTCGCGTCACGCCCAGAAATAAAGTCTGACCGGTCGTGATGGGCGAACATCACACGAGGATGTGGAACTAAGATCGTGGAATAAAAACCGAGGGCGGTAATTAAAATATGAATGTATGTAATGTTATGAGTCATCGATTAATATCACATGAGTTAACACATTTTGTAAGAAGTACGTACTCTGAAAAAATATTGAGCAACGCAATCCTAAACTTTGTTTGATTAATTGGCTATAAAATAGTGGGTTTTTCTAGTTGCGATGACAGACTACGATAACTAATAGAATTGCCTTTTCTGTAATGTACTCAAAATAATCCATAAGCTACTCTTATGGAATTAATTCTTCACGATAGTTATTTCGCCATGTCGTAACTCTTTGTTACAAAGAAATTTTTTTTCGAAGATATAAAATGATTACAGCACAGTTAAAATAGTCGAGTGTTACCAAAACACGAGATTAAAGTACTCGCAACGAACTTTAGTGTCTGTGTGTTGTTAGTATCTTCTGTTAATGTACAAAGTGCGTGTGAAAATCGTGTGGAGTGGCTTTTTTGTCTGCATTAAAAATGCTTTAAGTTAACTACGGTTTTATTTTCTGTAAGTGTTTAAGTTTTACTTTATTGGAGTGCATGGTTTATGGTTTTTTTTTTATGTATGGACGAAATAAATAGTTTGTAGACTTAAAATATGTTCAACTGTCACCAATCAAATCAACAATGAGAAACAGTGAGATCGTAAATACATTTTTCAAATTAAATTGAACCCTAAAGATGAAAAATAGATATGGATGTATTCTTCTTTAAATTTTTTAACAATTGACCTTATATTAAAATAAAATTGAGCCTATGTTCCGTGGTATAGAGGGCACATCGTACCATCAATAAATAATAAATTGGTCAAGTAACCGCGTATCAAGTCGTAATTGTAGGGCTAGGGAGCATTGACTGCTGGCCACTCGGCAGCAACCGCGATTGAAATCGATGTCTCCATTGTGAAGTGATTCGTTCGAGGTTAGTGTAAGCATACCGCGTAAACATATAGACAGAATGTGCCGCTGCGCACGACCGGTGCATCGGCGCTGACTTGTTGCGGTTTCGGCGACACTGTTTTGTGCGCGCTTCTGTGGAATATTTATGTGTCTTTACAACGATTCGATCCGACTGCGTCAGTGATTCACTTCGGCTCGGCGTCAGTGAATCACTTCAGCTTGGAACGCCCCGTGACGGATATAGAACCGTTTAGCTGCTTTTCGGGAGATTGTATCCATCCGCGCAGGTGAGACTATGCTCACGCGCATGCGTTATACTTTTACTGCGACGTGACTGATAATTATATGTATTTTGGTGAATATTATGCCGTTCGCTTTTCAAATTCGATAGCTACGGTCCCTTTCATTTCAACTGACAGGTGATAACTTCCCCTAGTATGGTTGGCGTAAGTTTTTTTTTTCTAATTCAATGCAATAGAATTTATAACATGGATGTAAAAAAAACCAAACACAGTAATGTCAAGCAAAGATTAAAGCTCCCAAACTCAGTTTGCTGTAAACGTAACATACACATCTGAGTAAGCTTAATGATTGCCATTCGCTAAACTAACGTTGACGTTGTGTCAAATATTGTACTTTGTATTCTTCACAAATCCTGTTTCGATGTTCATCAGTGACAGGTGTTCAAAATTGTATTGTAGTAATGCTGTTTTGTTGTACAACAATAATATTACTATAATACAATTCTTGCTACCAGCAAAGCTGGGATTAAGTTTCTTTACATTGCCGTCGTTCATCCCACTCATAATTTACGCAGCCGCCGCCATGCAATGCTTCGTACGTTTCCTACCCTCTCTGCCTATTTTTTCTTTCGTATTTCAAAAGTAATTAATTTAAATCACTATAGTAATTCTAATAAACTAGAAAAATCTTTTTAAGAACATTTACAAAAACTGAAAAAACCCTGTACTTACCGACAGGACAAAACTTGCGCAATCACTGTTCGATAATGTAAAATTAATTTTCACACTATTTAATTTCGTATTAATCATACACAATATGTTCATCATATATATATAATATTAACATCATCATATATAATATTAGCCATATCTTTCTTGTCTAAAGTACATATATACTTACACTATCAAACAAAAGAATAAGGAAAACATTTGTAAAATTCATATATTTTTTAATATGTTTCCGCCATGTTTGAAAACACGGAGGCGAAGGAAGGACGCAATTTAAATAATAGAGGGCGTTCACACGAAATGGCCCATCGTCTCGTAAAACTGCACGCGAGCGTTCGGTGCGTTCACCGTAAGCAAAAGCGCATGACGCAACGGACGATAGGCACGGCGGCCGTCCCTCGGCTTGTCCGCAGAGCGGCAAATCAAGTGACGAGGTTGGCCCTACGCCGGTCTCGTTTCCGGACGACCGCCGTCTGTTGTGTAGCATCTCGAACGCGCCAATTAGCATATCTATCGGCCAAGGTTCATTACGTTTGCCTCCGCCATGGTAGATAGCGCGTCGACGGTTAACGCTTCTAAACAGAAGATGCTTTTTAGAGAATCTCTTTGGTTTGTTTTCACGTTTCGAATAGATTATATGCACGAACGGTAGACGAATATACTCTATTGCTTGACAAAAGTTCGTCCGCCTTTTTTAATTAAGTCGATGATCGCCGAGATTGATGTATTTTACATTGAATGCATGTCCGATTCAGGTTGTAACGAAATCTGAATCGATCTCGTCATGACTCGTGCATTGTCCATCAGAAAGGATGGGAAACACAAAATTAAACTTTCCGACAAAACCGACCGAATCAACGAAAAGTACTTACATTATTAATAGTGATATTGGAAAGTGACCGGTTTGTTCTATTACCTAAAAACCCCGTTCAATGAACATACTCTAATTTAATACTCAATACCAGTTTAGATGTTGCAGCTCAGTATTGTGGTTTTCTTTTGTGTATCAGGTCGAAAAGTAATGAAATTTAAAGAGAAACACGCATAAAAAATAGGTTCTTTTTTCGTCAGAACTGTGTTTCATTATCTACATGACAATAATAAATAATATATTTTAAAAAATGCGTACTCGTTGTTTGTTGTTTTATTTAGTACAGAAAAATATTGTGTTTATTAATGAATTTATAAATCAATGTTGACGAGTATTCTAGGCAACATGTAGGCAAGAAGCTTGGCATTGTTTTTGGGTGGCATATTTTTTACGAAACAGTTGAGTTTTTACCAAAAATATCATCAGTGTTTTTACATTTATATTTTTTATATCAAATTAAATTGAAAAGAAATGCAAATTTGTGTTTTTCTATCAATAATCTGTGATCTACATTTTTTTTTCTGACTTCGCGATAATTCTTCACTCACATTCGTTCTATACATTTATTTTGTCACTCTGCTATCATTCATCCTTTTTAGGTGCCCAAATTATTGCAAAATCCGTTTTGCTACTTTGATCATACGTCTTTCATACTGCACTGTTTTCTGACATAGCTATTTCTATTTTTATTTTTTAAAGGCACTCCACACATACCAGGGAGGAATCACATCTTCACTGCATTGATTGATTCTATGTTCATGCTTTGTTTGCCATGTCCAGTTTTCACTAAAGTACATAAGCGTAGGGAGTAGAACTCCATTGTGGACAGCCAAACAAACGTGTTTGTCGTTAGACACTTGCACTATTTATAACATCAAGCAAGGCCCCATTCTTTTTTATTTTCCCGCATTTACTTTTGTTTCATTATCTCTGTCATACCGTCATTAGTAAATAAACTGTTATTTTAGTTATCATCACGTGTGACTCGCACGTCCATTGCATAAAGAATTACTTGATCGTCGGCGTACAGTAGGCATTTGATAGATAGCTCACCTATTCTTAGTGTACACGCATACTCGTGCAAATCATACACATAGCTGTCCATAAATGGATGAAATAGCCATTTTTCGTACTTAACCAAAAAAAAAAAATCCGTGATACTTCGCAGGAAAAAGAACTTATATAAGTTTCATCCTTTTTCGAAATCTCGCTTTACATCCATACTATCAATTTCATTTGTAAACTTTTCAGTAATCATTTTTGAATTCAGTTCGTCAAGACGCGTACGTGTAAAAAGAGAAGATAACAGTGTTTTCCGCAACTCTCATTCTGTGTAGATGGGGGCTACGACGGCTTTGCATTGTCATTAAGTACCCTAAGGCTTTTACGGCATTTATTAGAGATATCTAACGAAACTCCATCACATCTGGCAAGCTTTCCAGCTTTATATGTTCTATTGCTTGCACAATTTCTTCCATTTTGATTTCGTATTCTGTTTCATCAACATTCATACTTAGTTGTGAGACGCGCCCGATCGAAAAAGGGGAATTTGTCGATGTCAGCAAGACGGACGCACCCTGACGCAGGCTCCGTCTCGTGGCTCCGGGGCACTGCAGTCACTCGCTTTCGCGAAAAGTATATTATTTACGTAGGGTTTTTCCCGCACTGGCCTTCGTTTTATTGCCCGCGTGCATGCACTCGACATCGAACACCCTCGTTCTTTGGCATACGACAAATGTCAACCGCTTTCTCGCGTTTTCGCCCGCTCAGTTGCCAAAAGTCTGTTCTCTTAGTTGAGGGAATTGGCATTATAAATTTCGGGATGAAAGCAGTGTAAACAATAGTAGTAACAACGTCACTGCAACTGTAACTTCATATGCAAAAATCGTTTTGCAGTAATTTTTTGAACACTTGCTCACGGTTTTCTTCATTCAGTAAACATTCATTATTGGCTCTTATCACATTCATACATGATGTTTCCAAATTATTCCATGCCTTTTTTACCATGTTCCGGAAAGGTTTTTAGTTTGCCCGAAAATTACCCGAGAATCTACTCTTCATAACCTCCCTTTTATTTTATTGCTTCTTTTTTTCTCACATGCTTCAGCTCTCACTATTGCGATGCTATAAGCACTTTCAACCTTTTTTCGCTGATATCACAAACTGACCATTCATTACACTCAGTGGTGGACCTTTGCAGATAGTAAATCTGACCATACTTTCTTCTTTTCATTTACTACTTTATTTCGATGTTCGACCAATCCATTCTCTTTCTTATTAACATTTGTTATATATTCACTCACATCTTTTTTTCTTACTCTACTGATACATATTTTTTTCTTAGTCTACTGATACATATTTTTTCATTTACTTTGACAATTCGTTATGGTTTATACGTTCATAATGTTTGATTTCACGCAAGCTTTTCTTCAATCGCTCCATATACTTGTCTTTCGTGTTTGAATCCTTAAACTTACTGATTTTAATTCGAGTCACTAAGTTCTAGTTCTATAATGACAATTGTCGCACGTTGTCGCTAACGCTGGCATCAAGCTTTGATTCGCTTTATCTTAATGTTGTTTATTTTTCCAATAACACTAGAGTGCTTGAATATTGACTAGGATTTAATTGATTCAAAGTAGAGGTTGCTATCGAAATGCTTTACGTAACGATCTTTTCAGACACAAATAAGGCGGTCTTTAATATGATTAGTCTTATGTAGGGCGTCTATCACGATTTTACTTTTCGATTTTGTTATAGGTTCGCACAAATGTCTATGCGGTTAGACTTGTGTGATATTTTGTCGATATTAGACTACTTATTTATTTACGGAGGTCCACGGAAATCGTCATTTATACTCGGTGAGCTTGGAAGCGAAGTCGTCCGCTATGTTGTAACAGCGACGAGTGCGGCGAGCCGGTGGCGGCGGCGCCTCGTGCTCGTCGTGTTTACGTCTAATTTTGGCGCGAGGGCCGCGGCGCCGCCCTCGCGCGTCCCGCGCCCTCCCTCGGCCCATTGAATACGCCGTTCTCTGCGCGCGCAGCTATTTTGGCTCGACAGCGACGTGCTCCTGACTAATGAACAGATCGCCCAATTTCTACGTTCGGCGCCATTTCATCGCTTACTCTAGACTATATTGCCTTGAATTCAATTAAGATAAGTTAATGTATCATTTGAAGAGATTTGTAGAATAATACGACGCTCGGTAAATTAGCACTCAACGTTTCTGGAATATAACTCCTATGCAAAGTACGCTTGATACAACAAATGAAAACATTTGAAATTGAAAGGTCTTTGGTATATAAATTACGCATTTTACCCAAAAACCTAGCTAATAAAGAGTTTCGTTCATTATTGTAATTCTCATTTTAGTCTACTATTAGACTCTAGTAGCCAAATCTGATAACCGAATGCTATTAGTTTATTAGTAACCATTGGAGCCTTCCGTCATCAACCATTGCTTCTCGTTCTATCATTAGTCACTCTTCACCAAGTATAAGTAACGTAAAAGATTCGTCAAAACAAATCAAATGTGGTTTTAAGGTTTAATAATTGTGACTGAAGGTTTCATTGCCCACCATTTGGTCCGATTATTTCATATTTGTCACCAAGAATAATAGATGGGACTCATTGCAACAAATTAGTCTATATACATATATATATATATATATTTGTCTAATAAATAATAATTTGTGTAATCATTAAATTCCAACACCATTTAACCCATCATCGAACCAAACTTGGCACATTAAATGTTTTATCATGGGTTTTTAAATCTGCTTAAGCGTTTGTGTCTAACTTCATCCGCGTATTTCTACTATGGAATCGAACTACTACACCAATTCTAATAATTTCTTCACTCGCAGAAAATTGCACTATCCACTAGTAATACAGTGTATATTTTATTTTGATATTTCCATTAGCCCTGGCTTCGTACAAATCGGATCGTAGTGGTATCGAAATTGAAAGAGGCATGCGGTATACAATTGAGAGCCGGAATCGCGACCGAAATTGAGAACCTGAGTCAAATTGGGTGTGAATAGCGCAGAAATCGGAATTGAAAATGAGAACGAGATTGGGATCGTCAGCGACATCGACCAATATAAAATATGAAAGAATATAATATCCTGTGTGCGGGTGAAGCCGCGAGCGGAAAATATACTCAATATTCATAAATAATGGCCGGTAAAGTTATATATTAACCATTTTATGAATTTATACTTTAAGCCTTCACGGACACTTGTAATGAAAATGAGTTATAGAAACAAATGAAATAAGTCCAAAGTGAAATAAGTCGATGAATCACAAGTCATCGTGGTGTCGGTTCCTTTAGAGACCTTCGCGGTTCCGCGATACGACCTACTCTATACTAAGTTTGCATTATCACAGTTTAATATTGTCCTCAGGATTATATCTTTTGCGGTTTGAAAATTTTCATGCAAAATTGTGAATGAAAATCGGGTGTCGTACATTCTTTTACAAAAATTCAAATCGAATGAACAAAAGGGTTTTAAAAAATTTAACAGAATGTGTACGTATCGATTGTGTGACGAAATGTGTGTAGGTGTGCGTAACGACGCCAAATTTACGCACGAAACTCTACCGCTCTGAATCGCCTGTGAATGATTACTGCGCAGGTATTACGCTCCCCGACCCTACCTTCCTCTCCGCCGCGTTCCTATTTGACGCCATCGCGACGCTTTCGTGACGAACTTCAGTTTCGTGCGTTGTACTGTGGATGTCAAATTGAATCAATTCTTAGACCTTTTACTGAAATAAGTTTTAATTCCTGTCTCGTTATTCAATTATTTTACATACTAAAAGTTATAAAAAGGTGAACGGCATCATGAAAAGCAATTCCGATGTTATGATTAAAGTGCACCAACGAATATATTTTTTAATATTAGGCTTTGACGGCCAGCGAGATGGGCGTTTAAATTCATTTTAAAATTAAATCGAGTCCGTTTAAGTGCGGCCGCCGTTCGTTTTTCACCTCACGGCGGAGTTAACGAGCGCGCGTCCTGTGATGTGGCCGCAGTTAGCCTTGGAGGCTGCGGCGCTCCAGCTTCTCGGAACTGCACCCCGCCCCTCTCCGCCGCCGCCCCTCCTCGATCCTGCCGAACGAGCTGCGCTCGCAGCCCTCTATTATGATGTATCGTTGGGCCTATACTGCCTTTTATTATCGATGATTTTGATTTATTCTCGCTCTGTGTATACGTTGACGATAAATTAACCGCTGTCCCGATACTGCGCCTACACGATAGCGGTAATTCAATTACTAACACATTATTATTTTTCGGATTTGATGTTGGAAAGACCTATAACGACGACTCTCACAAAGTACCTGGTCGGTAGCGGGCGTCGGGCGAGGAAAACCTACAAGTGTTATAACTCACTGTCGAACTGTATTAGGAAATACTTAATCTCTTTGTTCTCAAATAAAAGTTAAAATGGGATTGATTATTTTTATTACAATACTTATGTTTGAGATCTATTAGCATTTGTCGCTTTTTGTAATGGGCGTTCGTGCTTTCTGCACGATCAATGCATCGACACTGAATCAATAATAGCCGTGGAGTCGTTTTAGGTGAGTAATGAGACGAAAATATCGACCGAGCGGCACCATCGATATCGACGGGCAGCACGCGGCGCAGCGCGGCGCCTCCGCCGTGCACCGCCGGTCCGAGCGCAGCTCGTTTTATTTCATTTCGGTACACCTGAGCTGTTAGTAACAAAGGGATTGATTTTTTCCCGCCGGCCCCGCCCCGGCCTTTGAGCCGCGGCCGCGGTTCTCAGAACCGGCGCCGATCGTTCACTAATCTCGGATAGCGCCCTCGCGCCGGCCGACCCCCGGCCCGAGCGAGCGCGGCCGCACAAAAACCTTCCCGCTCGACGATTGCCGGCGTCGCTGGTTGCTCTTAGCTTTTTGTACGGCATCCGTGGAACTAATCCAGAATTTTGTGTCGAGAGTGGTCAGTGCGGCCTACGAGGTCTGCGGGCGGGATGAAGAAATTGACCATCGACGAGCGCCGCGGTGCGTTTATGACCGAATGAAATTAGATTACTTGTTAAGTTACCAGAGATACGTAATAGTGTATTGTTCGTTTTATTTATCTACTTTATTTTCTGTTCATTGTTACTCTTGTCTAATTATAATTACACATAGTATCAATTATAGGTACCTACTTTATATAATGTAATGAATTTTAGTGGAATGCGCTATGACAAAATGGATTTCTTTATCACTTTGTTAAAAAAAATTGTATTTACAAAAAATGTGTTGTTATACTTCTTTATAAAATATATTTTGTATGGATCAATAATATATGTTTCGTCAAAGTTTTTCTTCCACAGAACGAAAACGACAAAGGTTGAAAACAATTGTATTCTTTATGATCTCTTACATTTTTAGGGTTTCGATCCAAATCGCCTTCGAGCAAAACGGAATCCTTATGGTTTCGTCGTGTTCGGCCGTCTGTCCGTCCGTCCGTCTTCCCGTATGTCACAGGCATTTTACTAAAAACCAAAAGATGTATATTGATGAAATTTATAGTGTGTCTTGTATAAGCTGCTACTCAGTTTAGTAGTTAAATAACAAAAATAAATATTTCTAGAGCGGGCCTTCCATACATGTAACAGAAGCTGAAAAAATTTTTTTCAACAAACATTAACATATATATATATATATATATTGCGACAGTTCTTTTAAAAACCTTTTAAGGTTTCTAAGCAATATTTTCGAAAATTCGCTCCGAAAGTCGCATAAATTATGTTCTCCCCCTTTATTTTTTAAACCGTAGGTCCAAGAAGTATGAAAACAAATGCAAAAATAACGCTTAATAAATATTTTCAACGAAAGTTATTTTAAACATGTTCGGATGTACCGTGTTTGAGTAATTGCCGAAAAACTGCGTTTTTTAACAAAAGGACGTAAGTGCCATGATGATACGCTCTTTTGCTGGTGTCTTTTAGTTTACACTACTTTAAGACTAATAGTTGACATACCTACTTGTTTCTCTAGTTATAGGTGACTAAAGTGCTTATAACTATTACGTGCGAGAAGCATAGAAAAGAATGTAACAACATAGTTTTTTTTTTATCTGTAATGCATTTCTTTATAGTGACGGCTTCGGAACCCCGCATCGAGCACGGTCCGACAAGATCTTGGCCGGTTTTTTCATTCTATATTCAAGATGCATCGTTTAAAAGAAATACTAGTTTTCACATAATTATAATTTATAACAGTTGTAATGAACGAAATAAACATATTCCCATCCTCTCGAGTTATTTGGCGGTAGTAAAAAAAATTGGTTGCCTGTAAAGTCGGTATACGGGCGAAAGTTTTACGTGACAACGACTTTGAATGGTAAAATCATTTTAATGTGAATATTCATTCGTATAGTAGGAAGAAGGATGAAATAATAGTAACAATTTAAAACATTTATTTATACAAAGAATTATATTTAAAACATTAATTTATACAAAGAATCTCGCACTGAATTTCATATTAACAAAATTTTATTTTTACCTTTACACATACATACGTATTTATATACAAATATACATACAATAACTTGCAATACATTTGCAAGCTATGCACTAATTCTCTAGTGCAGCGCGCGGCAGACCGATCATAGTTGAGTGGGAGAGAGACGCAAGGCATTCGGCGGGCCTCTCTCGTTCGGTGACTCATCGTAACGTTACCGAGCGTTACACTTTTCATAAGTGACTCCCAGCCGCAACCTAATTTAAGACGTTGTCACGTCAAAATGATTCTCAAATCTATATAAAAAAACAAAATCAACATCTGCGCCAGTTTTTTTTTTCTCACTCGCATCATCGTGTCCTCGCCGAAGAAGAATTCGAAATGTATAACGCTAGAGGAGCGGGCGCGCCGCCGTCGCTAGAGCCGATCCGCAGATCCGAGCGTGGTGCAACCCGCCCGACCTTGGGTCGCACGAATCGCACAATCGTAACCGGCGCGATTATGTAAATCGGGGCTGACATTTGCGTGTCGGCGGCGGCGGCGGCGCTACTTCCACCGCCTCACCTTTAGACGCCGTTTCGCAACGACACCGGCTCGCCTGTGATAGGTCATCGTTTTCGATTGCCCGTACAGGACCGGGTCGCGCGCCCTGCCCTGATCCAAATCTAGGTTTTAACTCACGATACGTTTTAAATGATAGTAAACTCTGACCGCAGAATTGGGTCTTAAATTTGTACGCGTATGTGGATTTTTGTATTTTTAGTTCATGAGAATGTTTATTTTCTTAGTTTTCTGATTTTATAGCGAATTGTATGTTTATTAGTAATAGGAGTACGAAAATTAAACTAATATTTCAGTTTAATATCATTATCTATGGCGATTCAATTTATGATTCATTTTATCCGCTGAGTCTTTTAATATTTTCCTTTTTAATCGGAACATTAAAGTACATTGAACACGATATAATTATAGCAACCTAAAAATCTAATTTACGTTCTTATTAAATTTCGGTTAATAACACTTTTTTCACCGTAAAAAGTTTCACCGAAAATCCTCATGACCTTCGTATCCAGCACAGTCACTAAGCACATCTCGCTAGGTTGCTTGGCTGCGCTTATTTTTGAATATTAAACCAGGAAATTGTAATGTGCCCGGCCAAGTTCGAAGAAAAAGTCGAGCGACACTGCAATGCCATTAAGTCGAACCCATTCAAACGTTCACCTCTATAATTTTTTCCATCACAGCTAGGAATCTGATTATTTTACAGATTACTTAAGCCTAAGACTCGATCGCCCGGTACGAAAAGGTTCAAGGCTCTGTCATTGTCCTATAAAAAGATAGTCGTTTATAAATACTAAGTTGTAATGCTATATTACAAATAATGAACAATGCCCATGTTCAACGGACACGATTGCTTGTTTGTTCAGCATATGTTATAGGCTTTAGTTTTGACAGCGCCCTCAATAAATATTCTCAATTTTCAGTCGTGGCCAGGCATACGCGAGTCTATTCCGAGTGTCAAAACTATTGATGCCGTACATCTTATTAATTTCGAAACAACCCAAATCAAAACTCAAAGGAGTTCTGTAGTAGAATACGACTTATTATGATATTTATACCGCCCCGACTCTGCACAGTTGTCGATAAAACGAAAGCTTTTAAGCAAAAGTAAGAACCAGAAATGGGCTTGTTCAGATGCTTCAAGTGTACAAGAAAACCTCGAATGTGAAAAGAGTAAAGTTTTTCTCAAACGTAGATAAAGAACTGATTAAGCATTAAAGTGTATCAAATATTACACACGTAATATCTACCTATCTAGTATTTATTTCAATTGTTTAATATAGGTATATACTTATAGTAGATTATTATCAGTTAATTATATATTATTACTGATAACTCACCAAAAGCATAAATATTTGTGAGGTTGTAATAAAACTGCCAAGTTAAAGTTGAAAATGCATTTAGTGCAAACAAGTTGGTTCGAATGTCAACAATCCATTGCCAGAGTATTACATCTTTTCAGACACAACTCTTCAAAATGCATTTCGTGATAATAAATTGGCTTGACGGTTAACAGTCTAATGCCAAACTTGGCACCTTTTCAGATGCCCGCTCTTTTTGTTGGCATATGAGAACTTTTGCCTATTTACATTTATGTTTATGTTGCGTTACGTAGTTAAGTATATTTATAAAGTAAATGATCATATAAACGATATGATTTTATGGATTTGACAAGTAAATGCGACCTATCGCAGACTCGCTGTAAAAGTGATACAGCCTTAAGATTTATGAACACTAGCCTTTTTTCTTCCTTCGCTGTAAGAAATGTAAAATTTCGCAGTAATCGTTTCCGGTCACGATCCATTTCGTGGATCTCTTTCAATTTCGACCCCGGTCCTACTTCTCTATTACAATGACCGTCCCAGTCTTCATCTTCCCTCGTACATTGCTGGTACATTTTTCTAGTTATTTATAGATATTTGTTTTTTCCATAAAAAGTATTCCTGGCATTCCGGAAGATGAGTTTACCTCTGTGCCGTATTTGATTGCTATTTATTCGTCCGTTTCAGAGGTAAACCCGATAAACAAGCACACAACGTTCAATTCGATTTATATGTACTGGATATTAAAAAATATTTTACAATAGCCGACTGCGAAATGATATTTCCTGAACGGTTGAAAAGGTCGAGGAGCGTTAAAACACGGGCAAGAAGCCTAATGATTTAGCGTTCATCTTATTGAGGTATCCGCCGACACTAATTTAGGTATCGACCGTGCCTCTCGTGGTGTGTCGGCACCGTTTGGCATTTTTATCATGTCATATGTGAAAATAGCTGTCCTGTAAGGAAAACGGTCTAATGTACGGTCTTTTATGAAAATTGCGAAAAAATTGACATAACTTAGTTCTTAAGGTGCATCTGAATTAGTCATTTGTAGGTGTTTTAATCGATGTTCATAGGTAGGTAATTTCGTGATACCCCATAACCAAAACATAAAATATTCAGGATTTTTATAAAATCGGATCGTATCGTTTCCGGTGACAGCAAAAAACGGCGGCGGTGTTCTAAAGTGCTGAGTTAATGCACTTCGGCGATGCTGGCGGAGTGGGGCGCGCTCGGCGACGCTCGACCGTCGCCGGCGCAAGCAGGACGAGGCGAGAAATCGGCCCGCCGAGACCGGGACGCACGCAAAAATATGCAGAGTCCAAAGTCCATGGCGCGCTACGAAGCAGTAGTCCCGCCCAGTTCACCCTCCGCGAAGATTTGAAATTTACGCATTAATATATTTTGTTTTATGGTATTTTTTATCATAACAACATAGTAAAATCTGTAAGTAGACTAATAAGTTGATTGTCTTAACTGAATTTAAGGCTGTGTTCATAATACGACATGTACCACAATACTTTTTCTGTATTTTCATTTGTCGTTGCGGTGGTTAGGTATTTATAGTTTTTAATTACCTACTATCTGTTACATTAAATCATCGCCGAGTATATTTTTTACAATGGTACCCATGCTGGGGAAGTATCCTATTTATGATATATTTTTGACGTGCGCACGCTTGTATAAGTATTAACTTTGTGTACGGACACGGAAGTGCCCAATGGAGGTCCCATTCCGGTGAGTTGCACCTTGTTAACCGTTGGGCCGGTCGCACTTCCGGTTCCGCTGTAAGCGGCGTCGATTAGCGTTTCCTGCGCGTCCGCAACTGGTACCGCATCGGCTCGATGCGTCCGTAGAGAGTTGACCGGATCCGCCGGACGCCGGACACGCGAGTCGCGTCTAACTTTTTTTTTACTCGATTAAAGTCTAATTATAGGGCGAGGCACGCCCTCGTCCGTACGTGCGAGCCGCTGAGTCACGACGCTGCGGCCCAGGACTTTTAGCGGCGTGCTCTATGGAGCTTTGTGATTTCAGCTCGGTGGGTGTTAGTTTACGAGGCGGAAGCGGCGGCAGGGGGGGGGGGTTGCAGATTTCTGGCGGTGCGGTAGTTTTCCATGAGCCAATAAAACGTGTTGCCCACATCCGCGCAGTCCCGTGACCCGCGCCGCTAGCCCGAAGCGCTATTTCAGTCATTCATTAATTATATTTTCATTATCGTAATTCTCCATTATACTCTTGTTTACGTAATATTCTATTTTTAGTTACTATGATTGACCGGACAAAATGGCAGTCGATGGAATTAATTTGTTTCCAGGAACAAACGGCATATCACGAAATTAAGTGCGGGCGAAGCTACACATCATCTTTTACTAAGTGTTTATTTTTAATCTATGTTTATCGATAACTATTTGTCAATAATTCAATAATGACAATGTTTATCATTTGAGTATGTTTCTGAGTTCGTCTCTCGACGTTATCAAGGATAAAGTAATGGCTAAATTTATCTCAGGGCCGGAAGTCTCTCGAGTACACCGCCCGCGTACGTGTCGTCGCGCCGTTCTTACAAATTATGACATAGAATTTTAGTTGCCGAGAAGTCGGCGAGTCCCGTTTCCGAGACGTTATTGTGCCGCGTCGCGGTCGGGGCGCTCTCCTAAGATTCGGGCTCGCAATTCGTCCGTTTTATTAGTTAAGATTGAGATAACTAAAGAAGCTCGGCCCGGCACGGTATTGTCACGAGACCGGTTTTATTAAACTCGCATACGAGATCTTAGTTACGAGGAGAGGTCCGCGCGGAGCCGATGAGACACCGGCGCGCCGCCGCCGGCGACCCGGATGTGCGGCCGGCGCGGGTGTGAGCGGCCGAGGGCCGCGGGCGCCGCTGCAAACTTCACTCCTAAGATCAAAGCGTTCTCTCACGACCTCCGCATTCGGGAGTTCACTGACTAATCGCCGTCGTCGGCCGCTTTCTTTCTTTGCTTTGCGAGTATATCGTTTCTATCGTAACATTTATAAACATGTATAATCCTTTGTGATCGTTCGAAAATCCGCGTTTTAAAGAGACACTATCGCATAGATTATAATTTATTTAATGTTCGTTTTCGTTTACAATAGTCGTACAGGGCTCGAAGCAATAACGCCGCCCACGCATTGCTCGCCCACGCAAATTTCACCTTCGATCGTACATTGTCGTACGATAATTGTTGTGTATTAAGTCAGTTCGGTTCCTCGACGCGATTACGACTACGATGAATGGGTGGGTACAGAGGCGTCATAGTTTTTCGGCAAGGTCGGCCGCGCGTCGGAGTCATTGACGAATTTATTACGACTATCGGCCGTAACATATATAACGGTGTCATCGGTTGCGGGTCCCGTCTCTACGAAACTGATCCGCGGATCTAAACCGGGTTGATAACCTGCCGGCGGGTGGTCACAAGGAGTCCACACATCTGGCCGGCGATAAGACGCTGTTCGCTCGGTGGCGTATCTCGTTACTTTCTAAAGTTAGATAAAAAAAAACACGTTGTTAACCTCTGGCAGCGAGAGGCGAGCAGCCGCAAGGCCGACCGGCCGCCGCCGCGCCGCCGCGCGCCGGCCGCGGCGTACGCACGCACGCGCACTGGGCGTCGCGCGTCGGTTAAACGGCCACACACACGTCCTGCCGCCTGTCCTTATTGCCATTTATTTATTTATTTTTTTGCGATAACTAACAGTAAATGTTTTGCAACTTCGTTAATTATTAATGTCTGTTTTGTTATAATACATTCGTTTTATAAATACCGTCCTATTAATATATTACAAAATAAGTGTAGAATTGTTTATTATGTAATGTATTTATTAGAAACTAATAATAGAAACAGGGTTCTTCCTTTTTATTACTTTCACTATTAAATTAAAAAATTTCATATTGTATCGATTATAGTTATGGCCTTTGTATTAGTAATGATTCATGCTATTGAATTTTCCGCTTAAATTATGCAAGCGAGCTGTCACGTGCAGCGAATGGTAAGTATATTAAAAGGCGTGTCGACTAAACTAATGAAAATGAGTTAGCGATCGAAACGTTTGTCGTGTTCTTTGTTCTGAGTTTTGTTATGACTACCTATCTCATCATATGTGTAAAACATTTCTATCTATAAGTCTATATCTAAAGAGAATTCTTTGAGAAAAGATGGATTCTCCTCTTTGGATTTCATGAAAAGTAAATTCAATTATTTTGCATACGTAAAAAACGAGGTACAAGCAATATAATTTTGTGGTATAGGTATAAGCATTATAATTAATCAATATAATCTTGTTATAATAAACCACAAAATTCTTGAATAGATATTTACTTATATACATAGAGTAGTCGTATTCTATATATTTAAAACTAAGAACCTATTTTTAACTTATAATAAACAAGTTTTGAATCTGCAGATAGGCACAAAACTATTAACGTTTGTGGCTATTAAAGTTTCTCAGTATGAAATTTTATCGACGGGGAAAATTGTATTTTCCTTTTATACGGGCGGTTACGGCGTTACGTAATCAAGTGCAGGAAGCGGAATGTCCACAAAAACATAAAACGCAACTTCATCGTTTCGTAACTCCTTTCGCGCACACCTGACAAATGTAGATGCGTCCGACTTCAACAATATTCTGTGACATAAATTAAGAGTATCGGAAGAAAACGAGACGCTAGGAAACAAACCCGGCCTCATAACGTCACGCATGAAGCCTGCGGTCCGTTAATCGTTCACTTTGCGAACGGTAGATTCCGATATAAACGAAAACAGCTCAAATCCGTTTTGGCCGGTGGCGCGGATCCCGTAATAAAATCATCGACCGGAAGTCGATGCGTCATTCGTGCGTTTTCGTCGGCGGCCGCGCGCGTGTGCGCCCGCGCCGGCCCGTCACGTGCGCGCGCCGTCGGGCCCCGTCGGCGTTCGGGCTACGGCGGGCGGGCCGGCCGACTGTACGGCCGCCGCCGCGCCGGCGCGTGTGCGCCGCCCCGCGGCCCTCGTGCGACCGCTCGGCTCTTTCGTGTGTGCGTTTATTTACGTACTCGAGGAGCGCCGACTCGTCCGCGATTCAAATTTAGAACATCGTCTCCGCCATGTTGTTCACGGTGAAAAACCTACGATCCGTCGTGGAATCGCCTCCACCCGTTACGAATTTTATCGTCGATTCGACACGCACAGAATGATCCAAGAAACGCTCCAACAGAATCACTTTCTCTGTAAAAGATAAAAGATTCCCCCGCGGCGGTACTACGGGGAAACGCTTTCATTTTGTCATCAGATGTTTTAAGTTAAATATTTCGCAAGACAGTTAAAATTTAGCATTTGTACCTATTCCTATAAATCGCAATTGTTACTATCTCGTATCCTTTCATTAAGTATTTCCGTTGACTTGGTAATTTCCAGTTACTACTCAGGTCAGTAGTTTCTGGTAGTTCATATAATGAATTGGTCGAATAACCAATAAAATCACTCTCCCGTCTGCTGATATAAGAATTTTTTGTTGAAAACATCATAACGCAGGAATTTATGTATAATATAATATTAAATCTTAGGATGCACGCGTGCATCGTTAGTCAAAAATCATAAGTTTTTTAGATTTGTGATTGAATTCGTTTACCACAAAAAAGGTTTAATGTTGGATTACATTAAAATTTTATTAAATACGTTTGAAATAAAGGGCTTTTTAAAATATATTAAAACCATTCTATTAATAATTTTTGGTGGAATGATCTTAATGATGTGACTCAAATTTTGCGAAAAATTACAGTTCTTTTTGATCGATTAAAATACGACTTCGTTCGATGATACAGGACCCTGATGCAGGAGTTTGTTGACCTCTTAGATTAAATTTACCCATTGGCTTATAAACCACAGTAACTGTTCCTTTATAGTAAATCAGGCTGATAAAAATGAACGTCTTTTCAAATTACATTTTTTTACGAGAACGAAAACAATTACTCGATTAATCATCTGCATTCTCGTTTAGATATTGATCACGTTTTGCCCGATTGCGGTGTAAAACGGACGAATAGACGGGTAATGAATTTAACAACCTACGTACGTACGAGCGCAAACCAAGTAGCATAAAAAGCGATGCAGTAACCGACTACGATTGGTATTGTAAGCTGTATAAATAAGCAGTATGGGAACGATGTAGCTTGCTGTATTGCTTTTATATTGCTTAACTATCCACAAATTGTACGGCTTTAAATTTATATAGCTGTACAGTAACTTTGTAATAGCGAATTAAGAAGTACCACTTGTGATATTTCGTTTTCTTTTTCGAATCCCCTCATCCCCAGCATCACATGATTAACGAGCGATCCCAAAGGAGCATGGCGCAGCGTCCAAGTCGATCATAATGTACATATCTTACAATAACATTAAAGTTGCATTATCACAAAATATTAATTCTGTTGAAAGTTTACTGTTAATAATTATTCATATTTAGTGTTAAATTTTTTATGAGCCATAGGGATAAGATTGTTCAATAGAAAAATAAATAATGTCAATAAAAGCATATTTATATTTAATTTTTTTATGATAATAAATCAATTTATGACAATTTGTTTCTACATGGTTTTTAAATCCAAACGAACATTTAAATAAATCTTTAAGATTTATAGCACTATAAAATTGGGGCGATCTTATAATGTCACGCAAATCATTAAGTTCAAAATAAATGCTGATATCTGTATAAAGGTAAATAATATGTGTGCTGTTATGTTAAAGATGTCATTATATGTTTGCGTGAATCTCTATTCAACCCTTAGTCGTTATAAAAATCATTAATAGGTTTTGCATGATTACTTTAATGCGAATTGAACTACGATGCTTCTACAGTATCCGTTTGTTCTGTCACCGTTGAAGCGATAATAAAACTTTTACAAAGGCCCATGAGTATCCAATTAATCAAATTGAACCAAATAAATAGTGATTTACGGGAATGAATATATAAAAGTCAGTGTTAGCTGCGATCTATAAAGGTATGTGTTCCTTCAACACTTTTGCCATTCTTACGCGTAGATAGTTATACAATATGTAAACGAACAGCACCGCTACACTTGTCTATAATACAATATTCCTATTTAATTTCTATTGTTAATTTTTCAAAAGTAGCTTGGTTCATAAAATGCAACATAAACAATTTAATATGATAAATAAATCAATCAACCTATGTCATCAATGCCACCTGATTGCCTGCGTGGTTTGAAAACAACGCGTAAATAAGTCATATGCATGTCAATGAACTTTGACGTGAAATCACAACAAAAATGCAACTTAGTTACAAGATTCATGTTATTTACCACCGGTATCATATTGACACTGAGCGTACACTAACACCGAATTCAAATACTTTTTGATACTGGCATTCACGAGATGTTTCGTAAAAAAATTTTGCTTCCGCGTCGCGTTGTGTTGGCGCTAAAGACTAACTGAACGGGAACGGAAGAAAGTAGCGATGGGGAAAGCAGGAAAGCGGAAAACGTCGCACTAAGCACACGTGAATAAATTGTATACCGTTTTATTTATAATTACAAAAGTTATTTTTAAAAATGACATTATGTCGAAAAAAATGGCGCGGCGCTGTTTATTTACATACTGTTTGTATATGGTTATTTTTGCGTATTTGGTACTATAAATTAAGTTTGATTTAATTATTTCACCATGTTTATTTATTGAATTATACTAACCTATCCGGCTCACGGCAAGCGCCTACAGAATTTATTGTACATTGCGGCGTTTTGCTTACAAAAAGACGCAATGTATAGCGAACCTGTGGACGCTTGTCATGAGTCTGGGGAGCCTTTAAGATTCTATAGGAAAAAGTGACTAAACGAAAATAAAGACTACGAGTAAAAAAATAGTACAAAATAAGTTAGGCGTTTCTAGGTGTGATCATTTGAAAGATTTTAATTTAGGTTGTTGTGTTAGGTTTTAATCACCTTGCTGCTACTGTATATTACTACTATTAGTATACTATTGTACATTACTATTATTAATATTACTACTACTGTGTATCCTCTATCAGTCTTTTTTTTAGATTGAAAGTCTCGGATCTCAAGTCCTCCACACTGGCTACCCACAAATTAATGAATAATTCCCAACCCTAAGTAAGGCTGAATGGTTGTAAGCTTAATAGCTTTTTAAAAAGGTTAACAATCACAAATTATGAACCACCTAGTTCCACCATCTAGACTAGAACCACCATCCCACAGTTGGTCACTTGGAAAGACTTACATCGTTGCATCCATAATACATAGAGATAAAAAAGAATCGGATGAGTACTTTCAGATTGGCCGAAAACTTTATACAAAAATAAAAAATGAGTTATTTTAATAAAATTTTCCTAATCAAACTTGACCACGTTTCAAGACGAAAATCTCTCATTCCGCATTTGTAGTGTAAAGCTCTGAGGAATTGTTGTAGTTAAATATCTCCTTTAAGAACAGTAAATTGGCGATAAACTCATTTCTTGTCTGTCTTTGGGCGACACAACATTTATGACGGTGAGGGTCGAATGCATTTCGTTATATTAAAAAAAAAAAAACGAAAGAAATGAACTTAGCCGGTCGTTTAAGTGATCATTGGTAATTACACTTGCGATTCAGTACGAATTTCGCAGAAACAATATTTAGTAGCACTTCAACGAAGTGTTTCTCTTTTGAACCCATAAAATGTCTAGAAAATAAGGAAAAAAAAACCGTCAATTGAGGGCAGATATATAGGTATGACAGCTCCCAACAATTCTAACTATTCCGATTTTAAAAAGTTTCAGAAAGTTGAGTGTATAAATACGTGGACGTAAAATAGAATGAGTTTTCAAGTATTTTTCCAGTTTCGAGTAGAGTTATCAATTTAATCGTACTTAACAATTTGGATAGCAAACTACTCTAACACTGAGCATCCTGCGCTATTTGTAATCTTGAGATTTTGGAATCAAAGTCACCGTATAAAACTATCAGAGTGATTTCGAACTGACATTTTCGACTTCACTGTGTCCATTTTGTTGTCAGGGGGAGTAAATCGCTTGAAAATTAGTAATCCTGTTTACTGCAGCCGATTACTAGATTATTTTTGAGGAAAGAATCTCTTTACATTTTTAATTTGATTTGGCAACACCGTCAGGCGGTATTAATCATGGTGGCTTCCCGGGAAATACGGCAAATGCTTTCAGAAACTGTCATAATTTCTTTAAATACTCGTTTTGCGCAAACAATAATTCGCAATGTTAAGCGTATTCAATCCCATATCACGTATATCTATCTACTTTATGTACTACCAAATAGTGTTGTCCATCGTTTTTATTGTAGAATCTTAATGATTACCCACTTTCAATTTAGCTAGATTAAATACGTATGTCGTGGACACTAGAACTTCAAAATATAATTTTCTATTATTAGAAAAGTTTTCATAAGATTGGCTCATTTCTGGGTTATCCCACGTCTGCCCTGTACTATTCAGAGGAGTCACGTTAAAAGCAAATTAATGATCTGTATGAAGATCCGATATTCGCGCGCGTTAATATCTTGTTCCGGAAGTCCCTTCAGTAAATAAACCCGTTAGCCGCGAGCGTTATTGCGTAAACACTCGAACGCGATCCGTTTTGAAGCTGTTGTGATGTGTGTATTGTCTGGTGGTGCAAAAGCGTGGAAATTACGCAAAGCGGAGGACGTGCGTCGGTGCGCTCGTGACGTGCATCCGGCCAGCCGACCGCAGCGCCCTCCGCGGCGCTGAGCGAGCGCTGGCTCGGTGGTCGTTTGTTGGCGACTGTAGGGTATTTTATTGTCATCAGTGTTAGGTTAAAGATTTTCACTTGCTGTTGTAATTCTTGGGTAAAATCTCCTTCGATACATTAAGAAGAATATTATAAATGATATGTACATGATTTTTGGTATCTCTTGTTTATGTGCTGCAGTAATACATAAAACATGAAAGTGCAATCAATGCAGTGGAGGTGCGATCCCTGTGTAGTGTCTTTGAAAGATATATAGGAGATGTTAGATAATGGTGTTGTATATAAGGTGTAGTTACTAGAGTAGAAAAGGGTATGTTGCGATGGTTTGGCCATTTAGAAAGGTTGAATGAAAGTAGACTCACTGAATAGATTTATAAAGCGAACGTATGTAGTAAAAGGGTCGGCAGGGGTTGCTTTGGAAAATCTTATAGAAACCAAATTGGTGACATATTAAAAAAGAAGCATATTTTAAGTATCCGAAACCGTCGAGCTTATATTAATGGACTAATGGATGTCAAAGAATTAGAGAAGAATGCGAAGATCGTACCATGTGGAGATCTTTTGTAAAATGGCGTTTATAAGGAATTAGTTTAGTAAAAAAAGTATAAATGATCATTGGTATTTGACGTTTGTATCTAATAGTCATATCATCGTTTTTGGAAATGTAACTTTAACTGTTTTAGTATCCGTTAGGCATTTTAGGTAGGTACGCAGTACAAAGAACTTTACATTTATTGGACCATTTTAATATGAGCATACGCAGATAATTATTTTCTTGCTCTCATTTTTGCTTGTTTTTAAGAGTTGATACAGCTCGGTTTCGTCCGGGTATAATTTAGATTAATTTATAGTAAAATTGAGAAAATATAATAATATGTCGCTTCATCCCCGCATCGCTTCCGCTTATCGCATCTCAGTTATGTTACATTAAATTTATTTTTCCATTAATACAATTTTTTAAATAGTTAGATACTGCAAGCGTATGCCGTAAAGCATATATCTTCTTATTTACATTAAACGGCCTTAATTATACATGTACTGTTTAACAAAGCTTATAAATTAAACTTTAATACTATACACTTATTTTCTGTTTTAAATTATTTATAAGCTTTGTCAAACAATTATAATTTAATATGTAAAATTATATTATAGAGGCAGCATGTTCCATGGAGTGCGTTGACCGCAAACTTTTCCCCGACTTGATCCATTAATACCACTAACGTTCAGCTATTATAAATGTTAGAGAATCTTAATGTGTATAAATCCTTCGCGAATGAATGTAATGATAGCGACAACAACATTAAAATCCGTTCAGCGATTCTTTGCATCGATCTAGACGTACAGATAGCACAGGCCCGCGCGTCGGGGCCCGCTCGAGCCGACAAAAACGTTATATCGGCGAACACCTACCTCGAACGGCAGGTGAATGAGTGAAGACGACATCTGTAAAAGAAAACGGGCCGGCGTCCGGCGTTCCTCTGAACGTGAATAGATCAAAACGTTAGGATATAAATTAGCCCGATTGAACGTTCTCATAAACGTCGTGCCGGGGTCGAGGCGGCGTGCGCCGGCGCCGGCCGCCGCGGAACACGAGATTCTTGCTCGCCGGTGGGATTCATTCACGGTATAAAGTTCTATCTTTGCGCGCGGGGCCGGCCGCGGGGCGTCGGCGCCTCAATGAGTTCCGGCACCTACTCGCAGTTATTCGCGGTTATTTTAATGTTTATGCCGTGTCGCCGGACGCGCTGCCAATTTTATTTTCCGCTTAATCGAAACACGCATTTCGCTGAACCCATCGTGTCGCGGTCGCGGCGCCCGCCGCCAGCTTGTTTACGTGGACGACTTTGTCGCTGTTGACTTTATACGGCTTACGATGTCGTTTCGAATCTGCGTAACGTTTTTCCGATTTGCGACGTTGTTCGAATTCATCTTTACAGAATTTGCAACGGAGTGTGCGACGTATATACCCCAACTATCTAAATAATCGAAACCCTATATCGAAGTCGGCGACGTCAAGAAATTATTTTCGATCTTTGTGGCGATACGATGAAAACCGCGACGAGTGGTCGAGGTGCGTCGCGTGACATGGTCAAAATATATGGGATGTGGTGTTCGAACTGTTATAACAAAGCCAGCGGCGGAGGTAAACGGTAGGGGGGGGCGGGTGGCGTGCGGGGAGGGCGGCGGCGCGCGGGCGCCGCGGCCCGCTCTTGTGTAAGAGCCCGAAGGCCTTCGCGGCAGAGAAATGGCGTTCGGTTTCTCAACCGGTCTTGTCATCTGGCGATTGTTCAGCTCGGCCGTTTAAATTCTAATTTCGCGACGCGTGTCTCGTGTGACCGTGTCGTGCGCCGACCCACTTGCGCTCCGTTATTAAAACGCATCGGCCGCCCGCTCGACCGGACGCGGCGTCGGCGGCGGCCGAGCCTTCGGCGCCGTACGCGTGCTCGCGTCTTCGCCGCGCACGGCTTTCGGCCCCATCACCTACTCGGATTCGCTCTGTCCGCTCACTCGACCCGCCGACGAAACGCGTCACCGTGACTCACGCCGTAGTAGATAATAGAGGGCCTTGAAAACACCGTTTTGAAACTATTTTCGCTTTCGTCTGTATCGGGTGTGGGTCGAGGCGGCCACGTCCGTCGACCGTCGTCGCCGTGTGCGGCGCACGTAAATAATCGTGTGTACAAACAAACGATGCGCGGGCGCAAGTTACAAGTGTATATAACAGTTCGGCGCTGATCGGTCGGTGTTGTATTATGCAACTCGTCGTTTCCTCCGCCCCGCACCCCGCCGACGGCGCTCGCACTCGCGCTGTAATTACACCCCGCTCGCTGCGCGGCCCGTGCGAACTGATGCAAGCAATTTTATAACTTTATTATGCAAAATCACAACTGTATCTTGCACCGCTGGATGGACATTGCGGCTACTTTATGTGTTACAGATTGCAGAACTCTCTTCTAGATCGCATTTTCAATGAGACTTGCACTGTCTGCGAATCGCTGTTAGATATTTTTGAAGTCTTTTATTCTCAATTTGCAAACAAAACTTAAACTGATGTTGCGCATTTAATATTTTAATTCTTATTCATGGCCCGTGCCAAATAACTCGAAATTATATGAATGAAAACAAATGAAGTAGATCTTGTCGGATTTCGTAATAGTCGAAAATTATGCGTGAGGATATTATTTTTATTTACTCAACAAACCAGATGGCTGATTTCCAAAACTATGGCATTCAAAAATTTCGCGTCACAAAGAAAAAGTAGCAAATGTTGATAGGTTGGAATTCAAATTGTTTTCAAGCAGGTAATGAATCAAAAGTTTGACTAAAAAAGTATAAATTATAACAACGAATATCATCAAATTTGTTTATAAAAAAAACTATAAAGGACATAGAAAAAATACTTTTAGTGCCTGAAGAATTTAGAGTAGAAATTATTTAAAAAATATTTAAGTGGCTAATATTGATGATATGAATGCTTGAAGTTTAGTCATTCATATCATTAATATAGAAGTTTATACATATAATTAAATAATTTATAATAACTATGTCAATTGTAATCAAAGGTTACGAGTCTCACTAGAATATTTTCTTGCCTTAAATTACCAAGAAATATATGTAAATTTTCATATAGTAATACGATTTCCATCTTATACCCATCTTTATACCTCTTATACCTTATAGTTCTCTATTTTTCCCAATGGTTCGAACATTTCTACTGTATGCGGTCTTATACTTTCTGAATTGAAATTTCTCACTGCAATCTACGATTTATGAAATCGATTTACCTGGAACTATTCCGATGTTATACGTTACGATACGATAATTATTGATTTATCGCAGTGCGCGGGAGTTATCGCGGGCGGGCGGTCGCCCTTCCCCCCGCGCCGCCCAGCCGCGGTCGTCGGACAGCTGATAGCGGCCAAGTTCATTACCGTACCGTGCAAATCTATTCGTCGCGAGTCGCATTAACTGTCGTCGTTACCCTTTTAGGATGGAAGCGGTCGGCTTGCGGACGTAGCGGCGCGCCGTTTTACGAACGCCGCCTTAAGTATCCATCGCCCGCTTTCGGGGCGGGGGGGATGTGCGCAATTGCAGAGGTGCAGCGGCAGCGGTAATTATCTGAATTTCGTTGCATTCAAGTGTTCAATATTTATTTAGCATGATGACGTTCGAACTGCGGATATGCCGTCACTTGACTGTCTTCTGGAAAAATGTTCAAATCGTTTCGATTCTGGGAGCATTTTTCAATGTTAAAGATCGCGTCGATCGAATGTATAAATTATCTGAAATTAAATTCTCAAATCATTATCTACAATATAAAACGATCCTCGGAGAGGTTAATACCTTACTCGAGATTTGCACACTGATCACATTCCGGAGTTACGCATACAAGTTGTTTTCGAGGGATTGTCGCCGTTGGCCTCGTATGTAAGCCGGATGACTTGCGGCCGACCGAACGAGTCGTTTTCGGGGAAGGCATCGGCGCCGTAAGTCACACCCGCAAGTTCCGGCATCGGATCATTCAGAGACTGAGAAACGCAATCCGCTGCCTTCCCTGGCGTTTGTACACTACGAAGAAACATTCAATTCTATAATCTATATGATGCTAAACATCTGTCAACGGCACCGTATCGATTGTCGTTTGTTGGAGTGTTGAGACTTTTGTACGACATAGGCGATTACGTTATACTAGGTATATCGGTGCGGTCACGAAACCTATTAGACTGCAGAGAGGTGGAAGACAAGAGAGGTGTTTTGGTCCCGACAGCTTTAGAAGTCGTTTTATCGTTATGAACTGTTAGCGAATGCGACATCTATATCGAATAGCGAATAAATATGTCGTATTCGATTCGTTTAAGACGATAGACGTTACGAGAGAATCGCAAAATGAACGCACCGCCGTTTTCAAAGTTTCAGGAGATGTGAACTTGAGGTTTATTGTTTCAGATTCTCGTATTGCACGTATTACGATGATCAATGTTTTGGATGAATAGATCTACTTCCGATATAACGTATGGTAAGGCAGGTCCGATTTTGCGTGGTCAAAAGGAGAAACCGGTTCGAATAACCATGAAGTGTTTTGAAGTCCCCACACACCTCACTGCCTTAAAGATGCCGGTGATGATATCAAGGATAAACAATTTTTAAACTTGTAATGTTCAAGGAAAATATTTTGTTTTATGAAAGGAGGAGGAGATCACACACAGATCGAGCTTGATTTGGCCGCTTGTCATAACTTCTTTTCTTTTAAGATTCAACCCTTTATTAGATATCTGTACATTTTGTGGATAGTTTATTGCATATTGATTCTTCTGTAAATTCAACGACCATCTTGTAAATAAAATTAGTATTCAAATATGACTGAAAATATTGATTTGGATTTCACCGAAAGGAGTTGATTGTTATTAACTTATTAGTTTTTTAACGTACAAGACGTGACAACGTCTTAAATTAGGTTGCGGCTGTCACTTTTGTAACGCTCGGTAACGTAACGATTTATTGCCATATTTGCCTCTTCTCAACTATGATCGGTCTGTCAACGACCATCTTGCAAATGTAAAGTTATTGTATGTATATTTGTATATAAATACGTATGATGTGTAAGGTAAAAATATTTTGTTAATATGAAATTCAGTGCGAGATTCTTTGTATAAAAATGATTCTTTGTATAAATAAATGTTTTAAATTGTTTATTATTTCATCCTTCTTCCTACTATACGAATGAATATTTTAAAATGATTTTACCATTAAGTCGTTGTACGTAAAAACTTTTTTTTTATCAAATTATTACACGTTAATCCCACACATTAGTTTTCTTTTTCTTTAGATTATTAGTAAGTTAGTGTCTTAAAGCAAAACAGTCAGTCACTCTAGCTTCAATACGGTGGCGACACTGAGATCGGAACGAAGCGACTAAGCGGCTGACTTGGAAGGTTGGAAGCGTCTCTTTCCGTTCTCCATGTTGACTTTTCCGCCAAGTTATCTACGTAGATGAAAAAGCGGGTTTGCAGCTTACCTACCGCGTAGGTTTTGTGGATGTTTGTGATTTTGACAAATTCTTCCAAATATATTGATATATATTTGGAAGACACACACACATAGAAATCGGAAAGTACATACGGCGCTGTATATGTTTTTGCATTCAATTGTTAATGGAATATGAACTCCGTTAGGGGATATCTTCAACGCTAATTATACTAAACAGAGTAATATGGCGCAGAGCACAACGTTCGCCAAACGCACACAGTAGACATCAATCTAGTCAGTATCGTCCGTGCACAGACGTTCTGTGTCGCGTCTTCTCCGACCGCGCCGGGGATTTCTAAAACGACTCCGTCCGGCCGGTGCCGCTGCCGTCGAAATGAGCCGCGACGCAACGCCTACTTTCTGTGCAAAGAAAGTAAAAGAGCCATTCATCTGGCGCGGACGGCGCTGGCCATTCACTACTGGGTCACGCGCCGGCCGGCGCCCGCGCCGCCGACGCGACCCGGCGCGCCATCTGTGCGCCGAAGTTTTCAGCGGAACTAAACCGATGACCGATCGAGTCTTCTCAGCTCAGCTCAGACCCGTTCGTTATGAAGTATGATAATCGTACCAGTAATTGTAATACATCGATACACTATGTCGAAGTAGTGTTATAATTGAATGAGATCGTTTCATATAAAAGATGAACAAATACATACTATGTTTACGCGGATGAAGCCGTAGGCAAAAGCTAGTATGGAATAATATTGTGGATGAACTGTAATATTCAGTTATTATTTTATTCTATAAAAGCTGCACACAAATGCCCCATTACACCTCTAGAAATACAATTTCAATAAATGAAAAAATATCATAAATATCTTGACTACATTTAGTCTATTAAAAAAAAAAATCATGAAAATTTTAAAATGTTATTTATATTTTTAGTTCAATAAACTAACTTCCACCCGCGACTTCGCCCGCGTTGACCAACACTATCTGAAAGTAATGTTGAGGTGAGGTGTCCCCTCACTCGGATGTTTAGTTACAAACGTTGACTCATGATGTGGCATGTAAATATTATATTTAAAGTGTGGTATGGAATATTGGTAGCACGAGTCCCTTTCGCACCTGTTTCATATTTATCACAGGATACTATTTCACAAAAATATTGAAGCTGTCACCCGGTTTACATTTCCAAGTGACCACCGCTTGCAAAATATTTCATGTCCCCCAAATTTACTTGAAATTCCGTCATGTCTGTCCTAGGGTCTGTATTTTAACCATGATCTGTGGTGTTTCGAAGTAAATACGATAATTTTTGTTCAAGTGTATAGACATGATAGCCATTTTGATACATAACGAGTTCGAATTTGTTCTAAGTTTGTCCTAAGTAGGTAGATTCGTCCCGTGGCAAAGAGTTCGAATTTGTTCTAAGTTTGTCCTAAGTAGGTAGATTCGTCCCGTGGCAAAGCCCTGAACGGCAAAGCCATGTTCGCCGTTTTGTTTTCTGTAGGTAGGCACGCCTGCGTGGCACTCGCATCGCGCACCGATAGCGGCGACTGTACAAGATTTTTACGCTGCACTGAAGGTCATTTTATTTATTATGTATACGATTATTGTAAGGTTAAACTTTGGAAATTCGATTTTGTATCGTATTTTACATCTGTCGATTCCATGGGAAAATATGTATTTCTTTTTTTTTTTTGTTACTTGTATACCATCCTTTTTTCACGGTTTTGTCCGTGTGGGTACAGTAAAAATTCATTAATTTTTATATCACGTCATGTTAGCCCCGATATCGCTCTCAATACTGATCTCGGTTTTGGTTCCAATATTGTTCTCGATTTTGTACTTAGTCCCGTCCACGGTCCCGATTGTAAATCCTATTTCAGTCCAAATAACGCGGTTTCGCTCTCAGTTCCATTTCTCATCCCTGTACTGCTCCTAGCTCCAGTTCCATCCCACTGATGGAACTCGATGTTACTCGTAATTCGGTTACCAATATAGGACATTCATTAGCCTCTCGAGGATACATTGTGGATACGCTTGATAGTTCTTTTTTTTTTGATGACGTTGTTATGCCCTTTAAATTTCAGTTTATTAAAATTGGATAGGTATTTAGTGTTAGTATAACAAGTACGAAGTTGACTAATAAAATTAGTACTTTTTTCGAAACCGAGAAACTTTACTGTGTTTACTTTATATTAAACTTACGTGATTTCGTAAACAAAAAGAAAATACTGTTTTTAAAGGTTTTTTAGTCATTTTCTAACATTTAAGTCAATGTATTTTCTTATTTTCAATTTCATTCACAAACTTGTAAATTCTTGACCTTTTCGTGATTATATGCAGTTTTTAGTCATTTATTTGCACGATCCTTGAACAATGTTTATAATTTTTCTAACGTTGTACTTGTAAAAGAGTATTTTATTTGAATGCCTCCTCTCTTCATTTTCTTATTCTTCTATAACGGCCAATTATGTCTATTTATTTATTATAATTTGACATGTGAAATAAACAAACACGAACATATAAATATTACATACTAGCGTATGTGATATAAGTCTCTCATATATAAAACATCCTTGCTTTTAGTAAGGCCACGCAAAATCTGACTTCTTGCCGGTGAGTGTTTCTTCCATTGGCGGATTATATGATTGTTTCGGATTGTGACGGATGCAAATTACTATAACATTATCCACCCCATAAAGTTTTTAGTACACAGGATATTCTAGATTTATAAAGTAAAATTTATATATTATTGTATAAAGCTAGAATTGTATGCTTTGATTTTGCAGATAAATAAGGAACTGATTCATAATAAAATAGGTTAATCAAATCGGAACAGTAGAAACATACAGTCCTAGGTTAAAGTTTGCTGTGGAAAATGAGACCACAGTCATGTGAATCGGTGATGGTTTAGCGGATGCATGGGAACCATTATGGTAACAAATACGGATTTGGCATAGACTATAGTTAAATTGCGGGTCGAACTGTAATTCTCCCTTTCGCACGTTGAAGTCGCTTCCGCCTCGAGGCGGACGCAGCAAGCATTTTGTGAAATGCACCTAGTTCAGTTGGAAAAGCAGCGCTTTAATTATTCTTACAAATTTTGTAACGTCAACTATATAGTTATATTTTTGTTTATTTTCGTATAATGGAGTAATTTTCCACATTTGGATGCTTGAGGATTTTCTGTGAGATGAAATCGAGAATGAGGATATCCACAGAAGAACCAGAGTGTCCGTCATAGGCCACTAAATCATCAGGTTGAAGTGGCAATGGGCAGACCATATCGCTCGTAGAACCGTATGCATGTCTGTTCCTATGGTCCATCGTAACTATTGAACTTGTAAACCAATTTCCATGTGTTATATTTCGTTACATTTGTCTCAATTATGTTTTCAATAGTTTTCAATAATGAGATATAGATCGATATCTTCAAAACCTTGCGATGATTATCGGAATGGCAGTGTAAAATAGAAAATGGCAGTAAATACGAAAAAAAAATAACACCATATTGATGTTATATTCTCATATCAATTGAGTGACATATTGTATAAGTTTTTCAAAATCAAGATCAATCAATAATATTTTCTAGACTATTTTATAACAATAAGCTCTGTATAAGAATTACATAACCTGGAACTTTAAGTAATAACAAAATATCAATAAATTTTATTGATATGTTTTGATATTGAGAATCTATCACATTTAATGTGATTTATTACGAGAAAATCGTTAGTACCACTCCTAACGGGCGAGTAATCCTGGTACCTATATTTTTAAAACAGATATAAAAGTAATACATAAAAAAAATTAAGATTTTAAAAAACCCGACTGCATAAAAATTTACTAAAAAGATGATACAAAAAGTTACCCAATCAAATATTACAAATATTTGCCATATTTAATTGGATAATCTTCGCAAGCCGCAGTCGGTTTTTTCTATTATTTATTTTTGTACTTATTGTTTGTATTACCTTCTTCCCACGTTTTTGGTTAATTGTGTATATTTAAGAAAAAAATTTCACTATTATTGAATATTAGGAAATATTTTTCTTTTCACAGTTATATATCTCTGTCAGTTTGAAATGAATATAGTTTTATTTTTCTTTTTATGTGTATTTTAGCGATTACCAAAAGAACAAATAAATCGAGTTCACAATTTACTTTTTTGTTAGCAAAGATCTTAATCTGTTCACTTTGATGACTCACGTCATTTTATCTACAAATAATGTCAAATCATAAATTGGAGACTTTGCGATTCAAAATATTAAACTGTTATTCAAACGGGCGGATCGGCGTCAGATTGCGTTTGAGATCGAAATTGGGCGATATCGTGCCGGCTTCGTAGATAATGAATAGGAAACATTTACCTATAGTACTACAATATTCTACAGTATCCAATACATAACTACATGTCGACCATTATCTTGTTGCAGTCACACGACGAAGACTACGACCTGGGAAGACCCGCGCAAGTCGCTGGCCGCCCAGGCCGCCGCCGCGGGAGTTCAGCACCAGAGCGACTCGCTCTTGGCTCAGGCGGGCCAGGCCCTCGCCGCCACAGCAGGTGATTGCTTGTCATAAACCTTGTTTAAAAAAAAAACGCCATCGAAACGCAAGGTTACAAAGTCCTCTGCAGATTCTCTGCCTTGGATATCTTCCTTTCGTAAATGGTGGGTAGGGATGCAAGCTATAATTTATCAGTTAATGAAACAAGTATCATTATTATAAAAAAAACTTCAACTGAGATAGATTTTAATGTTCTTCTTGTATATTAATGACGCTAGTTACAAATAACTTGTGTTTTTGTTTAAGAGTTGTAAATGTTTGTATTGTACTAGAGCGACAATACGGACAAAATCTAAAACTTTTTTTCCTATGGGTCTAACAAATCGTGCGATCTAATGTGATAATACTTAAGCGTGACTAAACAGCAGTTAATGATCAATGTTTTTATATAGAAATATTGCCAATGTTCGCTCTACAACTATATTGCTCCAATCTCTTTGGCTAATTCGTTAATCTGAAGAGCTGGACTAAAGAAAACTGTCATAATTTTTTACGAATATTCTCTTAACACTGAACCTGGCAAAGAAGACACATCTTGTAGGTCTTTTAGTTCTCTTTAAATGGTAAACATTTAGATACTTGTGTAAACGAATAATCATGATATTTCCATAATTATTTTTTAATTTTTGGTAAAAATACGTCGGTACCTATTAATATAGGTAAAAATAAAGCTCATTTGAGTTTGAAATATTTAAACTCAACAGCCGGCTGCGATTTCCCCCACCGTGGTTCAGAACTAATTGCTAAATCAAGCATATCTGTTTAGGTTGTTGAGGATAACGTGCGAATATACTGTATCAGAACATGTAGACTGATAAGTAACTTTTTAATTAATTGTGACATGAAGTCTCCTCCACCGCTTATGTATTCAAAATTTTTTTTTTCATACATGAAAATATTTAAATATAGGGGCAGCTATTGTGCGCTACAATTCCGTCGTGTGTATTAATTATTATAAAAATTACACAAATAAATGATCTAAAATTTATGGAATTGCTTTCCAATAGTGCAATATCTGTTTCATTGCAAAGATAATATCTCATAGAAATTATAAAATAAGAAATTCGTAATACTTACAATATTGTTTTTCGTATTCAAATAATTGTTAGATAATGTGAAAATTAAAAATTGGATTATAATATAGTAAATTAAATGAGATCTGCTTGGCCTCTTGGCCTCTTAGGTTGCTGTCGCACAATAAATAGATAGCGATTAAAAAAAACAATTGGATGATTGCAATTGATGAATTATCCATAATAAATGTATAAAATGTTCTACAATTATATGATCCTTTATGATCCCTTTCACTTTTATTTGTTAGTATTATATTAAATATTTAATGTAGTGTCCTGCGAATTGATCAAATTGTACAATATTTTCATATTAGTTGAAAAAGCCACATTTTTTTTATGGAATAGGAAAAAAAGCATTGTCGATGCGACAGTTTAGTATATAAATGTTGTAGTGAAGAGCAACAGACCAATCGAAAACATCATTATAAATTAAAAGATGAAATCGTATAATACTACACGTGCCTCAATGCTTTACATGAAAATTTCCTTGGTTATTGTCTACGGTTTCTGATAAAACATAAGCGACACGTGAAGTAACTAAGCCGTTATGTATCGTTGAGTCATTAGTTAAACACTAGGTACAATTATAGATTTAACGGTGTGTTGTTATCGTCGATGAGCTGTAATAAGTGAACACTTGTTACAACCGCAATCTTCGGTCTTTATGTAGATTTTATTACAAATCCTCCATGTGTATTTCTTTTGTTTCGTTTGTCATTGGGAGTTACTGTGGCACATAGAAATTATACAAGATTTGCGATGGAATGTACCCAATAGTTTCATAAAATAATTTAATGTTGTAAGAAATCAGAGCCATAAGAACGTAGTCATTGTGTTGCGCTGTAAAATGACTTAGGGTTCCGTAGACAAAGAATTTCAACGGGACCCTATTACTAAACCTCCACTGACCCTCTGTCCGTCTGTTTGTCAGGGGTTTGTCATCTAATGAACCGTAATAGGAGGACAGTTGAAATTTCCACAGTGTGTACATCTGTTATTTCTATAACAATAAATATTAAAAATAAAATTTAATCGAAAATTAAACCATACAAGAAACGTATTTTCTTCTTTTGACGTTGTTTGATCGTTTTTATAATGGCAATAAATAAAAAATAAAAATAAAATTAAACAAAAATTAAAGGGGCCTCCATATTTTTTTTTGCGTTTATTGCTCGGTTTTAATAATTGCAATAGATAAACGCTTGAAATGTTTACACAATGTGTATTACTATAGCCATTATAAAAAGGGATAATAAAAATAAAATAAAGTAAAAAAATTAAAAGGAGTTCTCGTACAAGAAAAGTGTTTTATCGGCGTTTTTTGTTCACTTTTTATATTTATTTTGTATTAATTAACTGTTTATAAAATTTATTTGCTGTTCAATATAGTAGTGTGGTACGGAACGCTTCGTTTCTGCGAATCTGACTCGCCCTTGGCCGGTTTTTTTATTTAATGATTTTAGAAATAATTCTATTATTCATTACGTTCTACATTGCCGTCGATATGTAATTTTACATCTCAAACAAAATATGTTGAGAGTTTCAATTTCGTTTCCGACGTTTCTTTTTTTTTTGGAAAAATACTGGCTGCATTATTTAGAGCATGCGTAGACGAGTTTAGACGAGCGTTAGCCACCGGTCGGGCCGACCGCCGCGCCGCGCCCGCGCCGGCCCAGCATTCCGCTCCGGCGGCGACGGTCCCGTTTCAGTGGTCCATTTGGCTCCACGGTTACATTTAAAAATATCATGAACGTAGAATAAAAACAAGTAAATAAGCGAGGTTCTAAAACTGATTTTTATAACGGGAATTAACGTGTTGTTTCCGTCGCTCTCGATGCGAGACGGCCGGCGAAAACCGCCGAGGGAAACGCGCGCCAGGCCGCCCGCCCTCGCGCGCCCCGCCCGCCCCGCCGCCGTCGGCGCGGTTTCGGTCAACCCTCGCCATACCTCATCATCCTTCGACGTGTAACGACTGTCCATCTCAATAGGATCGTACTGAGACCATCCTTTCGCTTCTACTAAAGTTTATTGGGGTTCCGCATTTTATTCATCAGCATGGAACCTTTGATACTCCGGTGTCGGTTTGGCTGTTCATTTCTCGGATGTTACGGTTTTTTTATTTCATCAATATTACTATAGACTTGAAATTGAATATAGTACAAAAAAAAAATATTCTTAATTGGTAGTTATCTATACATATATAATGAAAATAGGTTGTATTTGTTCGCCAGTCACGTAAAAACTACTAAACGTATAGACGTGGGACTGGGACCATTCGATGCGGGATGATTTGTAGATGGTTCTAGGCTACTCATTTTTCGAATTCCGTAAATCCTTCGCCATTTTATTTATAATAAACATTACCCAGCGAAACGGGCGGGACAGCTAGTATTAAATAAATAGAAATTTGCCTTTACAAACTAAAATTTGCAGTTGGAGTATCGATCTTGATGTGTATTAATGTGTGAGAGAATGTTTTTTACATCCTATGAAAAATTGAAGATTTAAAAAAAAACGGAAGTTACACATACTTTTAAGAAATTAAAAAGGAATCCATTAAAAATATTTTTGTATACAACCCTTAGGGCGTAGGTTTCTACTCACGCTTGTCTGTATCTGTTAGTTTACATTGAATATTGTAGAAAATAATTTTGTTTCTAATTCATTTTCATATATATAGAATGATTTTTAGAATTAATCCTTATATGTACCAGAAAGCAAACAATTGCAACATTAAACATAATAGCAATAAACATAAATAATAACATTAAAATAACATCATTAGTAATTTAACGTCATCGTTACTGCTAATGTTCGGCGGACGGGCGGCGCCTATCGCCCGCTATCTGGAGGGGTAAACAATACCTCTCTCGCTATCTAACTAGATCAACTTCCACCTCACTCGGAGAGATTTTTTTTTGTTGTTCGTGGCACATTCCTCGACGCTTTCGTGTCGCATCGTCCGACGTCGTGTGCCACCTTTTGTTCGTACGCAAAATGACAATGCAAATCGGCAATATTTTAATAATGGTCAACGGCCGACATCGTCGTCGACATCCCGAGTAGGATGACGACGATGTCGGCTCGACGGAGGAGAAAAAAACGTCGCATCAGCGTCGTCACGTGCCGGCGCAGTCGTCGCTGACTAGGCGTGCGGCACGACCGGAGGTTGAGTAATGCTAGCGACGACGGTGCCCGCGGACTCGGTAATTAACGAAGCTCGAAGAGCTGCATTATTAGCTTAAACATAGGTAGACGACCGCGATTCCAACGGGCGGTCGTCATGTTTGGTCCGAATCATCACCGAAAAGAAACCGAAGGAGGTGAGAGAGCGGGGCGCGTCGTGGACACGCAGTTCGCGTGAACGAGCCAGTGTTATCGAGATCGGCAGTAGGCCGAGCACCCGTCCAAAGGTAGTCGGCGCCGGGGCGACAGGTGAGGTGCGGCTGATGCAGGTGATTCGTTTTGTCGAGCGCGCCGATGTCGGCGCCGGCGGTTTCCGATGCCGCCGTGACGGGCCGCGTCGTTCTCGAGCCGCGCCTCCCCCGCCGTCGCGCGTCCTGCCGACGACGCGACACCCGATCGACTTGCAACTAATCGCTGTTGAGAGGATCAAACGAAAACTCGGTCATATTTAAAACGAGAAGTAAATGAAATTGCGATCCATTAAATTACCGAATCGAATGATTTGTTTCAGCAGCGAAGAGTGCAAGTAGTAACACGACGTCGGATCCGCTGGGCCCGCTGCCCGACGGGTGGGAGCAGGCCACCACTCCCGAGGGGGAGATATACTTCATTAATCACGCCGCCAGAACCACCTCCTGGTTCGACCCTAGAATACGTAAGTTCACCGCTTTGCTTCATGTCGTTGACCGTACTTTGTGCAACTTGTAGTTTGTTCGTGCCGGGCTCGTGTGATAACGTAACACGCGATACGGTTTGTGCTTCTCAGTTTTGTTACGTGTTAACGCCGATTGCTAAATGTGCAGTTAATTAGATAGGGTACCTGCTGGATTTTTGGAAAAAAATCTGCGTGTTTAAGCTAAATTCGTGTTATAGTTGGCTCTTGTTTTTGTAGCGAAATGGGGCGTTAATATGTGGTGTGTAATGGTTATTAGTCTGATATTACAGGTTAAGTTCTTGTAGTTACTGACATGCACGTAATTTTACTTTCAGCCCAGCATCTACAGCGCACCCCGGCGGCGGCGGCTGCAGCAGGCGTGGGCGGGTGGGCCGGAGCATCCTTGCAAGCCTGTCAGCAAAAGCTACGCCTGCAATCGCTGCAGTTGGAGCGTGAGCGTCTCAAACAAAGACAGCAGGAGATTAAACTTCAGGTCGGCAGACACCACTATCGTGCTTACTTTGAAGTAACAAGATTGAGACATATTTTTTATTCATTATTCGTCTCAATTTATTCACAGACTTATGTATCGATGTCGAGAAACTGAAATATTAAGAGAAATATTTTTTTTTGTCTTTAAAAAGGAAAAATTCTTAAGTAGTTTGCTATCCTCCTAATTAGTGTACCTTTTATCGTTGTAATTTGTATAGATCTTTAGTTATATCGACAAGATATCAATGACACTTTTTAAGTTTTTTTTTATAATCGATATTTTAAATTAATAAAGATTTTTACGTTATTTTATTGCATTTACAGCTGAGAAATTCGTAATTATTGCAGTTTTTTCCAGATATTTATACAATTTGCATAAATGAAATAAAGTTTTACTTTATTATTTTATCTGTATTATTTTTATTTATTTTAATAATTAGAGATATTATTATAAGCAGGTCAGTTCAAGTTTCTAGGTTGCATTTATGACCACCGAACTTGCGTCCATTTGATTTTCATTTTAGATATAATTAAGTAAGTACGTTTTCGCTGTCAAGCCAGCCAAAAGATTACGTCTAAAGATAATGAAAAAGGCATCAAATCCTTATATAAAAAATAATTCAAAAACATTGATAATCCAATAATAGGTACCTATTCGTTGGCGCACTTGTCTTCTGCGGAAGAGTGCACATTAAAATCCTGTCGGTTTTTATTGTAGTTTTCAGAGTTTATGTAATTCATGTGAAATTTGTAATATTAGTTATTCTTGTAAGGGTGATGGGTATTTTTTAATTATTTCATCGTGATGTGACCTGCATACACACAAGTTTTGCCAGAATTTTCTAAGGTATATGAGGTTGCCAAAACACATGTTTGTGTTACAGTGAAGGCCCACGACCTACTGCAATTTAGGGTAGAACTTCCAGTAATGGAAGGGTATATGTTTAGTATAAAAAAAAGATCATGCTCAAAGCGCTAATCTATTTATTTTAGTATAATAATATTTATTTTATCGCAATTTCTGTTACAGAAGTTTCATGATTGAATTTTTCTTTTCAGCAAGAGTTAATGGCGCGGCAGGCATCGTCTTTGGTGTCATCGTTGGCGAGCAGTGGCGCCGCCGTCGCCGCTGGTACGGGTGCGAACGCGACCGATCTTCAGCTAGATCCGTTTCTCTCGGGCCTCTCTGAACACCATCAACGTCAAGAGTCCGCCGACAGCGGGCTCGGCATGGCTGTCTCTCATACTTACTCAATGCCGCATACCCCCGAAGACTTCTTGGCGGGCATGGACGATCGCATGGACTGCACTAGCGAAGCCGGCGTCGAAATGACACTTGTCGATAATATCGATGCTACAGAGGATCTCGTGCCTTCGTTGCAGGTCAGTTTATTTTGTCAGTATTCTAGTTTTCATGTTTGATAGCTTTGGAATCGATTTAAAATCGTTATGCTTATAGAAATATCACTATCGCGTCTGTTTTTCTGTCTGTCACGTCCGTCTATTTTCTCCGATTTTAGTGAACGAAAAAAGTTAAAGTTTGGCACGTATATAGGTTTAGGTGATCACTTTACGGCAGCAGAGCATAAAGAAACAAATTCTAAGTTACGGGTTTAATTTAGGGGCGTGAATCAGAAGTTTAGAAAAAAAATCAAGTTCACACATGTTAAATAAAGGTAAAACGCAGTTTAAAGCATTCCCCTTATCTCCTAAACTAATCTAAGCCTAAAATTTTGAAAAAAAATATGGAATGATTTTACAAAATATTATTTTAGAAGCTTTTTCAAAACGCAATTCAAAAAGAGTTTCGTTTATAGTTTACAGGAAAATTTAAACAAAAAAGGTAATATTCCCACGGAAACGGAAAATATTTATGTACTGAAGAAGAACATGTGTTTAGAATATGTTCTTAATTTCAGCGAGGATTGATAAGTTCATTCGATTTGTGGTTATTATGGTACATTTTGAGGGAGCTTGGTTCATATTCTAGCCTACAATAATTTTTTATTCTATTTTTATTTCTTTTAATTTATTGAAGCATTTGTATTTTATTTACACAAATAAATTTGGGTCAGATCTAAATAAAATAGTAGATAATATGTACCATGATAGTACAGTACCGTTTCCGTGCGATTCCGACTCGAATCAAACCAGTTTTTTAGAGACGGGCGAACCTGTTTAGTTTAAAATTAGTCACAGACAATCACCGAAACATAATTCCTTATTTTTACTTTTCAGCTCGGAGAATTCACAAACGATATCTTGGACGATGTGCAGTCCTTGATCAACTCGACGCCGAACAAGCCCGACAACGTGCTAACCTGGCTGTAGGCCTTCGCTCACCGCCGAGGTCTGGGTTTCAGCGATGCCCGTAAATGGTCAATATACAAAACGTACTTATCATTCATACAGTGGATCGAACACGTAAAAACATCGTCAGACTACAATATTTCCACATCGACCCACATCTTATCGCATATGTAAGAAGTCTCGTCTCACACGGACGCGAACACGAGATTTGACGTGCTAGAAGATCAATCGTCAAAGATTATCCGTGTCCGACGTATCGAGTATTTGTCGTACAACGTGAATGACGGCCAAAAAAACGAAAGTTCTATAATGCGATGGTCGCAGGTGTATTTAAAAAATCTCACAGTCGTTCAGTCGAGTCGCGTCGCGCGTTTAATCCCGAGAGGGTTTCACGCGAGGCGAGAAAAAGGCGAAATGTCTCGAGGCCTCGGTCGATACGAAGAAGCCTACCGTGAGCGTATATCGAACGGCTGCCGTCTGCCGGCGACTGTGTTGCGGCGGGCGGGCGGTCTCCGTAACCCTCCTTTCCTGGTCGAAAGAAGAGAAGTTACGAAACCATGTGCGCGGCTTGAAGCGTTCTCGCCGCAGAACGCTTGTAAGCTTAGCTCGAAATCCGATGTATCACTGGGTGATCGATCGGCGGGTCGCAGTGACGCCGACGGTAACGTTCGCGGATTGTGATATCACCTTAAAATATATCAGTGCCTTATTGTGCCTTTGTGAAATCGCTTTATTTATTGTGTTATGTTTAGGTAATTTTTTTTTGAAAATTCTCTGCGTATATAAATTGTACAACGTCGACCGCCTGACGTAACGTTTGTTGAGCATTGTCGATCGACTTACTTAAAATAACGTATTTTGTCTACTTACACCGTCCTTGTGTATTTTCATCGAGAGATTATAGATTGTAATTTGTTTTGTATGAATAACTGAGACTCTAGCAGCTATTATTAATATTTAGTGTATTGTGTTTGAGCAGAGTTGAATGTGGAGTTTTATAGGTAACGTTGTGCTTGCGTGAGGTTGCAGTTAACGTGTTGTGTTCTGATCGCTTGTGGTTTTCAATGTGTAGGGCCAGTTTCAGGCGATCTGGCGAGGGGTGTACTCGAGGCAAAACAATAAAGGATAGTGCAATATCTGTGTGTATGTGACTGTTATCTGTTATCTCATATAGACTGTTGAACGTAGTATGAGTTTAGAGTAGCTCAGTGCCAACTTTAGCGATTCTGTCGGGGTTCGGCTAATTTGTGTCGGTAGCGAACTGCCCTTCGTACCATAAGTATTCTATTTAGCTAAGTATTGTATTTACCGGTTTGTAATATTTTCTCAGGATCGGTTTTGATATTCTAGAGTTTATCGGGATCATTTCGTATACCCCACCTAGTCTTCTTAAAAAAAAAATCATTTGTGCGGATGAATCAAAAGCGACTTATTATATAAAATATATGATTATGTAAATTGTGTTAATGAAATGTATGTGTTCAAAATTCAATCAGGAGACAAATTAGGCTAGTATATTTCTTTTGATGATTGCTACATTGAAAACTTTGCCATATTAGTAAAACTAGTAATGTATTCTTATAAGACTTAATGTAATCTTCATTTAATAAATAATTATTCTTTTTTAAGTATTGTATTTAGATCTAGAGGTGCTGGGTTTTATTACATCTAATTTCATATCCTGTAGGTCTATTCATTACACTGTATGTTAATTCACTATTAAATCTTTACGGTTAAAAAAATGCTTGTCATATTGTTCGGTTCATTATTCTCCAAATTGTGGTAATTCTGTTATGGTACAATGTATATCATAGTTGCGCCCACAGAGGCTGATACTGACTGCATGTGGCGATGCAATACGATTCACGAAGGAAAACTTTGAATGGTTTGAATCAGTCTTCCTGGGTTAGAATAAATAATAAATACAAAACGTGACGTCATATAGTATATCACTGCCTTATATGTTTAAAAAGAGGTAGATACGTCGCTGCGCTTCGGAAAATGGCACCACGTAACCGTTCAAATGTGACGGACAAAATTTGTAGCTGCGATCCAGGTCCCAGATTGAAACGAATAGATGCATCCTGTGGCAACGGAAGTGAAAAGGGGCCAAAGTTAACGGATCGAAATTTTAAGGTACGGAGCGGACATGCATGGTTACCCAGACGCGCCAGCTCGCGAGCGTTGGGTTTTGACAGTTCGTTAAGTACTCGATCGAAGTCGACGTGTCTGCCTCGTTTTCATATTGTTACAGGCACTGGCAGTAAATTTTTCTTTTAATTTATTTATATGTATTAAAATACTAATAAACATTCCATGTTGCTTACTGAATTTAGTGAATGCCATCGTTTGTGCTTAGGAGCGCCTCAGAGACAATATTTATATTTGGAAAGTGCTTCCTATGCAGAATAATATTCAGAACAATATATTAAGTGTATAATAATTGATAGAGTAATTTATGTGTAAAATTGAACTATACTGCGAATGGGATAGAAATAAGACGACATATTGGACAAACAAAACTTTATTATGTGAGCATAAACCATTCGCAGTATTACAGACGTATCTGTACACAGAAGCAAGTTTTCTATGTAGTTCATGAAGCAAATATCTTAGTAACAATGAAATTAAATCTATGGAATCGATTTACAGCAATTTCATTGTAAATAATTCATTATTCTTATATGAATTAAATAAATACTTGTTTTAATATCTATTCGTAGTTTTACTTAAAATTGTCATGCCAGTCTCGTATTAAACCGTTTTTTTTTTGCAGATCTTACAAATCTTCTCTGGCTTTAAGCTGTAATTAAGAATAACAAAATAATTATGAAGTGAATGTATTAAAATATTTAAGCGTTAAATAATTAAATGTGGTTTATTGTTAGCGGTAGGTTAACTCTGTTAGCACTAAAATACATTTGAAATTGGTGTTAATGTTCCAAATACTACACGCTCCTCGCCTGCAAAAAGAAATTAACGATGTTTTAAATTATATACAGAGAAAAGAAGGTATGAAAAAATTGCAAAATAAGTATTAGTAACGAAATGAAAAGGATTAGTAATGTGTCAGTATTTTTTTATTTTGGTTTACTAAATAAGAGTTGCAAACGAATACTTCTACATAAACTGCGCAATATTTGTAGATATCTTATACTAAATGATACTATCCCAATGTGTTACATTTATTAAAAGGAATTGAGTAGTTTTTTCTTTTTATGCTGTAAGAGTATTTTCTGATAATGCGCCTTAGATGGACTCTAGATATTTTAAATTAGATAGATGATTAGGTACGTAAAACTATAAATACATGGAATAATATTATGAAGCAAATGATTAACAGCGTCAACAATAATACTGAAATGAAGACCGGGAGTAAATACTTACGCTGGGTTCTTTGAAACGGTCGTCTTGAGGTAATTCACGATTAGCTATCAGTTGCTTGAAATATTCAACTGACAGTTTTGGTGTGCGAGGCAGGTTCGGGTCTGTGATGTTCACGTAGTAGAAACCGAATCTTTCCCTGGATAATTACCACAAATTAGAAATCGATCTCTAATAACACATTATGGTATCTATGGAAAAGTGACATATGATTTAATGACCTTACAAGTGTTATAGAAAGTAATTTTTTTTTCTCTACAATTTCACGAGGTACTTATTTATTTCATTCCAACAAGCTAAGCATTTTACAGAAAAAAAACTGGCGAAGAGCACGGTCGGACCATGCTTATTATAGGGTTCCGAAACCATTACTACAAAAAAAATGTACTACAGATGAAAAAGTATGTCGTTACACTTTTTCCATGCTTCCCGCACAGAACAGTTAAAAGCAGTTTAGTGCTTATAATTAAAATAGGTATGTCGACTATTATTATTAAACTAGTGTGCATAAACGAAATAGCGTATCTTCATGGCACCTACGTTTTTTGGTGGAGGCGTAGTTTTTCGGCAATAGCCGAAAACAGTATATCTGACCATGTTCAAAATATTTTGTGTTGAAAGTATTTATTAAACGCCATCTTCGCAATTTTTTTCATATTTTTTGGACATACGGTTTAGAAAAGAGGGAGGGGGGGCACAATTTCTACAACTTTCGGAACGATTATTTCCGAAATTATTCATGTAATCAGAAAAATTTATTAGAAACATGTTTTTAAAAGAACTGTCCAAATATGAGCCACTCATTGATGTTTGCTAAAAAAAATTTTTTTCAGCGTCTGTTACATGTATGGAGTGCCTCTTCCTTAGAAATATTTATTTTTAATATATAACTACCAAACTAAGTAGCGCCTAATACAAAACATCTACACTACAAATTTCATATATATATGTCAAGCAGTTTCTAAATAAAATGCCTGTGACATATGGACGGACGGACATGACGAAACTATAAGGGTTCCGTTTTTGCCATTTTGGCTCGGAACCCTATAAAAACATATGGCTGTAATTGTGTTGCCTGATTAAACAAATAAGATTATTAAAACGCCTCTAGCAAGTTAGGTTCTCGGCAGTTCCAAAGTCCATTAATTATTATTTTTTAATTTCACTCCAATGATACCTATGCTTTGACGGTGTTTGCGAAATTGGAGATTACGCAGATGTCTGGAAATGCGTGACATCATTTAGAGATTCCTTATCATAATATAAATACCTTCCATATCATAATAGGCATAATTCCAATTACTGAAAATATTTTTGCATTCGACCGCCTTATTATTGTTTTTAGTTGTATGTTTTTTTTGATGACATATATAATATTATAGTAAGCTTGATAATTTTTCATTATTAAGTTTTAGAAAAAATTTTGATTTTATTATATTATAGAGATTTATAATATAGAGAAGTAGACGTCGTGCTTCCAAACAAAAGTTGTTTAAATATGTAGGCAAGTACAAATTTTATTTTCCGGAACTTTGTAAAAATAATGAAATCAAAGAGTCGTACAATGAAACTGATTCTTATTTTCTTTCTCTAATTGAGATTTTACCTTGATCAAATCTTTTCTAACTTATGATATTAAAATCTTCATTCATGTGGACATTTAATTTAATATCAATTTTTTTCATAGTAATTATAATTTACAAATTTAAAACATTCGTGTTGTATATATGGTCCTTCAAATGCCATCTCCATGTTCAACTGTCCCCTCCATATTTCTCATCAGATATCTGACAATAATCGTTGAGAAATCGCTTTTCTCGACGATTTCTCGGTCTAAAATTTAAAATATTACTTTTGCTCGTCCTATTAATAACGCACTAGTCTTCATTCTGTACAGTATCTGCACTATTTTGCGGCATTTATTCGTGTAATTCCTGCAATACACACACTAACAGCGGTGTGCTTCAAACTCTCATTTGCAATAATTAACTGCTAACTGTTATAATTAAAAGCTAAACATGTCAAAATACATTGTTTTAACTTCACAATTGGGAATTTAAAAAAAAAATATTTATTTTTTTATGTATTTTAAAACTTAATTATTAATTTTATTGATATGTTATTTGAAAAACGAAAAAAAAAAATTTTTTTTCAATTAATTATAAGCGATTAAAAATTGATAAAATTTAAAAAAAAAATCACGTGACTGTGAACGCGCCACGATTGGCCACCATACTTGTGACGTCATAATGTTATAGCAATTCCATAACAGTGCAGCGTTTACAGCTATTTTATGTAACTAATGACAATATGAATATGAAATACTTACATCAAAGTGATCTTCACAACAAAAAAAAAGTTCGATTTTGTTTTAGGATTATCTCGGAGCACTGCTTGAAACCATTTTTTTCGACGTTTCTCGTCTTGAGGAACATTTAAAACATTTTTCCGAGTTGTCTTTGTAGTATTTGTACATAATGGTACAAAACAAGTGCGGTAACTTTGAGATTTGACATTTTATATATTTTGAGTATTTAACAATGACAGAATAAAATAAATCAAAACTCAAAAGCACTACACTTATTATCTCCGTATACTACTACGAGTGACAACTAACATTATGACGTCACACGCACTCGGATTTGTTCGGGAGTTGTCGGCGCGTCTTCGGTACTGGATTCAAAAATTAATTTTATTTTGATATAGCTTTTTAATTATTGCAGAAAAAAAAAAATTGTTTTGTTATAAAACTTATATATTCCATTTTTCAAAAAAAAATTTTTTTTTCAAAAACCTAATTGATTTAATATCTCTAAGGTTATCGGTATTAGGGCGTGCTTAGTTTTTAACTTTTAACTTTAGCAGTTTGCAGTTAATTATTGTTAATATAGAGTTTGAAGCGCATCTCTGTATGCGTTGTGTAATTGTTGTAACAGAACACAACTAATTACGACGGAGCGTGCCTTCCTTAGCGCCATGTGCAATAACTTATTTTCACTTCATGTAGCTACATCTGCTTATAGAGTTGGCGACAATTAATGAAAATGAGTACATATAAAAACAACAAATTGATAAAAAATTAATACACCTTTAAAATAAAATTTGCGTTCCACGGACTCCTTTTAAAGATCGTTCGGGCTAAATCCCGTTAAGATGATGATGAAGAAGATGATGAAACGTAAATTTGATTTTAAAAGTGACTAAAGAGACGGTGGAACAGACTCTTAAGCATTTTATTCCAGAAACGGTGCAATTTCTAAACTATTTCAAAAAGAAGGAGATTATTATCTCCACCCGTATGTATGTAATATTACTCTAGTAGTAGCCGCCAACTGCTCTCGATTTGCCGACCCTCATCTTTGGCGCTCTGGACATTTGTCCAACTTTGCTTAGATCGGGCCTTGTATTCACCACTGTTAATATATTGTTTTTTCTGTATACTAATTTCTGTTATTTCCCGCATCATCTATAAAGATGATGCGGGATATAATTTTATTGCTGCTTATAAAAGCAGCAATAAAATTATATCAAACGCACAATGCTAGAACCGAAAAGAGGCGGTCTTAAATCTTTTAAGTGTTTTCTCTATGAAATGCATGTAAGGGCTTAATTTTAAAACGATTGTAATTAAATATATATAGCAAATACGGGTATGGCATTTATCAATGCCATAAGCAAATAAAGGAAACGGTTTATTCCAAGCTAGGTCTTTGTACATCTTATCAAAGAATAGCAAAAAAATAGAAGGTTTCTCTGAAAAATATAAGAAATTTTATTTATGTACTGGTTCATACTTATTTATTTAAAAAATATGTGGACATTTGATAAATGTCAATCATGACCTAATAATTTAATACTGTTCCTCTATTAGGTCACCTACAATTTTTTTTTTAATTTACGACTTGGATGTTGATATTTTTATCCACCATATTGATTTCAGAACCTGGTAATTGTTGAACTCGAAATATATATTAAACAGTGCTAAATAACCAGAAATCGTAGTAAACTTGTTAATTTCCAAGAATACGTATTTTTAATACTACAACCTAACCTGGTCATATTTTGTGAAAGTCCTTTAAGTCAATTAATGAAATTCTTGACATGAAATACTCACGAAAAACCAGCTCTCCATTCGAAGTTGTCCATCAAAGTCCAGGCTGTATAGCCGATCACATTCACATCGTCGTTGTATATGACATTCAATATTTCACTTAAATAATCCTGTAAATCAATAGGCCAATATCAAGAAAATGCTTATTACGTTGAATTTGTTTTATAATTGTAATAATATTTATACTTACATTGTAATAACTTATACGACCGTAATCTTCTAGAGTACCGCGATCGGAGAAACCATTTTCAGTGATGAAAATTATGGGGTCGTTGTAGTTGCGTTTACACCAGCGCAATAGATTTGCGAAACCCGAAGGATACACCTATGGAAAATGCAATTCAATGTATTAATTTAAAACCAGATAGTATTGATATAAATTTCGAAGTGTGTCTCAAATAACAGAGTAGAGTAGATAAAAAGATATCAATTACTAGTAAGTCACAATGTTTTTACGAGTTTTTTAAATTACGTACATATTATCAAAATCCATTGGTAGAATATTTTACTATATTTTTTTTAAACAGCCGCCATCTTGTGTATGTAAAATTAATTTATGTCTAAGTATGCATATGAGATTGCGCAGAGGCCAATTGGAACATTATTAATCCCTCGTCATAGTATGTAATTGTGAGTTTTTATATTAGTAAAATATTTATTAAAAAATTATGTAATGAGATATTTAAAAAAAATATGCCGTTTCTAATTTAAACACAAATGCCTATAAATGATTACAGTAATTTAATATGCATTTACATAATTTAAAAGTTTCTTCTGTCAAGTATTAGTTGTCTGTTTAACGTACACCTAATTCCTTATTAGGTTTCAAATATAATTGGTTAATTTCATTCGAGAAATTTATTACTTATAAACTACCACGAATATGGACAGATTTACCGTTTTTATTTTAGATGGTTTTGCTGGATTGATTAATTATAATTGGTAATTAAGTGGTTTCTGCCCTAGGAGGTGAAGATATAACTAGATGCACTAAAACATCGTGGGCAATTCTTGGTTGTCAGTAGCCCAGGTTCTTATAGAAATTGAGAGAGGCTTTTACCTAATACTGTCGTTAAAATGCCCAACAGCATGCAGATAAACTAAGTACCGCAGTTAATTTAATATTATCCTACATGAATTTCTCAATTCTTCTAATATCCGAAAGTACTATGGAGTTGCATACAGTTATGGTGGCAAGTGGTATACATGGTTGGTCATCAACTGTTGTTAATACTGTACACATATTGCTGTTGTAATGAATTCTTATTTACAATTGTGTACCTTTTAAATATTTTTTGCTGATTTGAGAATGTTTTAATGAAGTAATAAAAAAAAAATAATAATTTTATAATTACCGGCTCACATTTTTATAACAAAATCTATAAAGCCTATGGAGTCAAAACTGATTACATGGTTACCGACCCTGAGCCAAGTGGACGCGGAGTCCCCGCCGACCTCCATAGTAGTCACAGCACCGATGTCTTTCAGCCAAGAGGGCGATTTAGCAGTTGGATCGACGCCGGGGCCGGTCACCAAAAACGTTGTGTAGTGGTTGATCCCCAAATAGTCTGAGGTACCCTTGATCCTTTGAATCCAGTAATCGTTGAACTGCTGCAGACGAGATCGGGCTAAGCCTTCCATCTCACTCTGCCGGGCTACGTTTTCCACCATTTGCGCGGGATAGCCACCTTCTTCCGTAAATATCGGATGAGCGAACCAACCAAACTAAAATGAATGTCAAATTATAGGAGATATATTATTAATATTTAGCACGTTAAATATGTACATTTATTATATTGATGCTCTACAATTAAATTATAGTATTTTACTATTCTTTCGTACATCTAAACCAAAATGTACATATTAAAATTGTTTGTTTCGTCTTTAAAAAACTAAATGTGCGGTCAGAGAACCCTCGTCATGAACGAGGTTTTTTTCATGTAAATAATACGAAGAAAGGAATAAAATCAGAGTTGCATTTAATATTTTAGAAAAAATATTCATTTATTAAGTCAGATGTAAAATAGTGAATTGTAAAAATAATGAATTTCAAGACAGAGAGAAAGAGAAAGAGTGAGAGAGAGCTAGAGACAAAGTCACATGGAGGGGGCGTGACGCTTTTTCGCTATGTTAAGATTTCTATCAGTTAACTTCTATCACAGGTCGCGTTAAGGAACTTCGATCCAAAAAAGTTATCAATGATCAGTGTGTTTTGCATGCAAGTCACAAGGCACGGCTTCAATCTGATCACAGGCGGAAGGCACGTTAAGCTGTCTGTTCTAGATGTTGGCATCGCACTGTGATATATTCCCGACTGACACTGTTGAGCCTGTATGGTTGACTTAACGTTTAAAGTTCTTATTGTGAAATAAATTTATTGTGCGAGAGTATGCTTATACAGAGCAGTTAATTTAACACGACATAAAAAACTACATACAAAAAAAAATTAAGAAATCGTGTCATATATATATATATATATATATATATGCAGTACAACGCACGAATGTTTTCCGGTGTGAAATTATTAACAATAAGCATGAATTGGCGTGAAATAGGAACGCGGGGGAGAAGAAGGAGAGGACGGGAATACGCATCGCATCATTCGTAGGCAATTCAGAGCGGCAAAGATTCAGGCGTTGTATTGCTCGTGACATAGATTTTATTGAAAATCGACGTATGTATATGGTTACCTTGAACTGGTTAGCGGTTTCAGCTAAAGTGACCTGTTCTTCATTGTTCGGGTCGCTAGGTTCGTACCATATGGAGTTGATCGATATCATTATATTACCACCCTGTTTTGGTCTGTAGATCTGGTCGTACAGATGGTAAGCTTCGGCATGGGCCTTCAGGAGGGTGTTGCTGCACAAATAGTTACCGACGCCGTGGCTGTTGAGGCCCGGCGCCTTCAGGATATCTCCGTAGGCGTCTTCGCAGATTTCATAGGGCTCGTTAAATGTGATCCAGGATTTGATCTTGTCGCCGAACTCACGGAAACAAAGGTCCGAGTAATCGTAGAAGTAATCGACTAGTTCAGGGTTGGCCCATCCGCCCAAATCTTGAAGTTTTTGCGGTAAATCCCAGTGAAATAACGTAACCTAGAATAGATTTATTTTTTGTGAAATCGTTTTGTCAAATTTGTTTTTTTTTTTTGGCGTTTCATACTTAAATTGGAAAGACTAAACTGCTGTTAAATGATTACGACTTCAATCTGTCGTAACTATGAAACAATTTGACATAGCTAGTGATAAAGTTATATATAACTTACAACATTCATGTTTCTTTTAGCAAACTATATCTTAACGATGTTCAGAACATATACTTCATTGGCCGACATACAGGACACCGATATATCGGCACCGGCATGGGTACGTCGATAGCTATAAAAATTGGCAAGTCTTTCACATTCGATCTATTACACGTATCAGCAGTAATGACTTATCGAGCACAGATGGAATATGAACCAGAGATAGTGTGTATTTCGATAAGCTTATACCTCACATTGCATGTGTTTGCCATCAAGCTCAAGAGAAAAAACCCGGAAAACGATTGTGGCTACATCCTAACCCACCCTATATCCAAGATCAAAAACTTAACAGTAGATTAAATTGACAGCAGAGCGTGCCATGCTGAGCAATAGTTCTATTAAATTTCAAATTAAATTTTATTCAAAATACGGCGTTGAACATCAGTAATTCAGTGAAATCGAATGAATAATTAAGACAGTTCTATACTACCCATTGACAAATCTTTCAATATTGTATTCTAGCAAAGAATTCAATGCCGTTGGTCTATCAATCTTCTATATAATACAATTACTAATAGAGTCGGCGCTGAAGAAAAAAAATCTTTCTGTATTCATATAATTAGAGTAATTTATTAGTCCGTTACATATCGATCACGAGTCCAATCTTAATAGTCGGAGAGCCAGTAATACCCGTTTCATGACGTGCTTGATGCACATTGAAATTTTTATATTGTATTTATATTGGATTGAGAAGTAGATTTACCTGTGTTTGCCTGCCTATCCTGGGACACCAGGTACTGCGCATAAAGAACAGGTGTAAAAAAATTAATTCCGAAAAAAGTGTTTGATTCACAGGCCAACAAGTAAAAATTGAAAATTTGGACTATTTTAAAATAAAATTAATTGAGGCAGACACTTTCAAGGGGGTTGATATCGAATAAATCTACCCCAAAGTTGATTTTCTTTAAATTAAATTTGAAGTGTTTGATTCACGCTGCCATTTTTTTAGCGTTTTAATTAAATATAAAAAAAATTATGTGCAAAAAGGCAGACACTTTTTCCGGGGTTTAATCACCGGAAAATGTGAAAAAATTATAAAATACAATAGAAAGAGATAGGATGCGCGCGACTGTCGATATGAGTGAGAGCGCCGATCACTGACAAATCACACACAAAACACTTTCCATTTTTTCAAACTAAATTAAACTCACAGATGAACTATAAATTAAATAAAACCAATTACATGTTTTGTATCTAATGATTTTTCTAATAAACACAAACAGTTTAAAAAAGAAACTTTATAACATTGTCTCACAATAACATTGGCTCACTAGACAAAGGTTAACTGAAAATATGATGCGATGTAAACGTACAGAGTACTGCCGGTACAGCTGTACATGATCACGTGACCAACAGCCAATGAGAGCGTAGAGAAGAACCGCCGCAACGACAGTGATCGGCGCTCTCACTCATATCGACAGTCGCGCGCATCCTATCTCTTTCTATTGTATTTTATAATTTTTTTCACATTTTCCAGTGATTTAACCCCGGAAAAAGTGTCTGCCTTTTTGCACATAATTTTTTTTATATTTAATTAAAACGCTAAAAAAATGGCAGCGTGAATCAAACACTTCAAATTCAATTTAAAGAAAATCAACTTTGGGGTAAATTTATTCGATATCAACCCCCTTGAAAGTGTCTGCCTCAATTAATTTTATTTTTAAAATAGTCCAAATTTTCAATTTTTACTTGTTGGCCTGTGAATCAAACACTTTTTTCGGAATTAATTTTTTTACACCTGTTCTTTATGCGCAGTACCTGGTGTCCCAGGATAGGCCAGGCAAACACAGGTAAATCTACCTCTCAATCCAATATAAATACAATATAAAAATTTCAATGTGCATCAAGCACGTCATGAAACGGGTGTTACTGGCTCTTGGACTATAATTCAATATCAAATCCAACGTGAGCTTTGACGCTAATCATGACATAGAACTGACTCCTAACCCGTCCCTGTCACCGATCCCGATCTCGAATTCGCTTCCTACACTAAATATCTAATAGACATATTTATTCCTTGTAGACATTTCTCGAAGTCGGAGATGAGCATGAGTTTTTAAGGTAAGTTGAATTATAGCACTCGCTCCATGCCTGAGAGAGCAGATGAAGTTGTTCCTTGGGATATGACTGATGTCACCAATGTAATAAAAATTGTTAACATCAGTCATGAGCAGACCCTCAACCGGTAGTGGGCCAAGGTGGAAAAAAAGCGGAAAGACAAGCCTCAAGAGGGGAGGCGAATAAAATTTGACGCATTACAGCGAAAGTTTATTGTAATTCGTACCGTGCCTATTTATTTATTATGTATTTATAACGTTTTCATTAGGATTTAGTTGGACGTAAGCAAAATTAATAGTAAATCTTTCGTTTCCTATATAGTATTTGGATTTTAGATAAATTAACTGGCTATACGTTATTACGTACTTTTGTTTCGACTCCAAATTACTCTGTATTTAAAAAAAAATTGTACAGGTTCGACTATTGTTCATTTTAGGTATGTATAAATAGTTTTAAATGAATAAATGGTAACCAGCGGTTTAATGTTCTTCTCGGCGAGCGCATCCAGTAGAGCGTGGTAGTATCGCAGGCCGTCGGGGTTGATCTCGTCGATTCGTCCGTTGGGCAGAATCCTGGCCCACGACAGTGAGAGACGGTAGAAGTCGACGCCCAGGTATTCCAGCGCCTCGACATCCTCGAGATATCTGTTGTAAGAATCTACTGCCACGTCGCCGTTGGTCAGGTCAGCCACCATCTCCGGCTGTGTATGGGTGAAACGGTCCCATACATTTTCACCTTTCCCTGTGACAATAATTGTCATTACAATGTATATCAAACGCTGCGCGTATGGAAATTTCGTGGTAGTAGTGTTTGAATAATGGGTAGCCGCGTTTCCGACTCCGAGATGTTTCTTCACATCAAGGCCATTTATTTCGTATATAAGATAAACACATTTATAAATTGACTGTCCCATTACTAAAAGCGTTATTAATATATGAGAGTTAAAAATTGCATAAAGTGTGAAGAAGCAGTGCGTGAATTAGGTTTTCCTTTTTAACTTACTAATTTTATTTCATTTAAATGTTCAAGTGATTATAAAAAAAAAGATTTATAAATGTATTTATTTTTAAGTGATAAAACCGGCTAATAGCATGGCGGACCATGTTCAATGTGGGTTTCTGAAGTCGTTACTACAAAGAAATGCATCACACATGAAAAAAACTACTTTGTTACACTTTTATCTATGTTTCCCACACATAACAGGTATAAGCACTTTAGTCGCCTGTAAAGTGCGAAGCAAGGAGGTATGTCAACTATTACTCGTAAACAAGTGTAAACTAAGGTGCACCAGCAAAAAAGCGTAAGTTCATAGCACTTACATCCTTTTGTTGAAAAGCGCAGTTTTTCGGCAATAAATCAAAAACGGTATATAGTAATCATAATCATCATCTTGTAGTTTTTAAGTAAATTGCCTGTGACATACGAACGGACGGACGGATGGACGGTCTGACCGACAAGACGAAATTATATGGGTTCCGTTTTTGCCATTTCGGCTCAGCATCCTAAAAATGGATCGAATAAAATGAATCCTCATTTCATAAAAGAGGCTTAACGGAGTCAAAGATGTTCGGATAATATTTTTCGATCTATAGAAGCATTCTTTTCGGGAGATGAAATGTCACTTTAATGTTTATCAGCGGTTATCAACAAAATTCTGAGAACGAAAGTATATAGATACAGTATCAGAGATTGCGCTGGTTGTCTTCTCGTATGATAACATAAATATTTTTATTATCAGCGCGGGGGGATTTAGGTTCTTGTCATCTTGATATTTTACCGATATATCTATAGATGTATCTACAGCTGTGTGTGGTCACCGAAATGCATCGCTGTACTGTACTATATTTCATATAAGTAAACAAACATTACATTAAAATGACAGCGCTCAATCATATTAAGTGTTTGTGATGTTATTCGATTATAATTCATGCTATACAATCGACTCGTTCCGACTTCGTACGTAAGTTTGCGACTGCAATGTAAAGTAACGGATATAGTGCCATGTATAATTTTTGAACGGATCACCTAAATTTGTTCCGACTAAAGCATTCAAAAGGCTTTACCTAATTTATAATTTCTTAAAAACACGGATTTTTCACGAAAGTTGTTTTCCTTTTTACATCAAACAGTCGATCAATTCCAAAAACTAATCAACTCTATTCCCCAAAAAAATATTTCGAAAGCCGCACACGCCATCAAAATGGATTAATTTGAACCACATATATGGTTGGGGAAACGTTTTCAAAAAAGCATATTTTTCAAATTACTTAGGGGCCGTTCATAAACTAAGTCACACTAAATATCGTCTTTTTTGACTCCCCTCTATAAATACTTCATTTCGATTAATAGTATAATAAATATTGATATTTTAAAATATTTATTATATCAATAATGAAATTTCGTTTTTTTAGACCCCCTAGGTTTGCGATCACATTTAATGAATGGCCCCTTATAACCTTATCTATTCGTTAAGGTCGAATTCATGATATTCGAAAGTGTTTTGCTTAATATTCTTTTTTTCTACCTAGAAAACATAAAAAATTTTGGAATTGACCTGTAGGGTGAACCGTTTTCCAGATTTTAAAATCAACACCTAAAGTAGTCCAGTATCAAATTTCGGATATTGTAACTCGTAACGATATGAGTTCTGAAATAGTAACAAAATGAGACGATATGAATTCAATCATGTAAGGGTTCTTTATCAGACTATAGAACCTTAAGTCACTCAACAAAGGCTTCCAAAAAATATAGTTAAATAAATAATCTATTGTCAATTAGAGCAAAGCTACAAGTGAATTTTAAATTCAGTGATAGTACATCTCTGTTTGAACGTTAATTTGTTCGTACATTTAATCTAAAATTTGCCGCTGATGGGTAGTTTAAAGTCATGGTTGTTATATTTTATTTTGCAAATGAACAGTTGTTATTTCTTATGTTGTATGCGGTCATGTTTATGAAAAGTTGAGCTCGTTTTTCATTTATAGTTAGGGCATCTTCCACGAATTCCTTCTAAATTAACTTTTAACTAAAATCAGTCCATAAAAACTGATAGATAAACTATTTAAAATACAATCTAAATAATGTATCAAATTGCGCCTTAATAGACATTTCTTACGTGTTGACAAATGAAAATATGCACAATTAGCTTTAGATATATACATATGACTATAATACGATAGTGATATAAAGGATATTGCTATTTTTTATCTTTAAATTAATATTTTTAAATCATATATGATAATATTTTTTTAATTCTAAATGGAAACTAATACCATGGACACGTGTTATTAAGTTTTTGCAATACTAATTACAGAAATAAATTTGATTGCATTCAATTAATATTACCATAGCCTCCAAGATGCTATTTTCGAAATCAAAATATGTGTTGTCATCTCGTATTTAACTATAGCGTTGGTTGGTATATAAGGTTGATTTTAGTAGTTATTATATGGATACAGATAATATAAACAGTTTCAGTGAATTATAATTTACTATTATATGTACGTGAATACTAGTCTAAATTATTTTGTGCAAAGGAATATTATTTTTATTTAATGTATATTATTTTATTACTAAGGCAATTTAAAAAAAGACACAAGAAATACATAGTGATTCTTAGCGAGCATTTCGAATATCTGGAAGCATTGAAATATCAATAATTTGTGGGCGTAAAATTTTTTAACATATTCTAAATTTAGTAGGGGCGAGGCTGTACATATTTGCAAATTCTAAGTATTGTATTTTCATGAATGTCTAAGTATTACTAAAAAATATTTTCCAAATAACATTTTTAAATTAAATTTTGGAAACAAGGATTCCATTGTTTCCAATTATTGGAATTCAATCATTGGATTAAACAGAGGTAAGCTTAAAAACAATAACATTTAATATAAAAAATTATTTCCTAAAGTGTTTGTGAATTATATATATATACGTAAGTAGAATAGTTCATTGATTATTTATCCGTATACCGTTCAAACTAGAAATACAAATAAGAAGGAAGAATTTCCATTTTGCAATTAAGTTAAAAACGCAAGTATAACGTTAAAATAAGTTTTCATACCATCATTGTTGGGTGAATATAAATCGAAATAGATTCATTGTAAGCACTTCACAAACTATTATTATTATTCAATTATTTACCCTTAATATATGGTAAATGATAGAATATGGCAAACAAATAATACTGAAATTGCTCTGTTATCACTTATTTATTTTACTGGTACTTAAATAACCAAAGATGGAAACAAAACATTATTAAAAATTGGGCAATCTTAATTAGTGTATTTTTGTTAAATGCCAGTTTATAAGAAAATTGTGAAAAAGGCCCATAAAACAGTTTTTATTGAAAGCAATGAAAAACATGTGGAAGACAAATGTTACCTGTATTTTCTAAATCAAATCAAACCAAAAATAGCTTTATTTCGTAGGCAATAGAAATTACATTTGAAATGCGATATAGACGATTGTTTTCGACATTAATATTACCACCCATTCGAAATGCTGATTCACCATGAGAACAATGGGAAGGAAACTAAAGGTTTGCTCTTTTTTACTCGTCAATACAAATGAATGAGTAATTAATAATTTAGGACAACACTTAGAAATAACATGAAGCAACCTGATAGCCGAGCAGTTCAATTCCATGGGGTTTATCATTAAGATATTCAGACACGATATAATAGTCTTAGCCACGTAACGTTCTTTTAGCGGAACTTTTAAATTCATAAAATGGCAAATTTTGAATTTCAGCCGGGATCTTATTATAAAAGCGTACACATTGCCTCTTAAAGGTTTTGTTAACTTCACTTAGACGGGTTTTATGAGCAGCAAGATCGTTCTCATGTCTAGTGTTAATGTTATGGATGTCGCTTTTATTTTGGAGCGATTCTATATGTCGCTTGACATATACCAGGTTTTCGTATATGCATTGCGATGCTAAAGTTAAAAAGTCAGGAAAAGTATTTTTTAATTCTTTTACGTCTTTATTGAGTTTGATTGAAAGTTTGCTTTAAAGAATGACTGTCCAATTCTGTAATAAGATACACAGGACTTTTGATGCAAGCTATAGATACTAGTCGTTGCGGTAAATTTAATACAAACTCTATCAGGCAAGGTGTAAGACACCCGATGTTCTTCGTTTTGTTTAAATAATGTAACAAGAACGAGGTCTCGACCACGCATTTTCCCGGTGTAAAGCGGTAAGTTAAGTCAAGTATTAACTTACCGCTGACGTTCCATGCGCCCTCTATCTGATGCGCTGCAGTCGCCACGCCAAATATGAATCCTTCAGGGAATTTTGTGTGCTGTGCCGATACCCTGAAATCGAAGGTTTTGTTCTCAAATTACATACGAATAAGAACCAAATTTTTCTTCATTTTATTACAATGTTATCTAAAGCGAGGATTGATCGTGATTCGTTTGACCTTTATTAGAAATATTGTAAGAAAAAAAATAAAGCGTTCTATAATGTTTAAAACAACACGAAGTGACCATTAAACATTTTGGATTAAATAGAACCACGATCGAATCAAATTAAATGAAAGTGAATTACGATCTAGTCAACTACATCTTCGCTGGTAACAATAATGAAATATCTGTTAACGTAATAAAATACTTATAATAGTGTCGGGTGAAATATTCAATATTTTTTTTGTGCATATGAAGGACATTTTAGCGTATAGAAATTCGAGTCACGCGACTAGAGAAGGTCGTACCAACCGTTTTGATAGTTTTATTATGTATTGTCCCGTTATAACGCGCTAGGTAATTCAATATTGACGGATAATAAAAGTATTAAATGGTGACCATATTATCAATTGACTAAAAATAAAATTAAATAAAATATAAATACTCACAAATGGCACGTTGTGAATATGGCGAGTGTTGTTAATAACGATTTCATTTTTTTATTTGGTATAAACCTAGCGACTACCGCCGACGGAGTTCGGCCATCGAGTGCCTCCTGTTCTTATAGATCTTGAATTAAGTAACGGTTTTCTGCATACGTGGCCGGCGGGTAAAGGTAAGTTTACACTGAATAATTGGTTTTTATGTGCAACACTGAGATGTTACTTTGCAGATTCTGAAGATTGTATAGTGCATAATAGTCAGTAGTAACAGTGAACGTCCAAAATAAACTTTAAAGAGTGAAAGTCGGCAGCTGTGAATTAAGCTTTAAGGTTTGTTGTGCGGTCTGTAATTTTAAACCTCACAATGTCATCCTTGTAGACATTTAGCATGAGACACTTTGAACCAATATAACAGAAAATACAAAAAAAATAAATAATCGGTTTATTGTTTTTTTCAACAATAGAAAACATTTGATGTATTAAATGCCTTGTGGCTTAAGCGAGATTTCATTTGCCTTTTACTCCAAAATTCCATAAATATCTGAAATGTAACGAGAGATCGAATTAAAGTAATATCTTAAGTGTTAAATTAAATTAATAGTTTAAATATATTTTTTTAATATGTTAAATCGTCTATGTACATACGATTTAGATAAGAATAAATTTACGTAATAACAATAATAGAATCGTTTTCCACCGTTACTTTATAAATTTCTTCATTGTGATATGGAAAATATTGACTATGTTTACGTGTAATATTTACTTTAATATTGAATTGGAAACCAGACCTTTACTTGTTTTATTTATTTATTTACTAATCATTCCATGTAGCTCCGCCTACACGGAATGAGGTACTTGTGATCATTCCTATTATTATGTACTTTGTTTTTATATACCCATTTTGGCTTTCTATTCTATTATTTTTCTATTCATACCTTTTTTGAGAGTATTTCTTTCTATAAAAAGTAAGACACGTCCGTGTTCAACATGCAAACTACCAACATCCCTGACAAATTTAACTGAAATTGGGTCTGCGATTCAATCAAAATTCATGCGGATCCGTCTGCTCAAATAGGTTTATATTAGAAGTACTATTGCATCGCAGTATCCGCGCCCGTTCACGAATGCCTGTAATGCGAATCCGGCTCCATCCTTGCTCTCTATTTCTATCCCATTTCGTTTGAAAAAGGCCGAACCATAATAAGTTTTTGGTGATTCATTCGGAAACTTAAGCTAATCACGAGATAAAAAACCTAAATATTTTTTCTGGACTAATAAGATAAAACTAGGGAAATTTTCAGATAAATCGATGAAAAATATGGATTGTTAGTAAATATCACCGAAATAAAAAAGTCGTCTCGATCATTTTTATTTTAGATAACGACTAAATATCCAAGACAGTAAGAACATTCATCTAAATACGTTTATTAGTTTTTACGCAATGCGTGCACAACAACCAACCTAGCTGTTATTTTATTTATATTTCCAGAAAAGTGTGAACTGGTTCTAAATGTAGATAGTAACGTTACACGGACAAACGACTACTTTAGTGGTTGTCGATGGAAACTCGAGAGCAACTGGAAAAAATATGTCAATCAACACTTATCTTGTATGAGATCGTCCTAATATGCAGTAATCATATTACCACGAGGTAGTTGGTTTTTATCTGGGTTACCTTAATTTTATACTGGAAAAAATACTAAAGCTATTTGTATAGATATAACTAATCGAAATGGATATGTCTGTATTCGTGCACCTGGTTATATTATGTTTAATATCGGTATAAAACAAAGACGCGATTTGTGTCAGTCTGTTTATGTGCTCAATTCTTTTGTAGTACTCAGTGGATGTTCATATGATTTTCATCATTATTTAAAATACTTTTTCCCGAAAGTTTATATGTACATACAATGCATTACATATACTAAAAAAAAATAGAGGAACTCTATCTTTAATGTCGTCGAAACTCGATGTCGAAAGTCACAAAAAACGAATTCAAGACGCATTGTTGAAACTGATTAAACCACGAGAAGTACTTCAGATAATAAATCATGTGCTATGCAATTTTAGGTTATAGAAAAGTCTTCAGAAAGGTCCACGATAACTACGCGCCCGGACAGTAAGGGGTATCGTCAGTTTAGTGTAGGGTTACCAACATTTTTTCGGCGAAATATAGTATTTTCAAAATAAGCTACAAAAAATATAGTACACTTCTAAAAAATATAGTATTTTATGAAAAAATTAAAAAATACACAATGATATTAATTGTTACTTATTTATTTTTATGAAAACTATATTTTTTTGCACTTCTTGCATTTTTTAACAATGTTTTGTCTAAAATGAAAGTGTCATATGTTTTATTACATTCAATGTTTAAATTGATGTAAATCAAAAGCTCATTTTTTATTAACGAGATACTACTTCTGTTTCTTTATTCCCGCCATTTCGAATTCATAACCGAAAATATTCTTTCTGTAAATGCCGAAGTGGCGGATATAGAGAACAGGAATAATATGACTAAATAAATTGGGTAAGTTATTTTCAGTATTTTTTTAAAATATGCTGCCATTTTTGCCCTGTAGTTTTTTCCGTTAACTCATTTCAATCTTTTACTTTTGCAAAAATTTCATTCAATGTTGTAATTTCAGAGTAAAGGTCATCCATTACGATACTCAGATACATACAAAATTTCAGACATATATAAAAATAAAACAGATCAAATAAATTATTTCGATGTTGTCAATTTGATATTGACAGATCCGGAACCAAAGACAAAGGATTATAGATACGTTCGGATTTCGGAAACATGTACGCCTTACTCAATAGTTAATGTAATAGCGCGTTCATAAATTTTAAAAATACGGATTTGTTTGTTAGATTTCGGTGTTAAAAATATAGTATTTTTGCGTACTATATATTACTTCAACAGTATATAGTACGCAAACTCGAAATATAGTACAATACTATATATTATAGTACGGTTGGCAACCCTAGTTTAGTGGGATTTACCTGGCACACCCGGCGTTCATCTCAAACGACCGAGGAAGCTCTATATATTCATATTCATCTATGGTGTGAGCCGAAAATCGTCTTGTAGTCCGCGCAAGGTTCACTTTCACACCCTCCATCGGTTTTTTTCGGCATTTATCCCGCAACAGCCCAAGTTTCATTTCATTTTAGTGATCGCGCTTGCGCACCGAACCGCCCGCGTAAGGACCCGTTACGTTGTATCCGAACGTCAAATGTGTATTTACTTTACTGTTGGCGCGCCCAGCAGTCCATCATTCGTTTCCGCCATAGGGAAATAGATTATAATTTAAGAAGGGAAAATGGCGTAAATAATAACATGAGTCTATTTTTAAAGAATGACCCAGAGTAACTCTTTTTTTCTTGAAAACTTAATAAAAAATAATAAATTCTTTATGAGGTTATTTTGATCCATCTATATTATATTAATCCTTAGTAGTGAGAGCAGTATAGAAACTTGACCAGAATCGAGATAGCAACTGAGGGCAAGACTTGGGACCGTGATCGGGACCGGGATCGGAATTAGTTCTATACGTATTATGGAAATTTAAAGACATTAGAATCAAGAGTATATCGGGATTGAAGTAGAAGCGAGCGCTGTCGAAAGAGAGCTTATAATGTTTTTCTATATCTAAGCGTGCGGGATTGTGAGCGGAGGTTAATACGTTCTTATTTCTAAGACACATTTTGTAACGAAAAGTATCGTGAGGATGTCTAAGTGTCGAGGAAGGTTGCCTAAAACTTTAAACGACAAGAAATATAGAGTGTTCGCGGTTATTATTGGTTGATACATTTATCTTAGATGTACCCTAATTTAATAGGATCTTAAATAGGTTATACCAGAGTCCATTAGAAGTTAGAAATTATGAAAAAATTGATTCCTTACACTAAAGCCATATTAAAGGTCATTAAATTAAAAAAATTAGAATATCTGTGACGTCGACTTGAGTTGTAACTTAATCGGCTGTTATCAAATTCATTAGGTTCAGTTGTTATCTTATAAATGGCATAATATTTTTTTAGTTTGTTACTAACCAACTCTGTTAATTATTAATAAGTTATTGACCACTATTAACATTAAAACATATTTTTGGGACAAATATCCGAAAAACAAATGGAGCTTATAAAAATTATTGATAAAATTTTAATTTCTCTGACATTCAGATTGTCTACTAACTTATCAGTACACTGAGGTGCATGTAATAAAAGATTAATTATTGATCTAGTTCTTGAATTTTCAGTCTGTTCTGCTACCTATTACATTATTTGTAGGTGACTATTTAGAGGCGTATCATATTATATATACATTTTATTGCAATAACTTAACTTTTCTCCAATATTTTTTAACACAGAGTACCTTCTGCTTATAATTCTTCTGAAAGAAAAATTCCTAAATGCGTCTTAAGTTCAGGTAATAGCAAAAACGTTTCTCAAGTTAAAAGAGTAAAATGTAAACGAATCTGATAAGTTATAAATAAACAAGGAATTAACTGTTTATTGGCATAGTGATTCATTTATAAATTTCGAGATAGAACTTTAAGTTAATTGTTGTTTTATTTTCTCTTTTATTACAGCGCCAACTGTCATATTAGATATTTCAAATATGACATTACAGTCAAGATATTGCGAAACGCAACCGTTGTATTGATATACGCTTTTCTTTGGGCCTCGATTTACGTGCACTTATGTGATATTTTCCTGGATATCAGAAAATAATGGAATCAGAGATTTAAATAGCAGGAGGTTTCTTTTTATTTCTACAGGTATTCTTCTTCGTTCTTTTATATGTTTCAAATGAACTCCCGCTTGGACCCAATCCATTCCAATATCTAATAATTAAATGATTCGTTTTTCTATCTATGTCTTTTATGGATTATAATTAACTGTTTAAAAATGCTCGTGTGATATATTTTTTATGGCTTTTCGGAAGTCTCTTTAGTTTCATAATTTCTAGACATTAGATAATAGCAGTAACTTAAAATCTTATTCATTTTATTCACGCACCAGTTTTACTCTATACGATATATACAATTCTTAACGCATAACGTAACAATAGCAAAATTGATTATACCAGTCATTTTGCTTATCTCATTTTCAGTCGAATATCATATAATCTTGTTCTAACCTTTGAGCCGGGTTGAGTACGCGGTGTTGCGGTGGAGATAAAAATGTCTGCATTTTATACATTTCGTTCTGCCGTGGTTTTTAATATCCTATTGTAGTCAGAATAACATAAATATTTGAAATTTGTAAAATAGCTGAGTACTTTTTTACAATGATTACATAAATTGGAAAATTATTCCACAGACGACTAAAATTAAAACAATAAAATGCCTTGTCTTTATTACAATTTGTTTTTTAAATAAATTAAATTCACTGTATGTTGCTTACTTGTTTAAACAACGTATCGCGAGATATAAGTTAAGAACGATTAGAGTAGTTTATTACAAAACAGTGTTTTAAAACAACTTATTATTCCGTAATAAATTGTATTTACAATTTTACTAGCTTCTGAACGAGGCTCCACCTACGTGGACATGTAAATAATTCTTCATATTCTATATACTGAGTAATCTTGCTATCATTGATACCAATCGCAATCCTGTTTTCGATTTATTTAAGTTTAGATTTCGCAGGTAGTTCCTATTGGGTTTTGTACTCTGTACCAATCTTGCATCCCTCTCTTTTCCAATCGCGCTATCATTCTAAATTCCGAAATCGATCCCGATTTTAATATCTAATATAATCCAGAATATATTCTATCTGCAGGTCGATTTTCATTTAAAACCGTCCAACTGCTTATAGGTAATCGACTTACAAACAACCAATGACAGTCATATATCGTCACAAAGTATTTATGATATTATAGCATATATATTATATATATATATATAGGATAGGATATAGTACTGACAAAAGGCGCAGCCTAAAAATATCGTTCGGTGTAATTTACTATTACTGTCTTATTATGTCATTATAATCATATAGTTACAATCGAATTGTTGACACTCTTTTGTGTTCTCTTTTACTTTCGCTTTATTTCACCTCTTCAACACCATGTCTTCCTCTCTCCCCTTCTTCTCAATCCTTCTTATCCACTCTAACTCTTTAAAGCAAAGAAGAAGCATGGCCGACAAAACAAAATTATTGACTTCTAAATCTTCTAGTTGTAAGGAGTTATACAAATAAATATAAAATAAACCGTTACCTATATTTTGTGTGAAGTAAGTTCTATCAGTTTTCTAAATTTCTTTAAAATTGGTTAAGTATTGACGAGCTATAAGTAAATATACGGAAAGTTAAATAAACATTAGCGTGCGTATTACAAAACAGTGTGCTCGACTATACTACAGTTCAGTGTAGTGTAGTAGTACACTATAATTACTTAAAATCAGTTCAACTATTTTTGATCTATTAAAAACGTACGAACGAACGGATAGATAAATAAATTAAAAGTACTCTATGTCCGTACCCTGATATCGAACTATTTCCATGCCAAATCTCATCAAAAGCGGTATAGCGGTTTAAAAGTAAAAACGTAACAAACAGACAGAGACAGTTTCGCGTTTACAAGATTAGTATGGATTAAGTAGAAAACATTTAGTTTTTCTTTGTACATACTTAATATTAAAACTTTTTACGTTTACGTAGGTGTTTACGTAAGTGAACAACTCTAATTTATCAGATTCGATGATAATACATTGTATTGTGTTAGCAGCTTAAACAATCTTCAAAAACATTGGTCGGTATACACGTAGTTCTTAATTTAATTGATATTAAGTTTTAAACTTCTATTAAACATAGTATTAATATACATATTTTGACGATGATTTCGTTATATAATAACCCTATTTATTATTTTTTTTTACTCTACGAGTGAGTGCGAGTTCCGCTGACCTACTTCCTCCGTTTATCAGCCCATTTCTCGCTCTGTCAGATATCTTATTCCTCCTACCTACTTATTCAAGAAGCCTGCAACGTATTGGTGACTGAGATTACGAGTGTCTAGAGCGAACAGCAGTGACCATCTATTTTTTTACGGCTTGCATGTTCGTTTTCCCCTCGATCTGCAATACAAAAAAAAAACATTAAAAGAAAACCCGCCAAGAGCATGTCGGATCGTGCCCAGATAGTTTCGTAGTTGTTACTACAAAGAAATGCACTACAGGTTAAAAAAAAAGTACGTTGTTACACGTTTTTTAATATTTTAGTCGCCTTTAATTAGATAAACAATTAGGTATGTCGACTATTGCTCTTAAACCAACAGTGCTGACTTAGCCATGATGGTTTTATTTTTAAATCCGTTGCATACACAATCATGATTTTTTTTTCAGATTTTTCAATCAATTAGCACTTTAAAGTTGAATATTTCGCAAACGGACAGCTGCACAGAAAAATAGTCAAAAATCAATCTCTACAAAGCCGCGATATTTTTTAAAGGTTTATCCAACAATACCCCACACTGAGAAGAAGGATAGACGACAAAACAAAGAAGACCAAGTGCGTGTCGGACTACGTTATGTTACTCAGTTTATATTTATCTGTGTTAGTATTAATGGCAGTGGTTGAAAAGTTTGAATAATTATTATATGCATAATATCGTACGTCTAAGCTCAAAAGCGTGTCCAAATGGGTCAAAATATTTCACGTCTTCAATCGATCATGAAATAACATAGATAAAGATTAACATATTCCCCAGTGGCTTTGTTAATGTGTTAATAATTATTATGTTAATAATTAACGTATTCCCCGATGGCAGTCGACAAAGAGGAGACTGCCACTGTAATGAGTTTGTAAGGCTGTACGTTACGATATAGGAACACTGCACATGAATTCACTAAAATTTAGATGTTTCATGACAGAAGTTTTTTGCTTACTTGCACCATGAACGCCTTGTTAGCCCGGAGGTAAGGTTTCATAATTATACATTTTTACATATTCGATCGTGTTGCAAATAATTTTCGTTAAAAATATTTATTAAACGGTACCTTCATATTTTTTTCATATTTTTTGGACGTACAGTTTACAATATAAAGGGAGTGGGAACCTTAAAGTGCTTTTAAATTTGTCTTATTGAGTGCCTCCCTAGAAATATTTAATTTCTTATTTAATTGCCGAACTAAGTAGCGGCTGATAAAAGACACATAATCTCCGATTTTATTAATATACATCTTGTAGTTTTTGAATAAAATGCTTGTGACATACGTACGGACGGACGGCCATGACGAAACTATAAGGGTTTGATTTGTGCTGCTTTGGTCGCGGAGTTCTAAAAAGGCGGATAAAATCAAGAAAACAAAAATAAAAATTCATCTTCAAATCTCTTTTTAATTCATAATAGTATATGAAAAACGAAACCGATACAGCAATATGGATTACAACCTTATTATGACATTTCCTGAGTCTTTAAAAGAAAGTCATTTCAAAAGTTTTTGTAGTGTTTTAAATTGTTACGCGTTACTTACTGATTGTGATATTTTTTCTATTCGATGCAGTACCGTGTTAATTATACATATAATATAAACAATCAGTGACTTTTATCTAAAAAAGATATCGAATTTATCATCGTCAGTATTAAGATAAATATATTACGTAGAATGTTAGAGAGCAATATGCGAAGTTCAGTTGCCGTGGAGGCGGTTACATTATAATGTCGTCAAGGAGCCCTTGAACCACACAGAGGTAATCTATGGACGTGGCCAGCGAGTGGGTCACGAGGATGGCTCTGGTCAACACCTTCCGAACTTCGCGTAGCCGTTCCGGCGCGCAGGGCCGCCACACCGCCTGGAACGTCCTTCGCATTATCTGCTCGGGACAAAACAGGTGCGGACTGTCATGGAGCCAGCTGAAAAGTCAATAAATAGGTGCAGTTATCGAGAAAGCTTGTCATCTCGCCTGCCCAGCGAGGCGATGAAGGCATATGTTTTGAGATCCCTCTTGCAAGCCGGCTAATCTCTAACAGCGTATTAATAATTATATATATATATATTGGAAGAAATAATTATTTTAGAATATATTGACTTTCATTTTACAAGTTTCATTGTTATACACGATTGAGTGTATATAATAAATAAATTAAATTTTGCTTATCGAAAATACGATTTTTTTCAAGGCTTTTAACGTGTTGTTTACGCATTTCCTGACAGAATATTTAGACGTATAGCGGTAAGACTGAGAAAACTACACCGAATGCAATGAGTGCCATACAGACTTTTATGTGATAAAGTGAAGTGAAAAGTTAATGTGCTTTCCATTGTTTATTACAGCAACAATTGCGGCAAGCGATAATAATTCAATTCAATTCATAAAAGTATACATTTTTTCATCAATGTTTTCTTATGAGGTTATCACGTAAAATTATCGCTTGTAAACCGACTTTTACAAACAACCAATTTTTTTTTTGTCAGAAATATAAATATATTTTTCTTGGTTCATGATATTTATAATAATTTAAAAACATATTTATGGAAATATATCAAAATTGAGCTTTACCCTTATATCTGAAAATACTCAACCAAAAACTTTAAATGTAGTGCGACAAATGTCATTCACATATGGGGTTTAGAGAAAAACAATGCTTACGAGAAAGGAAAAATAGTCGTAAAGAGAAAATGTGTATGAAACGTCTCGTTTAATTTCACCGAGAACTAATGTGATGATTGATAGAATGAAACCCTCTCTCCACGTGCACGACTTGTATTTCGCCGTTTTTTTCTTAATTGTTGTTTTATCAAAGGTATATGACAAAGAAACATTTCAATAAAAAAAAAATTGACTGTTTAAGATAAAAAAGGTGTGCATCTATAATTTAAACGATGCAACTGACCTCAAAATTAGACTTTCGTAAGTAAAGTACGTGAGGACTACCACGAAGAGTGGATACGTGAGCGGCATCAGCACCACCAAACACAGCATGAGGGTGGCCAGGATTTTGAGGAATGTGGGGAAGGGCGCGCCGTACCTCCACAACGCCGCCACATCCCTTCCGAATTCTCGTGTCAGCAGATACGCACGGGCTATGCCAGTCGATGACCGTAACTGTTGACGAAACGCTTATCTATAACGCTTTCGAGTTATTTATACTATTTTTGTAGCTAGTCACTTATTTGTCCACTTGTGGGATATTCTTGTGGTGTCGGATATTGAGGGTCGCTAGTGTAGAATATTTAGAATAGTAGATTGCCTTCGGTTCCTACTCCTACCATCCCAATGAAATCTAAGTTTTCAAGAAAAGTTCAGGACAATTTTGGCGTTATTAGTAAAATTGCAGTTAGTCATATACAATAAGTACAGATTACATACAACACGTGCTGATTTTAATCCATTCTAGAATATGCAGCATTTAATTAAGCAGCTTACAATGTTTTGCTACAATTTAAAAAGAGGTTTAAAAAAATATAAATTTTGTGGTTTAGGGGGGATTTCAAATTTATTTAGAGTCAGGCAGACGGTTAGTACCTAATTCGCATCTCTTTTAAACGAATGCTCATTACACGTTTACAATGCAAATCTTTGGTAATATAAAAAAAAACAATGCTCTGTATGGAGTATGTAATTTTTTAAATTAGAATATAATTTAATATCCAATGTGTTAAGAATTTACGAGCTCACATTATTTAGTCTTGCACAAAGCGTTAACGATTAGAATATATTAAAAAACTGTCATTCTTTATGTTCAAGTAAATGAAATTATTTTATAATGCATATTAAATTCTAAAATATTTCACGTCTACAATCGATCATGAAACAAACTTATAGACAAAAATTTAACATATTCCCTAGTGGCTTTGTTAATGTGTTAATAATTATTATGTTAATAATTAACGTATTCCCCGATGGCAGTCGACAAAGAGGAGACTGCCACTGTAATGAGTTTGTAAGGCTGTACGTTACGATATAGGAACACTGCACATGAATTCACTAAAATTTAGATGAAATTTCATGACAGAAGTTTTTTGCTTACTTGCACCATGAACGCCTTGTTAGCCCGGAGGTAAGGTTTCATAATTATACATTTTTACATATTTTTTATGGTTTCCCTGGTCCTGACATTTGGAAGATGGCATATCAGTTCTATATGTATAATTTTACAAACATTTTGCTTATTTAAATAACAACTGCTTTCGGTTCTACATTTCGCAGCTTAGTCGTGAAAGAATATGAGAACGCCTGACATCTGACATTCGAGACATAACCGAAGAGTACGACTTTTTTGTAAATCTGATTTGTGACTTTAGATACTGCCAGTGTTATATTCAATGATAATATATTAAACTAGTAGATCCGACAGACGTAGTTCTATCTGAACGTTGGCTTGCCTGCTATCAGCAGAATCAAGAAATGTTTTTTCAATAAACTATATTATGTAACATTTGACATTGAGTTTGATATTTCAAACTTTTGTTTCGTCATTTTGTAATGTGCTTTAGCTCAAAGCAAAAGTAAGTGACCTCCTTTTTTGAAATTGCTAGTTATTACAAGAACCCGAACGCAGCGCCACCTACTGAATCCGATTGTGACTCTAAACCATCCAACGATTACTCAAAAACAGACAAAAAATTCCAGCATAATCGATCCAGCCGTTTAGGAGTTCAGTGACCAACACGCGTACAGAAGAATTGTATGTTTATATAAAGACAAAGATGTATATCACCATCAACCTGGGTGTTTGAAAAAAAAAACTTCGTTATAAAGCTTTTAAAGATATTTTAAGCAGTTAATACAAAAGAATAGGGTACGTACGGGTCAGGCTCATGTACTAAAATGACTCCGTAGTAAATCAGTAAGCCAATTAAAAAATAACGCAAGAAAGAAACATGAAAAATATCATTCACCCTCTACGTTAATCCCCGTCCCGATTTCGGTTCCGATGCCGGTTTTAATGATGATTTGGATCACTTTTCAACTTTTGATCCAGATCAGATGTCCGACCATGTGTCCATCCAACCATCAAGCCACACATTCATTTGGCTATCTACTCATCCAATCATCAATTAGCTATACAGCCATAAATCCATTCATGGTTGATCCATGAATGGATTTATGATGGATATCGATTTATCATCGAATAAATGTTGCCATTCAAGCTTCTTAAAAAAAAGAAGTTGTAAACATGTCACATCTAACGTAAATAAACAATATCTACTTTTCTGTGGAATATTCTAACGAAGCAAAATACACAAATAATGTAAACAACTACGCTCACTCATTTTGAGATAAATAAGCGGAGTCCTGTTTTGTGTTGATTATTTTGTTTATGAATGTAGTTTACTACATTATGAAGGCTGATCTTTCGTTCACTTCATTCTAATGCTTGTCTTAATTTTCATGATTATTACAAGTATCACTCTCTAATACAGTGTGCTGAATTATTATTTAGCGACTAAAGTTTGTTAAGGACATCATTTATATGATTGAAAGAATATTTAGCAATTTTTTTTTATTCGTTGCATTCTCCAAAGTAAGTTAATAATTGGCTTATTAGTTCCCTGGGAAATGCGACGAATGACGTATTATTTTCTGACTGACGAATTATAAATGTAAATTATTTTTTTAACTAATTCATTAATCTGAGTTACACTTGTTGCTAGGTTTACTTTGGGACGCTGCTTGGGATGTCACCTTGATAATTTCAACCCCCTAATTTTTACACTGTGATTTACCTGTGAAAATGCTGTGATACTATGTTATTTCATTTTTATCGAAATAGCTATGGTAAGCACGATCGTTGCAAATCATTTTAGGGTGCCAATATTCTACCCCCTTTAAATATCGCTGACTAAATTATCAAATATAGTGACCGCTTAAATGAAATAGAAGAATCTAAAAGTATTTCGTACATTTTCTTTTATAATCTTTTATAATACACACCTATATCAACAAAACATGTACTGTATTTTAATAAATATGCTTTTAATATCGTGGACCGCTCCATCACATTGTAGTAAAGTTCCGACCATTACTTTAAGAATAATTTTTGATTGTAAAATTAGACTACTATATTCACTAAAGTGCTTAATAATTTACGTTACTAATAACGTTTTCGTTATTAATTTGTAGTCGAGCATAACTATTTTTATACTTGTATTTAAAATTAATGTGTTGTAGTTATATACATATGTAATGTTTGTAATACAATATAAATTACGGTTTCAAGATTACATCCCAATTTATACAACATATTTGACGCAAACAGCTTGTAGCTGACAATATTTTAAAATATTAAGCCTTTGATCTGAACTACCAAGAAAATATATATTTTTGTAATATTAGCGGATGTCAGAATAATCGCCAATACAACAATGTTACATCAAGCATACGTGTTTTTCCTCTGGGCGCTCGCTTAATTATAGTCACTAGTGGAATTATAAATGAATTTTATCAAACAAGTCTATCGGCGTTGTTCCGGATCGCGATACTTAAATTAGTCGTAATCGGTGGATGCAGCTATCAACTTTAAGCCCTAGCGACCGCCCGTCTAAGAACCATAGATTAATATGGAATATTATTCTAAGAACGACGCGCGACACGGTCGAGTGTAGACGCGCTTACGTTTTGTGCGTGCGCGCAATCGCTATTAGCATAATTTCACATATACGGCTGCGTATCGATCGTGAAACAAGTATAAGACCATGTTGGTGTGGGTACTGATTGTCGTAGCTGCCGCTCTGTTAGCGGCTTTGGTTGCCTCGAGGTGGCATCGAGATGAAGAATATGAGAAGTTGCCTGGCCCTCCTGGGTATTTTTTGGTTGCCAATGCTTTAGATTTTCTTATGGATCCCGGTATGTACCTACAATTTTGTACACTAAATCAATCGTAATAGACATCATTAGAAGATTCTTCGAAAATATCAAGCCAAAAAAAAAGTAAAAAATCTAATGAAAGTTTTAAGACCGACATTTTTATAGTGTAATTCACTATTTAATTTTTTTTCCTATTTTTCACGGTGGAGATATTCATTTTTTAATTTATTATTAACTGTTTTAATTTTTTTAAATATAGTGACATGTGATCATCGTAGGTCCATGTGTATGCGTGAATTTATATGCCCCATTCCCATAGAATGATGTATCATTCTGTGTTAAACAACTGACATTTAACTTTACTGTATTATTTAAATAATAAGAAAGAACGATATAATTTGCGTAACTATTGCTTTAAGAAGGAGCAATGTCTGTTCATTACTGACATTTAGCGATAACTTCCTCACCTTTTGAACTTATTTATAAATAATCTTCGTTGACTTCTTTCTTTCGAGAAATTCATACGACTATAATACAATAGGATCTTATACTTGTATGTATTTATGAGATAGATGAAAAAATAATTAAAATAAATAAATTTGTACTCTTACTCTTTGTAGATGAGAACCTCTTGCATATCGCGCCCGGTGGCAGTCGGTCGGAATTTGTTGGACTCTTATCGACTAAAGTCTCATGATGACCTTTTCTTTGTTTCCAAGACCCCATGCCGAGGCCTTGGATACGCTTGCGCGTTGGTCCGCTGCCCCTGTGGAAGTGTCTTATTCATTAAATAAGGAGTCCATACTACTCTTGCTGTCGTAAATCATTCCAATGGCGTGCGTGAGAACAAGCGCAGCGACAACTAAGACCCATCGAATGAGGCGTACTTCCCCAATCTCTCCAGGCAATGTTGTGATGGCAAGAATAGAATATTTGCAGCTCTCTTGTGTCTGATACATCGCTAGTGACAAAGCCCAAAGAAGAAGCGTCCACGCACTTTTGTCCTGCCACTTTTTGCTATAAAACGATTTCCTCGCAAATTGTTTTACACTGTTTCCTACGACTCCCCATCACCGACCGCTGTTTACATGACTTGGCGTAGCAAAAGCACTTCCCCCACTTTGGTCGTCAGATGCGATAATCGCGTTTCCCAGGCCGAGCACGCTTCCAGTGTATCTTGAGATGTATCATCGGAACATCTGTCGCAGTGGTGGCATTGCCCCGATACCCTGATACCTTGCTCACTACTCAACACAGGCACTTCGCTAAACAATCACACCATAAGAAAAACCCGTGCTGAGTGCAATGCCAACACACCGCGTCGCCTGTTCACCCAATGCTTCAATACAGGACAAACCGCCTCAATTATTCAGGGGGTGGCACAGTTATAATATATATTCTTTTTTGATTCCACGATCTGAGTCGTCCGTGTTTCGACTCGCTTGGCCTCGTTTTCTACTGGCGACGGCCACCAACTCTTTTTTTCTAGCGCCTCTTCACGACAAGCGTCCGATGTTTCCACCATTCACGATCACGATTGTTCACCACCATCGCCGTAACCCTCTGCGGTTTTCTCCGAAAAGCGGCTGTTCTGGCCGTCAGGATGTCGAAGATTGGTGTCTCAAATAGTTATTTAACAAGGGTTGATGTTATTAGTTTTGTTTACACATAACATTCGCTTATTAATATTTTTAATTATTTTAATACACTCATTTTTGGGGTTTCGTACCCAAGATGACAAAAACGGAACCCTTATATTTTGGTCATGTCCATGCGTAGGTTCGTACATATGTCACAGGCATTTTACTCAAAAACTATAAGATGTATATTGATGAAATTTGAAGTATAGGTGTCTTGCATAAGCCGCTACTTATTACGGTAACTGATTATCAAAAATAAATTTTTCTAGAAGAGTACTCCATATATGTGATAGAATATGAAAAAAAAAATTGTTCAGCAAACAAATGTAGCACATATTTTGACAGTTTTTTTAAAACACCTTTATATTTCTACGCAATTTTTTGATAAATTTAATATTTTCGGAAATAACCGCTTCGAAAGTAGCATAAATTGTGTACCACTCTTCATATTTTAAACCGTATGTTCAAAATATGAAAAGAATTGCAAAGATAACGCTTAATAAATACTTTAAAAGAAAATGATTTTGAACATGATCAGATATACCGTTTTTGAAATTTTGCCGAAAAACTGCACTTCTCCACAAAAAGACGTAAGTGCCATGAAGACACATACGCTTTTTTGTTGGTGCACTTTTTTACATTGTATTTATATATTATGAGACTGTAGTAAGTGTTTTACAATCAGGGCTAAGTCATTACTGTTAGTTAAGAGTAATAGTCGACATACCTAGCTGTTTATCTAGCCATAAGTAATCTGTGGCGCATTTTTTTGTAGTAATGGCTACGGAACCCTACACAAAGCCTGACCTGCACTGACCATGATCCGACATGGTCCTGCCTAGAGAAATTTAATATTATTAATTAAGTGCAAATACAGTATAACGCACGAAACTGCCGCTCTGAATTGCCTGCGAATGATGTAATACGCAGGTTTAATGCTACCCGATTTTTTCTTCTTTTCTCCCGCATGACAGTTTTACTCCATTGCGACGGCATTGAGAGTTAAGAAAAGTGCACAACATGAGAGATTATTTTGCTGAAATAAAATAAGTATTTTTTTTTTATTTTTGGTTAATTCAATCAGAAATAATCAGCTGATAACACATTAAGCATCTTGGATCCCAGAAAAAGAAGTCGATAGTGTCGAAAACGATGTCGACTCATCAGACTCTGCGCCAACTGATCCTCCTGCAATATTCTTTCTGCAATATTCTAATCCTTGTAAATCATCGATGACCTAAAAAAATAGTTTATCAGAGTTATGTTTAAAAATCGTAACTAATTTCACAGCGGTAGAGTTCCGTGCGTTCTACTGTAGATAAGCACCCATAAATATATTAACTTAGTAAAATATAACTTAAATGAGATTGAAAGGCTATGTGGATGTATTAAAATGTTAGTTTTTATCGCTAAGCACCACGGGTGCCTTTATTTTATAGAGACATTTAAATACGTAAAAATTTAAATTTCAAATTTTTTTTTCACTCTTAGAATTAGTCTATAGATCTATGCCTTTGGCACTCTCATACACGATCGGTGTACGGGTTGTTATTAAGAAGTATAAATGAAATAAAAAAACATTCTAAATAAATTATAATTTTTAAGTTTTTTTTTTTGATACTAAATATAAAAAAAGTGCTTATTTTCAATGAGAAATCCCCACCTATTTTTAGCCGATCAACAATTATAAAGCCCAATATGCTCGTTTAATTGCTGCAATTATTTTTAAGTGAGTGCGTTAACCGGAGAATTTCAAACCGGCCTACCGAATATTTATCAGAGAGTCAGCCACCATATTAACTAACATTTCCGCCCTTCCTTCTATAAGGTCAACTCGTGCGCTGGTCGGAATTTGTACTATTATTATTACATTTACATAAGGAGTTTCCGCCCGCGTGAACGTAGATTCAATTTTATTTATCTCGTACGTCGGCCGACCACTCTTTATATCGTGATTCCGAACGCTGTCCCGTTCCCGATTCGGATCCCGGTTCTGCTCTCAACGCGATTTGTTTCGCTCTCGACTCCGACCGCTGACTTTTTGATTCCGGACCTAGTCTTGATCGAGTAGCTTGCGATTGTGGTCCCGTTCTCAATTATGATTTCGGTACTGCTCTTCGTTCCGACTCCGGTCACGCTGTTGATTCCAATTTTAGACATACACCCTCCTGGTGACAACACGTAATGAAACAAATATCAATATCTGTAAAGTAATAATCAGTGCCCAAAATCCCGGCCGCCATAAAATGCTGGAAAAAGATACGCGGATTTTCGTGTATCCATTTTACCTCAACCTTTTACTATTCCATAAAAATACAACACATGTAAATAAATAAATTTTGCCGCCAATAATGTTGTTAATAAAGATTTGAAATTTTTTTTTCTTTCACAATATCAATGAATTTCTTGGATTTAATTTTATTAATGAAATGCGTGGAATAATTACATGTACATAAAATATTTACCAAAACAATAAGACAATTATAATATAATCAAATTATCAAGGCTGCAGTCTGACGTTTGGTCGGTTCCTTATCAGATGTTTTAGGCATATTTAAGTAGGTAGTTTTATTAATCATAATTAGCGTATATTACTAATTTTCAGTGAAGCTGTTTTACTACTTCCGCACGCTTGCAAACACGTACAAGGACAACTTTAAACTGAGACTAGGTTTCAAGAAGTTTGTCGTCATATGTAACCCCGAGGATGTGGAGGTGAATACTTACATTTTTGGTGTTCGTTTCGAAGCATAGACCTCATATAAATAATCCTCTGTCGTGTAAATCGAAAAATATTTATTTACAAATTCAATATAACTCACGCCCATTTTGAGATAAATTTGTGATTGTGTAACTTTGTTTTAATTACTTGTTTAATTGTTTTTTAGGCCTTCATATCTGGTGTTACGCACAATAGAAAAGGTTATCTCTACAAATTCATCGAACCGTGGCTTCAAGAAGGATTGCTACTTAGTGATGGTGCGTATTTTATTCGTTATCTAAGAGCTGCTATTGATTTAATGAATCGGCATTGTTGAGAGGCCTGTCGGCTTAGCGCCATTACTGCTGCGGATGTCTCGAAGACATCACTCGGCATTCGCTGGAGACATGGTCTGTCTGAGTATCCCAGCGCACAACCCGTCGGACGTAGTGGGCAATGACCGGTCGTTGCAAATGATTATGTAGAATATAGTCAGTAGTGACGAGTTCTGTGAAGATGCAATGTAACGAAAGGAAGCGGTGAAACGAGGGCGCGAGAACGCTAAACGTGCATCGCCGGTCTGTAGGGCATACTAAAATTACGTATGAACTACTTCAGCTCTTCTAACGCATTGGTTACTAGAACTACTAACGCGTCCGAGATGGCGCTGAGTGTGTCCCCGCATGCTGCCTCTTTAACGTTCAGGGCGGTGCACGACCACAAGAAGATGAGCTTGATATAGAGAATGAGCTAATCTCAGCGGGGCGCAAGGAATGAATGTGCACGCATGTCTGAAGGTACAGTACCAAGCACCGAGAAGGATGCCATGGTGTTTTAGTAGGTGGGATTGCGACATGACACGGCCAACTATCGTCGGGCCACGGGTACCCATGAGGATGTTCGATACTAAAGAAAAAAAAAAAAAAAAAAAACCTTTTTTTTTTGATACTTTACGTGGAAAACGAGCATAGGAACCACCAGAGCGTAAGTGACCATCGTCGCCCATGTACTCGCCCATGCAACTCAAGGAAAGTTATAGATGCGTTGCCGGGATTTTAGGAAAAATATCCTATCTTTCCTAAAATCTAATGGGTGAGTGAGCCATTGGAACTTATAGGAAAAAAATATGATATCTGATGGAGAGGAAGTGGGCTACCGGATTCTCGCATACTGGATGAGACATAATAGCAGAAGCTGCTACTACACGTCTGTGAGAATGTAACACCAGTCAAGCCGGCATATTTTTGTGCTGCAGATAAATTGGTCACAGCATTACTAATTATCACATGAATTGTGACCGTAGGGAGGCTGGAATCAATATTACATATATTGATTTATATAGTAGGTAATTAATTATTGTAGTCGTAATAATATTAGTCACATTTTCGGATATCATCTAAATTAAAACGAAATAAAGAATATTAATAATTATCAACGATAAAAAAGTTAAATTTAATATGATGGTTACCTCGCTACATCGATATGAGAGTAAATGAATCATATCCAATGACAGGCGGATAGCTTATCATTGCATATGATTTATTCACCTCGCCCGCCTCGCCCCCGCCCTCGCCCCGTCTCCTATTGGAGCGGATCTATTATCAAATGTAATATGTGCATAATAGAATAAATTGCTGACTAAAGATTTTTAACATATAAATTTTTATTGTATTATAATTAGTATGATAGGTATTGAATAAAATGTCCACTGAATGGTATTATTTATTATACTGATAAATAAACAGGATCGAAATGGCACCATCGGCGTAAAATTTTAACACCCGCCTTCCATTTCAACATCCTGCGGCACTTCACGACGGTGCTAGAAGAGAACAGCCGGCGGCTGGCCGAGGGGCTGCGCGCCGAGGTCCCGCGGCCGCGCACCGACATCGGGGCGTTCATCACGGAGTTCGCACTGCACTCTATATGCGGTATGAAATTCGAAACATAATATTGGACGTCGTTGATGTTAATATCTCTATTAATTATTTTATAATAGTTGTAATATAAATAACACTGGTCTACATCAAATTTGCCTTTTACATGAAAATGTACTATATTGAACGTATTTCACTCGCTGAAGATATATATACAAGTTAAAATTAATAGTTAGCTTTTAAGCTTTAACTCATTTGTGCCACATATAATGTAATAGCGGATAGGGCGATATATTTATCACATTAATGACGATAATTCAAAACATTAAGTGATTACCCGCGGAAATTTTATTATTTGATATTTGTTTGTTACTTCTAACATTGACTGTGTTTTGTTCAACAATTAAAACTTGAAATTGTTATCGTTTTTTTTTGACATTTTTAGTGAAAAATCTACAGTTTTCATTATATCGCGTAAATGTGTTAATAGTGCAGACAATTTTTGCTACATATGTGGTAAGGTGACCCGTATTAACCAAAGATGCCCAAGAACTCAACGTTTAGAAACTGCTTACTTCCATTATTTTGGAATTAAAATTAAGAACCAAGACAAATATTGGAGTACCACATTTTAGTTGCATAACTTGGTACATAAATTTGATTACATGGCTAAACAAAAAGAAACGTTCATCACCTTTTGGTATTCCAATGCTATGGAGGGAACCTACTAGTTATGCCAATGACTGTTACTTTGGCTTGACTCCACCCATTCAGTGGTTATATCAAGAAAGAAGAAAGGAAGCATGGTATACCCTGATGTAGCCTCTGTATCGCGACCTGTACCATACGGAATAGATTTACCTGTTCCACAACATCCCGAAGAGTGCCAGCAAGATTCTGAAGAAAAGATTAATTCAATGGAAGTTGACTACAATGGGCCTACAACCTCACAATCGTCACAGTTTGTGGGTGACAATATTGTTTGTGACGAACCTCATAGACTATCGCAAGTTGAACTCATCGACCTTATACAAGATTTAAACTTGCCAAGACATAAGCAATGGAATTTGCTTCAACCGGTTTATATAGATATCGTCAGAAGAACTTGATACCCTATTTCAAATCCGAAAACCAGCGTATATTCTGTAATAACATAAATGGCTTGATGAACGCTTTGAACATTGAATACCATCCACAGGAATGGTGGCGGTTTATAGACTCCTCAAAATTTAGTTTAAAAGCTGTTCTTCTCCATAATGGTAACACACAACCATCAATTCCATTATGTCATGCTGTGCATATTAAAGAAACGTATGAAAATATGAAATTAATTTTAGATGATATATCATACTCAGACCACGAATGGCAGATTTGTGGTGATCTAAAAGTCATAGCAATAGTGTTGGGCTTACAAATGGGTTATACCAAGTACTTTTGCTTTTTGTGTGAGTGAGATAGTCGGGCTAGATCTTTACATTACATAAAAAATATTGGAATCCTAGAGTAAGCCTGAATCCTGGAGAAAAGAACGTCAAGTACCTTTCTCTAGTAAATTCCCAAAAATTCTTCTACCACCTTTACATATTAAATTAGAATTAATGAAAAACTTTGTGAAGGCTCTCAACAAGGATGGAACAGCATTCAAATACCTGCGAAGTAAATTTTTCCGTATAGGCGAAGCCAAAATAAAAAAAAGGAATCTTTGTCGGACCTGAAATAAGAGAGATTCTAAAGAGCCAAAAGTTTTATGAAAAAGAAACATGGGAATCTTTTAGAGCAGCCGTTCATGGTTTTTTGGACAATAAGAGAAATGAAAATTATGTTGAACTTGTGAACAATCTCCTTCAAAAGTATCAACAGTTGGGTTGCAATATGTCCCTAAAAATCATTTTCTTCATTCTCATCTAGATTTTTTTCCCTTCTAACTGCGATGATGTAAGTGACGAACATGATGAACGATTCCACCAAGATATCTCGACAATAGAAAAGAGATACCAGGGCCGATGGAATGTGTCAATGTCAGCGGACTACTGGTGGAATTTGAGAAGAGATAACCCTAACAGCGATTACAAAGACAAACAAAATAAATATTTTGTTAATATTTCAATATTCCCATTTTTATATAAAAAGTAAAAAATAATAATAAAATATAAATATAGTTTTTTTTAATAAATTGTTTTGTTCTTTAACATGTTACTAAAAGTCAAATTTTGTATATTAGGTATATTTCCAAAATAAAAGCTAATTAATAAAAATATTTGTGTTTTCGTATTCAGTAACCTCAAATCAGTGTAAAAATATAATATTCAATTGAATGGCACACAAAAAGATAAATTTTGTAGACCAGTGTCATCGGTATATATGTGTATTTGACTTACTTTCATAACCCAGAACGGTCAGTGAAGCGGGTAGATGATGGCTAATCTAAACCGTCAACAAACGATTCCGCGTCGAATGGTCAAAGCGCCATACTGACACGTTCTGTAGTTTTTAATTCTTTCTCGGATAAAGAAAAAATAATATTTACATTATTACATACAGTTCAACGCACGAAACTCTGCCGTTGTGAAGTTTGTCACGAAAGCGTCTCAATGGTGTAATAAAGGAACGCGGGAGAGAAGAAGGAAGGTTCGGGGAATGTTATATCTGTGCATGGCATTATTCGCAGACAATTCCAAGTGTCAGTTTCATGCATTGTACTCTACATAAGTGTATTTCACGAACTTACACATTACGTCATTCATAAGGAATAAGATAATTCGCTCTTCAATATCTCTCTGGTCTTTGACGCATGCAATAAAGGAAGAACCAAGTAAAAGAATATACTAAAAAAGAACGAAAGAAGCGCCTAGAACTATTTTACTATTTTCTGTTTACATGGGTCATTGTAGTTGTGTTACATCCAGTGACTAGAGACCAAACTTATTTATTGGTACTAAAAGTAACCATCAACCTATCCGACGTCCGTAGAGGGTACACTTTAGGTCCAGTTTTATGTACTTGTAGGTATAGGTTATATAGGTTGTAGATTACACTTATAGGATGTAGGTACACTTGCAGGTATAGTATACATATCCTAATATGTATTAGGCTAATACATATTAGTATATGTATATGTACGTTATCATCGGTAATTGTAAATAAATTCCTGTACTTAGTCAGAATCGAATACGTTTTTATTGTAATCTGGACCATAAATGCGCCCATGAACTGTTTTTCCTGTTTGTCAGTAACATATATAGTTTAGTCATTACACCATTCATAACAGAATTAGTTGCAAAAACGAGGAAAGTTGTAACAACTGTACCATGCAGCAGATACGTCATTACACGACGAAATTGCTTTTAAATCCACTAACTACGAGATTAACTATATTAATTTAACCACAGAACATAAAGAAAAGAGATTTTTTGTGAATTTAGCTCTGCTTAGGAAACACTTTACATAGTACAACATATTTTTAGAATTTTATTTAATTTCTTTAGCAATTCAGCAAAACGGATTTTCTAAAAGGTTATATTGTATTACAGAAACTGCCATGGGAACGAGATTAGACGACGAGACTACCGACATCGGGAAAAGCTACAAGGAGAGTATCTACAAACTGGGCCGCTACGTGGTGTACCGGGCGCAAAGGGTGTGGATGTACCCGGACGTGATCTATCCTTTGACGTTGCTCGGCCAGAAACAGAAAAAAGTGTTACGTCTCATGTCTTCATTCAGAGACTACGTGGTGGATAAAAGACGGGAGTCGCATAATTCACAAGATTCATATATAGACGTAGCCAACGATGAAATTGAAATATACAATAAGAGAAAATTGGCGATGTTAGACTTATTGCTGCAAGCGGAGAGAGACGGCACCATCGACTCGAAAGGCATCGGGGAGGAAGTGGACACCTTCATGTTCGAGGTTGCTAGATTAGTGATATTTTATTTCATTTTTATAAGGACAGAAAAAAAAATACTTTTCAATTCATAATGTGTGACATTAACTATGGTAACAGTAAAATTACTTTGGCAAGATCTTCGTTACTTCAATTACTTAGAGCTTTGTTGTTTGAAAAATTAATTGAAATCATTTTTATGAAAAGAGCTCTAATCGATATTACAATGGGTACTGAAATACTCTTAAACAAAAAAAACTCTAAGTAATGGAAGTAAGTAATAAATTTTATGTGTTTTAAATTGTAGATGAGAAATACTTGTTTAGTATTAAAACTATGTCTTGTAGTCAAGGGCGGATCTAAGGGGCTATGGAGTCATGACTCCCCCCTGATCTGGTTCTTTATCCTATTATTGCAAACGAATTAAAGCCAGTCCTGACTGAACCTCGTATGTGTGACTCCCCTCTGATCCGAAGGCTGGATCCGCCTTTGTTTGTAGTTCAGTATATAAGAACGACGAGGCAAGAATTTTTCAAAGCTTATCATCAAGGATGATAAAAGCAAGGCTTGTTGAATAATCGATTTTAAAGTCGTCTTCATTATCCGTTATCACAGTCACATTGTTATGTTTTACCGTTTTCAAAATTCGAGAATTTATTTGAAAAGGTAAATATTGTAACAAATGGTGTGTATATTTTATTTCGCCAAATACTAACATTTGTGTCAAAATATTGTGTGTAAGTCAGTAATACAACCATCAGAACACCACTGACAATATTTGATTTGTTGAAGCATTGGTTGTTAGAGATGAAGTAGGTAATTCGCGACGCATAGATTCGTTCTTTGTATTTGTACATTTTAAAAACTATCGACTCATTTGTCATTGTCACGTTTAGTTATTTAGTTTGTAAAAGAGTTAAAAAAAAAAAATTGCAATTTTAGTTGTAAGTAATATCCTAATTAGATATTTTGGGAACGATCCGGCCAGTCAAAATTTGCAGATTTTGTGAAAAATCATGTATATATTTTCATGTAAACAAATGGAATTACATTCTGTTATTTTTTATTAAAATGTTATTATATCTTTTTATTCATTTTATTTTTGTTATTCGCAATAACATCTACTTTTCTTTTATATTTCATCAAGAAGAGTAACATTTACTGTATTAGAGAAATACCGTATACATTGTTAATATTTTAATATTTTCAGGGACATGACACAACGGCCACAGCGCTCACGTTTATGTTCATGCTATTAGCGAACCACGAAGACGTGCAGGTGATTTATTAAAAGTCTTTAGTTTATTAATAATATGTGGACCTCTCAAAAGATATTACGATTTTCCTTTCCAGAATAAAATATTCGATGAATGCTACAGTATATTCGGTGGATCGTCACGTCCTGCTACTATGAATGACCTGGCCCAGATGAAGTATTTGGAATGTTGTATCAAAGAATCCCTCCGATTATATCCACCTGTGCATTTCATCATGAGGAAAAGTACAAAAGCACTGACATTGAGTGAGTGTCTTAACATTTATAATTATTCTACTTGTACTCTGCTGAGCTTCATCTAGGGTTTTTTTTGTGACATTAAAATTCTTATGTATGCTCGAACTATTTTGCAAACCTTTCTGTTCGCGACGAAAACGTTCCGGCGCACCCCGACGGACATATGGCGCCCGTTACTCTAAAAATACTCACTATCATATTTTTAGTCCTTACAATTCGTATAGACGAATTACGAAAGTATGATTCGTAAATAGGAAAACATAACTTTTTAGTGCAATTTATAGTGATAGAGCCACCGACTGAGCGTTTACGGGTGCCAAATAGCGGCACCCATTACGATACGGTTCGGAATCGATGTCAGAAAACAGCATAGCTGCCCCGACGGTACGGCATCCGATCGAGGACAGATTTTGAGGTCCGGGCCGCTTCGATTTAATTGGTCTAAATTCGACCCATCTAGTTGGTCGCTTTCTGAAGGACGAATCCGAGAATAGCAAAAAATAGTATAAGAATGCAGCTACTTATTGCATTTAGTAAACAACTCGACAACAAAAACGACAGCCGCTACTCCGAAGCAAACGACCGTCGGACTCAAACCAAACGTGGCAGCAGTGCTAAGCCCACACCACCGCCAAAGGTCAAACACCCCTCCACTAATCTGTCTCAAACTCAAAGACAAATCAAAGAGGAACGTAATTTCCTCCGAGTGCATTTGGATGCACATTAACTACTCCTGAGCCCAAAACACCAGCCAAGGCATTAAAATCGTCACGAACACTATTGTGGACGTTAGAAACCTCAATAGTTATTTAATTGAAAATAATATCCCGTTCCATACCTTCGCGCTCGAAGAAGAGCGCAAAATCAAAGCAGTTATAAAGGGAATCTCCATTGAAATAGAAACCGAGGTCTAGGAACACTTATAGGTGTTCCTATAGGTTGCTATAGGAATACCTATAAGTGTTCCTAGACCCAGGAACACCAGGGAAACCACGTGACCTCCCCCATAGCTACAGACCCATAATTTTTTAAGCGTACTAAGTAAATTATTAAAAAAAAAAACGCTCAAAACTCGTTTAAGCGAACACCTCACAGGAAAAGGTCTTATAATTAACGAACAATTTGGTTTTAGACCCAATCATTCTTGCCCACTACAAGCCCTCCGACTTGTAGAATATATCTTGAAAGGTTTTAAAGTCAAAAGGAAGACAGCGGAGATCTTCTTTGACGTAGCTATGGCCTTTGATAGGGTTTGGAACACTGGTCTTATATGTAAGCTCTATCAGTTAAAGCTCCCAGATCGTTTTGTTATTATAATCCACCACTATTGTAGCAATCACCACTTCTCTTTCCGACTTGACAATACTGACTTGTCAATAAGACCTATCAGAGCTGGGGTACCACAAGGCTCCATGCTCCCTCCACTACTGTACTCCACGTACGTACATGACATCTCGCGACCGTCGCCAGGCGCCCAACTCGCGCTTTTCGAAGACGATACTGCACTTTATTTGCGTTTGATCTGTATAGGAAATATTCTTCCAAGACTATTCTTCTTCTTCTTCTTCCAAGACGGCTTTTGATAAGTTGACACAATGGCTCCGACTCTATAGAATAGACGTCAACCCGGATAAGTCAGCATCCATATACTTCGACTATAGTCCACGAAAGTTGCAGTTTCCAGTAGCGATAGATACTCTCCACCTATGCATTTTAAACCAACCAATTCCGTGGCAGCACCATTGCAAATACTTAGGCATCACGATCGATAAGCATCTCCAATTTAGAGATCATATCGCTCGCGTTAGAATATTAGCTATCTCGTTTATATGGTAAGATAGTTCGTAAAAGCAAGATGTCGTTACGTAACAAGCGTACGATAAACACAATGTGCATCAGGCCTGTCATGACATACGCGAGTCCAGTCTTTGTTCATGCAAAGCCTGATACACTTTGTGATCTGCAAGTAGTGCAGAATAAATTTTGTAGGAGAGCAGCTGACACACCATGGTACGTCAAAAACTCTGTGCTTCACCAGGACATAGAGCTCCCAATTATTTCCAAATTTATGAAGGACGCTTCAGAGTGGTTCTTCGATATAGCAAGTAACCATCCAAATCCATTATTAGTCTCGGCCGTATCTTACGGGTCACCTCCTCCGTATCATTTTTGTAGACGACCACGGAACGTCTTGTTAGATCCGCCCGACAATCTTACTGTCGAAACAGAAAAACTTATAGAAGTAAATGAGATGGCCATTGAATAGGAGTAGGGTTTCCTCCACTCATTACGACCTTTAAAGTCATCAATCCGATGCACTCTCCGTGCCTTCCGGTATTCCTTTTGAAATTTCAGTCCGTATTGTAAACTTAACTGACCTCCTATGCCGAGGTGCCTGCTTAAAAGGCACCCCTAGGGCAGTCATGCGCCGACGGCATCTCCATGTCGAATTGGCCGCGTTTTAGACGAAGGCGTCAAAGCCCTTGGCTCTCGTCATTGCAGCCATAAGTTGTTCAGGAGGTTTTTAGTTCTTGCGAGTCGGACACACCTGTGTGCCCGATCACACGGACGGCCCATAATAGGTTTTTCTCCTCCTTCCCTCCCTTTACATGGGTAGAACTACAAAAAAAAAATTGACATTCAGCCACCTACTTACTCAGTACGGCACCTTCCTACACTACTGTCTACTATAGTACATAGCATACATGTCGGTATATCGGAAGTGAAGCTGTGCACCTCTGTAGATACATAGTGTTCAGAAGTATTATTTTGACGACCTAAGTTGGCGAGGCACCGCTCCTGCGAATAGTCAGCTGATCAGCAAAAACAAAAACGGGCCATTAAGGGTTTCATACGCGTGCGCCCGGTCCGTCACAATATTCGAGATATAACTAGAGAAGCTGAGAAATTAGTTAAAAAAATTCCATAGTGACGCATGTTATCCACCAACTGATATGTGAAATGATTCTCATTTACAAAATTAAAAAGACGATGATCGTTTTAAAGGAAAATCCACTTTCTTTTAATAAGTAATAGCTCTAAAATATGAAAAATAACATGATAAATATTCCGAATTTAACAAATTCTTATGTTTATATGGAAAGCATTTATATCATTTTTGCGGTACGTATTCGCGAAATTTCTAGAATAAATAAATATGCAGGAAAATATTGTAACATATACCACTGCTTATGACTTGAAACGTGATTTCATATGGGTGCCATTTTAATTAAGTAGTTTAACCACAATGGAACAACTTACATATTTTAGATGCTGTTCCTGAAATACATATCTTGATGGTATGCGATACATAATTTTACTTTTTAATTCCATTCATGTTACATTTACTGTCAAATTAAATGTTCCAAATTTAACGATATAATAAGTGACATGTTTTCATTTAGTTCTTTTTGATTATTGATTTGCTTGCATTCAATAGTTGACTTTATATAATTTATAACGTATCATTTTCAGAGAACAACTTCAAAGTGCCCGCCAACATCGACTGCACGATCCTGATCTACGATCTGCACAGGCGCAGCGATCAATTCGCAGAACCGTTGAAGTTCCAACCAGAGCGGTTCGCCGGCCCGCCGACGTGGCATCCTTACGCTTATATACCTTTCAGTGCGGGACCCAGGAATTGCATAGGTGATAATATCTTATTATTACATGAACTTCGTGAAATTTACATCAGATTATTATTTGAAATTCGCGTATTGAAAATAAACAAAAATCATCGAGACGCTTGATAAATGAAACATCTATATAAGTAATTAAGTTTGTACAGAACCCTCAGAATGCGAACTTTATTCGCACTTGTCCGGTTTTTCTCTCCTTCTGTATGCCATGTTTTGAATCTACAAAAAAAAGTGAAAGCCTGTTATGTGTCAGCCGCGGCCCTACTGTGAAATGTTATTTTTTGAATGCGTATATGTGTTGTTATGATGCAGCCCCGTCGGAGTTCAACGAATGGGATAGAATGAAAAGTAGATTAAAAAAACGGAAGGTGTACTTTATTAACACTGAAATACAAAATGCACTACGGAGTCGCTTTAACGTTTTTAATTAATCAAATTGAATGTGTGAACGCGCAGATCGCAAAACGAAAACTAACTCGTCCGCGCTCGAATTCCGTTTTATATACCCCTCTGCGAGTTATCCGAATGTAAACGATTTATACATTAATTATAAAAACAAAGATGTAAAAATGTCAAGTCCGACGTAAACAAACCACACCTACAATAGTCTGGAAAATATCAGTCTTTGCTTTTAATACAGAAAACAGTTTTTCATGTTGCTTTTTAAGCAATTAATCGTGTATAGGCGTAGTGCAGCATATTTTATTGACTGACTTTTTAACTATCAAATGATCAATTACAAAATCTAGACTCTAATGTTTAAAATTCTATGCGAGCACTACACAGATAATCAAAATCAATTACTTTGTTACTATTTTTGTATTGAATTATATATATTCGAATTACACAAAATAGATCCGTTCGAAAAGTTTAAAAAAATCGATATCAAATCATATCAAACCTTCCTGACTCCCTGATTGGCGCAGTTAGTAGTGATCTACTTACTGCGCTAGGGCGTGGGTTCATTTCCGGACAAGACAAATATTTATTTGATTGAAAATTAATGTTTATCTTGAGTCTGGGCGTTCCTGTGTTATATAAGTAGACATTTACAAAAAAAAGTATAAATGTATTATATCAATTATCCGGTACTCATAGCACAAGCCTCGTTGCTTAGTTTGGGACCACGTGGGTGCTGTGTCTACATCCTAACATATTATTATTATAATATCAGGTAGTTTTGGAGTTAAGCTATAGAGTCCACCGATTCTCAAATTTTATCTTCACATTCTTGCTACATCAATAACTTTACACCTTAGCCTTCTTTTAACCTAATAACATTTTTGATTGTACAAAACTCCTGAATGAGGTAAAACCGTTTTTTTTTTATTAGGTCAAAAATTCGCTATGATAGAAATGAAATTAGCAGTGTCAGCAGTGCTGCGCCGTTTCAGCCTCAAGCCGGTGACGCGGCCGCAAGACGTCGTGTTCACTACCGACTTCATTCTACGGGCCAAACATCCTATTTATGTCAAGCTGGAGCAAAGAGAATAGACTAATCTACTACAAGATTGATCTTTAAATTGTCAATAAATAAGATTTACTTTAGATAATTAAATATATACAATACAACATGCATCGATGTCACCGGATTTTACATTACATCTTCTCGTAAAAAGTGGTAGAATTGCTTGACGATAGTCACGGACAATAGACTATCCTTCGTGTTGCTTTGAATTGTTGTTTTCCATGCGGCTTACTTGTGATACAGAGAAATTATTCGTTTGAAGTACATTTTATCAAATAACATTATAAATAAATGTATGGGCGATGACGCAATTCCATTATTAATTATTCTACACAGAGTGCCCTATGTAGACCACTCCTAGGAGACTAGACTGACAAGCTCTTAGACTCTTTTCCTCTTAACATACAGGTCCCAATGGTTCTTATCGGCTACTGAATCTTACCAGTAAAAAGAATTTACTAGTGGTGACGTTCTAGTGGACAGAATGTTGGCTTCGAATCGGAATGCACCGCGTTCGAATCTCGACTACGGGCGACTGGGCCTACGAGTTGGAGAACATGTTAAGCCGTCACTTTTGTTCCGAATGTTGCCGCACTGATAACTGAGTCGTTAAGCTAAAGTTGGTAACTAAATGCTAAGTTGTAAGAAGCCGTTGATCTGTACAAGGCTAGCGTGGAGGTTTTAAGTTTTGAGCTCGTCAATGTAAACTAAAAAGATTGTACATCTTAATGAGATAGTTAAAAAAGTCAAGTATTTCCAATTGCTTGTGTACAAACTAAATCTTTTTATGGAAGCATCATTAACAACGGTGTAATAGCGTGGGGTGGTGCGTATAAAAAGTCTATCAAGGCATTATTTACAATCCACCAAAGAATAAAAAAAAAAAATAGAAAACAATTATATATGTAACTCAAGCAACAATGTGTCTATTATCGTCTGATCAAATACTTTAAAACTTACGCACATAAATATAATAACTACGATGGTAGATCCAGACACAAATATATACAGGGAACTAAAATTATCAAGACCAAGTACCAAAGTAGATAGTTTTATACAGCTATCAAATACTTTAATATGTTACCAAATGAATTTAAGAATACACCTATGTTAACTAAATCAATTAAATATAATATTAGAAAATGGTTAATGCTCAGTCAAGAGCAATTATTATCTCTATAAAAGGTCTTATCCCATTTCTTGTCTTTGCTTTATAAAGTCGAGTATAACACTTCACATGGGACTTTATACTTTTAAGCACTTACCTATTATTATTACTTTTTAACTTTGAAATAGCTGAGATTAGTAATTAAGTTATGATTGTATTAAGTAGTTTTTGTTAAATAGGCATATATGACAAATAAATCATATATGCCTATTTATTTCTCCCGAACGTATGCACAGGGAACATCATGTTTCCTCTATAGGATTTAAATATACTTTTCAATATGTATTTAACTATTTTCTGGGACTTAAATAAATAAATAAATATAGGGAAGCATCTTTGTAATGAGATAATACGAACTTAAATGTAAATTTATTATAATATGGTTTTATGATGCATCAAACGTTATACTATAACTCTATTGTTCAGGAAATATATCAGTTAAATAATGTAAATCGAAATACAAACTGAAAATTAAAAAAAAAGGTAATAAATCATATTCAATCGATTACTTAATTTTTTATACCCCAAGCGATTTTGTATTGTGTACTTGTTTCTTATAACAACGCTCAACATCAGTGTTCAAATGAATGTTTAAAATACAATTAGGTAATGTAAATCAATTTCTATGATTTAAGAAGAAAGTAAGTGAATTTTCGTCTCCAGAAATTTTATGTGCAATATCTGTTTGCAAATACTCTGTGGCTAAGAATTATCGTAATATTATGATTATTATTTAGTGAAACGTTTAAAAGCTCCTTTAATATATTGAATGGAATTATCGTAATATTATGACTAATTATTTAGTGAAACATTTAAAAGCTCTTTTAATATATTGAATATTAAAATAACCTTATTTGTATTTGATTTCATTGTAATTCCTTCACATTTCAGAGTAAATTTAACACCAACCGTCCTGTCATAACATTTCCTATCACACGTCACAAAATATTTTCTAAAACGGTGTCCCGCATAAATTTCATTTTAAAATACCTTTGAGTAACTAATCTGATATTGTAATTCGACTACCTATTTTGAAAATAGACGATATAAATAACCAACATAACATTAGTACAACTTTTAGTACCGAATCACGGGTAGCTCGCGGATCGTCCGTTAGTAGCACTGGTCAAACTCATGAATATCATGGCACACCGATTGGTTGGCACAATAAAATCACGGTGAATACTCGTAGATATCTAAATGTAAAATCGTCAACAAACCACATGTAATATCGAAATATAAATAAAATAACTTATTTAAATTTGACACCGATCTCTGAAAGTTTATCACTATCCTATAATTATTTATGATAAAATATATATTGATCGCAATCGACAGTATTTATGCTGCTGGTTAATTATATTAGATCACTTATTTAAATTTATCTCTCAGTGTATAATTGATTGGTTTAAGCAAGGTTAAATAAATTGTAAAGTAGTACTGCATTTATTATCTTTTATAGATTTCAAAATTCTTAATATGTATTAGCGTTTTTTAAATATTTAACGTAATAAAAATAATGTACTTTCATAGAACTAGAGTAAAGAAGAATATGCCTTTCTTCATCAATACACCCGCTTAATATATGTTTTTTATTAATGTTTTATAAATAAAAAAAATCTACACAAAATCCCGGCAGCGAAAGATTTCAAAAGTCAAGAGCATGGACTTGAAAGCCAATTTAATACATTTGAAAGTTATTTCTGTAAAAAACCTTGCAGAAATCACTAACGACATTAAATGGGGACTAAGAGTGAATTTAGGAATTGGATTGTAGAATTAGTTTTGTGAGATGAAAATACTAATTTGTAATTGTGTAGTGTAAAAACTAAGTTTTACAGCTTGTTGAATACAAGGTAAATAAATCCATTATTAGCATTTTTGACCAGTAATATAATTAGAACGGGCAGTAATAGTTATGTAGTTTCCATACAAAGAAATGACGTGTAAAAGACATCGCAGATGCCAAATAATTTATTGTTGGAAAAGCTAAAATTATCCGTAACGGTGTACATAATGTACATTGTACAGTTTATATTAAGTGTGTTATTTATATATTCTTACACCTACCCCTAATTACTATTATTAATTTTTCACTCGTGATTCCATATTTATCTACCAGCTTCTGTGTACTTCAGGAATTCAACTTTTTGGATAAGCTACACTGAGAAAAAAGTTTGATGCGCCATAGCTAAATTCTAGCTAGGAATAGCTTAAAAGTTTGGCTAATAAAGTGACTCACCAACTGCTTTGTTATTAATTGCCAAACAAGTTTTGTAAAACAGTCGCTTCGCTTATTATTAGTTATAATTTGACTGACAATAACCAAATTATATCCAATATAGTTGCACAGTTCACGTGTGATCAGAAAAACTTTTTGCTTATTTTTAACGAACCATTTAGTAAAATACAGCGGAAAATGTGTCTACAGCCACTCATTACTTTGTTTATTTTTTGCCTAACTCTTGTGTAGGCTATGAGCAAACGTAACGCTGCAGCTTCCATTAGTTTGTTTATAATTAGCTTAACCATTTAACAATGTGAAGACACAGGTTTGTTTAATGGTAATAATTTTTTTTTATCCCTTTCCTACTAAACTGTTTTGCATAATATAAGCAAACGCTGTGCTTATTTTATGCAAAACAGTTACCATTTAATTTACCTATTATTAGCTTAACAGCTTAGCAAAGTGGAACCTAAGGTTTGCCTATAGATACTAATTACATTGTTTGTTTTTTGCCAAATTATTTTGCAGAACACAACTAAACGTTGCGCTATAACAATCAATTAGTTTGTCTATTGATAATATAACTTAACCATTTAATAAAGCTGAAATAAAGGTTTTTCTACAAGTACTATTTTTTTTCTCTAGTTTTCACCAAACTTTTTTGCAGGATATAAGCAAATGCTGTGCTCCAGTTACCAAGTAGCTTATCTATAATTAGCTTAACTGTTTGGTAAAGTGAACCAGAGGTTTGTCTACAGTTGCTATTAACTTTGTCTAGTTTTATTTAACTGTTTAAGATGAATACAATCAATAGTATAATTGCAATTATGCTCCTATTTCAAGCTCAGCAATTCAGTTTATGTATATTTAGAGCTATTTTGTAAGATAGTCATAGACAGTCACAACTGTTACGAAAAAATCAAAGAAAAGTATTTGACTTAAATTTCTATTTATGTGAAATTATTTTGACTATTTCACAACTATTTTCGAAATAGTAAAATAGATAATTGACTATTTCGCAAATATTTTCTATAAAAATTGTAAAAATATATTTGACTATTTTGAAATAGTCAAATATCTATTTCATTCGGTTCTAATTTGATTTTCATTCGTATTTCAATTCGATTTCAATTCGATCTCAATTCGATGTCAATTCGCTTTCGATTCGATTTCCATTCCATCTCAATTCAATTGCAAATCAATCTCAATTCGATTTTATTTCGATTTTAATTCGATCACAATTCGATTTCAATTAGATCTCAATTCGATCTCAAATCAATCTTAATTCGATTTCAATTAAATTTAAATTAAAACTTAATTCGATTTCAATTCGACTTAAATTCAGTCTCAGTTAGTTCTCAATTTAATTTTAATTCGATTTCAATTCGATCTCATTTAGATCTCAATTCGATCTCAATTCAATCTCATTTCGACTGTAATTCGATCTCAAATCAATCTTAATTCGATATCAATTCGATTTCAATTCGATTTTTGAATTCGATTTCCATTCGATTTCAATTCCATCCCAATTCGATCTCAATTTTACCTCAATTTGATCTTAAATTGATCTTAATTCGATCTAAAATCAATGTCAATTCGATTTCATTTCGATTTCAATACGATTTTAATTCCATCACAATTCGATCTCAAATCGATTCCAATTCGATCTCAACTCGGTTGCCATTCGATCTCAATTCGATTTCAATTTGATCTCAATTCGATTTCAATTCAAACTAAAATCAATTTTAATTCGATCTCAAATAGATTTAATTTCGATTTCAATTCGATTTTAGTTCGATCTCAATTCGATTTCAACTCGATTTCAATTCTATCTCAATTCGATCTCAATTCGATCTCAATTCGATCTCAATTCGATCTCAATTCGATCTCAATTCGATATAATTTTGATCTCAATTCGATCTAAATTCGATCTCAATTCGATTGCAATTCGTTTCAATTTAATTTTAATTCCATTTCAATTCGATTTAATTTTAATTCAATCGATCGTTTTCAGTTCAATTGTAAATGTTTAAATTTAAATTATTAATTATATTATACTATATTTCTAGATTTGATTTCAAATTTGAACTTATCTAAAATATCTAAAAGTACACCACCACAGATTTAATAAATTTGGTGAGATACCACGATTATATAGTCTATTATATAAACATAGATTTGTAACAAATTTATTACCAAAGATTAAGAGAAAATTTGAACAGATTTAAAATTCAATGAAAAAATAGCGGTTTCGATCGAAATGAAACTGCGAGCAAACTGGTTGTGCACTGGTACAACGGAACGTTTATAAAAACATTTAGGATTTATTATTTGGTGTAAAAAGTACATAGAAAACTATTGAATTCAAAACAATTTTAAAAAGTAAACCACTATTTATTCACCCGACAGTTAATTACAAAATTACGGCGCAAACTGGTGAATTTTATTACAATTTATTACAATTGAAGTTTTGTTAACTACGTACTAATTTGGCTGCATTAGCTATTAGATTCGCTAAAACGAATACTTTAAGCAAAGTTTCGTTTTGTTTGTTTTAGGCGAACCAGTAAAGAATTAGTTAATATATAAATTAACTATCTTTATAAATAGGCAAACCAACTGATTCAGAATAGACAAACATTGACAAGTTTATATATTTTTAAATAAGTCGAGCTGTATTGGCTATACGAACTTTTAGGTAAACAAACACAGTGTTTGTTAATTTCTTAACAAACTATGCTTATGAATAAACAAATCAGTTCATTGAAGAGATAAATGTGGATAAAAGTTTGCGTATTTTTAAATAAGATTAGTTTCATTTGGTGGAATGTGTTAACTTTTAAGCAAATCAATTTAGTATTTGAATTAAAAAAAAACTGTGTTTGATGATAAATGGCACCAATTTATCTAAAAGAAAATAGTAATATTGAGTATATAAAAAAAATACAAATAAATAGAAATGATTTAAAAACAGACAAATTGTTTCTTTGGAAATATATAATAATATAGATCTTTAAATAGATCGTTAGTAGAAGAAGTGTAGTAGTATATTCCTTTTCTTTTCATTTGAATAACGTTAGAACTTTCCATTCAGAAGAACCCATGTCTAGCAGTTAATAATGAATTGTATAGGAGTATATGTGACGAAAAAACAAATATAATGTTCATGAAAATATATACTCAAAATAAGTCGCTTTTAACAACATAATATTCATTAGAATTTGAACTTGCATTCTAACTCAATTCCATATGGAATTTTAAAACCGCTTAGGTATAATTATTAAAAAAAAAGCAATTTGCAACAAAATAGCTAATCCTCTTTTCCGAGGTATAGTTAATAAAACAAAAGTTTGTTTGAAAATATTCATAATATTTAGCTAAAAAGATATTAAGATAACAGAGCTAAACAGTTACGTTTGTATTTAACAAAAAGTTTGGCTAGTGCAGCTAATCAAGTTTTGTTACCGAGCTTTTGTTGTTAGTAAATAAACCAGTTTGTTTAAAAGTAAATAAAGATTTACAAAAAATAACGAACATTTTGTAAAATTGGGCTAGCTAAACAATTGAGCTAAATTATTTTTTTCAGTGCATGTGACCGTTTGTTTCTCTTGAACTTTTTTGTGACTGGCTTAAAAATATGGCATGCGTAAGGAGAGAAAAATCGGACAAGTGCGAATAAAACACGCACCCTAAGGATTCTTTACAAACTTAATTACTTATATAGATGTTTCATTTATCAAGCGTCTCGATGATTTTTGTTTATGGTATATAGGAGTGAGATATCGATTCCAGGAATTTAGAAAGTTTTGCTTTTTCTTTTATTTTACAATATATTCGAATTTTTGAAAATATTAAGTGTCCATAGCGTGAAAATAAAAAAAAATATTCCCATGTTTTGGATTACATTACGGTACATACTCCAATCGCACGATTAATTTTGTAATCATAAAAGAAATATTTTATCATATAATATCACTACAAATTATCCATTTTGGAGATTTTTTTTCTTGTACTATAAGACCTTTCTTCTTATCAAATCACATGATTCTAGGTCAACAAGAAGTACCTACTCTGTAGGTTTTTATTTACTTGCGAGTTTGATAAGACATAAATCCCCGTATTTTGGACGTATTTTTTGATTAGATTGATTTAGAAGCTTGATTTTTTCACACATCACCTTAACTTCTATGGTAGGTTACTATTTAATTAGCCTAGCTACCTTTAACTTACGGCTGGTTCTGTTTTCCTTTAGATACTTCCTTATGTTAACATCATCGAATCCTACTTCCCTCGTTGTATATCAGCATATCAATATAAGTTTCTAGTAATAAAATATACCTATTTAATATACGTAAACGACACTTACAATATTTATACACTCTATTAGTACGAGATCCGGTATTAGAAATAGTATATATACCTTCAGTACATTCAGTACTTAACATGTATATAGTATTTGACAATCACAAAGATTACATGCTACATATAAACATTATTAAATTGCAAATTGTTTGCCTAGCTAAATTGCGTACCGATACTGTTAAATAAAATAAATTCTTACTGATCAACTTCCCTGATGTGTTATTCATAAAAATCAAGCAGTAACTGAGAGAAAATGACATTAGACATTGGAGAAATGTAGGTTGTCTTTTTTGCTCTCAGTACAATTATGAAATTGCAAAGTATAAATAGGTGAGCTAGCGAATTTAATATTCCCTCATAAGTAATTTAATCGATTTATTTTTATGAAATGGAAGGTTACTTTATTCTCCAGCCTAATTTCCTTACCTAAACAAAAGTTTGTCACATCCATGGTTGTCCAAATTTGAAATATTAAATTTTGAGCGTGAGCATAAAGAGTGATGGAGAAGCGTTGTGTGCACCACTCTATGCGACAGACGTGGATAAAGAATCAAAATTAATAAGTCCAGATGGTATATTATATGTACTGGTATATATGTACAAGTATGTACATATATACCAGTACGTATATATGTACATACTTGTACATATATACGTACCTGGCCTAAATAAGGTTCACTTCAAAAAATGGTAAAAAGTCTTATATGTCAGTCTTATACCCCAATTCCCGAATAGAGTTTACTTCTTAACTACGATTGTCTTTGGGTAAGCAATAAATAGTCAAAGAGGGTTAATAAACGTATGCTTAAAAACATGGAAACTATGTAGGTTTTTTTTATTCTCGTTTATAATTATCTTTATTAATAATTAATAATATTTAATATCAATATACAGAAAAAATCTGCAATTATAATTGATTTTCATCAAATAAATAGGTTGTATGCAACTACAATATTAAATATCATATTATGGAACAATAATTCCTATTTTTGTTTATAATAACGTTACAAATTATTGAAAACACTTAAGTTAAATCAAAAAACATCTATCGGCAAAAAATCGGCATCCTACGTAAATATCAACAACTATACGGAGTTGATGTAAAAAAATTAACAGAAAACCTGGATAGAAGGGAAGAAAAAGAACTCCGTAAATCAATTCAGGCTAGATCTTGTAATTTTGTAAACATTCTTAAAACTGAAGCTCGAAAAGTATATTCAAATAATAAAGTAATGTTATCAACAGAAACAACTGAACTACTTAACGAAAGAAAATTGCTTCTACAAACGAAAAATAACGAGAAACGAAAAAAGATTGCAGAAATAAGTAAAAAGATATACGAAAATGTAAGAAAAGATAGGAAACGTAAAAGGTTGAAGACTTTCCAATATCATATTTAAAAAAAAAAGGCGGAGTAAAGAAAGCGTTTAAAATAAATGGGGTCCAAGAAAAATTGGATGCCAAATATGAGGAATGAACAAGGGAAATGTACTAAAAAAAGAATTGAAACATTAAATATTGCCATAGAGTATTAAAAACTTGTTCCAAAGTAAATTAAATAAATTTGCGATCATTGCCCATCACGTCTGTGACTAATGACACACAAGATTCTAAACCAGTACCACTTGTTCTAAGGGAAGAAACAGAAAGAACAATTATGACTCAAAAATCGGGAAAAGCACCCGGTCCTGATAATATCACTAACGAACTTCTTCGAATATCAATGCCAGTGATTGCCCCCAAGCTTACTAATTTATTTAACTTAATAAAAAAACAGAAAGTATCCTAGAGGATTGGACAAAGTCAACAATAGTCTTATTGCACAAGAAAGGAGACAAAGGAGATATTGGCAATTACAGGCCGACAAGCTTGATGTCTAACATGTATAGTCTTTTCAAAAAATATTACTTTTTAGACTAAGTAACACACTGGAGGAAAATCAGTTGAAGGAGCAAACTGGATTTAGGAGTAACTTTTTGACTATAGACCACATCCACGTCCTAAGGCAGGTATTACAAAAGTACAGGGAATATAATAAAGGTATCTGGGTTTTGTGAACTTCCATAAAGCGTTTGATTCCTTGGAGCACCAATACATATGGGAATCATTGGAGCGGCAAGGAGTACACACAAAATACATACACATATTAAAAATAATCTATGAGAAGAGTACAGCGTGAATTAAACTGGAAAGAACGGGTGAGGAGTTTCCAATTGAAAGAGGAGTTCACCAAGGTGACTATTTCACCGAAGTTATTTTTAGCTGTGTTAGAAATGATTTTTAGAAGACTGAGTTGGAAAAGATTCGGATTGAACGTAAATGGTGAGAATTTAAGCCACTTAAGGTTCGCTGACGACTTGGTATTCTTCTCAGAATGACAGAGGGCTTTGGAAAAAAAGATTACAGCAATTGTTAGATGAAAGTGCAAATTCTGGTCTCTCAATAAATGAAAAAAGACAAAAATAATGAGCAATTCTCAATTAGAAGAATCTATCGAATTAATAATGTACAATTAGAAAACGTAATGAATATATTTATTTAGGGCAATTAATATCACCAACAGAAAATATGCAGAAAGAAATGGAAAGGAGAATATCTAACACTTGGAAGAGATTCTGGTCGTTGAGTGAGATAATGAAAAGTAAAGGGATGTCTATGTCAGTGAAGCGAAAAGTTTCCAATGCTTGCATCCTGCTATGTCTGACATACGCTTGCCAAACTTGAGCCTTAACCGAACAACAACAAAGTAAAATAGATATTTGTCAGAATGGAATAGAGAGAAGTGTTTTGGGAGTAAAGAAAAGAGACAAAATAAACTGGAAAGAATAAATGAAAAGACTAAGTTCTGGAAAGGACAAACAGTCTGCAGAAAATTAAAATGGCAATGGATGAGACACGTGCTGAGAGAAAGGAAAGAAAATAGACCAAATTAATCACCGAATGGCATCCCAGGGGAAGTAATAGAAGTGAGGGAAGACAAACGAAAGGATGGGAGGACGACTTGAAGAAGGTAGCGGGCCCATTATGGTTACGTACAGCAAAATAAAGAAACGAATGCAAAGCCTTAGAGGAGGCCTTTGTCGAAAGGTAAGTTGTGAAGAGGGGAGAAAAAATCGAATGGCGAGAATAGGAATTAGTTTAAAATAATTATTCTCTTGCCCCATTACTTTTAACTTTGGAGATAATAATATTGTCGTACTAATAAGTGTAATATCAGCAATAAAGGCATATTTATTTATTTATATGGAATAATAATTCCTAATTTTGGTTATAATACGTTATAAATTATTGAAAACACTTTTATAAAGTTAAATGAAGAAAAAAATCTGGCGGCGGTGAGATTCCAAACCATAATCTCCTCCGAAGAGACTGACTGAAGAGGCTTTAAACTAGTGCCTTGACCGCTCGGCCACGCTATCGTTGAACGCGGTGTAAGTAAATCGATTTTTAAGGAGTAAAGTCCCATGACGAAAAGAATACGAGTAGTATCAGACCCGTAACTAAATATTTCGTAATTAAATATTCTACACAATACAAAATGTGTCAAAAGTTATGAAGCAATGCCAAAATTATCCTGCACGTTTGCTGCTCTTATTATCTTTTTTGCATACGACAGCGCAAACTTGTCATAGTCCACTGCCATTTTCTTGGTAAAAACCGCGCGCCTGGCGAGATTGCCTGCATGCTCATTTTCCGCAATTCCTGTGCTTGGATTCAAATAGATCGAAATAGAGATCGATATTAACAGCGAGAACGGTATCGGAATAATAATCGGAATCGAAAGCGAAAACGGAATTCAGCATTGAGAGCGGGACTGGAACCAGAATAAAGAGATTGTGATCGAAATTGAGAGCGATATAGGAATCGTGAACAGGAGCAGGATTAGAAAAGAAAAGATATTTAGAAATATTTTTTACGTTTAGTAATTAATGAACACTATATAAAAAATAATAAATCCTAAATGTAAATCTTGGAAAATGCGCTATAAAAATAATCTGAGAGAGATCTCCATTGCAGTACGTACAGCATCTCTAAATACAGCAGCTCAAAGTGGTAGTAACTCTTTGTTCTAACTGTTACCTGGATGTATTTGCAGTAGATTAGTATTTTGTCGATATGCAATGGATTCGTAATTGGTAGAAACCTTAGAACATAAGTTTCTAATATTTCAAATGGTTCCATCCCATCTAACTGATCACCATGTCACGCAGTAAACAAGCAACAACACTAGTTAAAGTATGGCATGTCATCCCGATCAGGAGAGAGTAAAAACAACTTGATATAAATAAGCGATCACTATTAATAGTAAAGAATCTGAATCAGAATCAACCTTCACCCATATGTTTAATGGATGAAACGTATGTTATATAAATTTTAGAATGTTAAAAAATGTATTGCAAATAGGCTTGCTAAACAATATCTGGCTAGACTACATTGACCTATGAAAAAAAGAAGATGCAGAGTCCCTCGTTCAAAAACGGCTCCAATAAATGAGTCCTAAACAGACAGTTTAGCACTCATTGCATTAGGTGTAGTTTCGTCGTACTTTTCGTTACGACGTCGAAGTGTTCTGTTAAAAATGAAAAAAAAAACACAAAAAGCGGTAAAAAATAATGGTTTTATAAGAAGTGCGCAATTATGTACATAAGAAAATGAGAAAGAATCGTCTAGGATATCTCGGTGAAATTCCGTCCGATTTATTTATGATAAGATTTTTTGTAGTTTAAAATCGCGTCAAACACAGCAAACGCGAAGGGGATCGACGTATGTGTTCGAGAGTAAATGCAATTCAAAAGGAAAAAGGTTTTCTCAATATTATTGGAAATTCGTTAGTCAGATCGATGTCTAGCACAGACCTTTAATTATGAACTAAATATTTCGAGTCGGTTGCATTAAACAGGTTGAATGTCGGCTTAAGCGTTCGACAGATATTGCGGTTCAAACATTTTCATGAAATGAGGAAAGTTCTTCTAGCATAACTCAGAGACATTACGTTCGATCATTTTATAATATATGACATGATTTTTCGTACTTTAAAATCATGTCAAACGCTGAAAACGCAGAGGACCACGCTACAAACGCAGAGAAACCTCCTCTTATGCGTTCCTGAGACATGACAATTTTTTAAAAAGAAGCTTTTCTCAATATAACTAGAAAACTGGTCGTCGTATCGATCTTTAGCATAGACGTTTAACTATAAAAATAAAATTCTCGTCGATTGCTGTAAACTGGTTAAAAACCGACTAAAACATTCGAGTTATATTGCAGTTCAAACATTTTCATAAAATGAGAAAAGGTCAGTAAAGACAACACGGAGACGTTCTGTCCGATCGGTTTATGATCTACGACAAAAATTTTGTTCCTCGAAATGGGGTCAATCGCTGCAAACATAGAGATCCTCAGGTTGTGAGTTTTTGATACATTGCAGTACGAAGAAAATAAGGTTTTTTTCAATATAACTAGAAAACCATTAGTCGTATCGATCTCAAGCACAAATCTTAAATTATGAATATAATTTTTCGCGTCGGTTTCAGTAAACTGATTGAAAATCGTCTCAAGCGTTCGAGAGATATTGCTGTTCAAACATCTTGATAGAATAAGCAAAGTTCGTCTAGTATAACTCGGAGAAGTTCCATGCGATAGGTTTATAATTAATCACAAGATTTTTCATATAATGAAATCGCGCCAAACGCTGCAAACATAGAAATCATCGTATTATGCGTTCTAAAGCCAATGCAGTTCAAAGAAAAAAATTTTTTCTCAATATTACTAAGAAACTCTTCGTCGTGTCGATCTCTAGCTCAGACGTTTAATTACGTAAATGTAAATCCCGTCGATTGCTGTAAACAGGTTGAAAAACGGCTTAAGCCTTCGAGAGACTGCGGTTCAAGCATTTTTATAAAATGAGAAAAGTTCGTTTAGGTTGACTAGGATTCGCAGCGACCGTTCGGTTAATGATGTAAAACAATATTTTTTCATACTTCAAAAAAGTGTCAAACGCTACAAAGCAGTCGCCTCCGGCTTATGCGTTCCGGACGCATTGCAGTTCAAAGAAAAGTAGCTTTTCTCATTATTAGTAGGAAACTCTTTGTCGAATCGATCTCTAGCAAAGCTGTTTAAATATGAAAATAAAAATTTCTGTTAACTGCTGTCAACTGGATAAAAAAACGTTCGAGTGATATTGCAGTTCAAACATTTTCATAAAATAAGATAAGGTCGTTAAGGATAATACGGAGATTTACCGTCCGATCGGTTTATGGTCCATAACAAAATTTTGTTTCTCGCAACATAGAGGTTCTTGGCTTGTGAGTTGCATACATTGCAGTTCAAAGAAAAGAAGGTTTTCTCAATATAAATAAAGAATTGTTCATTGTGTCGAACTTTAGCACAGACGTTTAATACCAAAAATAAAAATTCCTGTCGATTGCTGTGAACTGGTTGAAAATCGTATGAAGCGTTCGAAAGATATTGCGGTTCAAACATTTTAAAAAAATTAAAAAAATTCGTCTAGGACAGCGGTTCTCAAACTTTTTTGGTGATAGAACCCTTTTGGAAAGCAAAATACTTGACGGAACCCTACAATAAAACAATAGTTTTTAATAGTGTATTCTTTATTAATAAGCATAATAAAAGTACAATGTAACAGTTACAAATTATTACTTACTTTACCACATGGCAAGTACATTATTAAAAGATATTAAAAAAGAAAAAATCTAACTAATTGGAGGTATGAAACTGTTTTTAACTCGCTTTTATAAGCTCGGGCTGTATGTTTGTATGTATGTATGTAACTATGTAACGGAATCTTTGAGCTTAATTTTCACCAATTTCAAGAAGTCTGATTAATTTGAAACTTTTCATACGTATCAAGGACCAATGACAATGCAATGATTTGATAACAGTTTCCCATTATTTATTTTTCATCAATTGTTTGATATCAGGTTTGATAGAAGACAGTTGAAGTCTCATATCAGGTTCGGCGTCCAGTCTATTGCGATATTTTGTTTTCGTGGCTGCATAGGTTGAGAATCCTGTTTCGCACAAATATATTGTTGGGAATGGGAGAAGAATATTCAGAGCCATTTTGCCAAGCGTTGGATATTCATCACGGATTCTGCACCAAAAATCGTTGAGAGGCGTCGTTTTGAACAATGACTCCATACTTGTATCTGATGACATTTCTAAAAGAGATTCATATATCTCGTTTGACATACTTTCGGGCTTTTGCAAGTTGGATAAAAAAGAATTATGAGTCCATGAATTAAGTTTCATTTTTGTATTCTGTTCTTCGAGAAAATACTTTTCAAAAGATGCGCGCATCGAAGTGAGATATTGGATCAATTCTTCAAACACATCATCTTGAAACATTTCTGAGTCGTTATCGCTAACAAACTCACTGAGTGACGTAAAGTTTTCTATTTCTCTCTTACCAACGCAAATAATTCAAAAATCTAATTTTCTTTTGGAGGTTTTGAAGGGAATTTTGTTATAGGCCTGGAACACTGTTGTCTTTTTATCTTGCAATGATAAATTCAATTCGTTCAGTTTTTGAAAGATATCCGCCATAAAAAAACAATCGGAACAACCAAGTTTTATCATACATACGGTCTTTCAAATTAAAAGAAGTATCTGCTGAAAGAAACATTTGTAACTCGGCTCTAAGTTCAAATAGCCTTGTCAAAGTTTTACCCCGAGACAGCCATCGCACTTCTGTATGGAGCAGCAGTGTTTTATGTTTGCTGCCATAATCTTCACACAATAATGAGAACAATCGGGATTGTAGTGGTCGTGATTTGATAAAATTAATTATTTTTACCGCTTCGTCCATAACTAATTTTAGATTTGACAACATTTGCTTCATCGCAAGTGCTTGTCTATGCAGAATATAATGGCTGGAACTACAATTAGGCGCTTTATTTTTTATTCGTGACACTGTTCCTTATGTTTTACCTGTCATCGCCTTGATCCCATCTGTACAAATGTCAATGCAGTCGTTCCAACTGAGATTATTTTCCTTAAAAAATATGTTTATTTTATTAAAAATTTCTTCCCCGGTAGTGTTTGTGGGTAGCGGTGAAAACATAAGCATGTTTTCTTCAAAAGAACTTTCATATAGATATCTCACGATAACCAGCAAGATAGCCAGACCAGCGACACCAGTTGACTCATCCATTTGCAAGGCGAATCGTGTTTTTTGTAGACATGTAACTAGTTCTTGTTTGACATAGCTTGCCAGATCATGGTTTCGCCATGAAACAGTATCGTTTGATAGCGGCACAGTAGAAAGATGCTTTGCAGATTTTTCATCGAGCATACATTTTGTTATGTCTAACACACATGGGTTTATTAAATTTTTCGCAACCTTTTCATAGATAGTTTATGTTACATGTATGTTTTTTTGACTTTTCAATAGCTGTTCTTTTTTACGAACAAAAAAATATTTATTCTTGTCTTTAGACTCGGGAGTCGGGATGTACAGTTTCTAAATGTCGGTACAATTTGGCAGGTGCCATGGAACTATTAGGAAGCAGTTTACTACATAGCATGCAGAGAGGTGAGCCGTTGGAATCAACAAATCCGAAACTGATATATGATTCATCATACTTCCTTTTTTGTCTTTGAAACCGTGGAGCTTGACGTCGTGGCATCATCGTCTGGATCGTTAATTGCTGTATCCGCGCGTACTGCTTTTGAACATTCAGCGTCATTAGAAGATGTTGCAACACGTTTAACGCCTTAAGTCAACGTTCCATTCTTTTATTAAGTAATGTTACACGTCAGGATGGTGGGTGTATAATGCACAATCGTTACTACGTATAGAGACTAAGTTTAGTCCAGCGAAATGTACAAAACTGATAAATTGAATACAGTGGTAGAACAATAAACACTAGTTTCATATCACGTTTAACTTCGCGTTCGCCAGCCAGTAACAGGGTGGTAGGAATTTATCGCTCTGAACGCTAATCGTCAACTGACTGACGAAGTGCGATTTGGGTTTCTCCTTGCGGGAGGGATAAAACGACAATATCCACGCACCCGCAGGAGAGGTCCGACTCTCACGGACCAAACCCTGAATAACATGGCTTCTGTTGCCGCTAATGCAGTCAGCTCATCCACGCGACCGATCGATAGATGCTGTCGGCGCGTGATCCTACGGGTGATCCGTCGGTCTCCTCGGCATAGTGAGTCACGAAGGTTCACGACACGGGTTGGAACCTTTATGACGCCGGTGTGCGGAAAGCAACTGGAGTTATAACTCATTGACGGTTGACTGATTTAGGGACCTACTCCTATTCCATTAAATTTCAGTTTTATTTAATTCTTCAACCTCCGACGAACGTGCGATGTGCGATCGCCGCTTTATACTTATCCTGGACTCGATCCTTGAAATTTACTCGAGTTGGCGCCTTTGATAAACAAAAGCGGAAATAAAAATAGAAATACAAAAAATGCTTAGTAAACAATCTCGACTTTATGTTTTTAAAGTTAGAGCTCAAAAGTCGCTTGTTCACAATTATAGCGTTTAATTCAGAGGCGGCTTTTATCAAAGGGACTGCGCGCTGACAAGTATACGCGCGGCGAGCGGAGTTCAAACGTTCGATCAAAGAGAGGTGTTTTGATTTTTTTCTAAATTCTTGCGGAACCCTTACAGGGGTATCGCGGAACCCTAGGGTTCCGCGGAACACACTTAGAGTATAGCTGTCCTAGACGAACTTCTTTCATTTTATGTAAATGTTTGAACTGCAATATCTCTCGAAGGCTTCAGCCGATTTTCAATATGTTTACAGCAATAGACGGGAAATTTTATGTTTATAAATTGAGGTTTATGTTATAGATCGATCTGACAAACGCTTTCCTAGTTATATTGAGAAAATTTTCTTTTATTAGAGCTGCAATGATTTTTGAATGCCTTAGCCGAGGACCTCTGTGTTTGCAACCTATGCCGCGATTTTAGAGTACGAATATTTTGTTATAGATTACAAACCGATCGGACAGAACGTCTCTCGAGTTGTCCTACACAAATTTCTTTTTGTTTTATGATATTTTTGATCCGTAACATCTCTCGAACTTCTAATCCGCTTTTCGATATTTTTGGAGCAATCGACGGGAAATTTTATGTTCATAATATAAGGTCTGTGCTTGAGATCAATCCGACGAATTATTTTCTAGTTATACTGAGAAAACCTTCTTTATCCTAATAATCAACTTCTTGGCGTAATAAGAACATAGACTTAATTCTCTTAGAACGATGTAAAACGGAAATTTAAAGAATGAAAATAATTTGAGACTAAATTTAGAAGAAAACGGGCACGCCATCTTTTTTAGAGAATCGTTTTTCCATCGAAGAAACTGAACATAGAACATAATTCTATGACGAAGCTCGTCTATTTTAGAACTATTGCTAATAATGCATTGTCACTGGCAGTCTTTCCAAAAAACTGTTTTCAATTTCAGGTCAGACATTTTAGCTAAAATGCCCAGCCAGTGTAGTTTCGCGTTTGGCACGTGCTCCTCCCGGCTCTGGAATATTTATAAACGAGGACCGTCGCCGCGAAATGACTCAGTTGTTCGGCTGTGGTGGTGTCGCGCGATCGGCGCTGTGCGGGCTGCGCGCGCGTCCCTCGACGCGGACTCACAGAGTAACCGCTACGCGTAACCAGAGTCCGGACTATTTAGATTTCGTAATGGACCACAATGATTTTGAGGTTCGTAATTTACATTATTTTATATGTCGTATTTTGCTGTGGGGAAATTGACATTTTATGTCCATATTCAAGATAATTTATATATGAATTATATTAGACATTGAAAATGGAAAGAATATTTTTTCAATATATAAAAATAGAAATTTTTACGAGTACGTTGTTCTGACGCGGGAAGCGAGGTTGATCACTGCGCTCGCACACTATCGACTTCAATTAATCGATTTACCGTATTTAGCGAACATTATTTGGTACGACCCTAATTAAAATATAATTTTATTAAATTGTTCGCCGTTTAAATTGTTCTAAACGGCACCATTCTTTTCTTAATAATGCTAAATAGTCATTGATAAAGGTCTAGGTTATGTATGAGATTCATAACCTTTACACGTAAGCATTAAGTCTATGGTAAAAATGCAGAATTCTATCGTGTGTATTGCTATCGTTGTCATTCACTGTAACTTTTTTTATGGGAAGTAAATCGCCTGCGATTAACATTTTTTTGAATTGAATATATTGTTTCATTAAAGAAGTTGTAAAATATTTGTAATTACCTTGTATTCAATATAGAAATAAAAGTATTGAATTTGACAGCAATAGCTTCATGCTTACTTAGCTATTGTAGTAAACACAGAACTTTTGTTAAATTGATAACCTCGTTTTGAACTGGGTACGTTTTGGTCGCAGATTCACATAACGGTCATTGCAATATTGAATACGATGATTAGGATTGTTTTAAGCTTTATGAGCTCTAAGTCATCACTCGCTTACATTTAAAATATCATAATAAGTCTCATTTTAATTTATGTATATTTTACGTGTAAAATAAAAAGTGTAGTGTGTGTGAAAGTGTAGTGTGAAAATCATCACGGTATATTCAATTGAGACTCCTGAAATAGAGGTGTAGTTGATTAATTTTCGGGTTCCTTCTATCCTTAACGCGCTTCGCGGTTTCACTTGCGAGTTCCATAATTTAATTTATATGTCACGCAAATATGACATATGTCTACATGAATGACACAAATGTCATTCATGTAGGTGCGACCGTTTCAGGTCCACGAAGACGGGAAACGGCTTAGCAGAGTAGTTGTTTGTTTACTGCAAAGCATCAGAGGACGTTGTGTTTTATTGTCGTGGAGCCGTGCTGTGGTTAATTTCGCTACAGCACGAAAATAGACCAGCTCGATCGGTGAAGTATCACACTCACAAAATGCAGATGAGAAGTAACACCTTCCGCTGTCGTATTTTGTCCATTGAGTGAGAGTTCCGGTGACTCATTCTACCCTACATCATCCCGTCTTCCTTCTATCACCCCATATCTCCTCCTTCATCACTACACCTCCTTCTCTTAGATATCTTAATCTTATCCAAGAAGTCGGCAACGCACTTCGGGCTCCTCTGGGATTGCGAGTATATATGGGCGGCGATGAGCACCAGCTAAGATAAAATAACGATTCTATATATATATATTTTTTGAAAACTTGAGTTATAATATTTTTGAACTTTCTATTAAGATTATTGAATTTGCTTACTTTTACTTCGATCATAATTTTGCTTGTCGGTAAATGAATACAATCAAATTTGATAAGAAGGTTTTATCTTGTAATTCAATTCAATTTAAAATATTATTAAAATTAGATCACTGATTAAGTTTATGTTGGTAAACGTTTATAAAAAGTATAAAATAACGCACGATAGTGAAGCAATCAGCGCGAATTATATGACCCTGATTGCGAGTTCGTCCAAAACAAAAACTGCAGGTTATCCGATGTAGCCTGGTGCTGCGTGCAAAAACCGAGGCCGCGTCGGTTCAAGTTAGCTTCGTACGTCGCTTAGTTAACGAGGTCGGAAAGTAAAAACGTACCATGGAACTGGTGAAACGTTTACTAGTTGTATAATAAAAACATTTCGCACTACACCTGCTCGGAAAGAACCTTCACGCTTTATAAATTTAGGTAGAGCGTACGTCACTCCCACTCTATGCTCGTAAAAATGTTGGTGGAAATCAATGAAAATCAATTTCTAACCATCTAAAGAAAGATCATAAGAAAATCAATTTCAAAAGTGGCGCTGTTTTATTCTTGAACTAGCTGTCTGTCCGCGGGTCCGTGGAGATCGAGTGTTTTCCTTCATATTTTACATGGGAAGAGCTCGTCGCTAATCCCGTTCCAGCTCACGGTTTCGACTTCGTTCCCATTTTCAATTTCTGCCTCGATCCTGGCTCTCTATTCTGCTTCCTTTTCCGTTTTCAATTCCGATACCGCTCACTGTTCCAATTCGTACGAAGCCAGAACAATGCTAGTATCAAAATAAAATATAGGCTATAATATTCTGGAATATTGTGGCTTTCTATGTATAAAAGAACTTTTATCCTTTATGCGACTCCACTACATCTCTATAAAATGTATTTTATTTTGACCTCCGATTTAAATAAAATAAAATATATATTCAGTTCCTAGCCAAGCTCTATCTATCCATGGAAACCGCATTAGATTCCGTTTAGTGATTTCAAAGAAGTACGTGAGCAGACAGAGAAAAAAAAATTTTTTCTTATACTAACTTTCTCTTAACCTCCCCTTTCCGTTATTTTTATACATGCCTTCAATATACAGACACACCTCAATTTACTGTTTATATATAGATAACACGATGAGGAAACCTAATAAAATGCCAAAATCAAAAATAGTTTTATTATTATTTCGAAAAAATTATATTGACCATTTGCTTTTTCTGTGACTTTATTAGTTTAAATTTAAAAGTATATATATAAAGCGTATCAAAGCGACCGTTTCTTTGTTGAAAATTGTTAAAAGTTAATTTATATAACTGTATAAAAATCAAATTGCTCACTTCTTTCCATTGATAAATAATATATTAGTTATTGTCTGTATGCGGTTAATATTATATTCATGGTTTTTTATTTATGGGCATATAACAAGGGGCCGATGACATACCTACGTAGGTAGGTATGTCATCGGTCGACCGAAACCGCTAAACTTATACGTATAAGTTTAGCGGTTTCGGTGTTGTTAGTCATCGCATCAGCTCATGTCGAATGACAGAAGAACTACAATCAAATAAAACAAAAATAATCGTCACACATCACCGTCCTAAAATCTCGTCCTACGAATTTCGTCGAATAGCGTCGTGATTAGTCGTAAACATAATCTTATTTCTCATTCGTACGCCCCGCAGAGGTATCGCTCGCTCATCTCTACACACATGCATTAATACATATTGCGGCGCACATTGTTTATTGCGGGCCAATGACGGACGGCGCAGCTAAATTATTATGAAGAGCTAATTTTTTATTGCAATTGAAGAGAAAATAAAATACAATTATTACTTATTGTGTGATAAGGTTTTATATAAGGCAAATGATACTCATTTCAAATTATACAGAATATGTTTTATTGAAACAAATACTTAAACTCGAAACTTAAACTGTCTTGTTTCGTAGGTTAGAATATAACACTTAAAACACGTAATTACACGTTTTTTTTAGAATTAACCTTTCGTACAGAAGGAAGTTTTTCCTCAAGAAGAACGAGCAAAAACTTGAGGCTAGCTTATACACCATTTACATAAAAATGTGAGGATCAATGAGTTTTTAACTTAAGTCAACCAAAAAAGTACTTGGTCTGTACCCTAAATAGCATGTTAAAAGTCTTGGGTTCATGAGAGCGTAAACGCATCGTTGATAACAGTTTTTAACAGCATCAACTCGCACTGAACTAGCGTGAGCCTATAAAATCGAAGACTTTCAATTTCGAACAAGACATGGGAAAGCATTCCTTAAAAAATTCAAAAGTGCAAGCCTCATAGCGGTTACTCCATTTTTACTAAAGAAAGTGTATGTCAGCTCGACGAGATGAATGGAGCTCTCTTTATGAATGATTACAAATTACTTGGTATGGCTTGTTCACTACTCTAAATTCTATATATTAACAAAATATATACTGCAATCGTCATTTTTTTAAACTTAAATAAATTAAAAAAAAATACCGTGGTGTCAAAATTTTACTTAAGCATTGAGAATAAAAGACAGTCACGCTTCGGGTTTCTTATGTTCTTTAGATTAAGATTTAATAAAATAAAAAAAATTTTACTAAAAGACTCGTCAAAATTTTGTTTATTAAATATCAATTAAACTACACCGAATTAGACAGTGAAATTCAATAGGCTTCTATTCAGATGATACTAAAGCGAATGAAAAAAACACTGATCAGTGAAGTATTTCATTCGTTATCGTGACCACATACAGGATCCGAACATACAGACACACGGACGTCCATGAAAAAAATTTTTAAAACAGTTTTAAAATATGTTCTATAACAAAATGTGTTTTAAAGATATTACAGATATTAAAATCAATGATTAATCTTGCCGTTTGAATGCATACATTATTTTACAAGTGCAACATGTAATAAATAAAGACATTTAAAGTTCAAAAATCACTCGTTTTCGTAAGGAGAGTAGACTTACCTCATGCGCTCCGCTTATGAGGCGTGCAAAAGTGTGGTAATAGAAATCTGACACTAACAGCACAAAAATTCCTATAGTTCTTTTGCCACATTATAAGAAATAGTATATTTTCAGCGGAAATGTAATACACCATGAACGGTCTGATGTAATCTAAGTGGTGCGCAAATCTCTTATATTTATTGTTCCTGCTCTATTGTACAATGACGGCTAAACGCCAACGTACATGCATCTAGTATCTAATTCGGTTAGTTGTTCAATGCCATTGACTAGCAATTGTGAGGATAACAAATATCGATTTGTACTAAATACGTATTTATTTACATTAATGTATGAAAATTGTTATTTTACACTGTGTATATCATTTATTTATGCTAAGAAGTGTAGTTTCTTATTTTCCTACATAGTACTGTGCAATGCATGAAACTCGGGCGCTCTGAATTGCCTACGAATAATGCAATGCGCAGGTACGACTTCTTTTTCTCTCCCGCGTTACGCCATTGCAACGCTTTCGTGAAACAGCGGCAGAGTTTGGTGCGTCGTACTGTACATGTGTGCCAATCGATTTATAAAGGCAAAGGCAAAAATATACATTGTCATGAAAGCTTTATATGCGTCGAATCCATTAAAAGTGAATTCATTGCATGGACACTATTAAAAAAATATATTTTGTGTTTTTATCCTTTTTATTAACACGCTTTTATAAGCTTGGGTTGTATCTATGTTTGTATTTATGTATGTAACGGAATTTTTGAGCTTAATTTTCACCAATTTCAGAAGTCTGATTAATTTGAAACTTTGCGTACGAATCAAGAAGCAATGACAATACAATAATTTGATAAGTTTATCTCATTATCCTGATCAGGATCGCCAGTATCGAATAATTTCATCACGTATCGTCTGCGTGAGAGCAAGTGGCTTATTACTGTTACTAAATAAATTATATTATTCTTTTATAATAGAATTTATTAACAGTAATAAACATTATTATTAATTTAACTATTGTTGTTTTGTTAAAAATTACAAATCTTTAACAATCAATCGAACTAAAAAATGAAAAATAAATATAGTTTAAAAAAACTGAAAAACACGCTTTTAAAGCACATCAAACTAAAAAGTGAAAAATAATTCTTAATATAAGCTGAAAAAAACAATGAAGAATGATGAAAAATACTAGTATTATTGCGAAAAAAGGGTGGGTTGTTCTATATACGAAAAATGTGCAGAAAGCGCCCCACGCTTTTACCACAATAATGCTAGTATTTTTCGTCATTGTTCATTATTTTTTTCAGCTCATATTAAGAATTATTTTTCACTTTTTAGTTTGATGTGCTTTAAAAGCATGTTTTTAGTTTTTTAAAACTATATTTTTAATTAATACCTTATGCTGTGAACACTTAACATCCCTTAGAAAGTAATGACCAATGGCTATCCAAATTTGAACCATGATTTCGGAGTCAACATCGACATAGCTACGATCCCGTTAACGACTTTTTTAAGAATAACATTGCTTTACAATGATAGTAAAAGATTTATCGATTATAGTCCAACTAGTTTCCTTATTTTCCAAAAGACGGCAAAATTCGTGTAGAATTCGCGGTGTCAAGCGCACCCGAAACGAGACTGCCCCAACACATCATTGTATCATACATAAATATGAAATAAAATATTATACGATACGTAAATAAAAAAAAAGGATTAAGATATGTTCGTTAAGCTCTCCATTATACTAATGGTACTTGGACCATTTATATTTTGTTTTCTTGTAAGTTTTCTCTCATTACGTAGTAATTAATAATGTAATCTACGCGGGTGAATATTTGTAAGTGTGAATCTATGTCAATAATTTATAACTGTTTATTATTTTCACTGTTTTTAATAATATCGACTGTGACAGAAGGACAGACTCATGGATGATATTATAAGGCGGAACCCTTATCCTTGTAACTCTAATAAATTAAAAATATCCCTTTATATCCCTTTTGATGAAGAGAGAGAGAGAGACGGAGAGAGGAGGATAAAGGAAAACTTGGTGATAATGTATTTTTTTTCTTCGATGTCAAACAACTTATGGATGGCACTTTCATAATTTTCTATTTTTTTCATTCTCCATATATCAAAAACGCCTATCCGAGATTGCAAAACACCTCGACGGGCCTTGCCGAGTCTTAGCTCACCTCAGAAGCTTAGCTACATACAATGTGATTTTAATTATTATTTTTTCAGATTCAACACTTCTTTATTTAATACAACATTTCTATATTCAGTTTAGTAGATAGGACTAATTTAATAATTAACCTACAAACGATGGAGTTGTTCCTTTAAACCAGAAAACGTAGTTTTGATTGGGAAAAAAACCAATCAGGATCGTACGTGATTCGGAAGGCTTAAAATTAGCAAGTAGCACAGGAATAACGAAAAATAATAATACGTTATTACATACATTTAAAGAGGGACCTTTTGCATAGAGAAGAGTTTTTTGCTTCGTCAAACACACTCGTCAACAATACAAAAACTCCAACAACATTTTTTTTTTATAAACAGTAAGAATAAATCTGCATTTAAATTTCTTTCGAAAAATGATTTAGTTATATTTGTTAAAAATTGATTTGAACATTGCCTTTATTAAAAATTTGTATATCCATAAGGAACAGCTTTATTAGTATCAATTATTCTTTTATACTACCAGGACAGTTATGTATTGTACGTAACTGTCTATGTACTACATAAATATTAAATACACTCAAACAGACACAATTTGAAACAGACAAAGAACCAGTTTCAGATGTGAACTTTTTATATTTTCTCAATCGCATCTTAGCTATTATATATTAGCGTTGGATTTATAACATATTAAGCAATATTTCTTCACGATGTGGAAGTATAACATCGAAATCATTTGTTATATCAACTGAAACCCAGACCGTGACGTCGGAAACGTGTTTTCCTGAAAGCGATGTCACTATGTACACTGAAATAGATAAGCGAGACACGAGCGTAGTACGCGTGCGCGGCGGCGGGGGCTCGGCGCCAGTGTCACGCCGCGCACCGACCGCGCCGGGCTATATAAAGCCGACGATTAGGGCGTAGAGGGTCCGCCGGACGCCCGACGATGGGGACCCGGCGAGTGCGTAGCCTGTTCGCCGCGCTGCTGGCCGGCGACCGCTGCCCGCGCCGGCGCTACAGCCAAGTCCGGCCGGTGTACGTCATAGATAACCCAGTGAGTCGTCAGCTGATCGACTCCGTTCCCGTGTCGTTGAACTTCGAAAAGTCTCGAACGTACTTCGATCGTTTCGATGCCGTTTCTTATGTTGAATCGTTGCATTATTCTCTGTTGCAGAAATGGCGCAACTCCGCCCCGACCTTCTATGCAGCTCAATCGATTGATATTAGGTGAGTTGATGATTTGCCTTTCGAACGCGACCCGAAGTCTAGTCTAGCAATGAAACCGGGAGCACAAAGCGAGTCCGTGTCGGCAATTGCACTTCAAACCGCTCCATTTAAATAAACGATCTTTAATGAAAAGCATTTGTCGATCAATAAACGCGAGAATACGCGGCGTCAAGACGCTTCCCTCACCCTTGACATTTAATTTTTGCCGGCGCCTCACGTCTGAGTTAGCTCGTCGATTCGCCGGTTACGCAACCGATTTTCGCCATGGTTTAGAAAATAAAAAAAAAGAAATAATAATTTTTTTCTTATGAAATAGGAGAAAATACAAAAAAAAGATAACACTAATCATTTGTTTAAATATGGTTGTAGTTTCTTAAAGCGAAAAAAATGACAGAGATTCCAAAAATCTGTTAGATATATCAACCGATTACGTTGAGATAAAACTGTTTTCGCCGGAGCAAAGTAAATTAGTTTAAGTACATTTTTACGATGTATCTGATATGTGACTAATTTAGAATAGATAAAGTGCTACCTCCCTGCGAGAAGTTTATTCTCACACTGGTTTCTTATAGCTTAAACATTTATTTAGTCTAATATATGCTGCGTGTTTAATAAGTTAATGAATTGACTTTTTTTTATTTTCGCTGCAAGGAATAGGTTTTACTCGTTCGTCCACGACGTCAACCCAGTGCCGTAAGTACAGTGTGACCGCAAATGCTCGCCAGTTAACATTTTCACATCGTAGTTAATTCTACGCATGCCTGAAAACTATTAGATTAGCTTCGCCCGTAATAACTAAGATAGTGTTCGGTTTTAATTTTACGATTCACATTCGTCGAACGTTGATTTAAGCCGGCGAGCTGGACGTGCGTTGTGTGATTATTAATAGCTTCCTCTGTAGTTTTAAATAAACATAGATTTATTAATCCAGTACTAGAAGTAGAGATTTATTTGTTATGTTGTCTTCTATAAATTTGAATAGTATTAGGTGTTATGGTGGAGTTGTCTTTAATTACGATTTGTTGTCTATGTTTCTTTCCTTACTAAATAGAAACTTGCTCTCTGTTTTGTTTTCAAATTTATTAAAACATTAATAGAACGAATCTCGAATAGCCTTGTTATTATTGATAATTTATGCTGATTTTTATAGAACTGAAACATTATGTCATACTAATAATTATTATTGTCTAGCAATTACATATTATACTATTTTTTTGAAATTAGATTATACTTTTTGCAATAACTCTATTTTTAAATCAAACGTTAAGATATTGATATTCATTTGTTTTATATTTTTCCGTAGTAATTAATTAATTAAGGAACGAAAAAATAAGGAACAAGAAATTTTAAACTATTGAATTATGGTAATTTTCCAAAATTTATATGTATGTAATATGTTCGTCGGTGCGTCTGTTAAAGATCGACTATTTTTTTGTGAATTGGCAGATCGAGCAGATCAATATCATATTCCGATAATATATTTGTTTTGTCGAAATGACGATTTACATCTACCTAGGTTTCCATACATGACACTGTCGTCAAGTTATCAACAAATTCTAAATTTAAGGACCAAAATTATTCATATCCCCAATATACAATATAGATTTAGTGCCAAGAAAAAAAATCAAAATTTTGGCCCGATACGTGGCGCTGTAATGGAGTATTTAACAAATTCTATATTTGCATACAAAAACGACTCATTCAAAATATGTGCGAATTTAGTTCCAAAAAACGAAAACATATAGACTGTACTGGATAGGTGGCCTTGTAATTCAGTTATCAATTTCTATATTTATAAACCGAAACGTTTATATTTTCGCAACATGTTTGTGTGATCAACGAAAAAATTTAAAACCTTGGCAAGATTTGAACAAAATAAAAAAAAAAACTTACGTGGGTTATTTATCGAAAACAGTAGAACAGGCCGGGAAAATGAGTTAGGACAATAAGAGGACGTTGATTACGTGTTTTTTTTTTATTCGGAACCAGGGGAAGGCTTGGTGAAATTAAGTGATTTGTGACAGGAGCCCCCACCTACACCTGAGATTTCGCCTATATTATCTGTACATATAAAAACATTGTAACAGGCTGATGTATGTACATTATAGATATTAAAAAAAATTGATATGGGGTGTCTTTAATACAGCAACAGAAGCCAAAACAATAGTTTTTAGAATTTCTGTCTGTCTCACTGTCTGTATGTTTGTTGCCGCATCACACAAAAACCGCTGAACGGATTTTCATGACGTTTCCACAGTTCGGTAGTTTGGCTTCAACTTAACATCAAAGCCATATTTCATTTAATTAATTTAAATTAAAAAAATATATCAAATAATTCTACTCACTCGAATTCGGTTGGGTAGAATCAGAGATACTACTTGACCTCTCTGTAGTACTGTCTTTCATATAATAAAGAGGTTATTTAAAATAATAAATATGAATAAACGCTACGAGCGCTTCTAAAATAGTCTAAATATTGTAGTCCATGTGGGCGGAGCAGCAGGCAAAAGCTAGTTTTAAATATATGAAACTTTTTTGCCATCTACTATTTGTCTATACCAAACATGTTCGGTATAGAAAAATAATAGAATAATATGTTACAATAGCATATTTTTAACCGACTTCAAAAAAAAAAGGAGGAGGCTCTCAATTCGACGGTTTTTTTGTTTGTTACCTCAGAAATTTGGACTAGATGAACCGATTTCGATGATTCTTTTTTTATTTGAAAGTTGGTGCTTTTCGTCTAGTTCCATTTCAATTTGGTCTAGTTCCGAAAATGGCATCTTTGAGAAAACCATATAAGTCTTAAATTTGCATAAAAAATGAGCGCGACAAATGGACGAATATCTCAATATCACGCAAACAGATTTCGATGATGCTTTTTTATTGAAAAAAGTGTATTTCAAGGGTAGTTTGACGAGAGTTTGGTTAGGTTCTGAGTATGGGATCCATGACAAAGTAACAAAACTTTTCGATTCTTAGGAGCAAATCAACAATACTCAGCGGAATCTTTTATAGGCTATCCGGATATTTGAATCATCTCCTATAACGTTGTTATGGTCAAGTAATTGTCGTAGACGAATATGATGATCAATGGAATCCCTTAACGGTTTACAGTAAGGGTACGATCTACAAGCAGCATGTTTAGTAAGGTCTACGCATATTCAGACAAATTAGTTAGTGTACTTCAGATTCACTAAAACAAAAAATATACAAAATTTTAAAAAAACCGACTTCAAAACAAAAACTATTCCAAAACAAATTAATATGCACTAAAAAGTAAAAAAGTAATTGCTTATTCTTCTACAACTTAATAATCAACTTACTTCATATACTTATCAATATGCAGATACGATCTATGTGTTTACCACGCAAGATGGTAGATGGGTACCTACCCACTTCAAATTTAACTCAACACATACCTATAAATAACAAACAATGATCAAAATACTTTTTTGTATTCTCCTAATTAAAATAAAACAAAAAATATTAGACTACTTAAAAATCAATCAAATTATTACGATAATATAAAGTAGTTACAATTATTGTTATTTTTGGAGTCGGTGTCTATTACTAGGTATATTGTAGTGTTTCCTTGGCTGACACCGATTATTTTTCATTTCAATTTACTTAGGAAAATTTAAAAAAAAATATTTTGATCATTGTTTGTTACTCATAGGTATGTTTGTTAAAAATTTTATTTATTTAAATCTCAAAGTTGACATGAGATTTTCCTAAGGGCTCCTACTTAAGGTTCGGTGAGATCTTGCCGAACGCCTCCTTCTGACCTATGTTGAGGTCATGTAATGAACGTTCTCTGAACGGATATTTACCATCATCACAATCCTTCGAAATATTCATACGGTCAATAAGAAGCGGCAGTAAACAACACTACGTCGACATTCAATTCATAAATTATTTGTACAAAGCTTTGACCCACCGACATATACAATAGTGTGTTTCGAACTCTCATTTCAAATATTTAACTGTTAAAGTTAAAAGCTAAACACATCAAAATACGTCGTTTTAAGCACATAATTGGAAGTTGGCTAAAGTAATTTTAAAGATATTGACATTTATAACACTAATTTAATGTCACAAATACCAATATCTCTTAGATTGCCGATATTTTAACGTGTTTAGTTTTTAACTTTGTATGTTACAGATTCCATTCCATTCAAGTGAGATTATTATTTTGGCCCTTTCCGTCCCACAGGCGCCGCGTTGATATTTAAACCAAATTTCACTGCATCGGAAATTAGTATGTATTGAGGTTAACGTGTTTTTTTTCATTAAAAAAACTTCTGCAATATTTAAGTATACGGGTAACCGTAGTAACCCAAGCACATAAAACGATCACTACGAAGTGTGGCCTTTCAATATAGCACTTGTACTAATTAGCTGAACTAAAATGAAGACATTTAAAATGTTTTTGACATCACCTCTGTAACTGTAGTATCTCAATACTTGGCTCCGAGTTGTTTCGTGATTCAAGTGATCCGGAGCAAAGTAATAGTTTTCTTTGGATAAATATTTTTCTTTACGTACAGCTCAGATTGCTTAAACAGAGAGCTTATAATCAGCTCAATAACCTGACATGTGCACGGACTAGCTCACAAACAACTTTTAACCTATACCAAGAAGAAACGAAGGTTAGTCAATTTAATATCTTTCTTCATTCAAAAAAAAATCTCCGAAATCTTTAATCATAAGGATCCCGATAGGTATAGAGACAACGTGAGCATAAAGCTTAATATTCCTTCTTCATTCCTTCATCTTACAGGAGACCCATGTCCTACGACAGAGTATCATAAGTAAATACAAGTATCTCAAATCCTGAAATTGATAAGCTCACTTTTTTCGAGTCCTTCCAATGTTTTTGTCAAGTTTAATCCCACAAGATGTCGGTTAGTTCAATTAATAATAAAATATCGTGCCAGACAATGATTGAAACTAAAAACTTGCTTTATGTAAACGAATATCGCGTAATTATGAATACAGCAAAAATGTTTCTTCCTGTATTGAAGACGTATTTTTTAACCAGTATATATTATGTTAATTCTTACCTATCTTTATAATACATTAAAATCCTAGTAATCCTATTTCACAATGTAAACGTATTGAGTGTTGATAGATTGCAACAACGTCGTTGCAATTAAATTCTATGTATAAAATCTTACTGTATTTGCCACGTTAATTCCCTTTAAGATGCCAAAATTAAAGAATAAAACCTAAAAACCCCCGAACCATAACTCTCGACTCGCGGTTGGTCGGTCGCACTCTTTAGGCACCGGTGTGCAAATAGACCCGCCCATGAGCACATCGTAGACAACAGAATGACGTCCACAGCTGTTTATGAGCCGGCGCAGTACGCGAGTGCCAAGAGCTGCCTACGTCGCAGACACACCCGTGATCGCGCCCACACTCTACGTAAACAGCCACCTAATTTTAGCTGAGAATCCGTGACGAGTACGTGTTACTTAGTAATAAGCATGTCGAGGTACTAAACGGTAAATCAAGCTACTGACAAGACGCGGTTAAAATGTTAGATAGCTGTTGAGTTTGTTTCGAATATATTACTGAATTCTCAAAAGAAATCGAGCCTAAACAATCAAATATAATAGACTAGTTGAATTGGGTTGATTCTACAGGTATACTACAGGTTAGAAATTAAATAACCTTATGTCACTTCATAAAATAACGTCATAATAGAACAATTACGTATCAAAGTATTATGTCTTTTATAGCTAGTGTAATAGGTATAATAACAATGTTCATCGATATATATGGTACTACCACGAGCATTTCAAGGTTAGAACGAAAGTTTGGTCCCATATGTTTCTCGCTACATTTGACAGGTTAAAATAAAGTGAATTGGCCATTCTGCAAAATTTTGTCTTAGCCATAACTTAGGTTTGCTTGCATCAAGTTGCGTTAAATGCATCCTTGTCCCCCAATTGTATGAATAGTTGATATAGGTTACACACATTTTTAAATGAGATAATTTCATTTTGATACTACCAACGAAATTATGGAGATATCATCTGGCTAGGATTTTATTTTCATTGTGCCTAAACATGTGCCTTTCGCCAAATAAAAGTATTTCAAATTTCTTCCTTAAGGATATATTAAAAACGTTGTATTATTTGTATATATTATATATATCATCACGCTAGCTGTCTGTGTGCGTTTTACCCGAGATTTCTTGCCTGTGATCCTCTCTGTTTGATTATCAAACAAGTAGATAACGCGGTTCCTTATTCATACTTTTCTGTTGCGTGTTGCATACACCAAGCGTGACATTTTTCCATAAACAAAGGTGTATGTATCTCTAAAACATTGATAATACTTGTGCGCTACCGACCAACATAAATATGATTTTAGTATATATAAAAAAGTATCTCTCATTAAAAATTTTCCACGAACAAGAACTAGCTTGCAATTAAGTAAAATGCTCCTAAATTCTAAATAGATTTTTGAATCCCAATTTAATTATATATATGAAACACAAAAATTACTTCGTAAAAAAACGCAAATTCGGAAAAACAATTTTATTTTTCATTTGCACTAAACAAAGAGGCGTTAATGTGTTTATCAGTATAATTTTAAATATTACCTATTTTTGCACTTTCGCGACGCTCTAGAGCTTAACTAGGTAGTGCGTGGCGTGATGTTGATAGTTCTCGCACATTGCGAGTGCACAATGTGGACATAATAAATAAGAGCCGAGATGCAAGATGGTGGTCATGAGCCGCCATATTATCACACTATCCAATTATAATTTATGAAATACATCAAAAGCATTATCAAAAAATCATGGCATTACGAAAGAAATAATGATATATAATTTACTCAATTACGAAAAAATGAAGATGTTTTAGGGAATGGAAGAATTAATTAGCTGAAAAGACTAATAATTAAGTACTTATAATTCGAAATTATAATAATCGCCTCGGTACGTAACACTAACAAAGGTGCTCGTGTTATATCATTGTAGTGTTTGCATGAATTTTTTTTTCTATTTTCTATTTTTTTAATTCAGTTTGTTTTAACTTGTAAACTACTTTGTCTACAATTAAAGGTGAATTTTACTCATAGTACATGTAAGGCATTTTCAGTAGATTTCCATTTGACTCGTAGTTGTGTTTTTTCTTTTATTTTTGTGTATACTTTGTTGATCAATAGAAATTATTTTTTCAATTAATAACTGTCTACAAAAGAAAATTGTCTTCGTGTCTGTTTCAGAGTTCGTGAAGGAACACACAAAAATGCGGACGACGTTTTGTTCGACATGTTCAAGAATGACGACACCGGGCTCCTGCCGGTGGGCAAGTTTTTGGCCGTAAGTGTCCTGGCTACACCACGTTCTTTACGTCGTGACCTTATGTATTTATCTTTGTTTATGTATTTATTTCTGTTAGAGCTGTAACTTCGTATTAACGGAGATATAATTTCTTACGTTTGACATAATGTTAAAAAGTATTTTCTTAAAAGTAAGCCTATTTTCGAAATGGAGTTACTTTAGCAGCCAATCAACGGAGAACATGATTGGCGGCTAAAGTAATAAGTTCAACTGTTTTGATGCACCATTTTCATGTACTCAATGACATCCATTGCTATGTCAAATTAGTATAAATATTATTTTGCCTTCATTTTATTGATGATCATCACTTTTTACATCTTCATTTTCAAAGTTCGCAATCCTGCGTTATCTTCTATATATATATAAAAGTGTAAACTGACTGACTGATATATCAACGCACAGTCCAAATTAGTGTGTCTACAAATTGAAAATTTTGTAGAGAGGTTTCTCTTGTAAAGTAGGGGAGAACTGGTTAAGGATTTATAGAAAATATATCCATAAGGGGGTGAACATAGTGAAATATTGTTGTATGGAAAATCGAAATCGTTGAAACTACAGATGACAAATTTTAGTTACTTATAGAAACAAATAAAGAAATGCATACATTTTTTTTTAACCCTGAAGAGGGTTAAATAAAGGATGTGGTGTTTCATGAAAAATCGAAACCGGTGAAGCTGTTGAGAACAAAATTTATAGTTCAGCTCCTTATTACAAATGAAAAATGTCTTATGAAAAATTGAAACCGCTATGTTTTCTCCGTTTTTTTTGTATATAAACCATTTATTCGGTTGCTAAGAAACTAGTTATATTTTGTACTCGCGAATGAGAAGCTTTCGAAATATAAAACTTAGGTTTATCTTCATATTTCTGTCCTAAAGATTTTAAAAGATTACTTCAGTCATTGAAAGCTACATTATCCCCGAGTAATACAGCTCCAATTTTATTATGGTACTACTAGGATTTGCTGCGTCTTCGTTCAAATCACAACCGTAACTGGTAGCAGAATCAAAATTGCATACAGGACAAGGAATAGAATTGAAAGTCGAGAATGGGAAATAGAGAATGAGATGAAGGTCAAAATCGATTGTGGGATTAAAACTAGAATAAAGAGCGTGACCGGAGTCGGAACGAGAAGCAGTACTGGCGTCAAAATTTAAGGCGAGATGGGGATGAAGAATGTAATCAGAATCTCTTTAGAATGAGACCAGAGTCGGAATCAAAAGCGGGACTGCGATCGGAATCGAGAACGAAAGAAATTGATGTCTAGAGCAAGACCGGGATCAGAATCGAGAACGGGGCAGCCATCGGGATTTTGATTTCGTGATGGGGCTATGTATATAAAATGAAGGAAATCGTTTTATGTCTACTAGGCAGGCGGAGCCACAGGCAAAAGCCAATCTCAATATAAAAATCACTATATATATATTAAGAGTTCTATTAAGCACGTGACTTGCAACAGTACTTAATTACAATACCTAATTATATACATAAATTTAAGTCATAATATATAGTAAATTTAAATAATTGTCTTTTTGTAAAATATTTAGTATTCTTATCATGTTTGTGATTAAATTCTTTTTAGGCCTTAAGAACAACTGGTATCAGAAAGAACGATCCGAGGGTAAAGGAAGTGATGCATAATCTATACAAAGTGCACAAAGAGTCAAACAGCGAAGGCGGTTCACCAGAAACATTGAAATTGGACAAGAAGACTTTTAAAGAAGTCATAGCACCTAACATTGTACTGATAACGAGGGCTTTCCGTAGCCAGTTCGTCATTCCTGATTTTCAAGATTTCATCAAAGACATTGAAGAGATGTATTGGGCAGCCAAGTGCAATATGGATGGAAAATTGGCCAGTTACATCCCACAGCTGGCGCGGGCTAACCAGGAGCACTGGGGTGTCAGCGTATGCACAATAGACGGACAAAGATTTTCAATTGGTTAGTTAACGTATCATCGAAAACTCCTAACGAGAAGTTATTTCAACTTTTACGGTTTATATTGAAGGGCAGACTCAGATGTGGAGACATGAATAGCATGCCCCGTAAACTGTCAATTTACGGTATTATTTTCGCTAATCTCAGATATCACTATAAATTACAAGACGAGGCCTTACTAGAAACGAAATTCTTGGTGAGCCTCCGTTGATATTAAATCCTGGATCAACCCATGGATTACATACATATACTGTATGCAAAAATATATTATGTTAATATTTTTTTGCTAAAAAATATCCTTAGTACGTTACTAACGATTTTTTAATAAAAAATATCTTGTACAGTTCAACCAAGTATTCTTTATTGACAGGTGACGTAACAGTACCCTTCACGCTGCAATCGTGCAGCAAACCCTTGACGTACGCGATGGCCCTGGAGACGCTAGGGCCGGATGTGGTGCACAACTACGTCGGAACGGAACCCAGCGGCCGGAATTTTAACGAATTGGTTTTGGATCACAACAGTGAGTTATTAACACTACAATTGCCGCCATTACTATAGTAATTTTGTTAAATAAAGTGAATGCATATCTAATTAGTCATTACCAAAATATTTCGTTGGATGTAAATTAAAATTTAGTTATTGTTACTTTTCTTATGAGTCAAATGTGCCCGCCGTCTCGGTCTTGCGTGAACGTAGAATAAATCCCTTCATATTTTATATCGGTCAATCTCACTGTCGATTCTGATTAGTTTAAGTAATATCAGCCCCAATTCTGATGTTAGTCCTTCCTTGGGGGAGGGCCAATACCAAATTGTATTTGGTATTTACACATTTTTTTAATATAAAAAGTATTATATATCCTATTTGAAGACATAATTTACCTCTATACAAATTTTGACTACAACTCCCCTAGCCGTTAGCGTATGGTTAAAGAACGAACATCCAAACTAACATACTTTTATACTTAATAGCGGCATAATCAAATGATAAGCGATTTCCGTATCGATCTTGTATTAATTATCTATATATAAACGATATTTTAGATTTGAATCGATTAATTTCTGAGCGTAATACCGAATACTGAAATGAGAGCTTAACTATCACTTGCACGTAAACTTAGTGTTCTAGGACTGCAAGCCTTGCCTTGACAAGTGGCTTTCTATTGTCGTATAAGCTCGTAGAATAGAATGCTAAATGTATAAAATTGACGTCATCTGACGTTTGGTGTTTCGTTAGTTTACGTCAATTCCGAACATTTATCTTCCTATTCTATGAGCGTTTACGACAATAGAAAGCCACTTGTCTAACTCTGCTGATCATGAGAAATGGCGTTTCGTGGGTTCAGTAAAACGTTTTTTATAAATCCAAGCTAATCTTAATTTTTTTACGATCTTTGTGATTGATCTTGAATGCAATAACTAAATTGAAGTCGTAATGTGCCACCTCCACTTTTTTATATATTATATTATAAATAGCCTAATATAAATACCATTATTATAAATACCATTTACAAACGCTTACAAAAGGTAAATCAGAAAGTCCGAGTTCTAGGCACTGGATAGTATGTTCCTTGTCATTGTCAAGAGACATCAGTATGGGTATCGTCTGCAAATAACGTGATCTATTTAACAATCGAAATATGTTTAACATAAAAGCAGTACTTTAGCTTACCTGGATTTTTTTTGCAGTGAAACCACACAATCCAATGATCAACGCCGGAGCGATTTTAGTATGCTCTCTTCTCAAAACGTTAGACAAACCCGAGATGACGCTGGCCGAAAAGTTCGATTACGTGATGTCATTCTTCAGTAGAATGGCTGGAAATGAAGTCCTAGGTTTCAATAACGCTGTATTTTTGTCGGAACGCGAAGCGGCCGACAGGAATTATGCCCTAGGATTCTACATGAGAGAACATAAATGCTATCCTGAAAAGACTAACTTACGCGAATGCATGGACTTCTATTTTCAGGTAAATCAGGCCTATATGAACAATAGAACTGCCATAGATTCCATTCTGTAGATACATGCGAAATAGTTAAACAGCATTACTTGTGTTTGGTACGCAGAAATATTTAGTTTGATTTATTATCACACCTAGATGAAAAATTCGCTTTAATTCCCCGATGTCGGAGAAAAAAGTGCACTTCTCTCCCGACTCACAACCGGGGGATAAGTTCATTTACAGTCTCGTTATAAAACTATCAAAGCTTCTCAAATAAAGTTCAATTTGTACAGAGCGGTAATTGTTTGTTTCAGTGCTGCTCCATGGAAGCCAACTGTGAAATCATGTCTGTGATGGCGGCGACCTTAGCCAACGGCGGCATATGTCCCATCACCGACGAAAAAGTGCTTCGCCCCGACTCCGTCCGGAATGTGTTATCCCTTATGCACAGCTGTGGAATGTACGATTATTCGGGACAGTTCGCTTTCAAAGTGGGATTACCGGCGAAATCCGGGGTCTCTGGCGCTATGCTTATAGTCGTACCCAACGTTATGGGTATTTGTACTTGGTCTCCGCCCTTGGATCCATTAGGGAACAGCTGCAGAGGATTACAGTTTTGTGATGTAGGTATTCTGCCCGCTGTATTGTCTAATACTGAAACGATTTTGTATCAAAAATCTAGGCTACTTCGCAGATATACATAAATTAAATAAAAACTATTTAAACCCTCATTCCTCAAAGGATTTGATAAAACTCTATAAATATTGTTTAAAATAATATGTCAAAACTTGTGGCAATCATTTGTATTTTTTTAGTTAATTTATCTACGGAAGACTGCAGTCGTTTAGGATTTTGATTTAATACGACAATACAGTTTACCAAAAATTGGTTACCTAAAAATATATACTTAATACTGCTTAAGTTTGTAGGTACTCAGTCTACAATATGTGCATAATCTATTACAATGCATAGGTAATCAAACAAGGTAATTTCGACCATGTTTCTTCTCGCATCATTTGCCGCGTCCCCCCTCGATAATGTTGTTAAATTAATTGCAACTGTTTTTCCATATAAGACTTTATTTTCTGCCGTCTTCTCAATATGTTCGTACTGCGTCATACAAATAAATATGTCCTAATTTTGAATTGTTTGTTCCTATTTCAGGACTTGATTCGTAGGTTCAATTTCCACAAGTACGACAATATCAGATACGCTAGTCACAAGAAGGACCCGCGTCGTTACAAATTTGAGTCTACGGGTCTCAGCATCGTGAATCTACTATTCTCGGCCGCTAGTGGCGACCTCAGCGCTTTGAGGAGGTAAACTCACGTTCAAATTTTAAATTAAATTATGATTTATTAAAACACACACACACATATATATATATACATAAGTATTATGAAACCGTTTTTAGGAGTATGATAAAAGTGTGAAATCCAGTTCGGTGAAAGTCGGAAATTATGAAATATTTTGAATAATTCCTTTTCTTTATTTATGTACATGCATGTTACAAATTGCTAACCTGATTGAGAGTCTTCATATTCGAAATTTTTTTCAAAGAAGTAGCAACTTTATTAGTTAGGTAGTTTAAAAAGTATACACCTGAGAATAATAGTGATCTGACAAACAAGTAAAAATCAAGTGAATTTGTAAATTTCATAAAATTATAGATTTACGAGTAATATTTAATGTAGAAAAATTATAGCACCACCAATTATTATTATACACGTAGATAGAGGTTTTTTTTGTATAATGTACTTCTTGAAAACACTAGAAATAAGTATAGTGCTCAAGTTATTTTTTGATAAACATTCAATAAATACCTTGTTATTCAAAATAATTGAATTTTAAGCCCATATATACACAAATATAAAATGGATTTATTACCATTTTCATGGAATTATATACATATATATTTTATATTACAATAATGAGTTATTTCTGATATGTCTGTTATTTATCATCAGGGAGGATTCGAAAGATTCCTTTCTTCCAGTGCCCGTGACAACAAAATAAACTTTGGTATGATGGTCACAAATTTCAGCTTATGATAGTGACGCAAAAATTGTTCTGTACATAAGGCTATTTTATACGTATACTCAGGCTAATCAACTGTTGATTTGCAGTCACTATTTAGCCTAGAATACAGCTAATCTTACTTATATGATTTCATGAAATATTATCATACTTTTTTATAATGTTATGCACTTTATGCAAAAAATCACACACCACAGAATCCATCTTGTTGGAAACACTAGAATTAGTTGTATAGTAAACTGATGCTAAAAATATTAAGCTTAAAAGCTGTCAAATCGTCTCATTTTCATTAGATTTTTCTTGGGATACCTATAATCTATAATTCATCGTATAATTAGGTGAAAGATCCTTAAGCTACATTTTTTTGATTCCTAAGGATGGCCAATTGATTAAATATAAATTTAAAATACATATTTAAAAATGCGTATTTCTTTTTATCCATTTGTCTGAAGTGTAATTCAAAAATCTAAGTAAACCATATCATAAATTCAGTTTGCCGCTAATTAATTGCAGCTCCAATTCACATGTAGCTTAAGGAGTTCAAAAAAAGCCACATTACCAAAGCGATTACAAAATAGATTGCATAATAAAGTACGATTTATTAGGCACCATTTGTCCGGTATGGACATGACGCTGTCGGACTACGACGGGCGTACGGCACTGCATCTGGCGGCGGCGGAGGGGCATCTCGCGTGCGTGGACTTCCTGCTGTCCCAGTGCGGGGTACCTCACGATCCTCGCGACCGCTGGGGCAGCCGTCCTCTCAACGAGGCGGAGACCTTCGGGCACGCCACCGTCGTCCAGTACCTCAAGGAGTGGGAGCGGGCACATCCGCCGGACAAGCCGGCGATCGAGCAGACGCCATCGGCGGCCGACGAAATTCTCGAAGGGAACCCCGACGCCAACGACGCCGTCAAGGATCCCAGCATACAAGAAATCGTCAGCAGGAATGGGGATAAAGTGAAATAAGAACTTGTGTATAGGAAACGAATGTAATTAATCGATCTCATTGTTGTGAAATCTGATGTTAAAAGTAATCTCTATATGTTGTTCCCATAGCTGTTACATATAACAAATTATAAATGTTTATTAGTACAAAATTGATATTCAAAGAATAGTAATTTCTGATATTAATTAAACTTGAACTTTATTATTCAAATCAGTAACAATACAACAAATACATTCCAATTCATCAGCCGTATTCAAACGCAAGAAAGATTAACTTTATTAGCAATGTTCAGTGTAACTCTGTATCTACATGCAATTTTATAGTCAGTCATACAAGACGTCACGATTGTTTGTAAAATTTGGCCATGTTTTACGGTATATAATTTTGCTTCAATTCAATTGTTGGAGCTTCTTTTCTATTTTAATTACCATTACGATTAATATACTAAATAAGTGTATGGGTTCAAAAACCCGATTGACAATAATAACGATGTAAAAAAACCAAGACTTATCATCGTAGGGCATTATAATACATAGTATTTTTATGCTAAAAGTCAATAATCACTAGTAGATAGATATTGGTTATTTACTAGATAAAATTATGATGTGATGTGTGGGTACATAGTTCTAAGAACATGTTTTACTATGTCAATTAAATAAAATTGTAAAAATAATGAGATTGCTTTTATTTTTCTGTGAGGTATCTATAGACGGGTTCATACCATTTGACAAACCACGACGAAAGTTACAGACAAAACCAGTCAGCAGTCTACGATCAGGTAAAACAAAGATACCTAGTCAGCATACATCGCCGTACCAAAATCTCGACCTTCGAGTTTTGTCGTGTAGCCTCGTGATTAGCCGTAAATGTAATTTTTTTCTCTTTCTCAAGCCCAGCATACGTATGGTTTGTTATTCTGTACACGCGTGCAATATTACATTTTGCGGCGCACATTGTTTATTACGTGCCAGTGACGGACGGCTTAGTTAAATTGTTATGAATAACTGATTTTAATGCAACTGAAGAAAAATTAAAATATAATTAATAACTTATTGTGCGATAAGGTTTTATATAAGATGAACAATAATCATTTAAGAGAACCACTTAAAAATAAACTCAAAATTGAAACTATGTTTATTTCATAAGTTATAATATAACACTAGAAATACCTCATCACATGATTTTAGAATTAACCTCTCGTACAGAAGACAGTTTTTCCTCAAGAAGAACGAGTAAAAACTTGATTCTAACTTGTATACAATTTATATAAAAATAACGAAAATTCAATTACACACAATATACAAAGCAGTTAATGTCTATGGGCATTTATCCCTAAAATATATAGAAATTGTATAATACCCTTTCTATAAAGAGTTTGTTTGACAACCTTTTAATTTATACAATTTATACCTTTTAATTTTATATGTGTAAATATACCGCATTGACCGTGCACATGCAGCACTTTAAATGAATTGGTGACTTTTAAGTGCAGGCTCTGTATTCGAAAATGGGGGTAGGTATCACAGATTTTATTTTTATTCTGTTAAGAAATAGGTTATTTGCAGTAGATCACGTCTTTTGGATTATACTCTTTAAGAGTCGAATTTTAGAGTTCTGAGCCAAAATGGCAAAAACGGAACCCTTATAATTTCGTCATGTCCGTCCGTATGTCACAGGCATTTGATTTAAAAATTACAAGACATGTATTGACGAAATTTATAGTATAGGTGTCTTATGTAAGCCGTTACTTAGTTTTGTGGTTAAATAACAAAAATAAACATTTCATGACTCCATACATGTAACAGGAGCTGAAAAAAAATTTTGTTTCAGCAAACATCAACGTGCGGCACATATTTCGACAGTTCTTTCAAAAACGCTTTAAAGTTTAAAAATGCTTTATAAAATTTTCTGATTACGTGAATTATTTGGGAAATAATTGCTCCAAAACTTGAAGAAATTATGTCCCCCCTTTTATTTTCTAAACCATAAATCCAAAAAAATATTTAAAAAATAGCGAAGGTAACGCTTAATAAATACTTTCAACGAAAATTATTTTAGACATGGTCAGATACTGTTTTTGAGTTATACCGAAAAACTATGCTTCTCAACAAAAGGACATAAGTGCCATGAAGATACACTCTTTTAACATTTTAGTTTACATTAGTTTAATAGTAAAAGTCGATACACCTACTTGTTTTTCAAATGATAGGTGACTAAAGCATTTATACCAATTCTGTGCAGTAAACATGGAAAAAATGTCACAACGTTCTTTTTTCGTCTGTAATGCCTTTCTTCGAATAATGAGTATGGTTCGACATGCTTTTGACTAGTTTTTTGACACTACCTTCGATGGTAGCGTGGCCCAGCGGTTTAAGGCGCTAGTTCAAGATACCAGTTTTTTCGGAGGCGTGAGTCGAATCCCACCGCTGCCAGACTTTTTTTCTCTTAACTTCATAAATTTTTTTCAATAATTTTTAACATTTTTTGTATTTTTCGAATAAATATCGGAACAAAACTAAGTATTCACTCATGAAAGGTAATCCCACACGCATTTAAGTTTATCCTGTTCTAAAATCTTTTATAATGCATTTTTTAGAGGCATTTCAATCTAAAGATCGCCTATTTCTACAAATTTGCACCTGAGACTACACTTGAAAAATAAGATCGACCAATAGTGTATTCATGTCAGTTTAGTTTCATAAACAGAAATAAATAGATACACTGAATTTTGTCAATGAGTAGGGAACTCGTAGTTTTGCAATAGTACAAAAAATGTACTACAGTTTATGTTATACGTTCTCGAACTCTTCATTGGCCACCATACAAAATTGCATATTTCTAAACATCAAAACACATTATCTAGTGCACATCAGATAGACGATTTCCGATATGCAATCAGTATACCTTCCGGTGATAAAAACTGTTTTCCTTTGAGTTTTTTACTTTGGGAACAAAATCGCATTGTGACGAATCGGGTAAATTCGAGTTTTCCCACTTCCTTCTTCGGCCGCTGAATTGAACGAATTAAGCACGGTCGAGTAGATCGCGCTGCATTCGTCGAAACATCGGTAGATTTTCGTAATAATAGAGCTTTTATCGTTGAACGTCAGTCGAAGTCTTTCAAATGATTACCCGATTTTAGTCAGAATCGACCTTTGAAATGACACAAAATTAAAGTGCAAAAATGTTCTCGTCGAAAATTCATTCTTCATTGTGTACCTCAGAGTAAAGATAGCATAGAGGAAGCGATATAATAGCAGAAAATTGCAAATCCGTTTGATTCCTTTTTCTTATGACGTCTGTAATGACACAAGAAGTGAAGTAATATCATTGACGAGCACGCCCTTAACTGTGGTTATACACTTTTTATGTTTATAAAAATCTAATGATGTACTTACCAAAAATATTATTGACAATTTTTGCAGTGCTTTTACTATGAATTCATATGAAATTCTTTAACTTTTTAGGTAATGTTTCTGTTTATGGAATCAATCCAAGATTAATACGAACAAAGTTTATGTATAATAAATGTCTGCGTGTTTGCTCGGGCTTATCTCTGAAAAGGCGGAATGCATGATCAAAGAATATTGCTTTGTTCCCATGTTATTCGCCTAAGTACCAAAAGTGACGAAAAATTATAGTCTCCTACATTCCAAATAATTATCATTTACCCCTAAATTCCAATTAGAGTAATAAACACTTAATAATTTAGTTATTATCAAAAAATTATAAGAGTTTTGTGGTCACGTACGGATTAAATTTTTTTTAGAAGTTAATCTATGTATAATTAATCATAACATTAATAACACATACATAATTATTCATTAAGCAATTATCTTAATTATACTCATTTTAAAACATAAGTATCACGTTTTTAAATATTCTCGGAATTTCTATACATTTATATGTCTAAAGATTGCCGTAATATACCACAGCATTTCATATCTGTTCGTTCGTCTGCTTCGCTCTCGAAAGTTAGAGATGTCCCTTGCAGAGAAGTAGACTATCTTCTAGAATACGAAACAGTTTTTATCCAAAAAAAAAGTATAAAATCCGAAAAATCGCAACAATATCTAAGGAAGGATCAAGATCAGTATTTGAGTAAGATTCCTGGGCTCGAGACATAAATTGTTTTCTGAAGGTCAAAATTTGAGGCATTTTGTACTTAGTGTATGCACTGTAAACGCCTGCTTAAATGTTGACTGGATGGCCAATTTCCAGGTACCAGGTGAGAAAGATGTGTAAAAACAGGATTCACTTCACTTATATTCTGATGGCTGATTTTTATATATATTGTTGAAATACATTGAAAAAAGATTTTCAACATTGCCAGACGCTTCCCGCCGGCCATAACTTTCGCTAGACGTTTTAAAGCTACCAAAAACTAATTTAATTTTACCTACATTCTGAAACTTGATCTTCATATAATGTTACCTAAGGGATAATTTAAAAACTACCTATATCTGATCAGCCAGACAAATTGTAAGGGCCAAACATCACCTCACAAAAAAAAAACACTTAGTCATCGCGAGGGTATTAGTTAAAATACTTACCGATTTTGATATAATTTATTTACGATATATATTTGAGGAATTAGAATATTTTTTGAAGTAATCAATTCTGTCCAATAAAATTGTACTAATTAATTGTGACAAGTTTAGAAAATAACAAATATATTATGGTTTTTTCTTATAAAAAATATTGTAATATTTTATAATTGGCACAGCTACTACATTCTTACAGACTCAATATTATACGTTACGTGCGAAGTGTTTGCTGGAGAAAGTACATTCAAGCGTTCGCGGTAGAAGAAATAGGAAGATTATCTTATTGGATAAATTTTGTGTGGAACTTCAGTACAATTACCAATGGTTAGATAAAATGGTTAATATAAGATACAGTTTGTTTCAGTATAAGTTTTGCAAATTATTGATGTACATATAAATTAAACATCATTAGGATCTTTCCCTACATCCTAAAAGCAAATTATGATTTTGTACAAAATATAGGAATTTGCTGGTTTTTTATTAAGAAGAACTATTTAAACATATTTGTAAAATTTAAAAGTAATTATTATAATTGACAACATGTTACAGACCACCAAAAAGTTACTCTTGTATTCCTACAGACATTTTCATATTTTTGAAACTTACGTATTCAATAATATTTTGTATCAGTTCTGACTGAAAGTTGTACCCAGGTTAGTCTTTCAGTACCAGGGGGTTCTACATGTGCAAATTGCACTCTAATACAAAACATCTTGATGTTCTTGGGGATCTGATAGGTAGTTTATTGTATATCGTGAACACCATGGAAAGCACGACAAATTGTTAAAAACCAAAACCACCAACTGGAAAATACTCTCGATTGCAATATTTACACATATGACCAAATTAAATACAACAGCAACATAAACTGTGACTAGTAGAACATAACTTTTTAATTTAACTGTGTACTAAACAAGTCCAAGAAGTCCATTTGACATTTTTAAGTGTAAATGCTGATTTAGAGTCATGTATCAGTCGTTGACATGTGAATGATAACTATTTAAATAGACAAATATAAGTGAGGCAGTTTCGCAGAGGGTAATAGAAGCGTACGTCGGCCATCCATGCGTGTAGTTTTTGCTGGCATTTTTAATTTATTTTAGTTCATTGTGTAAAATGAAGAAGGGACTATATCACAAATATAATAGAAAGTGATTTTTAATTTTTTTGTCTGGCTGTTCACGCACATTTCTGAAATCACTCAACGATTTTAAAGTACATAATTTTCACAGGTAGATTGAGTTTGACTTGGAGCAGAACATAGACTATATAAATTTAATAGGAAATCAGGCTAAAACTTGCTCTTGTTTAATAGTCTAGCCTGAAAAATTATAATTAATAATTACTAGCATTCAAGGCCTATAGATGTCACAAAAAGATACAAAAACCTACACTTGAGTCTTGACCTTTTAGACTTATTAAAGAATATAAAAGAGTAGGGAAGGAGGGAAGAGGAAGTTGACCACCAAATGAGGGAAGAGGTTGAGATGCGATGAAAACTTTTATATTAGACGAGATTGTACTATGTGATATGATTAATATGGGAGCAGTTAACTCATAATTTTTACATATTATGCACTAAATATATATTTTGTATTTAATATATATTGTTAAAAAAGTATATATGCAATTTTCAGAGAAAAGTTATCATATTCCTATTGCAAACTCAAAAGACACTAAGTAAAGCTCTATTGCTCAGATACTGATATTAAAACCAGCCACTTAAAATCAGTACGTCTGAAGTGTTTTGAAAAGAACTTGATACATGCAAAATAAAAAACTGCTTGTTTTCTCCACATATTTTTTGTTGTGAAATGTAACAAATGATTTCATATAACTCAAAAGAAGGCACTTCAAGCCCAAAAAAAGATATAAATTATTTGACTGCATATATATGTTTGAGTACTCAAAAGAGTGAAATATAAATATAATGAATGAAAGGTATTTATTTTGTTGCAAACACTAGGCTTCCTTTTCATTTTATATATATAAATATGAATGTGTCATGGATGCATGTAACATCTCTACCATGCAGTTGTGAGATGGATCTCAGTAAAATTTGGAGGCCCATAATATGGCATAAAAACCAAACAATCGAAACAAAGGCGGATTTAGTAGACTTATTACTTTACCACATGTGTGATTTTTTGTGATATGCAAATGATAATTTCAAGCGATTGTTGTAAATTACAAGACAAGTGTTATTAAGGCCCTAAAATGTGCTTTAGGTTCAACTTCTTTAGTTATTGAGCTGAGTAGACTTTTCATTTTATTTTAACATCAGTATTTATAAAGAAAAATTAAGAGTGAGACAATATCAAGTTCAAGATTGGATTGACATAAAATATATATAAATTTAATTAACTGTTCACATACATGGCTACATACAAAAATTAATATCTGTTATACATATGTGTAACTTAGGATCATATTAAAAACCATTATAAAATAATATTTCTAAGTTTATTAACATTTATTTATACTTTATCTAATTAGTTTCCATTGCTTGTTTCTCTGGTGAAGAAATTAAACCTAATAATTTGCAATCGGCTTCAAGTAGAGTGAGATCTGTACTAGACCCGAGAAAACGTGAAGATAATTCAAGATCTTTAATCTGTAGCCGGACTCTTGCACCTCTTACATATTCTTCGCCTCTTGTAGTTGGCCGTTGACATACACAATGAAACTTCCACCCAAAATCAATATAAAGGTCATCTTGAACAATGTGAAAAATTTTTCCAATAACTATTTTATTTTCTGGATCACCAAGCTTGAAAAAAATAGAATTGAATTAAAATTCCTCTTTATATAAACACTTATACTATAAAATTGGTCTATCTTGTGAAGGCAGCCCCAGATCTAGAGGGGGACAAAACAGGACACCCGCCCTGGGCGGTAGGATCAGGGGGCACCAAAGCCATTATTATTGTACTAAGGTTGGTTGAAAAAAAAACTTGCTTCACAAAGCGCCTAGCAATCAGCACATGTTCTATCAATTAATCACTTGCTTTTAAGATGCTCAATCGCTTGAACACATTTTAAGCATTCATTGTGAAATGCACTGTATGCAGCTGCAGTATAGTAGATTGTTGACAACATTTAATAATGGCAGGTATTTTAATTTATGTAATTAACTATTAATTTACAAATAATTAATTATGAATTATATTTTAAAAAATGTATTTGATTTTTCTTTTCTTCCATTTTTTTTTGGATTTGGTTCAAAAATAAAATAATACATTATTAGAAAAAAATAAGAAAAAATTATTTAATTATCTAAATTAATGATTATATAGGATTAAAACTTTACCTATTAACTTTGAAGAAAACAAAAATTAATAGTATAACTTTTGACCGCTCAAAAGATACTGGCTGCTTTTTTTGATATTGTTGTAATTTTTTTTATGTTACACATGAAAAATATTATAAATGAAAAAAAAGTCAATATCTCAATTTTTTCAATTTTCTTAAAAAACGGATTATAATGTTTGACTTATTTTCTTCAAAATTAATTTTTTTACTCTTCAGAGTAAAACAAATTAAAAAAAAATTACGAATTCGATTATATGTGATCTACAAAAATTTTTTTTAAGAAATTTTCCCAAAAAATTGTCTTCTTTCCAAAATTTATTTAAAACAAAAATTCTAAAACACATTTCAATAAAAAAATAGAAAAATAAATTATTTTTTCAAATTAAATTTCTTTGAATAAAAAACAAATGAAAAAATATTAGCTAATAGGTAATGAAATCTATAAATATATTAAAGGATTCTTATTGTCCCGATCATAAAACATTCCATTCATTATATATTGGTAACTTTTTTTTAACAGTTTATTTCAGATACTGGAGAGAGGAAATGCCACTATCACGTTTTGTCCCCGTTCGAAAAAATCATAGATCTGGGGCTGTATGAAGGCTCAAATACCTTTATAATTACTGCGTTATTGAAGTTTTATCTAAAATATCTTTAATTTAAATTCTATGAATCTATCCAAAGTAAAATATATAAAGCAAATAATTGTAATACTTACATCGACGAATTTTGAATTTCGTAACAATGTGGCAAATGTCTGATTTTCTTGAGTCGGTTCGGTTTCGAGTAAACTACTCTGTTTTTGAAAAGCCTTTGCAAAACCTCCTAATTTATCAGTTTGATCTGAAACAATTGTTTTCGTATTTTGTTCACCATTTTGGTTTGATGTAAATCTTGGTAATTGAAATATACCACATTGCCTGTAGTTGATTAAAATTTTTCTAAATAACATTTCAATGGCAAATCAAAAAGTCTATCATGAAATCAATTTAAATTAATAATGAATAGCATTCACACGGTCAGTATTTTAAATAACCTAACATATCAATCAAAGTAAATGTCAATATCAATCTATCATCAATGTCATCAACCTGATAAAATGGAAAAATACGCTCCATAAAACTAATCTTCAATACAATAAAATAAATTAAGTAGAATAATAGTTTAGTAATTCTGTGTGTAATGGTCTATAAAATTATGTTAAAGAATGTGATAATGACTTTGTCTATTGTGTTGTTATCCTTTAGAAGTAAATTTTAATGAACGCATGAAATAACTTTTTTTTGTAATCGGGAATGAGAAACTGTACACATGTTTGTTATTTTCAATAAATTAGACATAATTTATCATACCAAAATTATCAGTTTTGGAATTAAATACATGTTTGTCAAAATAAGAGTTTTTAGGTTTTAATATATGATGTAATAAGGAATGATTTTAATATGCTTATTAAAATATTGTAGCCATGAAACTTTTAATGTCAAAATTCCACACGCGACAAGGTTGTCCATTTTTGTGATTAATATGTAATTACATATTGTTTGTCCGATGCTCGTTGTTAATGAAGTAATAAAATGACAGAAGATCAAGATGCAAAGGATTCACAGTCCGATTCAGGTGGCAAGATTTTTACAAATAAAACGAAGGAGAAGAAAACGCGGGCCCATCGCCCTTTTACAAAAGTAATCCCATTCTATTACTAATTGTACTATTACTACTAAATTGCACAATTTTATTTTAATCTAAATTTAATTTTTGTTTCAGATCATACTTCGACGATTGCCTCCTACTATGACTGAGGAAGGGTTCTTAGAACAAGTTTCGCCAATTCCTGAACATGATTATTTCTATTTTTCCAAACCTGATTCGTCTTTGGGCACTGCTAGCTATTCGAGAGCTTATATAAATTTTGTTAATGTTGACGATATTTATCTATTTCGTGATAAATTTGATGGATATGTTTTTGTTGACGAAAAAGGTAGATTTGCAGTATTTACCAATTTGTAATGTTAATTTATTTATCAAAGTAACTTTCAAATAACAAGAACTAAATTATCTAAAAATATTTATTAAAACTAATACAGGAATTATATCAATTTACCTTCTTTAGGATTATTTAATTTTTTGTAGGTGTTGAATATGTAGGCATAGTGGAATATGCACCATTTCAAAGGATTCCCAAGAAAAAGAAAAAAAGAGATCCCAAAATTGGAACTATAGAAAGTGATCCAATATATCAAGAATTTGTGGAAAGTCTTAAAGAGCAAGATAATGACACTCAGCCTAAATTAGAATACTCTTATCCCGTAAATGATGGTATTTCTTTTTTCTTATGCCTGAATTGAATTTTTTTATTTGTTATTGTTTGGAATTGGTCTTGTTAATTAATTTTACATTATTCATATGAAAAATAGTTAAATGTATTTTTTGGTCAGTAACCATTTTATTCCAGTATTTTTATTAGAATATGTTTTTGATGTGATCTACCTTGTGATCGATTAAACAATCTTCTTTTAAATTCATTTTTTGTCAGCAAATGAAAAAAAAGTGGTTTCTACACCTTTGCTTGAGTTTTTGGCCGCACGTAAAACAGATAAAAGAAGTAGAGATGAACGCAGACGTAGAGAAAATGACAAGAGAAAAATGAGAATTGAAAGAAAATCAAAGGATGGAACAATAAAGGTAACAATAAGATAGCTTTAGTATTATTCTAGTAAACTCTAAATCAAGTCTTTTCAATGTGTTTTCTTAGTTTATGAGTTATAATAGTTGTAAAATTTAAAAATACAACAGTCTCGTTTATAGTGAAGAATTTTATAAATTTCTGTTTATTTAGATATCTGCATTATTTTTATTTGGTTATGGCATCAATACACATTTATTATTAGATTACATTTACTGAGAAAACACTCTTCTATTTATTAGATAGCTCAATAAATTTTAGCTTTTTGATTGTTGTACAAGATATTTTATGGTTTTCTTGGAAGTCTGCTTTGCTGATTGACATATAAAAATAATAAATTCCAAGGTTTACTCTGTTTTTGGTTTTATTATTGATCAAAATTTCATCTATACAAAATTGAATCATATTAATCACATACTGAAAGTTTCATAAAAGACCTTAAATTTGATATGTGCTTTTGACACATGTGATGATTGTGATATATTTACTGCTAAAATGAAATCCACATTGACAAATATTGAAAAAGCAGTTCTACAAGGTGAATATGATGCTCATATTAATGAATTGGAAAATAGATATGAATTAAAACACATGGATATCCAGAGGTCAAAAAAATAACCCCAAAGTGAAGGTAGTATGAACTTGCAGAAGTGTTTTATGACTCTTCTTACCTATGACCTTAGGTTTTCTATAAAAGAAAACTGTGGACATCGAACTTTACAATATTTGATGCTTCTGACTCTTCTGCTCATTCCATGATATGGGATGAAAGTAAAAGTGCCCATGATGACAATGAAATGGCATCTGTTTTGCTTAAATGGTTTTCAAGAAATGCACAGAATATTGAAGAATTGTCCATATAATCAAAATTAAAACAAACCTAATCATTCCATTTTACTGGATTTTCTTTCAAAGTATCCTTAAATTAAAATCATTAATCAAAAATTTCTACTTAAAGGACATCTCCAATGAAGACAAATACTGTTCATAGTTTAATTAAAAGAAAACATGTGTCACTGCTGGAAGTTCTAACACTTTGGGATTGGCAGCAATTAATTAAATAGTGCGCCAACAAGTATACAGTTTACAACATGAAACTGCAAGATTTTTTAAATTTCAAATCTATTGCACGACATGCACAGCCACCTCTCACACATGCTCCATTTTATCTAGGAAAGTAGACTTGAGCAAAGAACCTGTACTTGTTTCAAATGCATTTATAAGTGAGACAGGGGAAATAGGATAGTTGTACTTTAAAACAAGGATTGATGCTTATTTTAGAATTGTGGATCACAGACGGAATATTAGAAAAAATGGTATTGAGTTACCTAGTAATTTCTGAGACTGGCAAATCAATTTCTATTAAAAAGTACAATGATTTAAATGCACTTTTTTATTTCTTACCAACATATCACGATTTTTACAAGTATTTATTCAATACAAATAGTAGTGTTGATTATCTAGTGAAGGAGATATTTATTTTTTTTTCTTTACTCTTATAAGACAATAAGTTTAATATTGAGAATAAAAGATTTAGAAATATTATTTCGCTTGATTCATAAGTATTACTCCTCCTTATGTACCAATTAAAGTAGAATTAGAAAACATTATTTTTACAGGAAAATTATTTTAATTAAAAGTATACTACACTAAGTCCATTAAAACATAATAATAATAACTAATAAAAATTACTTTTCGCAATTTTAAAATTTTTATCATAACATAAATTTACTTTACAAAAATGAAATAATTTATTGAACTATAAAAATATCCAAGTAATTGCATCAAAAAAATGCCCATTTCTTGATTTCTCATAATGTTACTTAATGTGACATAGTGTCTTATACTTCCGAAATACAGACATGATTAATAATTATTTTATATTTTTATGGGTAGATTTTGTAATTTTCAGGGATTTTATTGAACATGCACACACAGCCTCCTCAATGAATTTGGGGCTTTATGTAGTCGATTAATACGTAATCAGTTTATTTTTCTTTCTTGTATTGAATTTATGTATAGACTGATTGATATATGGACCCCATTGAAGCTATCCACAGTAACTCCAAGAATACAGTGCCATCTACAAATTCTAATTTCTCATTACATAATAGAATGATGCCAGATCCATGGTTTACTTTTGGAAATGCAAATTTTACACATTTTGATTTCTTGGTATTGAAAAGGAGTTTATTTACAGTTAACCATTTTTCAATTTTGATGATAATGGATAGAAATGTTGTGATATGTCTAAATTAAAATAACAAAAACACTTTCAACTATCAGTTGTCTATTTTATTACATATATTATGCACACAATTTATCTACATTTTATGTCAGATGAAATGAGATTCCATACCAATATGTTTGCCTATTTGCTGGCTGAAATATGAAGCCAAAATAATGGACCATACCAAGATTTACAGTACACATCTTTTAAGCTCATAATAAGTTTACTTTAAATTCTGGGAGGAATGTGGTAACGTTGAGTCAAAAGAGAAGAATCCCACTCAACTATGATCGGTCTGGCACTAGAGAATTAGCATAGAAATGATTGGTGTATGTATATTTGTATATAAATGTATGTATGGGGTTAAATGAAATTCAATCATTAATGTGTATAAATAAATGTTTTATTGTTACTATATTTCATTACTATAATGAATATTCACATTAAAATGATTTTACCATTCAAAGTTTGTTTTGTATTAGGTTTTTAGCATTACAATTTTATGCTTCCTACTTTAATTCAGTTTGCTTCTATTTAAACATTTATGTGATATTTTTTTAAATTTGTTAAATCATTTTTATGAGTTGTAATTTTCTTTGTATCCACTTTAGGAAGAAGATTTTGTAGATAATGAAGTGAAGAAAATTAAACCACGTGAATGGGAAAAAGACAAAACATCACCAAAAGCCAAAGACGATTTAAACAAAAGTTTGGATAGTAAAGAAAGTACAGTTTTCGAATCTAAGACCTATAAAGATCATAGAAAGTTTGGGCTCAACAGGAAAAGTGACATTGACAAAAAAGATGGTACTAAAGAAGAGGATGATTTCGAAAAAGGTTACAAAAAGGAGAAAAAGGATCCTAGAGAAAAACTTAAGGAGATTCCAAAAGAACAAAAAAGCAAAAAATATAGTGACATTAGAAAAGAAAGATTGAAACAAATTGAGATAATAAAGTCTGATCGACCTTCAAGTATTACTAAACTTCTCTCATCTCAAAGCACAGAGAAAAATTCTGATAGTAAGAAGAATTTGAATCATGACAATATTAAACCATTTACTCAGTTACCACAAGTTAAAACTGATGACTTGAGTAAAGTTATAGAAGAAATGGATAGGAAAATGAAACTAGAGGATCAAATTTCCTTTGACTCCAAAGCGATTAATGAGATTAAAACTGTAGAAGACACAACAAATTCAACAATGATAGAAGCACTTGATAGTGCAATAATAACTGCTAAAATTAGAAGTAACAGCTTAGAATCTGGAGAAATGAGTCCAAAGGATGATGATCGACTAAGAAGACAGAAATCATTAGATGATAGGTCTACTGATAGAGAAGGGTCTGTAGAGAAAGACAAAGGTGATAGTGCTGATCGTCGTGCAGAAAGAAGAATCAGAAACAAGGTCTGTTTTAACATTGTGATATAGCTAAGTTTAAATTGGCAATATTATATGTGATATAATGTATTCCTCTTAGACCTTTTATTATGTATAACTGAGGAGGTTACCCATTATAAAAATGGTAACATCTGACTAGAATTAAAGTCGATACAGGGCAATGGTCAGTCATGTTTAAAATATTTAACATTTGTAGGTCTTATTTTAATGAAGATTTTATTTTACAGTTAAGTTACCTGGATTATCATACTAAATACTAAAACAGGACTTTTGGAGAATGAAATAAGAATAACAAAAATTAGGCCACTAAGTGGATAGTTTTTAAAGAAAAAGCTTTTATTAATTATTCAAATGATTTTAGATTTTAAAAATGGATACTACAGAAATTGTGTAGGCTTGTGCCCCATAGTAATTTAGTAATTTTCCTTTAATATACTATAAACATATATATATCTTATTGTTGTTCGTATTGGCTTTGCATAGAATGAAGATTTTTAGCATGTTGTCAATATCTTGATTATAACATAGGGTTGAAGGAGCTACTGAAGTTGTATAAAATGAAATAAACGAGACAGGATTTCCTTATTACACTAAATCTAAAATATAGAATATCATTGTGATTGACATCCAATATGTTCTCAAATATTTATGCAGTTACTATTTATGTAAACCAATAAGTGTACACTCATGACATGCTTGGGAGTTGGATATGCAAAAATACTGAAATAGGTGTTTTTTTTTTTCATTAAATTTTCAATAGTCATAGGCACAATTATAGTCACAAGATTCAAAAAACGAGGTGCCTATTCATATATTTTTTCTTTTTTTATACGTTACTGGTTAAATTTCTTTTCAATAGTTATCTATTATATTAGAAGGCTTTGTCCAAAATTTCAAGTTTTTCAAACCAAATGGCTTGGTTTGTATTCTGATAATCAGTCAAGCAGGACATGTATTTCTATAGATATAATAATTATGTTTTAAATTTGTTTATATGTAACTCGTCAACTCGATGTTTAGATATATTTTTTCTATTTAGTCATTTGGGTATCCAAATTCAAATTTTATTAATAATTTTCATCACTGTGTACCATATTTTCATAGTACAGGAAACATTTTTTAATTGTAGGTATTTTTTGGAATACCATTTTTTATCAGAATGTTTTGAAAATGTCCAAAATTATTGCAGGATCGTCCTAGCCTTGTAATTTATCAACCTGGGATGGGAAAGTTCAGTAAGCAGCGTTTAGCAAAGGAAAAAGAGTCACAAGTGAATACTAAATCTGTTAGTGAAGCCGACAAAGACACCTGAATAAGTGGAGAACTATCCGACTTTTGGACAACGTTTGACTGGGACTCCAGAAGCTGGCATTCTACTATGTCACCACAGCCGCTGTCGAAGAGGGCACATTGAATAGCCAACGTAAGAAAGCAATGCTTTCTGTGAAGAAAAGTTGTTCATTTCATATATACTTATATTTTGTTTTGAGAAATGATTTTGGTGTTTTTCTTTTTCAATATCAGAACCATCAATATTGTTGGGTAGATGTAACAATTAATTTTCAGTTTGTGACGATTTTGTTTCAAACTTTATTTACTTTCATTTAAATGTATGACAGTTGTATGAAATAAAATGAATTGGTATATTTTTAAATCTATTCTGGATGTTTTATTTATATCTATTTATAAATTCATAATTTTCACAGTTTATAGCAAGAATTAGCATTATTACAAATAACGCACTATAATTAACAACACTCAAATGTAGGAAAAAATATTAAGACTACTATCGAAACACAGTCAATTTTGCATTTGCTTTTATTGATGTATAAGTATGGAAAAGATGTATTTTTATTATAATATTATGGCGAAAAAGGACGCTGGATTACTTTCAGTAAAACAGATAGTAACTATGAAGTGCGTATACATCTGTTGATAGGATTATTCTTAAGTATATTATTTCATGAATTATAGATTTATTAAATTTTACGGATGAAAGATTCAGAATTTTATCCATTCAAAACGATCGTTAATGTCCTAATTTTAATCGTATCGATTGTTTTCGTGTCGGCGGCCAACCGCCGGGCGCATCGAAAGCCGTATGCGTATCCCCGCCGCGAAAGGGAATAAGAACTACTCTCCTCGTGTCGTTAGACATATATAGGGCCTGTGATAACGCGTGGTGGCCCACCATCAAAAGCCGGCTTGCCAGAAAAGATGCCCAAGAAATCTGTACCACCGAGTGGATTCGTATCTCTGAAATCGCCGAACTATGCGAGAGTGACTAGCGAAAAGCAGATAACTGAGAATCAATAGGCGGGGGAATTCGGTCTCGGCAGCCACCGCGAGCACACGTGTGTCACGTTATGTCTCGTAGCCGGCGACGCCGCCGCCAGACCATTGCGCGCACATCTGGAGGTCATTTTTAAACAGAATTCGCAGACCCGCACCTTTTTTTGTGAAACTGGGTGTGAAATGTAAAATCCGTCTTGGAACATGACTTGAAAGTGTATAAATATTAGAAAATTATGGACTGCGAGGACCCCGGGGGTCTAACCTCCGAGATCCACTAAAACAAGCGAAACGAACAACAGCAAATGGAAAAAGTATAATAAGAACAATTAGCAACATGTTCTCGAAAAACAACAGCGAAAGTTCGTACAACCCCAACGATATTGACACAGACCTGTTAGAACTAAGTGCACACAACTGCTTACTTAAAGACGAAGTAAAGAAAGTGAAAATGAACTTAAATGAGTTCAACAAAAATATTACACAATGCTAGGAGTGTGAACAACGCTTCCAAATAGACGCCCACCTATGGGGCACTAACCAGATGAACACGGTGAAAATTCAGTGAAGATATGCGTAGAAAGCTTTCTCATAAAGACGGCTACCAGTATGGTGCCAAAATTCGAAAATGATATCTTAAAGATCGAAACCACAGTAACAAGATACACAGTTTCACTGGAAACCGGAGTGAGTAACTTTCGAGCTTGCGTAGATAGTAAAATAAAAAAAGTATTAATCACCTTGCCGATAGATGCCTTCACATGAGAAGAGTAGTTCGTCTGTAAGTGCGGCAAAAATTAATGTATACTAATAAGAACTACGGTAGAAGATTCAAACCCGACCCAAACTATTAAAAATAGTAAGAAAACGTAAAACCGTAAGAACGGAACGACAAATAATACCGTCGAAACATCTAGAATATGGAGCTCGCCAAATATGGGCGTTGGTTTTCAAGCGCAAGTACACGCGTACCGGTCAATTTCAGAACCGGTAAACGACACGTGTGCGCCGCCTGCCGATTGGACAGCTCTCCGCCTCACCTTGGGAGAACGAGGCAGCGAACGAGTGCTTACGCTTGTGAACAACACCGTCCAAGGCCACACAGCCGCGGCGCGCACCAAAGTGATTGAAATAGCACAGAATTCGACTGCTACAAGTAATATTCAACGCGCGGAAAACCAAACGGAGAATGGCATAAACAAAACATATAACATACCAAAAGGAAACAGATTCGACGTGACATAAAACGATAATAGAGAAACAAAAAGGTAACATACGGGGACAGACAACTATACAGCGCCCATACAAAAAAGCACACAGATCCTTAACTTAATAATTAGGGACGAAAAAATAATAAAAGACTCTCAGACTAATAAGAGAAGTGACATAAAAAAACATCTCAACGCTCAGTGTAGTTAATGGTCAAATAAAAATTAACCCCGTAAACTCAACAGCCCGCGAAGACATCCTCACAAAAATCTAAGCCCTCGACGAATATGCGTCTCTAAGAACAACAACGAGACAGAACATTTACCACTGAAATTAAACGAAAAGATGGACTACAGAAACAAGCTAAAACAAATTAAATGGCAAGTGAGACACTGCAGCCCCAACCCACAACGAGAGGTACATACCCTCTACAACAAAGCCAAAAAGAAAGTGCCCCAAGCACTGAAGTAATACACCGAAAACGGATAGTTAGACCAAGAAGGGCTAGTTAGATAAATTTCAGGACTCTAACGACAAGAGATGGCAAATATGGCGCATCCAACGCAACATAAAAAAAAAACCAATCATAAAACCACCAAACATAACGGGCTGCAACACAGAAAAAGAAATAATCGACTCACTGTCCGAGGCAGCAATACTAAAAGAGGGAATGATTGCAAAGGAAGATGAGGGCACAGAAAAACCGACCCCATTCCAACCACTCGACCTAACATCAAAACATGAAGTCAAAACAGCACTGAGCAGATTCAAAAACAAAAAGGCCACTGGCCCAGATGGAATCAAGGCAGATGCCCTGAAATTTTTGAGAGAGAAGTCTTCACCGACGCATTTGTGCTTCTCGCTAATTTTTTGCTAATTTATTGCCCATAGGTTACTTCCTTAAGAGATTGAAAGCTGACCCTTGCGTCCTCCTGTATAAAGCCGGCAAAGATCATTGTCAGGCATCGTCGTACCGTCAGATCACGCTGCTCAACGTAATGAGCAAAGTATGCGAGCAACTTATCTTGAGACGACCTACCACCACGGTAGAAATGCTGCAACCGCCGTCCGAACACAGATTCATGAGAGCCAGAGGCACAGCGTCTCAGATCCTTCGCACAGGCAAAATAATCACAGATGCACTGTGGCCAACGGCGACAGTGTCTCCATGATATCAACAGACCTCTCAAAAATCTTTGACTCGATAAATCACAGGGGCCTGACTAAAGAGCTATAAGACAAAAATGTACCTAACAACATTAAAACTATCTCGCAGACAGACAACTGCAAGGCAGATTTAAAACAACCGAAACAAAAGGAAAACTGAAACCTCACGGCGTTTCATAAGGATCGATCCTGGGACTGGTGATATTGTGTACCTGTATGTGCAAGACATCTAGAACATGCACGACAGAATTAAGGAACTCAAACTCTCACAGTACGCGCACGACGTCTGCATACTTAACAGAGCTACAAACCCCGACCACGCAACTATGCGATTGGAATGGGCAGCAGAAGCCATCATCAACTATTACACGAAATGGTGGTCCAAGTGCAACATAGAGAAAATCGATGCATCAAGTTCTCCAAGAAAAACAAATGCCGCCCGGCAGTAAAACTGAAACACCTAATGTTGCTATACCAGAAACATCAAGTACCTTGGCGTAATTCTTGACAAGTGCATGAGACTGAACCAATATACCGAAAAAATAGTAGAATCTGAAACAAGTCAGAGAAGCCCACGACCTGATAATCGGATACTATGTGAAAACAGACCTAGAAATCAAACTCGCCATAATACAAGCCTGCATGTTGCCGCTATTAGACTACGGAGTGGTCCAACTACTATCAAGATACTGCGCCACAAACCTGAGCAAAATTGAAAGACAATACAGGTTGGCACTCAAAAGTGCCGCGCAACTACTGAAAAGAATATCCACAGAAGCACTATGGGAAATGGTGGACATAGAAGCCTGGCACCTACGCGCTGAGCATCTAAATTAAATGATGTTGCACAACATCACCCAACTGGAAATATAAGACCTCGAATCTCCCGGAGACGCCTATCTGGCGCACATAGAATTTAATCCTTTTAGAACAAATTATAAAATCGACGAAATTGTCGATTTTATGATTTGTTCTAAAAAGAAAACTATTCTAAAAAAGAAAATTGCAAACGTTGACCCACCGGTAACACAAGAGCTGCACGCCCTCTTAGGATAGAATAGTTAGGGTTAATAAATAAGTATCCAACAACAAATTAAATCGTAATATTTTTATTGTATAAATTTATTATGAATAAGTGAAATACAGCAAACACAGAACCATCTAGTACACAAGTTAGCTGACTCACTCTCACACGGTTTACCGGCTGCGAAGACACTAGTGTAAAACACAAGTAGGCAAATAAATATCTTTTCTGATTCTGATTGTAATCAATAGGTGGACCGACCTTTTTGAATGTCATTCTTGATTCACTGCCCGACAAACTACCCGACGAAGAAGTCCATTAACAAGCGTTCGCGAACGATGTGGTTCTGGGTTTCCTTAGCAGATCGATCGGATCTCTGCAGGAGAGAGTCAACAGTGTGCTACAGGTCGTCGTACGATGGGGGGATCGTAACAAGCGCAAATTTGCGCCTCAAAAAACGAAAATGATTCTCTACGAGGAAGCTGAAGTACGATCTCTCCATTATACGAATGGCCGGCAAACCGTTCGAGTTTGCGAACGAACTGCAGCTACTAGGCCTAACGTTCAAGACGCATGTGGCTGCCAAATATAGAAGAATGACAGACATCTATAAGCAGCTGGCGTGCGCTGCGAAGGTCACATGGGGTGTCAACCCCGAAATCATTAAGACCATCTACGTTGCCGTCATAGAGCTTATCGTGCTATACCCTGCAAGTGCGTAATCCCCGGCAGTGTATCAGGCACTTGTGAACAGTTGTGGAATGTTCCTGCTCAACAGGAAGCGACTAGACACGTTGCAATAGAGATTTGCAAAGAAATTTATAAATCGTATCGCGCGGTATCTCTTAACGCTGCTCTAACACTGTCCAGCCTGGTCCCTCTGGTATTAAGACTATCAATCTGCCACTCTATACAAACACAAAAGGAAACTCTCGAACGACTACCTCACGCCGGGACGAGAGTTCGAAATGGGGGTGAGTTACTTAGAGCAACCCCATCCCTCTCACTGCAAAGAGTCACATAGAGCCTCTAGAAGACGCGAACCTGGAAATTGTCCAAAAGATCGTTGGCTCACATGTGTACAACGATGACAGCAAAATAGAAGGCAAGGCAGGCGCTGCGTTAACTTGGTTGGAGAAAGGTGAAGAAGTTATAAATCTCACCGTTAGTCCAGACCCCTCCTGTACGGTTTTCCATATATATATCTAACACACATAGACACGGACACAGACACGAACATGGACATGGACGCGGACACACAGAGACACACGCACACACAAACACACATACTCACACTTACACACACACACACACACACACACACACACATACATACACAGACTCGCACACACATACACACACTGAGAGAGAAAGGGCGGGAGGGAGGTTGAGAGTGAGAGAGAAGGGGCTACATTCGGAGTTGTAAGCGCTGCATAAAGTAATATTACTGGTTAAGTCCAGAACAGAGCCGAAAGTCAGCGTGTTAAGCAATTCCAAATCTTCCCTAGAACTGTTAATGGACAGCAAGGCATAATATTCGCTAGCTAAGTCCATTAGAGAGAACATAAAGGAGATTAGAGCGGAGGGCCGAGAGGTACGATTATTCTGCCTAAAGGCTTACATAGGCACGACAGGAAACGAAAGAGCTGACGAACTAGCTAAAATGGCGGCTGTGGCTTAGTTTGTCGAATGGCAGGAGAGATATCAATTGTGAAAAAAATACACCAGTGAAGTCATTAGACAGTTCTTCCCAAACGTGGAAGAAGCGTACCGCGGCGTAAGTAGCAGTAGATTGCAACCCACATAGGTATAAGCCCTGATGGGTCATGGTTAGATAGCTTCATACCTGCAAAGGTTTCATTTTAATGACTATCTTAGCTGCGAGTGCGACGCATAATTTGAAAAAACCGTGTGGCACATACTACTGAAGTGCCTTCATTGTTTTGCAGCTCGCTTTTATTTTGAACATAAAATAGAAAAAGGTTTGACCTAGGAAGTAGTACCCTATATCATGGTTGATTCCACAAAAAGGCTACTGTTTCTCGAATACGTGAAAGTCATATTTCGCATTGCTACCAAAAGTAACAGTAGTCCTCTGGCTTAATAACGCATATAAATCCCCAATCAAACACAAAACGCAAACCAAACCCGGGAACAAGCGCTTCTAGAAGGACCTACCGAATCGATCCAGGCCATCCCAACAACAATCAGAACAAAAGAAGAAATTATGAAGTACGGGCAAGGAAAAGGTTAGGACTTAGACCGATGGCTCTTTTTATGGATTGCAATACCGAAAGACTCGGAATAAGTTTCTACTGCACAACGGGATCTCGTTCAATGTTAATATCTCCCGAACTAGCATTTCTCTTAAACGACAGCACTTTCAAAATGAGCATGAAGCGCGAAATCTTGATGCACTATCCTTAGTAAAATTTAGAGATAAGAACTGCAGAGTAATCAGGATAAAAAATAAAACGATCCTGCTATTCTCCTGGTTGAAAAACATACCTTTCTCACAGGCATGCTCATTACTGTCATCTTTGGGGGGCCCGAGTGTGAAGTGGGTGATCATACCTCGCACTATAAGTGTAGATGTGTTGTTGGTGTCCTTCGCGACCGGAGAACGTGTGGACCAACTAGGATACATTAATGAATCCGAGGTCCACGAGGTTGTGGTGTATGAGAATCGAGGTTAAAACCTAAACTACCTCCTGAAACGCGTCCCAACAGATATTGTCAATATAGTAAACTCCTAGGGACATCCAATACCAAGAAAAGGTTGTTCCGAACGTCTCTAGCAGGCGGAGCTGGAGGAGAGCAGGCAGAGAACTCACAAAGTAAACTCCTAGTCAAATGGACGCATCCGTGCATTTCTGGGAGCACCAGTAAGAGCCACAAAAAGCTTTCTCGGGACAAATCACTCGCAGGGAGCAGGTAAATCCCAAACGAAGAGGTAGAAGTCCATAGTGCCAATAGACCCCGAAACCAAGCCAACAAAAGTCTAAAAAGGGGAGGTCGACCCATCGGCTCCAGTTCCTGTAAGGTGAATACAATACCACGTGAACGCGTTCTCAAAATTCATAGCGATTACCTCAGCAACACTGAAAATACACAAAGACACGTTCGAGGGGATGTTACGATTAACTGCCAAGATAAAGGTGAGCAACTGCTGACGGCTACGCTTGAAGATGCCAAGGCCGTCATATATAACAACAACTCTCGAACAACCTTGAAAAGAAAAATGAGTACTATACATATGGCAATCTCTGACGACGGTGCGACAAATGACTTGCTGATCCTTTATGAGGAACAGACGCACCGTACGTAAAGACCAAAATATATTACCTCCTCGTATGACTCGTTAGTGATCACGTGTCAATGCACATGGGTTGCGCTGGATGAACGAATCCTGGAGATGGAAAAATTGTCACCAGACCTAAAGTTTCGAGCGATGCCCAGGAAGACTGAGAGGACTCGATATAATATCGGTTAATAGAGTCTCAGGCTGTGGTAAAACAACACAGGTCGTGAAGCGCTTCGAAACGAGGAAGGACGTTGTCATCACCACAATACTAAAAGCAGCTAGAGACCTCAGAGAAAAGCTTGCGAGATGACTGGGAACCAACAGAAACAGCAAAGTGAAAACAATGGTGTCGGTCTTGGGGAATGGCTTCCGGGGACCGAAGAGCTGCAATAGACTGATCGTAGATGAAGCTCGCGTGAGCCAATTTGAAGGCATTTTTATGGCTTGCGACACGGCTTACGGGTGCAAAAGAGGTCCTTCTGATAGGTGATATTAACAAACAATCTTTCAGCGACAGGCTGAACCTTTTTGAAATGCAGGACATTCGTTGAAACCTGGTGGTGACGGTCACGAAGGAACTGCTTTGGACCTACAGGAACCCTATGGATGTAGCACATGTCCTTAACGAGGTATACAGTGGCATTTACTCATCAATGAATCAGGTCCGGTCATTGCAGCTGGAGAGCTACAGTGATGCGAACATCCCCAAAGATCTTCCAAACACACTGTATCGAACATATACACAGGTAGAGAAGGAATCCCTTATCGCCCAGGGATTCGAAAAGGGAGAAGGGACATGTGTCCTGACTATCCATGAAACACAAGGACTGACGTCCGCAGGAACCGTTATCGTACGAACCACGGCGAAAAAAATTACACGACAGTGTATCACATGCGGTGGTGGCGATAACACGCCACACCGCCAGTTGTGTGTACTACACGGATGACGTTGAAGACGCAATCAGCAGATTCATTATATTAGCCGTGGCTGCCAGCGAAAACAAAAGAAAGAACGAAAATGCAAAAATGGTCATTCGAAATAAGGACAAGACAATTATGAACGTCCTCACAGAAAATAGGAAACAGTATACAAACGATGCGGACTTCTGACGCCGCGCGCCGCTCTAGCCGAAAAACAGACATTGTATCCTTTTGTCCCATGTTACATAAATATACATATTTGAAAAGAAATGTTAGTGTTGTGTAAACAATGAGTATTTACTATTGACAAAATTAAAAAAAAATAATAGGAAAAGATGAAATACTTAAAACAATCACTTTAATTGTAAATATGACAAATCTAATGTAGCAATTAAGTAGTAATTAAGACTTATCGTCATAGTAAAAAATATGTCCCATCGAACACTTAGTGTTTTGACTCGTGGTGGCGGGGAAACCGGATCACTCAACTCCCTCGAGTATGGTCGAGTTGGGCGATAGCCGCCTCAACGTTAACTCTGTGAGTACGTGCAGCGAAGCGGGACCAAGATCGGGTAAAAGAAAAGAAAAAATAAAAAAGAAGAGTTAAATAATAATAAGTATGTGTAAGTAGAATTAATAGGAAAGTAAAGCTGTATACAGGATGGAATTGATCATGCATCTTTTCACAAATATTCATAATCCTATAAAAAAAAAATCTATCATTGAAAATAAGATTTTAAATAATAAAAAATAATATACAGAGAAAACCCCAAGAAAAGTTCGACCAGACGGTGCACACTTGCCACGCTCATACGCCGCGCACCCTGTGCCCCGCGCCGCGCCCGGACACGTGATGAATGGGCTATGTGATGTATTATTTTCAAAGAATTTATCCAGTCACTTACCTATAACGATAAACAGCACGCAAAATTACTGGTGTACTCGCACGTTGTTGAATGTCAGGGTAAGTTTCATGAAAAAAGTTTTAGAGCCGAGCGATGTCACTTCTGCAAATTCCCCAACAATAAATCATGTTTGCATATTTGATAGCAGTGAAAGGCATTGTTATTAAATACTTAAGTATTAATCACACGCAATCCTAGTTTCAAAATTGTCAATTTCGTAAACGTAACACTTTATAACGTAATATCTAAACTTCTAAAGCCGCGCGTCGGGTCGTTAACCGCGCGTTCTCCCCATCCATCTACTTGCTACGAGTACACACTGCGCCGCCCACACGCCCGTCGCATGCGACCGTCGCATGACAGGTTTGGACGCATCGTATTACTTACCGCTAGGGCTGTATATTGTACGATAACACATTTATGTTCTGAGCTATTTTCCTTGGAAACGGCTACTTGGCTATGGTTTCTTTACCAAAGTCGTTTTAAAAAAGAAGGAGATTATGAATATTTGTGGAAAGACATATGATCGATTTCATATGGTATATTATAAATAAGTGGTGCTGAATGAATAATGCTCTTATTAACTATTAAACAATATATAAAAAATTATAATATTAAGCAATATATAAAAAAAAAGACTAAGATAAAAAAGGTATAGATTACTTGTCTGTAAATGTAATATACTTTAGAAAGAAAAAATCCCAGCCGCGACGTCGGTTGGTCACTCGGCCGGCGGACGTCGTGGTGAACATTTGTGTCTTGAAGCCCGCGAAGCATGCTATGGCAAGGCGATGACGTTTGAGTTGCAACGGTCGATTTTGTAGTTCATAGTTTCAACCAACGTGCAATAGTTCTTTTCAGAACTACTTTCCTTGTTTCGTACATACGTTGTAGTTAGCCATAGTCTGTTAGCATTGGCATTTGTTGATGACTACCAAGAATAAAGCTTATCTGTAACTTAGTCCCTCAAATTGAAATAGTAATTTGAATGGGCTCATGAGAATGTAAGGAACGTGAACTGTTTGTCAACTTGCAATCCGTATGAGGATGACGACCTTAGTACGTTCCTCAGTACTTTGATTTTGAATTAAATTTATTATATGTCTCCAATTTCTCTCTCTAGTGTTACCTTTTTTAATTATTTTTAATGTATTTTTTTATATAAAAAAAACATTTATTGCTTTATAACTAAGGGGATTGAATACGACTTTATGTATCTTCAAGTATATGAGGGCAATAGAAGCTAAAACAAAACATTTTTTTAGAATTTTTTGTCTGTTTGTTTATTCGTGCATCATGCAATAATTATTGTATGAATGCTGTTTTCACAGGTGTGTTTCACAGATGTGTACTAGAGGTAAGACTTTATAATAATAAAGGATATTTTACCTTGATATATTGTCTAGAAACCGTGTTATAGGTATACAAAACTCTTTTAAACTGAAAATAAGATATTATCCTTCTAAATTTGGCATCTGTATGATATTACAATTCATAATATTCTCTCATAATATTCATCAGACGATACAAAAGATTTAAGATTTCATTCTATTTCCATGCGGACGGAGCTACAAGCAAAATTGTAGTATAATAAATATATTTCGACTTTGCCGTGGAAATATGATAATTTCCCAAGGGAAAATATTTTTTCATTAATTTTCAGAGAATAGTATATAGGTACATGCTCTACATGATATGTAAAACCTACTATCCAAAATTTTGCTGGTAGTAGCTCACGTTAATTTTGTCATGTAGTACCATCTGCTGTTACGAACGTTACAATAAATCTACCGATATATCGGCTCTACATCCAATACCATAGCAACAATGAAATTACCTCACATAACGCCATAATGTAATATTTAGTAATTTTTTTCTGTAAAATCGGTTTTTCTCAGGAAATACACCTATATTGTTACCCGACTGCGTGGTGCAAAGATGGGTAATGCGTTTATCATCTTATATATTATGTATTTATCTATATTCGTTCCTTTATGCCGCTCTAGAGAGCAAACGTGTGGCCCAGTTTTGATGATTCTTACGTCAATTAGTTTGTTTTATTCTTGTGAATGTTACTAGACATGGCAGTAATCAAAATTAAATATGGCGACAGCCAGACGTCATGTTATAAAAAAGAAAAATAAAAGTCAATGAATTATGTAAGTATATCAAGTGGAGTATCATTGAATAAATCTTTGAAAAACATCAAGTTTATAAAATAATTTTTGATTTTGAATTACTGTTTAGGTATTATAACGTTTTAAACTTGGGTAGCAACCATTCCCACTTAAATTTTTAAAACTTTTAATAAATGTGTGATAAAGTTCGTATAATCGTCTTATTAACGTGAAAATAATGATTAAAAAACCAGAATAACAGCCTAAAATACAAGATTGCTGTAGTAATGAAAAAAAAAACCGGCCAAGAGTGTGTTGGACTACTTTATATTCAGTATAGAGTTCCGAAGTCATTCCTAAAAACAAATGCACTACAGATGAAAAAATTACGTTGTTGCACGTTTTTAATGTTTCGCGCACCTAATAGGTGTTAGCACTTTAGGTACCTATAACCAGAGAAACAAGTAGGTACTATTAGACTAGTGTAAATAAAGTGCACTAGCAAAAGAACATAGCTTTATGGCACTTACGTCCTATTATTGAGAAGCGCAGATTTTCAGCGATAACTCAAAAACGGTATATTCCATCATGTTCTAAATAACTTTCGTTGAAAGTATTTATTAAGCTTTTTCTTTGTATTTTTTTTTACTATATTCGCACATACAGTTTAAAAAGAAAGAAAGGGACACAATTTTTGCTACATTCGGAGCGACTATTTCCGAAAATATTCAATTAATCAAAAAATTAAAAATAATTTAGAAACCTTTAAATGTTTTTAAAAGAACTGTCGGAATATGTGTCACACGTTGATGTTTGTTGAAAAAATTTTTTTCGGCGTGTGTTACATGTATGGAGAGCCCCTCCTAGAAATATTTCTTTTTGTTATTTAACTATTAAACTAAGGACCATCTTATACGAGACATCTATACTCCGAATTCCATCAATACGCGTCTTTTAGTTTTTGAATAAACTGCTTCTGACATACGAACGGACGGACGGACATGACAAAACTATCAGGGTCCATTTTTGCCGTTTTGACCCGGAACCCTAAAAATATCATACCATGCTGAGTGTCATATCGCGTAAGTCTTTCAAAAGCTATACTATATTTCCTAAAGCATTTCGCATCAATAACCTCTGTTTAAGAATTATACAACTTGAATTCATAATTTACTACATTCTGCCCGCATGGAAATTCCTTCATCTTATATACAGTACGAACCCCGTCGCTACTCTGTTCTCGATTCTGATCCGGATCCTGTCTTCAATACAAATTTATTTCACTCGCGGTCCCGACCGCGGCCTCGATTTCGGCCCTGCCCGGCTTTGCTCCTAAATAGATTTCGATTCCTTTCGCTCTCGATCTCGATCCCGCTCTCAGTTACGATTTTCGCCCTCATTTCGATTCCATTCACGATCGAGAGGACGACTGTCGAGATAAAAGGGACCGGAGATCGACCATGGTCCCTTTCTTAATTTTGACTTTTGTCCGGTTCTCGATTTCGATCCTTTCTGGTTTTGCCTTTTGAATCCGTCATCGTCTCGCTTGAAACTTCGATTCCGCTAGCCGCTAGGGAGCAAGTGCTGGTTTTTTCATAGAATTATAATAATTTATTATATAATATCAATCCTGCAAGCTAATGAATTCATTCTTGTCCGAAATTCACAACGACCGATGAAAAATTTTCGTAGATAAAAAATGTGACATAAACGATTATTACATTTTTATACATAAGATACTGATGTATTAATATCAATATGTCCATAAAATAAATTATCACGATTATTATAACAAGATACGACGTCGTCGCCGCTAATGACGAGAAAGCAATATTGTTTATTGTTAAAACGGAACTAAAAAGTAGTAAATAAACGATTATTTTAAAAGTTAACTTCAGAGATGGAAATAAGATTATGTCAAAAATCATCCAAATAAATATGACATATATTTACAATCGGAGGCATCACATTCATGTTTTCTCACTTTCTGAGACTCTTGCTAAGTACATGTATATCTCCGACTGTAAATATTTTTCATATTTAATTGGATGTTTTTAATACATAACCTTCTTTTCACGTTTTAAGTTCACTTTTCACGCAAACGAGTTTTTAAATTATTTTTTATAATAAAGCTGCATGTTCAGATTCAGAAGCGAAATCACGATCGTAATAGAGAGCAAGTCAAATTGGCATCGATAGCAGAACTGGGATCAGAATTGGGAACGGGACAGCTAACGGCATCAGGAGTGAGAGCGTGATCGGTTGATATACAAGATGAAGGGATTCATTCTAGTTATGTCCACGCGGGCGGCAGCTAGTACGAGAATAAGGCCATGCTGGATCTGAATATCCTGTCGTGTTATGTACAGGGCAATGCACGAATCTTTGCCGCTCTGAAATGAAATGAAAGCATCTCATTGGCGTAGAATAGAAACGCGGGGGTGAAGGAGGGATCGGGGATGCGCATCGCATTATTCGCAGGCAGTTGAGAGCGGCAAACATTAGTGCGTCGTACTGTACGACGAATCTGAAGTGTACTCACTGCCCACCCGCATCTCGTCCTTCGTGGTTCTTGTTTTTAGGCGTATTTATTGACAGACCTTTAAGAAGGTATTATTATGTGTGTATGATACACTAATAATAGTTATATACAGTATCCATGCTCTCGGAATAAACTACGATCTGTATTTGTTATAGAAATATGTTGCTCCAATACAGATTGTAGTAGGTACACATACAAAGTCATTTAGTATCGAAAATAGTTTACTAGCGACAGGCCACACGGGCCCTGTCGCGAGTGACGGAATTGTCTTAATAAGACAATTACTTTATATGTGTAATAAACTTCATTAAATATTTATCTTAAAATAACATTTTAAGATAAATAATTGATGAACTTTATTAGATATTGTATCTCGGAAATGTTTTTAACAGTCGTGATGAAAAAACAAAAGAGTCAAACACAGCAAATGGCATTAAAATTGATTAATTTAGCAGAATAGTTCCTCAAAAATTTTTAAAAAGTATTTTCAGTATAACATTAAAGTGGTCGGATTGATTTATATAATTATGTCACATTTTAACTTTAAAAACTATATCAAATACTGAAAATGTGCGAGAGATATCATTGTCGAGAAATTTTAAAATAAGAATATTTAAAGTGACTTTTAAAATTTTATAAAATCTTACTATTTTAAAATTTTGTGCTTGAAAAACTGCATTAAATGCCGCGAACGGAATCAAATTTGGTTGACTAGTTTGTGAGATATATATGTTGAAAAAATTTTAATTAATTTTCAATGTCGAATAAATTTATATCTTCGGCAACACAAGAATATAGTGGTATAATGCTTAGATTGATTTCCTTATAGTGCAGTGTCATTTGATCCTACGTTCTGTGTTAACAACAGTTTGGTGTTTACATTGTTACGCACATAACTACAAAGGCAGCTTAGAAATAATGAACAGTGTGTAGGTAACATTTTTATTTCCATGTAAAAATAAACTCGAAGACAAGAATTAACCATTTAATTGTATAATCACAGAAATTTTGGAGCATAATTCGTTATGCACAGTAACGTTTTAATTTACATAGTAGGTATGTTATAAATATAGCATCATCAAAATAATGTAAATAACCTAATTAGTTTGAATTTAATAACTTTAGGCAATAAGTTAATATAAAGCAAATTAGATTTTTGTGTATTAAATATAATTATAGAAATATTCACAAAAACATCTAGCATTTTTAGTGATTTACTGAGATCTAAATTACTTCTTAATTACATTTAAAATAATTAATTTACTTATGAAATAGGCAGTTAGTATTTACGTACATATTCAAAAAATTTCAAATACAATTTGGGAATCACACAACATATTTTTTTTATTATATATTGAGAACGTCAACCTTTCATACAAACCACAATAAAATTATCATACGTCTGTCTAATATGTTTTCAACAAATCGAAAACTATATATATGATTCGTATGATGTAGTTCCAACACAGAAAACGAGTTTAACGCATTTGTAAATATAAAATCTTGTTGAAACAGACAGTCTGAAAATGGTTGGTGGACATTGTACCATCTGTTAACGCAAAAGGCACAAAACATATGTGTAATATAATCGACTTCCCGATCGTCATGAAGGTTATTAGTAATTTTTCGTTTACATATCATTCGAAGTTTAGGTATCCACCTATATTTCTATTGTTATATGAGTACAAATAAGACTACAAGTTATCCTTTCTTGCGTTAGTTTATCTTTGGTGTACATTTATCGTATAAAAATTTTATATGTCCAATGAAATCATTTTACATTCAGAAGAATCTCTTTAGAATAGTTCTCGTTGTTCGACGGCGTAGTTGATTTCTTTTTGATCGCCCTCTTGGTTTGTGCAACGTTACTTCGATGCATCAAATACAAAATCAGTATGAACCCGACCAGGAATCCAGCCAGACCGCCGCAGATCGTCAGCCATGTTTGTCTTGACGTTCTCCCATTGCGTCCCTGATGACGTACAATAAAAAAAAGTTCAGAATAGTGTAGGTGAATATTTTAAAAATATCCATTTGTAAAGTGTCGCGTATGTTAATGGAATTAAAATATAGAAAAATTCATGGCTGTCATTATAAAAGCTCCCAAAACAACCGGTCGCATTTCCAATGGCTACCTAGTTATTTAGGGTCGTATTAATAAAGCTCACTCAAGTGTGGCGTTTCATCATGAGAGTGGAAAGAACAATAACAATAAAAACAGTTACATAAAATAATATAATATATATCTCGCTCCCACGTTACTTCTTGAGATGGCGCATCGTTTGAGTGACGTTTACTAATACGACCCTTAGTAATCGTGTTTTCGGTTCCAACGCTAATTTCGTAAATTCTATCTTTGAAGAAAGAAAGAATGTATAGAATAAACCTGTAATTTAAATTCAATTATACTACAAATTATGGTTTGATCTATGTGTTTGTACATTTGAACAGGTGAAGCAAAACACCTCTTGTGAAAAAAAATGTTTATTTTATGAATACTTGTAGATAATAAAGCCTAGCATATCATAAAAACAAGTGTCATGTGTGAGTCAGTAGCCTTTGCCCGTCTGAACATAAAATTATTTTCTTCGTCTTTTATGTCCATACCATCCCAGTCCTATTTACGTTTTCTATTCTAATTCCAATTCAACTCCTGCTTCGATTCCCGTTCCATTTTATGGTTGTCAAGCACAAGCTTTATTAATGTTGATTCCGTACTATTCCTGTTTACGATTGTAATGTTTATGTATCTTTACGATTCCGAAATCTCTCAGGCATCTATCGGAATTTCAATAAATAGCCGATAACTGGAAACCGCCACTCATTGAAAATTACTGAACCTTTGTAAAAATTTCTGTAATAAGTCGAACATAACGCATAAAGAGCTCGAATGATTGAGTTTGCAATCGTGACTATAAGTGACACAAAGGCTAACATTGATTTTATACATAATTATAAATGCAATATGTATTATGCACAGTACTATATAATATTACTCATCGACTGTCCGATAAAAAAAATGCCTACAATTACACTAAAAATATTAAATATATCGTGTAGCCCATTAGGTCCTTTCGTTGTAGAAATATAAGAAGTACTCTAGGCTCAGCAGTGGAAGTCTTACGCTAACAGCAAGCGGCACAAAGAGTATATCAACCGTGGTTACAATTATTGTCGTTATAGTATCACTGACAACAAATGATTAGAAAGTTCCAGAAAGGTATATCACTAACAAGGAATGTAGGACGCATTTTTGAAATCTGATATTTTTTTTTTCAATGTAGTGTGGAGAGTTGTGCCATGTTTTATTTTGTGAGACGAGATCAGTTCAATATTTTTCATTATTACGAACAGTATATATAATACATTTCAAAAACTGTGTCGATGTGTGACCTTGGTAATATTTATAAATGTCCGTTTAAACAGTTGGCTGTGAAAACAAACAGCTCGTAAGAGATACAATGAAATGAGCACATAACCACGTACTTAAGAAGCGTACAGTAATCTTGGAAGGTTTTGAAGTTCTTTTACTGCTTCGTTGTCTACTTATGAGATGTCAAAGTCGTTTTTGAGAAAATAAAACAAATTACAAATTAATATTTGTATAATTTTAGTCCACAAAGCTAACAATTATCCTTGCATACTTATGTATAATTGTTTAACCTTTTCGTTAAATGTTGAATTAAGCCATTTAGATATGCTTGAATTAGGTATTCAGTTGAATACTGGCGTCTATGTAAAGGACTAGCCAATCTAGCCATTCAATTGCCCATTTAAACGATCAGGTGGTGACATATATACACGCACTTTTAAGTGTTGATTTAAATCTTTCATGCCTATATCAGGTCACACACAGAAAGTTAGGTTATAAAAAAATCGATAATTAGCATATCGTCATTTTTCAGTTTTATAGCTACTTTTAAACAAGGTTGTAGATATTAGATCCAACCTGAGTAAATCCTTATAATTTCAAGTTCGTCATAATTTACAAAAACAAACAAACAGGGGAACGGAAAATTAACTAAAAGGGACAAAAATGAAAAAAGCCAATTATGACCAAACGATCTATTTTTTTGTAATCCTCGATCGCTTAGTGGCATTTTAATTTTAGTGATGTTTAGCAAATACCATTATGTGCCCCTTTTATCCATTGTTAGGGTAGGAAAAGCCATAGAAAGTAGAAACTATTCTAGACAAAATCTGTTTTATCTAAAATAAGGATTTTCTTATGTATTAGAAAGAAACTCTGGATTCTCTTAATGTATTGTACTATTATAATTTGTAATTATAATTGCAATTAATAAATCACAGGTATTAATGTTGTATAAGTTTTATCGGAAGCCAATAAAAAGTAGCTTACCTCGATGTATCGTGCTTTACAAGCGCTGTATGTGGTATTTATTGTCTCTGGAACTATTGCGGGACAATTGCCAAATTCTGAAAAGGAATTAAAATATTTTTATGCAAGATTGATATTTAATTATTGTTTTCCTCTTTAGGATTTTGTCAATAAATTAGTGTTTTATAGTGCTCCTTGGCCTTCTCTATATAACACCAATAAAGACATTTACTTTGATCTTTTCTACCACTCAAAGGGAGAAAGCAGGTGATCACTATGCGGTCTTTCGAATAATTTTGATGTTTTTTATTCCAATTTTCGGCAATAACTTATTTATATGGAATACAGTATCGTGAAACATTTTGCGAGTTGCACATTATTCGTCAAAACAGGCGCAATTCGATCATCCGTACCTTCGATCTTAATCAAACCAGTTAGATATTGTTATAAACTAAATTAAGTTCATAAGAATCTTACAATATTAGCAAACTACGAAGTAAGTTTTGTTATTGAATTTAAAGAAAAGTGATAATACAATCCCATTTGTCCCATTTCTAGGAGTTAAATGATACATAAATCGAACATTTCGAGTTTAAATATACAAGTGTTGGTCACCATTCGCCCCACCCCTACATTGCCATTAAATGGTTTATGAACAACTTTTAAAAAACACACTTCTATTTGTCCAAAAAAAGCTTATTGTGGTTATTAACATTTTAATAACCGTTTAAAATTCGCATTATTAGTAGTGGGGGAATCATTTTTTGCCAAATAGCATTATTGCGGTAGATGGGAGTATATTTTCGCCATTCAGTGTAGTTTGTATCTGAGCTGTCGCTCGAATAGAATATTCAGTATATGTTTTACATTGAACTCCTCAATCTGAATCCGAATTCGATCCTGCTCCCAATCTCACTCTTATAAGTGCCCAGTCACTTTCCCGAGGTTCGTTATAGACTAACGACATTGCAACAACGATAAAATCCATTAGTTGTTCATATATTTCGAGTATTGTACTATAACTATCTGTTGACTATCACTTAATTTAACATTGGTGTAGGTAATTAAAAGGTGTGGTGGTCTAGAGCATACGGCATGGGTAAAACCGAAAGTAGAGTGAGTAACCGCGCTGAATAATAGGTTAGTTTTGCGAAGTTGAAGTAACATTTGATAGTAAGAATTAGTTATTTTTACGCACACATCTCCATCGATCCTCACCGTCCACATATACCTAGTGCGGTGGAGCATAACTATATAACGTTATGGTTGAGGCAAGACCAATGTCTACAGTGGTACGCAAGGTCGTTACCGTGAGGCATGGTACTGTATTGTAAAAAATCGCTGGTATCGCATATATGTCCTTCTTTAGGTCTCGAGTTGCTTGTCTGCCAAATATCATCAAAATCGTTACGTTAATTCAGTAATGAAAACGCTTCATCTCACCAGAAAGTTATTATGCATTAAAATAACAAGCACTATGTCCATTTTTGAAGTTTAAGATACTTCTTTAGCAAACATTAAAAGTTGTTGGATAACTTAGCCTTAAAGACGTATTCAACAAAAAGACGGTCTTATTTTTGAGCTAAAATGTCAGTATTGATTCAATTAATTAACTTAATAACAATTTTTTTTTGGAAATAACAGAAATAAAAAAAAATGTTGAAAACTCGGTAGGTTCGCGTTTTCACCTAAAATACATTTTAAATCTTTATATCCCCTTGAAAGATGATTTCTAACAAACATAAATTAGGTACGCAAGGCTTATCCAAATGACTGGTGCGAAACCATACTGTACCTCTCAATAAAGGGAAAGGCTTATGGCAGATTTGCATAAAGTATATGAGGTGTATGGACTAAATTTTTCTCTACAAAACATTACAAGAAAACTTTTGGCTAAGGGTTAAAAGGTTTTCTATATTTACGTAGATTTGGAAAAAACTTATGAAATAGTGAAAGGAAATGATCTTTAGCGGATTGATATAGCTCCTGCAATCCCTGTACAGGGCCTCCAGTGCTTGTATTAGAATAAATGGGGCATACACTGACTGGTTTGACATCCGTAGGGCTGTTAAACAGGGATTTGTAGTTTCTATTCATCGTGGTTATTCAATCTATTCATAGATAGCTGTTTACATAATTTCAAAGAGCATGAGTTTGGATTCAGAATGGATGAGCTATCTATCAAACGCCTTCTGTACGCCGACAACCAAGTAATTCGTGTGTCTATTTACAAATGTTAGTGAACATAATAAAGATATCGAGATTAGAGAGAGAGAGATGCAATATCGAAAGGAAATCCGGGAAATAAAGCGAATGGTTGTTTTGCTTGCTGTTATGAATAGTAAAAACGTCTTACGACAAGCACCATTACTTATCCATAATGGGGTCTTGATCTCTACGCTTACGTATGTTAGTGAAAGCTGGGTACGGCAGAAGAAAAGTAAGATCAGTGCAGTGGGAATGTAATTGCTACGTAGTACGTGTGGAGTGTCTTGGAAAGATAAATGTAGAAATAGTGATATTAGATAGCGGTGCGGCTTGAAGGTAGATGTAGTGACTGGAGTAGAAAGAGGTATGTTGCGATGGTTTGGCCATTTGGACAGGATGAATGAAAGTAGACTGACAAAATAAATCTACAGAGCGAATGTGTGTGATGGAAAGGTCGGTAAGGGTCGATCTAGAAAATCCTATGCAGATACAGATGCCATATTAAAAAGGGACCAAATTTTAAGCGTCCAAGATCGACGAGCTCGCATGAAAAGATTGATGGATGTTAGCGAAGCAAGAGGAATATTCAAAAATCGTACCATGTGGAAATCTACCACTGTCTACCCTTTTGGGAAATAAGCGTGAGCTTATATTATTATTATATAAATTAGATCTTAGAATGTTTACTTATAACTGTATTTTTGCTAGGTTAAATTTAGTATTAATGTTTAACTTTTTACTTCAGTAACTTATAATCATTTTCGATTTAAAAGAATGCGATGAGGGCCAAGTCGTCAACGCGTTGTAATTGAATCTGAAGGTAATTCCCTGAACACGGTAAAATTGACCGATGTATTTTTTCTTTGATTCGGAGAACACATTAATTGCTTGTTTCAAGCAATCGCCATCTTCCAACGGCAAGAGTAGTTCGCAGCCTCCAAACCGTGTTGAGAACATGAACAGCTTATTGAATAAAGCCTCCGGTTTGAAATAAGATTATGGAAAGATGTGTCTCTTCCATGAGTTTAGTAAAAGTTTATCAAAAATTTTTCTTCTGTTCAACCTACTCTTCACACTTACAAGTATTTGATTTTCTAATTAAGTACCAACATTCTAAATTATTTCCAAATTCATTATTTATAATGTGTCTCAAGAGGATAATAATGTATGACCAGCAAAATTCAATATAAACAATTTAGTGCAGGCGAAATTTTTTAACCACAGATCTAATTTAATTGCACAACATAGTAAGCGGAAATATATCATTTTTTTTCGGTTTTCTGAGAATTCTATTCGAATTCTAAAGCCACAGAGAGGCAGTTTTACTTATTTATATACATAATTAACATCGTTTTACCGTATGTGTTAATTCTGGCGTAGTTGTCTAAATTGAATATAATTCGATTTTGGTCCATCCACACGATGGTCGGTTTCAGTTCACACAGGTCTATATTATCAATAGAGCCGCTGAGGTCCATTTTCCAAAGGTTGCACGTCTCTGCGAGTCTGGCGAGCGGCAAGGACGACAGTCGATTCTGAGACGCGTTGTACATGCGCAGCTGCGGCAGCACTCCCAAATTTGGAAGACTGTCTATTCTACAATCCGATAGGTCTAGATTTTCCAAGGGCGCCTTTATAGGCCTCTGAAGAGATTGTAACTCCCTATCGAGATATATTAAAGCGTTGCCGCTCATATACAGATTTCTCAACGAGGGTAATTGAAACAGTCCACTCGGAACACTCATTATGGCGTTTCTTGAGAGATCTAATGTCTCCAGATAGTATAATGGTGAAAATGCGTTTTCATCGATGATGAAAATAGCGTTCTCGGCCAAGTACAGGAACCTGATGCTACTGTAGCTCGAGAAAGTGTCGGCTTTCAGCTCTCGAAGCCGGTTCTCAGTAAAATCCAGAATCTGAAAATAGAATTTATGATTTTAGGATAAAATACTAAATACGCCCATATAATTCCTAGAAAAAGTCACGGGTCTTTTTCTAGGAATTAGGACGAGTAGGAGTGATTGTAAGTAAATAAATCTATCTGTATATGATAATGTCGAATTAACGGCGATCATCGAGTTGTAGCATAATTAAACTAACGCTTCTTTATAAAGCTGTCCGCAGACGAACAAGGTAATTGCAAATTAACGCCTATTATACAGTTTTATGGATCTATTTTTGTGATTTATCTATCGTTATTCCAAAGCAAACGAACACTGGAAGCTGCACGGAACATTTGAACTAGAAGGGAAAATTGGAGATCAAACCTATATGAGGGTTAAAACCGTCTTCTTTGCTGCTGCATTCAGTCATAGAATCGTCAAGGATTTATTAAACTGTAGTGCGTATACGCCAGAGTCGATTGCCACTCACTTTTTCAATGTTGACATTCTTACGAATTTTCACATTCTTACGAATTTTTAGATTTAACCTCCGCAATCAAACAGTCCTGAAGGAGTTCTAAAGAAGGAATTAGGCTAGCTATTACTTACATGTTCGAAAATACTGATCGGAAGGATTTAGCTACCAACGATTTAGTATCTAATGTGGATACAGCGAAATAATCAAAACCTACAATTGAACGATCTTAATGCAGTTCTATGACCTACCTCGATTCCTGGCTTGAGGCTCGGTATCCTGGTGAGCTGCAGGCCCCCGCAGTGCGCCCCGTACATGTCGTAGGCGCGCGCGTACGTGCAGCGGTTGGGCTTTGCGGAAAGCATCTCGACATCGGACAACGACTCCTTGCTTTGTGTCCCGCAAACCAGCGCAATGACCAAGATGAGCCAACTGCTTTGGGACCTGCAAAAAAAAAAAAATTTCGGTTGATATAAAAAAAGTTAGTTTTTTTGAGTCAAATAATGATAGACTAAGGGGTCTTTCTGTGCAAATAAATCACACGGTGATTTTTTCTCAAACACTATCACACTAATAATAAAGGCTAGTCATGTAATTGTAACAATAATTGCCATTTGAATTTATTAGCTATGTACTGCTAGTTGGTACACGCAGTGTGTTTATCAATACATATGTATATGTGGTACACAGTATCACTGGTAGATGGCAGTATTAGAAAAATCTCAATATTAAGCAAGAAAGGGGAATGCCGATCTACGGCCCTGAGTGCACAACAAATTTGATGAAATAATAAAATATGTGTCAATTTACCTAACTTTTTCACAATATTAATTCCCTACAACATAGTCACAACTTACACAAAATATTATGAGCCAAAACGAATACTAACGTCTTAAGAGTTCGGATAATGTTTTGTCTGACGTGCCATTAAAAACGTCCGCGTGTAATTCGGTTATAGTTATAAATCGTAATCTCTACATTCCCGTAGTAAAAAGTAGCCTATGTCACTCCCCAGCCCTCCAACTATCTTCATACCAAAAATCACTTCAATCCATCTTTCTTTCATGTTTATAATAGCAGATTCATGAATTTCATAAAATATGTTTTTGTGTATTCAATCTTATTATTATTATTATAGTAGAAATATATTCCATTCTCTCGTGACATGTGCTAGTGATGAATAAAAATTATTTGAAGATATTATAAAAATGGTTTATTATTGTCATTATTATGTATTAAGGTTATTTAAAGTGTGTAGTAATTACATAATTAAAAAAAGATTTAATGATTAATAAAAATAATTAATAAAATACAAACTCCAAGTTTTCTTTAAACCCATTCTTTACCTATTGATAACTGCTATTATACAATAATCATTCCTTTTAGTTTCATATGTACGCACTGAGGGCCCAAATTTGAATGGCTCCCTGGCATTCCCCTTTAATAAGTTCTATTATTTGTCGTTTTGCTTTGAAAAATTCTTCGTTGTGCATCTGAATAATTAGATTGCTTACGAGCGTAACATATCTCTAAACAGACTTTATAGGTTTTACCTGTCTGAAGTATAAAATACAATTTTTCTGTGAATGTAAATACATCTGCTCGATAGATACATAAAAAAGTGATATTGTGTGCATAACCTATAAACAATGATGGTGGCAGATAACGTAAATTTATGGTAAACATTAAAAAAAATTCAATTTGCTCTATGATGAAACACAAAAAGCAGCGGAATGTAAGTAGATACGTTAATAATAATATTCAGAAGAGGTGGCTAGGAAGGGAGTTATCAAGAAACGTTCGACCAGAGGTCATATGTTATATTTTAAATGAGAAGACGCTATATTGTATGAATAAACATATTGTAGGTTATCGCTCTTCGGGTCGACCGCGTAAACACATTCCATATCTTTTGTCGCGGTATGGTCACCACGTCACTGGTAATTTTAATGACTAATTAGTATAAATATCGAGTGGCTGTTCATGATTTTTTGGGTTAATAGAAGAAGGAAATCCCCAGTACATAATATCCATTTTGTTTGGATGGTGTGAAAAGACCTGGTTAACTACCTACTACCTATGCAATTTTACTGTACAACCTTTGTATATAAAGTTCGTGGAATTTAATAATGTTCGTCGATATATTAATAACTATTGTAGGTGTTAAAAAGACTATCCGAAAACAGTATTAAAAATTATCCACTCCTTTATTAAAAGATTTTAGTTGAGCTACACTTTTTTATTGATACGGCATTTTTGCTGCGCCAGTGACCCGTTTTGTATGGTACTATTTCAATTATCAGCATATTTCGAAAGTGTTTGTTAATTTGAAAACGAAGCTTTTATTATCGTTCTTCATAAATTTCAATAAGATTGAAGTAAAAGGTCTACTAAAAAATAACGTTTGGCGTCCTAAATATAAGTAGATTTCTCCCAGTTTGTTAAAATATACAGAATTGTATGAATAGATGAAAAAAAAAAAAATGCAAAACAAAGCTAAATCCTTTCATTGAAAAATATTTAATAAAGAAGTCAAGAGCAAATCATTTTTTGGTATTCGAAAATATTTAAAACTCTACCATTTCTAAAGTAACTGGCCGATTTTGTTCACCATCCAACTTGTGCATGGTAATTTCCTGAACAATAAGTTTGAGGTCTCTTGAGAATAGTGAGCGTTATCCTGATGACAAGCCTCGTTAAATCCTGTGACATATATATAAAAAAGTATTGAACGAATGGTTTTGGTATGGTTGGCCGGGCAAAGTTTCTTCTGCCTTTTTGGTACAGGTGGCGTGTCGGTATAATAAAGGCCCGCGGTACCGCCCGCATGGCCATAAAATGATTTTTTTATCTACTCTATAAGTCTCACTTGCAATTTCTAATCTGAAATGCTCCCGATTCCAATCCCGATCATGCTTTTGACTTCAATGTCTCCGAATCTCAAATTTAGTCCCCGTCCCAATTGCCATTCCAATCCAATTACTGATTGAGACGAAACTCCGATTCAATTACTGATTGAGAAAAAAATTTCAACTTTCCATTGAGACGAAACCGAAAAAATATTTTCTTATACATAATTAACCGACATATTAGGTATACACCGAACGTTTTCTATCATCATTTTTTCTATATAGAAGATAATTTATTGGGTACAGGTTCAGACTACAAAAAAATTCTGTACCACAACACTATTCGAAAGCCATATCTGCTAAAGTTGGTCTAAAGCGAATTTGAATTCTAGAGTTAGTGAAAAGGATTATATAGTAATTGTGAATATGGAAAAAACTACCAACAGTTATATGTACCACGCTGGCAATAAATACAATAAAAAAATCAAAACTAAGTATTCTAATGAATTTCTTTTACAACTTCGTCTTTTACAACTTTACAACAACGTCATGGATCGCTCGCATGGATCAAGTTTCTATTTGCGAAGGAATTTTGAGAAGGAATCGGTTCAGTAGTTCGGTATAGTGGTGGAAATCCGCTGATGAAATTGCACATGCCACAGGTTTTTTTTTTAATCGAATAATTTTTTAACCAAAGCTTCATCGTAATCAGACGAACGGTTTAGGCATAATTACATAAGGGACAGACATACAATGAAAGGGTTACTTTTATATTTATGTAACTAGCTGGCCGGCAGGTATGGAAAAAATATTAAAAACGAGATAATTCTTAAATAATATACTAAAACAACTCTTACTGCATTTTAATTTACCTCATGTTTCTTTACCGTTTTTTTGAGAAGGTGCAATTTCATTTACACGAATATGCAGATATGGAAACATTACCTACTGAGACAACCTGAGCAAAGATAACACTGAAAGCAATGATGAAGTATGAAACATTTATCTATGATTTCTTTATGAAATTATTTCAGTAATTTGGTATTTTTATTCTCAACACACACTTGCAGAAAAAGAATAAATATTTTGTTTTACATAAATCTCTAATTCACAACCCAAGCGAATTACTTCTTGGGTGATTAAGTATTCTGTACACGTTCTATAATGATGGTTTTCTAGATCGCAGTGATGATATATTAGAGGAATACCTAAACAACGGTTGACGTTAGTTGTAACATGCACATAATTTTAGATGGACAATTTGGCCCTATTTGAATGAAGTATTCACTTAAATAGTCAAACCTTTCGGGTAGATAAATAGGAATTTGAATGTTTGACTGAACTTTTGTATAGGCGGTAGTGCGCATACGAGTAATAATATGCAAGTAGTAAAATGTTTTTTAATTCACTAGTAAACAATAACTATTCAAAACTCAACTTAAAACATAAAAACAAATAAGGTAGACATTCTTCAAAATATATTTAAACCTATATGAAATAAAAAATATTTGATTTGCTCTGAAATGTTAAAATAGTTTATTGTATATTTTTAAAATACTTGAAGAAATCCTGAAATGTTAATCAATATTTCTCGATTGGCGAACATTAAAACAAGTTGCACGCATTAAAAATGAAGGCACTAATAAAAAACGTCCGAAAGCAACGATTGCTAAGATGGTCGGCGATCGTTGTATTTAAAAGATTTTGCATCGCTCGATCTGAAAGCATCGAAGGGAACGACGTTTATCTCGAAGAGAATGTTTTTAATATAAGCAATAGTGAATTTAATCATAAACGGCCTCCTAACCTCGCTGTGGTGGACGCTCGCACGACGTCGGCTTCCTAAAAAAAATACGTATGCATTTTCACGGTGCCGAGTCCGAAGCCGCACCTATAATTTGCAGCGTGCGTAATGCATGGTGACATCGTAAATCCCCTTGGTTACGTTTAACGTTATGTCATCGGAGATGATTAAAATAATGGCGGGAAAATTAATATCAAATTAGAGGGGTTAAAGTAACGCAGTAATGATGCGGCGCATACGCATACGCGCATATCAGCGTAATGATGACAGGCTCGTCAGGCGTCTGTCCTTCGTCCGGGCGCGCCCCGACGCCCGCTTTTGTTGGACGCTACCTACACTTGGCACAATAAAAGATTGTTCCGTGTCCGTATGTATGGAAAGCGTGAATGGATGCTGCGGATTTTTTTTATAACATTTTCGCTGGTATAAACGAGCACGCGAGCCATCACAGAGCAGGCAGGTCATCGTCGTCCACGGACGCTTGCAACCCCAGAGGAGAAACCGGTGCGTTGTCGGCCTCTTGGGTAGGAACAGGATATCAGATGCGGGTGGAGGGGCGATGGAGGTGGGGTTGAAGAGCTGAAGGGCGGGGTAGGGGTTGGCCTATCTTCGTCGCGTTTTAAAAAAATTTAGCCGTTCGTACAGGGTCGAAAGTGCGAACTACCTCGTCCACTAAACGAAAACGGTGAGTTCGAAAAAGTAGCAAAACTATTTCTCAGGAAACTAATATCACTTTCAATAAACTTCGGAGTGTTAATGTCTGGAAATTGTTGCCAGTCGATTCTCGATTCATGAATTCCCTACTATGTTCGAGCCTCGACCACGTCTAAATTGACGAATGAGGTTTCAACTTGAGTTTAATTGAACCACTTGCTCAGAGTATGCCGCCCGCATTAGTGAAGCACACTTGAGGTGCGCTTCCATCTTGAGAGTGGAAAAGCGAGATGGTTATACTGTTTCGCTATTGAGAATATTATATATCTCGCTCCCACTTTACTTTTTAAAATGGCGCATTTAGTTAGGTTTATTAATACTTAATGCGCGAATCTATAAATTCGTAAGCAACGCATTTTAAAAATCGCATTTCCTTCATATACCATGTGATAAATATATGCAGGTATAATCAGTCTCAGGGCTAACCCTGAGACTGATTATACTATACATTTAGATATGACGTGATCAAATACGCCCCATTATCAAAGAATTTAAAGTATTGTCGTAGCCGTTTATTGTGATCAGTTCAGGATTTCTAAATAATTCAATTTCGTATAATATGGTGTTATTTAAGTTATACTCATGACAATATTATGATATCATAATTAAATCTTTTTATGTTAGACCTGGTAATCTATGTAATTAATTGAAATGAATAATTCATCCAGCGATGCACATGTTATTGAGTTAATCACTTTCTAACATTTTTCTGCATAATCGATCGATATCAAAAGCATATTCGTCAATGACCTTTATTCATTTAATCACTTTTCAAGATTCTTCAAACATATACACCGACCAAGGTTAACAAATAAGTCGTGCAAAATGGGAGTCCGACACGTGCATGTAGGGTACTGCAATTGGAACTAATTAATGTTAATGTAAAATTGCAATTGTACTAAGCTTCAAATCAAATGGGTATCACACCACTTCACGAAAATTAAAAAAAAAATTAAGGGAATCAAAATGTATTCATATTTAATTGATACGTAATTATTATATTAAAATTTACTTGTTTGCTCATATGGGACGTTGATTAGATTGTTACTATTGAGAACTAAAAGTCATGTTTATCTAAATATCTCTAAACAGATTATTTACAATTTATATTGTAAGTATTCATTGAGTTACTTAATAAAAAAAATGTTATTATGATTGTTTCAGATTTTTAAAATATATGGTTAAAAATTTAAAAGGGTAACGATTACGAACGAAAAGTAACGATTTTGAAACCTAAAAAGTTGTAAAATATGCATCAGTGACAAAAAGATACTTCATTTTTAGTACGTTTTTAAATATTTATCTAATGATATCCTACACAAAAATAGTAAAATTCTTCGCTCATTTTTTATGTATAGAGAACTATCTCTAAATTTTTACAGAAGCTGGGGGTTACAGAAAACTATATGTATAATAAATATATATAAATAGCTAAGACTGTGACTAACAGACGAATAGATGAACATTATAGGGATTATAGGGAGGATTATAGGGAGTCTCATTATAGGGATTCCTCTCTTGCCAATGGCTACGAAACCTTGAGAATCCCGTGTATTTTAATAAAAAGAACTAAGGAACGTCATATTGTAAGTCGTTATTAAGAAGCGATTTCATATGTGTACTAGTTGGGCCAAATATACCCGTTGATCCCTGTATTGAAATTACAGCGAAAAGAAATAAACCTGAGGAAGAATATGCCGATGTTCTTTCTTAATTCAATTTCTTAGCAGCTTTCGAGATAATTGAACCTTTTCTAGATTGCGATATTTCAACTTACTAGATTGGGAAAATATCGTGATACATTCAAATGAATGATTTTCCTAATGACGTAAGTCTTGATAAGATTTTTTTTTAATTCAACGCGGGAGTGGACTTGGCAGCTGTCTTCTTGATGGCTAACTCGACGGCTTTATTTAGTACTAACACTAGCTTTTGGTGCGCCTTTACCCCCTTGGTTAAAAAGCCTTGATCGCGATTTTGATCTTCACTAAAATCACGATTCTAAACCTGATACTGATTCTATTACTGATGCTGCACTTTTATTCCTATTCCCGATTTCAATCCCCACTCTCTGTCCCTCTCTGGCTTTCCTTTGCCCTCCCTCTCATTCGATATCTCCCTCTCTATCCACACCTGCCGTTCTTCATTTTTATCTTCCCTCTCCGTCTCACTCCTCTAAATAAATATGTCCGTCAAGATAAAATAATAATGAAGATTTTCATATGTCCGTCAAGATAAAAAAAAATTAAGATTTTTCATTATTTTTTCTATAACTTGCACACAATTTATTGACGTTATATACGCATAAAGCTCATATTAATAAGATGCCATACAAAAAATTAGATAGTGAGGCAGACCATGGATTAAATTATATAGACAACAAACAGACAGATAATGGCTTATATTGTACAAATGCATAAACAGATGGGCAGTAGCTTACACTTTTTAGTGAAATAAATCGACACATAGGTAGCAGCTGATATTTTATATGAATTAAAAGAAAGACATACAAACAACAGCTTATATTTTACGCTGCAGCATATGTTCTCTCGGTATTCACTTTTCGTAAGTCCCTAAACCTTTGTCTAATTATAAGACGATGTGTAGAAAAAGAAACACACATACAAAACATAACTTGTATTTAGTATCTAGACAGAAAGATAGACAACCAAGAGATTATATTTTAATCGATATTCGATAATATGTATTATCAATAGTCTAAATTTCATTATATAATCGATTTGGCCATTGCTGAATTATAAGAAAACATGAAGAAGAAACACAAACAAATAGTTATTCTTAATGGTAACCAAGGACATAAGCTATCGAGTCAAGTTTCATTAAAATCCGTAAAGTAGTTTCCGTATGACGCCTGTTCAGACACAAAATTCTCTGCACATTTACTATATGTATATATTGTGTCTCCATATACCAATTTATTTAAAATTTTGTTGAAAAACATATTCCTTTCACTTCCATCCTTTAGTTTCATTTTTCTTTATTTATGTATACTTACTATTAGTGATGTTCTCATTGAAATAGGAAAATAAAAATACTGTTCTATAAATTATATTCTATAAATCTGAAATAGGAAAACATATATATATACACACACAGAATTTATATATATAAAATAAAATGATCGATGTCCATAGATAACATTTTTTTTTTCATATTTTTATTTCTGCGTTTATTTGCACACTCGTACATAATGAAATTCTACGCGATTTTCGCTGTCGCATATCTTAAAAGTCCTTATTATAGAAAGTATAAATTAGCTTTATTCATTTAATTACTATGATGTATGCTCTAGATCGTTTTACAGTACAATTATTTACAATAAAGAAAGAAATGCATAAAAATGGAAATAGAGATATATTTTTATGTGCATCAACGGGCGGGGCCGGTGACGAACGCTAGTCTAAATTAAAAAAAAAATAGATAACTATTCCGTTATAGAGACTGAAAAATCGTCGGCCCGATAGACCGACAGTTAAATAATACACGTTCGGCGCAATAAGACAATCTAGGTCCCCGATAAGCGATATTACATTTCGACCTAATTATGTAATCGCGCTTGTTCTAGTTTTCATATGCCCGACTCTCAAGAATTCTCATGATACCGCATCGCACGGCGGTCGAGTACGTGTATACATTTGCCGTATTCGGGCGGCGGAGAGGTTCACAACGCGCCCGATAAAACGTTTTCGAATGCGATAAATGCTAATGTCGATAACGCATATAGACGTCGAAAACGATAGTTAATCTGTACGTATAATGAAACAGTCGAGAGAGAGAGAGAGAAATCTGTATATGAAAGTGATTCGAGAAAAACCGCTTTAGAATTTCCGTCTGTCCGTCTGTGCATTAATTCACGTACTCCGCAATAACTACTGGTCGGAATTTGACGAAATTTGGTATGGTAATAGTTTACGCCCCGAAATAACATTTTTATCTCGTCTTAATGCTATTATTTTTTTTTACATTATATGTATTTTGAACAGCACCGGAATCGCGAAATTAAAAATAGGGTCACGATTGAAATCGAAAGTAGGAACAAGATCGCATTCGAGATCATGGATGATCGTGAATGATATGATCAGTAGGTATGAAAAAAATAGGAAATCATTCTACTCCACGCGGGCGGAGCTGAGCGGAAAGCTAGTATCATAATGTAATCGGAAATGTGGAGATTGTAGACCGATTTGTACTGTTTTCCGCATTAATATTTCGTTGGCTGATAATATAATATGTTTGTTTACCGAGTGTATTGTAATCCGGCGGGGATACGACATACTCTGAAACTATCTCGGTCCGACGGCGCATGTGTAAACTTACTGTTTTGATGCAAATATTTATTATATAGAACTTATTATTTTAATAAAATGTGTAGTAGAGAATACACGTTAGCTATATAATACCAGATTTAGGCATTACTATCAGTAAAAAATAAAATATTGCCATATGGCCGTTACTTATAGATAGTTTTTGCATTAAGCAATTTTTTAATCTTCTTTAGCTCATATATAAGCATATATATGTATAAGGTTGCGTAAATTTAAAAAGGACCGGAAATTAATCAAAGAATTTAATAAAGAAATTAAATTGTATATATACTAGCAACCCACCCCGCCTTTGCACGGATAGCAATAATTACGGGTAACTAAATGACCTCTGATGGATGGATAGAAGCAGTCGTGTGACAAAGTTGTAACAGAAATCTATAGAAACAGTGACTTCCTATAGATATCTGTTAAAAGAATCATTTTTAGAGAAAATATGCTACAAAATAGTCACTTATTGTGGTACAGCCATGCTATGGTCAACTTGAGCCGCAGTACGTAAATGAGCCGGTTTGATTGGTGCAATACCACACTCTCATAGAATACAGGCATGAAGTAACAGTTTCTCCTGTTCGCTGAGATTTCCGGTGGACCACTTCCCTGATATACATCTATATAATATAAAAGTAGATTTGTGTTTGTGTGTTTTGGACACCAATTTAAGGACTTCAAAACGGCTATACCAATTTTAATGAAATTTTTATGAAAGACTTTAGATTAGGTTAGCAGGTGATCCAGTCAAGTTTGGTAGCAATTGATTCAACAGATTTTCATAATTTGTTTTTTTTTTGGGTTTATTGAGGGGCAAACGAGCATGCGAGTATTAACTCCTGCGTTAATATGAGACGCTTCAGGCGAGAAGTGACAACAATACTCTGGTTGTGGTCGCACTTATGTCTTACAAAGTAAGAATTGACAATCCGACTTGAAGAACTACCGATCTTCATTGAGCGCTACAAGCTTTTTGGAAGGTAGTTTTAGGTCGTGAAGCTGAGCGCTTTTCGATAACTCAGCACTAAAGATCTCGAAAATCGATGTGGCATTAAAGGGAGTACTTCCAAAGAGAGGAGAAGGAATAAAGAAGGGTTTTTGTTTTCGCAATAAACGTGCAAAGGTGTATCTTTCTGGGGTTAAATTCTACAAGATGAAATTCTCAATTTAAAATACAATCCGATTTCGAAAATTATCAATAAAATCCCGAGAAATATTAGTGTAGCCAAGTATAGTGTATCTACTGTACTATCGTCCGCTTACTTAAATTCCTGATAATATATTGGTCATGATACTTTTCTCATTCTCGTAGATATATCACTGTAGCTTCCAAGTTATCGCTGTACAGCAAATGAGGAGGGCACTTTGAATCAATTATTGTAGGGTCACTGGATGTCGCGGTGAGCGCGCCGCGCGCCCGCTGCGGATGGCATCGTGGGCGCGTCCTAACGATCAATCAGACAATTGGGGCCGACACGGCCGGCCGAGTGCGCGGGAGCGTCTCTCACAAAGCGCACGCACTCGTCATAACCATAGTGGTTCAACGTTAGGTTAGGTTAAAAGTTTCTTAGTGTTTGAATTTTAAAAAATCCTTATAAACTGATTGCACTTACTTTGTTTAATGATAGACCTTCGTGAACTAGTGCTGCAATTCATTCATAGGTCATTATACAACACTTGAAATACGTCATAATGTCTTAAAATTTTACAACTTTACCATTCTTTAAAAGTAAATTTATCGTTATATTTATGAGCCACTAAAGAAAATGTCTCTTCCCCGTCGCTATTGATCGATTTGTAGGCAAATCTGAATCGATCGGTATTTACTATGTCTTTATGCCTTTTATATTAATCTATGACTCATGTGTAAATCATTTTATATTGAACGTTTCCGCGTAGCTGTGATAGCCAAGTGATTAGAACGTCCGCATGCAACGTAGTAGACGCAAGTTCGAGTTCACGGGCGTGCACTACTGAGAATTTTGCTACCTCGTAAGCAAGCTTAAATAGCAGTTATTTCATAAATTATTTTATTCATAAGCTCATGTCTGTACCCCAAAATGGCATCAGAGACAACAGATCTCTTTATTGTACATATTTTTCTTGCCTCGGCTGACATCCATTAATTGTGCCATCTCAATGATTATTTACTCAGAAAAGGATTATCGAAATATTTAACACCACATGGAATTCCGAACGCGTATCGGGCCAGCATTCCGCGAGGATAATAGGTGTAACCCAATGTTCAATTATTCGACGTACCTGTGTTTGGCCGTGGCACATTATTTATGAATGAAATACCTTCTTTCGCCTGCAGCACTTTCGCCCGCGCGGATGAAGAATCTTCATAGAGATTTCGATATTTATTAAAACGTCAATCCTAAGTCTAATCCTTATCCCTTTACTGACCTCGATTTTATTCCTCGTCAAGATTTCAACCACTCTCCTTTTCGACTTCCCCTTTTTCACGCTCTCGCTATTCCTGTCTCAGTCTATACTCAATTTCGCGCTCAACCTACTCTTCCTCCCTTCACTCTCTCTATAATCTCCTTTTTTTTATGGTGATACCACCATGCAGACTCGCCCGCACTGCGCCGCTAAAATTGTTACTGCTAATACCCTAGGTTACATATCGTAAGTAAATGTATAATAAATCTTTTTCAAATAACCTATTTCTACATTAAAGAAAAAGTCACGCAAATGGACCTAGTAGTTTTCTAGCTAAAGAGCACAAACGGACATACAAAAAGACGTAGTGTTTTATAATGAGGATGAACACAAGAAAGTAAGTAAAAACGGTTCCGTCTTCAATCAGTCGTCTTGTATTTTATATGGGGACAATTCGTAGGACTTCAATTTGGACCCATTGGTGAAAACGTCTAATTGTTACATTTTTCAGATGTGTTTCTCTGCCCACAGATAGCCTGCAGTTCGTCCATGTAGATATCGAATAAAGTCTTTCATCCTTCATATCGACGATTATACTGCCAATCGTAGTTGCGATCTTGTTTCTAAAAACCATACGAAAATTCTAAAAATCTATAAAATGTTTTGTGTCAAGGTTTCAAATATCTCACAGAGTAAGTTTCCTCAAATATCTTTAATGTACAAATTTATTCTCTCAATTGTTTTATTATATGTATAGATAACAATCAATGTATCTATCTGTATTGTTATAAAAAGTGATAATTCGCATGTATGTTTGTCAAACAGGCTCAGACGGCTGAACAGATTGTAACCAAATTTTGCATAATGTAGATTACCTCCTAGATATATTATCATACTTTAATATATAAGGTATACAGATATTTTATGGAAATACCAGAAAAATAGTGATTGGAAGCTGCGAACAAACGAGAATTATAAAATAAAACGATGAGGGCTGAATTTTAACCTATGCTCGGCGAAACGGGTGGGAAACAGCAATTCAAGCAGCATGACAAAAATATTTACCTATCCAAACACGGTTGGTCTCAATTTCTACCGTTTAGCTCTATGGTTTATGACTTGCTGCACTAAAATTGATTTTCGCCACTATTTTAATGAAAATAAATTTTCCACAAAACATTATCGAACATATAATATACCATGTAACCATACCTAGCTTTCGTCCCGCGACTTTGTTCGCGTAGAATTCGGTCGGTCACATAAGGTTTTTATCGCAATCAACTCCCCCCCTTATTCTAGTGAATAAGGGGGAAGTTGATGGTGACTAGTGTCCATTCCTCAATACCTCAACCAGTGCGCCGTTATCGCATGTGGTTTTTCTTATTGTTGTTCTTTGAACGTTGTTGTTAGCGCGTCGTTATCGGCGAAGCAATTATTATTTGTTTTGTAATTTTTCAGGTTAAATCTTTAAATGCCGATATTTTTTTCTTCAAATGTAATTTGAATAAAATACGGCCTATATTCCGCTTATATTACCCATGAAAATCGCATTGAAACCCGTTCAGTATTTTTACAGTTGCGTTCGAACACACTGACAAAAAATTAAAAATTATTGTAGTCTTTATTTAATTTCGTCAGGTTCTATTTTACATGCTTCAATGAGTAGACACATCGGGTTTTAATGTTTTATTACATGTATAGATAAATCTAGAAAACGTTATTTATGTGAAAGCTTAATAGACAAGGTAAATTCTGTTTCATTAAAAATAGAGACACGATCAGACTAAGCGGCAAACAAATTGTAAATTTTTTTTTCTTTTCCAAAATTGTCATAAGGCACACACAAACAAACCTTCAAGCCGCTGTTTACGGTTTAATTTGCATGGAAATATAATGTACTAGCTTGATTTCAAAACTTATTCCGATCCTGATGCAGATTCCAACTACGTCCAAATCCCAATCCCGATTTCAATCGCTATCCCAAACAGTAAGACTAATTTCGCAATAAACTCCGCCAAGATAGATAATCAACTTGTATTATCCATTTTGATCTGAGTCTTGGTAAGTTGGAATTCTGATCCTGACGCAATTAACGTCTACCTCCCTTCCCCTATTCAATAAATATGTTTTACTTGAGTATTAAAAAGATATAGTTTTGAAATTCTGAGTTACGTGACAAATAATATGGAATTGTGTTTGTTTGAATGTTTGTCCTTTAGTCGTGATCCAAACGCTGAAGGGATTATAAAAAAAAATCATAGAAGCATCTTATGTCCTAGAATAGTGCATATAAAATATATTTTATACAAATTAAAAAATGTGTGAATACCAGAAATATGGTAATTGAAAATCAAGAGCAAATTTAAATCATAAAATAAAACGATGAATTTTAATTTATACCCAGAGAAGCACGCGTAAAACGGTTAGTACATCTCCAATAATGTGAAAGTGAGTTTGTTTAAATATTTGTGCTTCAATCACGCTAGAACCGCTGAACGGCATTAATAATATTTATAAAGAAATAGAGATAATATCACTATATATTATAAAACAAAATCCTCCGCCGCGTCTGTCTGCCTGTCTGTTCGCCGTTAACTTCAAAACTACTGCACGGATTTTTATGAAATTTTCATCAGTAGATAGAAATATTCATGAGGAAGGTTTCGATATCCAATTTGTCAAGAATTGTATGAAAAAAAAACACCGGGTTTGAAGCCGCTGACGGACCGCTAGTATTAAGATAAAGATTATATCAAGGTACGATATATCTATATATAATCTCTCCCGTATATGATAATTTTATTCGTTAAAAACAATGTACAGATACCAAAAAACGGTAACAAGAAACCGTGAACAAATCCGAATCATACGTTTAAATTAAACGTTATTAGCAAATTTTAATTTTGCTCTCAATGAATTTTCGCTATTTTCAATATCACTGAATAATCCATGTAGTATTGACATATTTACAAAATACTTTGGTCAAGCGGTATTTCAATTTTGAAAAGTATGCTTTTTTCGTACATAATTAATTATGTGTGTTTGTATGCATGCGTGCGTTCGTGTGTACATGTTGGTGTGTTATATTTTTCCTTAAAATCATTACTCCTTAAGATAAAGGAATAATGAGTATTGATTTTCAACCGTTTTCCACATTTTTTAGTAATCTCAACTGAGGTTTATTTTTTTCGAATAGATTTTGATCCTCATCATATTTATTGGACAGTTCTGACTACACTGAGTGTAACGACAAGGATAAGTACACTAATGAACAATGCTTCGTCTTATGATTTCTCGGGAGTCAACTTCACCAATTAGGAGGAATTAGTTTGACCTCTGGACAATTAAAGACAGTTGCGAAGTCTCATTACGCCTAAAATAGGAATAGGAGTTTCATTGAAAATACAAAAATGGGACAACTCTTAGTGGAACAAGGGTCGATGCTGGTAAAGAGATGCATTAAAATAAGTTCGGAATATATAAAATACAATTTAGAGATAAAATAACTTTTTATTGAAAACTGCAACTTTATAACTTGTAAACATTTAATAATACTCGTAAACATTTGCAAATACTTGGAAACATGTAGAAGCAACTCCTTATGTGTAGTAATCTTTTTAAATCACTATTGATCAATTACCATTAATAGCCGTCGGCTTAATGCTATTATAATCCAAGCCTTAATCACTGATAATAATTAGAGAAGCGATTTACGTATCGCTTCAAACAAACTATTCCCGAATTCTTTGTTGTTTTTTACAGGGTGAATAACTCGGCGTCCAAGCGACAGTATTCCAATTTGTCAGAAAATGTGATTCATAAATTTTTGTGTAAATTACGAATTACTAAGAAGTAAGAGGCCCGCGTTATTTGCTATCGTGGAATAATGTCCTTCATGAAAAACAAAGATTGTAATCTAAGTGACAAATCCTTAATTGTTATCTAAAAGTGATTGTCGTTAATAACGAAAACAATTCGTTAATTACTCGGAATTTAAAACTGAACATATTTATTAATGCAAGAAAGGAATGACCATACAAAGGAAATGATTAAGAAAACCATGACGATTGACGAACAAGCATCATTTGATAATAATGTTGAATCACCATATTGTTTTTATCTGAAGGAAAATGTTCCTATACTTTAAATGATATCGCTGTGTCGTAGAAGACGTTATCTCGACGATCATGGCTTAAATTGGAAACAAATATTGGCATTCATATTATGAACACGTCAAATAATATTATTTTATGCGTTACTAATTATTTTGAAGTAACGGGAGATATCCGTTAACAAGATGATTTATTTTGATGAATTAATGTAATGATTGACGAAAGTGCACGAAATTCTATTGTACATCATTTATTAATGAGCAAAAATGTAAATTAACTCTACTGCAACCTTTTGAATTACATATTTGAACTAAATCATGAAACCTCAGAGTTGATTTTCAATTTCATTGATTACATGAAGGGTTAAGCAAGTTTTTTTTCTATCAAAATCACAACAGCTCCTTCGAAAATCGACGACGTCACTTACCCTCCCGAGGTGTTCATGTTTCCAGCCGTTGTTCACACCGAATTCCTTTGTGTAGATCCGTTCAGTCCACGGCCGAGGGTGTCATAACGGCGTACTACGGAACCACACGAAAAATATACAAAAACGGCCTTTTCCGCCGAAACGGTTATCCGGAGCGGTCGCGGTCACGGGCGGATGGAGTCGATTTGATTCGATTTAGGGCGCGTTTACAGAGGTTGGCAGATCACACGGCACTGCCAGCTGTAATCTTTTATCAGCGCTACGTCGACGCTCGCTCCGGGCTGTGGCGTAGCGCGACGCGGACTCGATTAAACGAGCGAAGACTCCCCGAGACGCTCGTCATATCGAATGCCCTATTAATTTGGTGATTAGAGTTTGTCGGCGATACCTATATCTTTATGTGGGTGTGCGGGCACCTTTATTTTTGTTAATGTAATATTGTCTGTTTTTAACAGTCTAATTGCGTATTGATCGATCATATAAGAAAGTTGACAAACAAAATATTAAGATCAAAATAAATATACATAATCGGAATCAAAACACGCAATGGTTTTGTAATAAACAGTTATTTAATAAAATTCAAAAACGATATTAAAATGTTGTTGCAAGTAAAAACGCGCAGTTATGATTTGTTTTTAAGACATTAAAATCGAAATAGCGTTTAGGGACGTGTTTTGAGCGTATTATTTTGTAAATCGGAACAGCCTTAGAAACTGTACATTTCGATACTTAACACAAGGCTTAATCTATAGAAGAAAGTAAGAAACGTGAATTGAATCTAAAGCAAATATTTATTGAATTCAAAATTTGGGATTTATGAAAAAATTATAGTTAATGCGTACCATTATACTATAAAAAAAGCATAAAAATAATCAGAAGTTTTCTTCTATGTATGTACTGTTGTCTATTCCAGGCTTCACGAATTTGAGTATTTAATAAAGTCTTTCGACTTTTATTACGATTCTGTTCTACTGCCACGTTTTACCGCCATTTTAATTCCGATTCCGACTTTGGTTACGCTTTTGAATTCAATTCGAATTCTGCTCTTAGTTCCAATCTGTCGCATTTTGAATTTCGAACCTCCCGCTTCCGTCTCAATCCCGACGCCGTTCTCGATTCTATTCCATACCACCCTGTATTCTCTATCAATATGCCATATTTCTCAGACACTACTGATTCAATGGTTGCAGTTTCTACCAAAGTTGGTGTAAAAAAGGCTTTTGTCCTGGCTGTACTATACAATACATATATAGGCATTATGTATTGTATTGTACATATAGGCTGTTAATATTTCAGCCCCTCAATTTGAAGTAAAAATATTGTAGCAAAGTATATTTTAGCAGTGAGATAAATAATGTCCGACACGACCCACACTAGTCAACTTAATGTTTTAATTTGTCTTATGAGGTTGATAGCATAAGAGCTAGTGCATATAAACATTTCATAACATCTAGAATAGGAATCTTGTGATGGCAAAAGTAACCATCCCGCTAGGTGGTGGTTATTCCGTGAGATAAAAATTTTACAAAGTCGGTCACGAGTACGGAGTGTTTCTTTCCCAAAACTTACAGGTAGAAATGGGCTCTTTCTTGAATGACACAGTTTTCAATAAATATGATAAGAATGATCATCTTCCATCCATCAAAAAAAAAAGCATTATTTCATTGTGGTGACAAAAGCAAAGTAAATATAGTAATCAGAAATTAAACAAAGTAAATGTATCAGTACTTTGATATTTTCTACAAAATTAATTTATCCTAAATTGAAGAGAATTATTTGTAAACAAAAAATTTTCGACAATCACTTTCCCAACAAACTTATTGGATTAGCTTAATTCAATGTATTCAAATGAAATGAAAATTTAGTATTGCTCAGAATACTACTTTATTACTTTCGTGTCAGGGACTATTATTTTATTTTATATGATCTGTTTTATTTTATGTGCTAATAAAATATATATATATATATATATATACTAATTATGATGTGATGCAAATGTTTAAAGAATATCGAATAAAGAATCTTTGTACATCGTAAATTCCATAGTTATTCTTAATTATAAAACGACTGCAGAATGTGTTTTTAGATTTCATTTTTTTGTTTGAAAAATAAGTGTTGTATTGTAAATAATGACTACTAATTAATTAATATATCATTGTACGAGGAGCTTTCGACAAAAAGCGAAAATGAGTATGTTGAAAGTGCGAAAGCTGTACTTTTACGTGTGTGTTCTATGAGTGCCCTATCCCACTTGTCGCGCAGACCCATTTACGTGCTGTAGCCAAGTCGACCACGATGCAGTTTCACTACAATTAATCTATAAATATTTAACTTTTTTGGATTTTTTCGTACGCTATAAACAAAAAGCTATAAAAAATAACATATAGTTAGTAAACAGAATATTGCAATTAACGAAGGTTTACTGTAGTTTTTTAAATATGTTTTAAATTTGGTCTTCGACAAGGCGTTCGAACGAATCAACCAGTGGATGGAAACGGTGAACTTGCAAATAGCTAAACATAAGACCAAGGCAGTACTGATCATCAGTTGAAAGAAGGCAGAAACTATTAATTTGCTAGTTGGAGAGCAAGAAATCACGTCACAACCATATATCCGATATCTGGGAGTGATGATTGATGTCAGGCTCAACTTCAAACAGCAAGATGAACACGTGAGCACCAAAGCATCAGCAGTGAGAGCTAGCCTACGATTGATAAGTACCATCAGTGACTACTATCAGTCAGACGCGCTAGGGATCCAAACGTGGAGAAAGCTGGACCAGTCTATCGACTGAGTGCTTTAAGAGTAGCCAGCGCCTTCCGTACAATATCCGAGGAAGCAGTGTGTGTCATTTCTAGAATTTAGCTCCTTAGAGTTCTAGTTGAGGAAAGACAGACTCTTTACCAACGAAAGAGGTCATCCACACTGAGTGCCGAGGAACTCAAAGAGGAAGAGCGGCAGAATAGTATATTCCGATGGTAGCTACAGTGGGAAGTTGGAAAGAAGGGTAGATGGACGCATCGTCTCATACCCCAGATCGAAGTTTGACTGAACCGTAACCATGGTGAAGTCTACTATTATCTGACACAGATGCTGTCAGGACATGGCTGCTTGCAAGCGTATCTCCACCGATTCAATCGCGATGATTCACCGGAGTGCCCGTCCTGCCCAGGAAAACCAGAAGACGCGGAGCACGTGTTTTTCGTGTGCCCTCGTTTTAACCTGCTGCGTGATGAATTGGAGACAATCTTAAATCAGGAAATCCAACCAGATACACTCGTAGAAGCAATATTGTCAACAAAAGCTGCCTGGAACGCTACTAACACGTTAGCTAAGTTCCTTACGGACTTGCGTTCCATCGAAAGAAGAAGAGCAAGAGACAGCAACTATAAGGAAGGAAGAATAACATCCTAGCTACCAGAAGGAAGAGCGGCAGCTAGATCCTCCCCCCGCGAAGTAATGCCTAACGGCGGTTTCCGCGGGGATTAGAGGCTGGAGGAAATGGAAGTTTTAGTTTGTATATCTTGAGTCCGACATATCCAGGCGAAACACCTAAGCCTGTTGAATATGCAAATGTATTTCCTCTTCTACAAAAAACACACACACACGTATGTATACATATAAACTTTTATAAAACTTATACAAAAGTTTATGAGATGAGCGAAATTTCATGCGGCGAAGCCTCGGGGAGAAATCTAGTTATAAATATCAACAGCTATTTCAAAAAAAATGTGACATACGGCTAATATTGGAAATTGTATTTTCGAATTTGGTTTTATTGATTTTGTTAGAAAACAGTTTTGTTAAAATAGGTCACAACATAGTTAGTCATCTGTAATAGTTTCTTAGCTCCTCAATCTGAAATAAAAGATTTTAGAAGGCCCTACTTCTACAGCGGGGTGATAATAACTTCACACTTCCTAAAAACCTTGTCTCAGTTCATGATTGTTTTCTCCCATATTTTTTTATTGTTCAGATGGAGAAGCTTGCCTCCTTCGCGTTCCTATTTTGCACCATTGCAACGATTTCTTTACTAACTTCACATCGGTAGAGTTTCGTGCGTAGTACTGTAATTTGATTAAAGTTATGAGCACACCAGTCAAACGTTCAGGATTCAAAACCGACACCTATTTAACCTCTACCACTTTGTGAATTGACCGTACGCATCAATATTTTTAACGTCTACAATTCATGGATGACGTCGGGATAAAGTCCAAATTCACGATGACTTCAATAAATAGCAAAAGTTGCCTGATTGATAAGAACGTTCGCTCACATTTTGTTCATAGGCATCTGGGACTCAGTTTCAAAGGGTTATTTCTTTAGCTAGATATGAAATTTGGTTAAATCAATAAGCCATTCAAAATAAACGACGTACCATGATCTGGCTGAGCCTTGATTTTTATTTTTAGAGGTATTTTATGTGTAAATCAGAGTGTGTTTATACCATACATATATATTTTTTATAGTGCCTCTAATAACACGAAGAAATATCAAGATTCTAAAATCATTAATTTCAAAATGTTCTATGATCTGCTCACTATATGCATAGAATAGGGTGTGAGAAACAAAATTGATTGCAACGCTCTCAGTGAACACAAATAGCTTTAGCAAAAACGACTCTTTCAAGTAAAACTAAACTGGGCATACAAGTCGTTGCTCAATAAAATTAAAAAAAAAAACACGCTAAAATGAACGATAGTCGCTTAATTTGTCAATCGCCTACTGCATATGGATTTCATTAATATGTCATTTTAGCATCACTCGAAAATACAATAGATTTAGTATTATATATCAGTATATACATTTTATGAATAGATAAATGTGCTAAAAAATACTGTACAAACCATTACAATGAACTACTCTTTCATCCATCTATCTGTATAACAGAAGTAGTGATTCAAGCAGATTTTTTTGAAAACGGTCAGATATTTAAAAATTATATATGTACAAAGAAATAATTCCAAAATTTAATCATATTCATTCACTATGCAAGAATAAGAAAAAAGGTACCAGATAATATAAAAAGTAAATAATATTCCTTTTCAAATACAAAATAAATATATAAATATAGAACACAAATGTACAATCTGAAAGTGCGTAAGTACAGAGAATTTCATTATAGTTTTAGTCTGACGTTGAAAAAAAAATAGACTCTAAAAACAATCAATAAGTTGTTTTTGAAATCTGTTTAAACAATAAATTAAATAGATCTTTGAAGAAGGTTTTATTATTATTTTATTTCACACTTTTTCTTATCGAGTTTCTTATAACTTTATGATTCATTTAGCTACTTTGCAAATGGATTATACTATAGTTGACATGATTGGCCGGGGATCTCTTTACTTTTGTACAGAGCAATTGGAAAAGCAGTTCCGATCTCGATTTTATTGTCCATTGGCAATCATTCCAGGATCTTTACATTCTTAGATGGAATGCAACTACCACATTGTCCTTATACAAATTGTATAACTTATTTTTATTCTTCGTAATATAAAAATTGTACAATTCAGGCAGATAACATTTTCATTTACTTCCACATTAAATTAATCACCGTACCTATTTATACTGTTATCGCTATAGAGTTACGATGCATTCATGCTAAGATTGTCACGTTGGTATTATTAGAATAAATCAAAATATGTAGGTGGATTATTAAGTAATTATATTTCATTCTGGGTGTACTAGGTTTTACTGATAGCCATTGAAGAGTAGTTTCTGGGGAAAATTCGCAGTATTAGTCCCTAACTTCTGACCGTTAAGGAGTGTGGTGGCTTCCATCATCAGCTCAGCAGCATAAAATAATATAATAAGACATAAAGATAAAAAGATAACTATCAGACATAAAAACTTAAATAACAAAAAAAAGAGTTCCAATATACTGTACGTAACTAACTATATTTGAGGGTATCCCTTGGTTTCCCTGGGATCCCATCATCAGATGCTGACTTGGTGACTATTAGACCACCAAGGAGTATATCCTTTTAAATAAAAAAAAATTATATCGGTCCACAATTGATTAAATTATCGCTGAACATACATAAAAGATACATAGAGACGAACATAGAACCTTCTACTTTTTTTGACGTCGGTTGATTAATATTATGAGTCATTTTCTTAGTGTTAGTGTATCCGTAATTATTCTCGTTTTCTGAAAACAAAACATATTTTTTAAAAATCTACAACTTAAAGGATTCTAACACTTTTCATTTTACTTGGAAACAATGACGGATTTACACATTTGCCGCCAGTAGAATATTTAAATTTTGCCGCCCCTACAGACCTTTAAAATTTTATATCCCAGTTGACAATCATATCAATTTTTTAAATTTTATTGATGAAATTGTAACTTTATGCTTTGTGCACTATCGTCATAATCACACACCATCTTTTCACGTAATTAGTATGATTACGAACTATGGGATCTGTGTATCAGTTCCTGATTGTTTTTACCATTCAACGATATGGTTAGGATAGCACAAGAAATAGTTTTTGAACTAATAAAAGCTTAATCGTGTACTACTAGTAAGGTAAAGTAAGGTATGCTTTAATAGTACTTACACAATAATATATATTCGATAAACGGTATTAATTAATAACTATTGCGCTTATTAGTTACAACTTAAAAACAATATGTTATGCTATTATCTCGTAACAATCCGGCTGATGGTGAAGATGAAATTTAATTAAGTTATTATATTACATATTGAATTATTTGTGTATACCTAAGGATATTTTAATATATGTGAATCATTTTAATTTTTGTAAGACATAAAAAAAAATTTGCCCCAAATCCAGCCTATTCAACCTGCTGATAAATCCTCATTGACTGGAAGGAAGTATTTCTAGCGGTCTTTGGCTGACAGATTGATTTAAAGCAATGTAAATGCAGTTAAAGTTCTACTTTAACTATTTAAGTTGAAGTAGAGCTTAGTAAAAAAAATTGATTGTTATTTCTTCATCTGAATATTATCCAATTCTTAATTTTTCTTCTTCTTCATTCTTCAAGAACTAAAACCACTCATGTTTACTTTTATTACTTATTAATTAATAAGTAATAAAATATTGTTTATTTTTATTTACTTTTATATATCGAATATTCCAGAATCATCCATAATTACAATGCGTATATTTATTTGTATCTTTAGTATATTATTTTGGTACTTCTCCACGCAACGTTCGCTAACAACTTTCAATTGAATAATGTCCCGGGAAGTTTTATAAGCGTTCGGTCTTTTTGCTCTTGAATTAGAGCGTATTGCGAAACGTCTGTGTTCTAGAACATAATTTATACCTAATGCGAACCTTGTCAAGTGCAAATTGAGTGCGCCTAAATAATGTTGTTCATAACGCAATAATTATTTTACACTTAGTTATTACGTTCTGATACAATAGACATGTATATGTGAATGTAAATATGTACATAATAAATGAAACTAAACATTTAAACAAAATATTTTAAAAGACTTCTGCCCATTATAGTATGAAATGACTATAAAAATTTAATGTATTAAATTTTGTAACTGGCGTAAATGCACCGTAGAGATATAATAATCTTAAATGGTATATATTTTTATTTATATGCAAGGCATCCAAAAAGTTCAGAAGATGCATGACAACGTATGTAAGCTTTATGCAGTCTATTGCACTAATCAATAAGGTTTAATTTAAACTTTTTCAGCATAACATACCCAGTATCTTTACATAGGTATTTAAAATTTTGTTGCAATCGGGGACCCATGAATCATATTTTTTTTGTTTTTATAACCTTTCGTGTTTGTTAGGACATATATATGGATGTGTGAGAGTGTGTGCGTCTGTTAGTGCATGCGCGCTGTACATAGGCATTTCATAACTTTTGAACGGATTAACCGATCGGAACATGGTTTACAGCAATTGAAAGAATTTTACTCAAGTAAGACTTTCTGAAAACTTGAACCGATTTCGAACGGTAGATTTTGAGAAATCTCCAAATATAAATTTTAGATAAAAATGTTTTGAAAATAAATGTTAAACTACTCCACCGATTGATATCGAAATTGCATATGTGTACGTGTATGAACATACACGTGCACACGCAAGCACACGTGGACATACACGTGCACATACTTGCGCACACACATGCACATATGAGCAGGCACACGTGCACACGTTTCTGAAAACGCAAGTGACCATACACGTGCACACACAAATGAAAACGCACGTGGTCACACACATACACACAAGTGTACACACACACATGTGAGTGCACGTGCGAATGTGACTGCATGTGCGAATGCGACTGCAAGTGCACGTGCGAGTGCAAGTGCAAGTACACGTGCGAGTGCACACATATGTGTGGGTGCACGTTCGAATACATCCGTACATACAAACGTACAACCACGTGCACGCAAACTTGTACAAACACGTGTACGAACACGTGCACGTATTATTAAAGTAGTATTAAAGTAGAATGGTAGCAAAAATTCTAAAATAATTGCATGTTAAAAATAAAACAACATCAAGATTACGCAAAACTATTTTTTGGACGCAACATTTGTAAAGGCAACATGGGCGGTTTACGCACTATGTGATGATCTTTGAATTAAATTATACGAATCCACACCGTCTGCATTCAAAAATGCGTCTTCACAAAATTTCGTGTAACACTCAGAGATGTCAGTAGAAGTCGTTTTCCGTTAAAAATTTGCCCTTTATAAAGTTGCATTGGTATACGGACGTTTGAGTCCGTTGGATGCAATACTATATTATTTTTTTTCCGTAATGAGACGCAACTTAATTGTTGAGACAAATATATGTATATAAGATTCACTTGCCTTTGTGTATTATTAATTAAAAGAGTTAAACAAAACATATCGAATTACAAATGAGATAAGTTTCGTAAACACTGAAAATAAGTAAGAAAATCGCCGCTGTCCCATTTAAAACGAGAGGTTTGATTATATTGTATTAAGTGGATATGCCTCATTTTCTTTTAAAAATCAGCACGTAAAAAATATTTTACGTAGGTATAACCTCCAGAATACTATGTACTGCATGTAGATGGCGTTACTATGAAATGGAGAACCAAAATAAGGTATGGTGAAAAAAAATATTCCAGTTTACTTCTTTTTTATCAAAGCAGTAGATAGAAGTAAATGAGTGAAACAATATTAAAACGGTATTTTAGTTTTACACTATTGATGATTGCGCTATTTGTTTTTTTTTTGCGACTTGGAATTACAAAGATACTATCTAAAATTACCAATCTTTTGGTAACGGGGTCTCAGGATTAGCGCTTTTAAGTAGCAACTCTATTATTATTGTCTCATGAACATCATCTCTTTATTATTTTACAATTAGACACTTCTACATTCCATTTTAGCATGGATTTTTGTCGGTTAGACATCAATATTTACACAATAGAGTTGTTGTCTGTCAGATTTGAAGGACTTTTCATAACAAAACAATGAGTTATGTATGTATTATGATTGTGTATTATTATCGTCCGAAAATATATTTAAAAAGTATTATTTATGAAGTAAATTGCAGACTCATAAAGGATAACGTTGTTATTGATAATGTATAAAACAATTATAATTTTCTCAATGATCTTAAAACGCTGAATTAGAATAATCGCTGCCTTGGTATACACTGACTGCTTAAGGACAGTCATCATTCTTATTTACATGACAACCAGTTGCACAGCGAAGAGTGGAAAATAACAAAGAAAAACAAGCGAACCATGTAATAGTCGTATATAATGCGTAACATCTAATATCTTACCTTGGTAATCAACAATATTAACGTTATGTCTTGAAAAAAAAATGATTCAGGTATTATTTGAAATGATTATTCATAACGAAGAATAATACTTTTGAATGAAAATTGTATTTGATTTATTTAACACTGATTAATAGTTACGTATTGGTGAATATTTTATGAGAGCAGACACATAAGATATTCATCAATAAAATTGAAAAAAAGTATGAATACATACACTTTATATTGTAAATATAAAATACAATACTATTCTTTAGTTAAGTAGTAGCGTCTGAACATCAACATGCATGCGTCTTTGCTCTAAATAGGTCATCTTTTTAAAATATTGACTATAGCGTATCCATAATAGTTCAATTACAATGTTTATATTAGTTTTTGGAAAGCTTTAAAAACATAAAAGATTTATATAGAATTTGTATACTTCAAATATACATATCATTTTTTTTTCGATATAAGTATTGTATAGTGGTGAACACACTTTTTCTTTTTGTGGTTTGTTACATGGTATAATAAGTTTTACTAAATTTTAATTTTAAAATAAAAGATTTGATCTTACCTCCTAAATAGATTTAAATTAATATGAACAGTTGTATTTTTTTGGTAGATCTTAATGTTTTGATTTTAATATTAGTTTAAATTTTTTTTTGGATCTTTGTATATATATTTTGTGTTCTATAAGATTTTATACATAAGAATTGAACAAGAATCTGTATTAATTATTTTATAATTTAAAAATTATTGTATGTTGTATGATTATTTTCGTAGTCCAAATGTAGAAAAAAAATATATTGACTGTTTTGACGATACTAGTTTTGACATTTATTTGACGTTTTTCTGTTTTGCGGCGTTTTGACCTGTTGGTAGTTATATGGTAAGCGTAATTCATGGATTGTTGTATTCTTATTTCTAATTAAAAATGAATGCAACCAGTCTATATACTTCAACTTGTAGAGTTATAATGCTCGCAGATGAAACTGATTCGTCTTCTTGGACAGAATTATTTCGTTTAGTACCTTATTTAAGACAATCACTTTCTTGTACTGTTTGTGGTAATTTATTAAAAGAACCTCTTACTCCAGTGGATACAGGCTGTCAGCATCATGTTTGTAAAAAGTGCAAAGGTGGTAGAAAAAAACTTAAGCCATCGTGCAATATGTGTAAAGACTATGATGTTTATGAAGAGAATAGTCAATTACGGATACTTATAATGTGTTACAAGATGTTGTGTGAATATTTCATGTGTACTGAAGTTTATAAAATTATTTTAGAAGAACACGAAATTGCTACACTCGTTAATGGCTCAGCTGTGCCTAGTTCTGGCTTAATTGACTTAATACAGGAAGGAGCTAGGTTTACAGACGAGGACTACAAAAGTCAAGCAGGCTTGTCAGAGTCCGCTTACAGTATATTACCTTGTGTTTATACAAATTCAGCAGCTACGCAGACACAGTCAGCTTCCACTTCAACTAGCACTGATACTAAAGCTTCCAATAAGGAATCTCCAAGTAATAGACAATTTTCTAATGGATCTTCAGTGTATTCTGTGATGTACGCTGGTTCTGGTAACAAAATCACTATTAGAAGAAAAGCTGTTGAAGAAACAGAAACACTAAGCTCAGGTGAAGGCTCTTCACGAGATACGAAGGTACAATAAATAATATTTTACTTTTAGTTAATGACTAGTATTAATTGATATTTATTATGCACCTTTACACAAAATTTAATTATATCGTATCAAACCCTCATACAGCTTTATTTGCATTAAATCAAACTTATCTTGTTACTGTAGTTTTTTTTTGTGTTGTAATCATAAATTATCAGAGTAGGCATGTCAATTCACTTCTGAAATTTGCTTCCTATGAAATATACTAAAATCAATTCTTAATTAACAAATCAATTCTCATTTAAATCGAGCATTAAATATCAATATTTAATTTATCAAACATTATTAATGTACAAACAACATATTGATGATAATTTATTTAATTGTTCAGGTCTAGATGATTTTTTTTGTCAGTAGCAATATTTCCCGTAACAGAAAAAAATCACAGAAGGAACACATGTTCCAACTATGTAAAAGTACTTTTTGGCAATCAGCATTAATGAGCTGTACAAAGAATTTGTTTGAAGATACCAATATGTGATATGTCGTTTTGAAGTTGACAATAGTCTGTTAAATAATGTTTTAATTTGTCTTGTACAACCTTGTCCTTAACTTTGGCTAAAACACTAACATACTGTAAGCAGTTCAGAAACTTTATCACCAGTGCTTAATCAGTTCCACTCGAGAGGCTTATGAATCGATTCATCAATCAAATAATATGGTGGTCCAAATCAAATTACATAACACATTATTTTACTTTAAATGATAAATTTTTCAATTAATCGATTTCAGATCGACATGCCTATTTGGAAATGAAATAAAAGGATTTCCATTGTGTATTTAGTACTACCTAAAAAGTTTTTATTTCAAATATGTCTAAATCATTAAAATTGTTATTACAGCCATCTCAACTGCAATTTAAAAAACCATCAAATCGCTCAAGAAGTTCAAACACAAGTAAAAGAAAAGGATGTAGATGTGGCAATGCAACAGCGACACCTGGGAAATTAACTTGCTGTGGCCAACGTTGTCCATGTTATGTCGATAGTAAAGCATGCACCGAATGCAAATGCAAAGGTTGCCGCAATCCCCACAGACCAGATGGCATGAAGGTATTTACCATTATTTTTTTAATCTATATATACTCACATATCATGTCTTAAGTTTATTTGCTCAAAATATTAATACTGATTAAAAATTTGCTTCTAAAATCACTAATTATCTTGTCATAATGTGATAAACCATAAATTTTTTACAACAAAAGAAAATTAAATTCATTGCATGTGTATAAATACCTGAGTAATTTACATGGTAATGCACTATTATTTTGCTAAAAATTTATGGTTTATAATAATATGCAGTATAAATTCTATTCTGTTGTATTACATGTTATATTAATTATCTAGTGTATAAAATAAAGTATTAAAATTTAGTTTAACCCTTTACTGCATCGTGAATCATTTTGAACCAAACCACAAAATCACAAATATTTTCTGAGACCGAAATATTTTTATCATTTTGTGCATTACGTACCATATGAGGTACATTCAAATTCTGTTTCATTACGAACAGCGCCATCTACAACTGTCTTTTACAAACTAAGTCATCGATCAAACTCCACAAACAGGTTGCAACTCGAACGATACATGTTCTATTTCAAAATTGTAAAATAAATATAAAAATACTTAGTTTTACCATTAAACAAATATAATTAGGAAAAACGACATCTGAAGATTGTTAAAAGGTAAGTTTTTAATATTTTACTTGTGTAAAAATTTAGTTATTTGTAGTTAATCAAATGGTCAAAATTTGGCACAATATACAGAAATATTCTTTTTGTATTGCACCGTATTTGAACCAATATGCATGAAAGTTGACTTTTTTGTTTATACTATTTATTAAAATGTATTATATATCTCCTAGGGTAGTTATATATTATAAAAAACATTAGAGAAAGTTTGGTGACATGGAACCACGTCGGTTCTATGGAGGAATCCATACAATAATCAACAATTTTCCGCAGGTCACTTTAGACGAAGAACTTTCAGATGACGAACATTAGAGAAACAAAGGCCGACAGTTAGCACCTCTATATATTCCAGAATCTGATGAATCTGATACTGAACCGGATGATAATGTACCTTTATCACAATTGGCTTTCACTTCAACAAGAGCTCTGCGGGCTGAGAAGCCTCGATGGATGGATGATTTTTTAGAAAAAGGCAAAACCGAATTAAAGTTTACTGGTGACTTAACTTTGCCTGTAGACATTACAGCTTTAGAGACACCATTACAGATTTCCAATACTTGTTTGCTGACACTATTTTTGCTCATATACACAAGGAACCTAATAAATATGCAATCAAAAAAGACCTGAAAAGATAAGCAACATAACTATAAAAGAACTTGAACAGTTTATTGACATTTGCTTTTACATGTTAATAATACAATTACCATCACCGAGGTGGTATTGGAACGAGAACTTGGGGCATCCAAAAGTCAGTAATGTCCTGTAATTGCTTTGAAAAGATTAAGCATTTTTTTCATTTCAATGACAATTCCATGCAGATACCGAAAAGCCAGACAGGGCACAATCCTCTTCATAAAATACAACTGTTCTTGGACCACATAAGACAGAGACTTTTGACAGTTTCTAAAGAAGAGTACATGACAGTAGATGAACAAATAATACCGATTAAAAGCCGGTCATCTATGCGGCAATATATCCTAAAACCCCACAAATGGGGTTACAAAACTTTGTGCTTAGTGACAGTTCTGGATTCAGTTTTGATTTTGAAATTTACACTGGAGCTCAGTGTCCTACACAATCTGACAGTAATTTATCCAAAATTAGTTCTTCCAGTGATATTGTTGTTCAACTCGAGGATGATACTAGAAGGTGTTAACTACAAGCTATTTTTTGATAACTGATACACATTACCACCTTTGACCTACTTAAACAAGAAGGGTATCTTTCCGTTAGACATGATAAAAGCTAACCATATTCCAGGTTACAAGGTTCCGGCTGACAAAGACCTCAAAAAAAGGGAAGAGAAGCAACTGTTGGAAAGCTAACCACTGTGGATAATACAGATATTTCTAGTCACCTATTGAACTTGGCTTCAACTTATGTCGGCAGTAAACCGTCAATGAAGTCTGATGCTTCAATAAAAGAGATAAATCTTACCTAAATGTATCATGTCCCAAAGCAGTGGTGGTTTATAATAGGCATATGGGTGAAGTGGACTTGTTAGATGCTCTTCTTGATTACTACAGGATTCTGATCAGGTCTAAGAAGTTTTACCATCGCATATTTTTTCATATGATATTGTTCATGTGAAAAAATATATAGACTATGCGTGGTTGCTGTACAGGTAATGTTTGGTTGATTCTCAACCATCATTACATTTAGCAGATTTTAAGTGCATAGTAATTGAAGGTTTATGCCAAACCAGTAAGCCCACAACAACTCGTAAATGTGAATGGCCTTCATATGATATGGAGAATGCAATTAAAGTGAAACGATTGAGAGGGCCTGTAGCTATCATGCTATCCATAGATGTTCAGCTATCATTTGCCCATCTGGACCACTAGACAATGTTGTAAGATACCGGAATGTAATGGTAGATCACATGTCGGATGCCAAAAATGTAGAGTAAGTCTATGTCTCTACGACAAAAGAAATTGTTTCATGCTATTTCATACAACATAATGTCTGTTATTTAATTTGTATTTATAGCTCATTTTACCAAATACATACCAAACGAAAAAAATGTTTTTCAGGGTTTTTTTTCAATAAACATGAAAATTCTGATACACATGTATTTTATTTTCTTGTGTTCTACCACTTATATTTTTTCAGTTCAGAAAATAAAATCAAGCGGTAAGGGGTTAAACAGATGGTACTACTATTAATAAATGTACATTATTTTTTGTGTTACTTCTTAAAGTTTCCAGTATTTTGACTTGAAGTATTTCTGCCTATGTTAAGACTCCTTATATAAAGTAGGGAAAAAGGTTTTTTCGTTTCTATATACAAATTCAAGATAATTTTTCATTATATTTTATTTACATTTAGTTATAATATACTTATGTATTTGCCATTTTTCAACAATTTGTTGCTATTTTGTATCTAGTGGCATAGTCCCATTGCTGTAGAAATTTTGGGACTTTTGATCAAAAACCTGTGACAAGTAATTTTGCCAATCCTCTCTTAAGTTAACCTAACATTACTTAAAGAATTCAGGAGAGATTTGAGGGTGCAAGGTCAGGGCCATATGGTGGATGCATTAACACTTCTTAACCAAACTCTATTTCCTGAGTGGTTAAAGATGTACGTGGCCTGGCACTATCATGCTGAAAAAGAACACCCTTTCTGTTGATTGATTCTTGTTGTTTATTCTCTACTTTTTGCTTGAGACTCATCAGCTGTTGACAGTAGAGATCTGAATTGATGGTTTTTCCTGTGGTAAAAGCTCAAGTCATAATGCCATTCCAAAACCCACTATACACATAGCATTAATTTATTGTGAGTTAATCCGGGTTTCGCTATAGTATATGGAGTTTGCTTGCCTTTTGACCATGATCTTTTTCATATATTCTTGTCGTAGGTAATCCGTTTTTTATCACCAGTGCTCAATATTTTCAAAAATGCTTTGACTTCATAATGTATCAATAGAAAATCGCAAATGAGTACATGATTCATTAAATTTCGTTCAGTGAGCTTGTGTGGGACGCAAGTGTTTACCTTTTTTGTATATACAGTTTTTTTCAAAGGGGCCAAAACTGTTTTGTGGTCAACTCCCAACTCTTTAGCTATGTCATAAAAACTAATATGCTGATTTTGCTCTACTTTTTCCAAAATGGTATTGACATAACGACATTCATATTTAACATCAAAATTACTGGACTGAAAACACTTGAACCAGTTTTGTGCTACTTTTACCGATACTGCATTAGATCCATAAACATTTTTTCATGGCTTGTGTCCCATTTGTCCCTTTTTTGTAATAAAATTTCGGGCTGTCTTTTTCCTTTTTTAAAATGTCATCCATTTAATAGTATTAAAAGTAACCAAACACAAACAGCACAACCAAAGAGATTTTGCTGCAACTTTTTAGTTATACAATACAGAAAAACTTACCTCGACCTAACATATAATAGAAATGGTTATTACTCTTGTAATTCACATGAGAATATCAATTTTAAAAATTTGTATCAATCATATTATTTTGAAAGAATGATTTTGTTGTTAGGCTCAAAAACTAAATCATGCAAGAAGTATATTTATTGCAACTATGTATAGTCTTAGGTATTTTTGTTTATTTATTAGCAGCATCGCTTAGTTGGGCATTAAGAGTTGTAAGATAAAAAAAAGAGTGAAAATTGTATGGAATTGATAATATAATAGGCCAATACCATATACAAACAATTCCATACTAAATGGTTAAAATCCCATACTGGCACACTTAGTAGTTTTTGCCTGATACCCAGACAAAGGCAGTTAAAAAAATTATTTCCTTTATATATATATATATATATATATATATATATATATATATATATATTTGTATTTATATATTGTTGCCAAATTAAAAGTTTGCATTAAATTATAGGTTCGGCCACATATTGCACAAATAGAAGGTTTGCATTTAGCTTTGAATGTGAATACAGAAGATTCACCTTCCTGCTCTGGTTCATTGGATAGTTTAGACACTGATACTCTTACAATGGAAGCCATGGAAGATGCTCTCGCATTTAATACAGATCTCAAAAGTTCAAATATTAAAGGTAAGTTCATTAGTTTTTTTACTTAATAATAATTTCATTTATTTACAAGAATTTATATTTTATTTCAATGTATGTTAAATTGAAGTTGATTTTTAAATAACTTAGACTAGAAATGTATCTGAATTGGTGTAATTTTTTTCTAGAGAACATGTAATCTAAAAAATATAAACAATTTATATCAAATTGATAAGTCCTACTTGTGTTTTTGCAATTTTAGTGGTATATATAATGTAAACTCCCAAAAAGCAAACAAGACATCCACATTTGTTGTATCTATGTTAATTTTTCATGTGGAAAAGGAAATTTCAGATCAAACAGAAATGTGTAACATAATTGTTTTTCACCTATTTTCTAAAAATATTGTTTTCTTTTTAGATATTTTTTAATCTATTTTAGAATAAATTATTTTCAATAACTATTCTCATTACAGTGTATAACAGTGAATTACAAGAAGTGTCACCATCATTGCCAGTAACTATAATGATGGATGAGGAGCTAACTGGGTCAGGGGCTGAAGACGATCTCAGCTCACCTCACGAGTTTACTGGTTCTCCACAAGAACCCACAACAAGTTTGACCCCATCTCCCCCCTCCCCATGTGCACAGGACATGAGCAGTGATCCCGATGTAGAAGCTTGACATACAAATCAAAGCTTTTTAGAAAGTGAAGCATAATAGACAATAAGTAAATCCTAGAAAATGACTACAAAGAGTTTCAATTTTAGAAAGATGAATTATTAAAAATCTCATTTCTGATTTTCAAAAATTGACTGACAATTTACATCTTTTGAAATACAATAAAAAATAGATTTGTAAACGGTATATGTTTTATCTTATTGTGCAATATTAAGTGATTTGATAAAATGGATTTATGCATCTGATTTGACAGTCAATTGTGTAGTGCATTAGCTTTTTCATAAATAAATGTCAACTAAAGAAAATCACTTTCTAAAAAAATGAACAATTTAAGGATTTTGTTTGAGCTGTGAAGAATTATTTCAATTCTCTCAATTCCACTATTGTAGCCTTCATGCATCCATTTCTTATATTATATGAAAAAAATTCTTAATTGCCCATGAAAATTTGGAAGATCTGTGAAATTTAGTACATTGATCGGCTGATTGTTTTACATAGATTATTAAAGTAATTTATTTTATGAAACATCACATTATATTTCAATAAAATGCTTTAAATTTTGTAGTACATTTAAATTTACAAATTGTTTTAAAATGATCACGGAATGCATTTTGGATACTTATTCAATTAACAGAGTAGAAATTTAATTTAATCTATTAATGTAAAAATATTGTAAGTACTATCCATAAATCTATCAAAATATCTAGAGGTGTTCTAAAAGAAATGGTGTTTAGATGGAATATTCTATTTTTTAGAGTAGTCACATGTATATTTTGAAGAATAGATTTTGAATTAGTTTCTCAAATACAAAATATCCTGTGCGATATTCCAATTTAATTATTCTGAAATTCAACAGCGACATTAAGTTTGAAAATATTAAACTAACCTTGATAGGATTTTTAAGGTAATCACTTTATAAAAAATGTGGTACATATCATGATGATATCTTCATTTTGTTATAAACCTTAATAATTTCAACCTTGGTAATGTAACATTAATTACTGAAAAAGAGATTTTTCTATCATTATATTATGTCTGAAAGGGTAATTACTGTATTTATTACAATATATACTTTTTGGGACTGAAATAATTACATTCGGAAGTGTATATATAAACACTCTAGGTTATCCTCTACAAAAGACTATGCCTGTAAGCAAAGTATCATATCCATTCTGTTTATAAATAATAAATGTTTTGAATTTCAAAATCATAAAATAGTTCAAACCAAGCAAGATGAGAATACTGAGAAATTGTAGGTCAAAGAATCTTTATAAATTGTGTGCGATACAAAGAGAAATTAAGTGTCAAATAATCTAAAAATCTCACTGTCAAGTAGCACCAAACTGTCAGCAATGTACTGTGAAGTTTATACAATTCCACTACTGGTTTTATAGTACCTGATTGATAATTAATGAAATTTATTACATGTTAGAATAATAAATTAACAATGGTTAATGAACATTAGTCTGTTAAATTTTTATTAATTGTCGCTATCATAAACTTTATTCTTAAATTCTTATTTATTTAGATTTATTACTATTCACATTATATATTTCATGTAAATGTTATTTCTTTATAAAAACATGAAATAATTATGATTATCACTACACTTTATTACAAACATAAAGAAAAGAGATGTGATAAAGTAATAATAGAATACACATTATCATACTTTATTGTTATTCTGTTCTCACATACTGTTAAAATTAAAACAGCATGTTATTTGGTTCTTCAATATTTTTACATATATATAAAACAGTTTTTGGATATGAATTGGGCAGGATCTGGCATTGTCTTTTGATGAACATATTTTTATTAACCGTTTTAAAGGTATGCCAGGGATAACTTCATCAATGAACAGTGTCAATATTATGATTGAGTGTATAAATCATAAATTATCATTATTATTCTTGTCAGTAGTCACAATTAAATAAATTTACTGCATGATAATCATAATTGCATGGTAGTCACAATTAAAAAAATCGACAAATTTTATTCCATAAAATATTGTTTCATAAAGGTGTTGAATAAAAGATAAATATTATGTAAATTTTATATGCGAATGAAATGAATGAGAACTTTAAGTAATAAAAAAAAACCTGTAGAATAGTAAGTAATACATAAAGCTTTGGGCCAATGTTAGATTGTGTAAGTCTATCTATATAAATATTAGTTCATAAAATGTAGCTATCCCTTCACTAGTCAGCATTTTAAATGCTGACTAATGAGGAAACGCCAGATAGGAGTCATGTAGATACTTTGTTAAATCATTACCTGTTTTACACAGCAATCGAATTGAGTTTAGGTCTATTATCCATATTTTTAATGTATTTAAACATATTAAAAAAATAGAATAATAGAAAATAAACATAAAATCAACATTAAACATAGTTGAAAAGGGAAGAATAATATAAGGCTATTTTTTTTTCTTGTCATTGTATCTAAGCAGTTTTTTGTATCATAATATGTCAATATTTTTCAAAATGGAAAATTGAACTCTGTATGAGCTTAAGCACCCAGTTAATTTCCATGCAAACTTTGGTTAATAATTTTATAGAATATTAAGATGCAATTTTAAGCTTTATTCCATGAAACTATGCATTGCATTCAATTATTTGTTGTATGCTGAATCAGTTCTCATCACCGCACTGCCGATGCATGCCCTGCCACAGTCTCTTTATTTCAGATTGTTGTGCTTGGATATTAAGTATTCCATGCTGGCCCATCGGAGGTTGGGATTGCTTTGATTGATTGATAGTTGTAACTAATGTGACGATGGCTTCCGGGACTAACCGCTTGACCTGCTGTGCGAGATGCGGAGGTAGTGCTGAAAGTGAATATTGTAAACTACGTCCATAGTTAAGATTCCAATCCGGATTTTCTGATAGAAATTGAATTGAGTACCAAATAGCGAACAGTGGTTAAATACTCTTAAACACTGAGCCACAAACGATTTAGTGTATATTACCATTTAATACATAGATACAAAGTGCTTTCAATAAAAGAGGTGAATATAAAAAAAAGTGGAAAAAGGTGTAAGTCGAATAGATATAGACTACGAATGCAATGCCACAGAGGCTTCTAGTAAAAATATAAGCAAGACTAAATTTTAAGTTTTATTTTTCTGTCTTATAGTTGCCAATATCTTAATTTGATCAGGTAGTCGTCAGATATGAAGTAAAATGTAATTTGTTACAATTTACACTGCTTTGTTAAAATAATTTCATGAGTTGTTTGTCAATTTGTAAATTAAAAATACTCTAAAAATCTTAAATACAAACTATAGTATTTTGTGAATACATATATTCTGTGTTATATAAAAATAGGATTTGGCAAATTTAATTGTAATTTAGATTAGAGATGTGTGTAAATTTTCATTTATTTGGTTGTGTAATTGTGTCCTTCGAGTGTTGGCCAAAGATATAGCAAAGAAAGAAGCTTTATTCCTTAAAGTGTATCCCGGGATCAGTATTAAATACAAGGATCTGTAGTTTTATAGATTTATTAAGAATGTACTAGTGATTGTAAAAAAAATAGTTTTATAAATACAGTTTTGCATTTTTGTTTGTCTTCATGCTTAAAAAATTTTTTGTGTGAGATTTTTTTATTTAAAACGTAATCATATTGTGAAAAAAAAATAAACTATTTCAGTAATAGCTATCATGTAAATATTGAATGTTAACTTATCAATACATATATCACAATTTCATAGCCTCATAACAAATTAAAATAAAAAATCTTGTATAAGTACATTGTATATTTTACAAACGATAGGTGAAAGATAAACAGTAAAGAGTTTTCAAATTGTATCAAGATGTTTCAGTTACTTAGTTACATCATTGTGACACATTCCAATTTATTTTCTATGTACATAAAACGATGATAGCAACAGCATTTCATATTTTCAAAAATTTTAATCTTAAAATAATAAAAAATTAACCATCGGCAGCAGCCCACAATCTCTCGAATTCGTTAACAAACACACCGACGCTGGCCGGTTCGGAGGTAAGTACGGCGTTCTCTTGCAAGTAGCCGGAGTCCCTCATGGGCCGATCCAACGCTCCCATCATCAGCACCGGGTCGTTCGTAGCGTCGATTATCACAAACTCGTGACACAGATCCTCGTCTATGCCGCATTTGACTTCGATCCCGCCGTCCTTCAGCTTGCTAATCAGGGAGTCGGGCTCGATCTTCTCCTTATGCACCAGGATTCTTATCTTGACCGGTTTCTCTTTAGTCAGATTCATCAGATTCTTGGCGAGTACCTCGTTAGTGAGCCGCGGCAGACACACGTCGACCGATACCTCCGCGTCGCACACCATGCACATGACGCAGACCTTGCTCAGGTTCCTCCTATTGCTTCCATAAAATAAAATTTCGTTCATTGAACGCTTCCTTTTCCTTACGAACACCGTATTCTTTTTCTTCATGTACAGCATCGCTATTCCGCAAACTACGACCGATCCACTGACTATTAGTGCAGTTTTCCAATTGAACATTGTTAAATGTTTGTTTGTTAAGTCTTAGTTATTGTAAAATGTTTAAAGACGTTAAAAATCCGATCCACAAGAATAAAAATCATAAGAAATAAGTGCCTACCCTCTAAAGTAATTTTTTTTTTTTTAGAAAAATTGAATATCCGAGTCCAAAGACTATACCCGATTTGATCATGGTTTATAATATCTATGCACATCTATTCAACGATTTGAGTATTGAGCGTTTTGACGTTTTGTTTTACACATTCTTTATTCTATTTAAAGTGCTTCTGTGAAGTGGTAAAAATTAGATTTTTACGAAATTTACTACCTTTTCCATTATTACTTTAAAATCTGTGAAACAGTACGATGTTGCAATGTCAAGTTCGGAAACCATCTGTTGGGAAAGCACCCCGTGTGCATGTGGTGCGGCCAACCGTCCCAGAGTGCAGCCGGGATGGACCGGGTCAAGCGTCCGATTCCAAGAAAAAATGGGCAAATAAACTACCCAAAAACGTGCGCTATGATCTGGAGAATGCGTTAGTAAGCGTAAGTAACATTATAACATATTTACAAAATCGATTTTTTTTACTGTACAAAATTTGACTTTTGTTTATTTAAATAGTGCTGTGTATTATTTAAATTTATTTCCCTATTTAGTTTTTTGCCCATAAAAAGAACTAGGGCCATATAGACGTAAAGACGAAATGTCGAAGCGATTAATAGATTATGAATTTCAAAGGTTTTACTCCAAATACTTAGTGAAGCGTATCGAAATATGCTTAAGAAGTGAATGGAATGTCGGACGAAACTAAGAAAGAAAGTTCATTCCTCATAGTAATGATCCCATATGTACATGCATCATTGTGTCATTTGAGTCCCGCTGCACGCACCAAGTTTCCCTTTAATTAAGAGAGAACACATTTTGCGACTGCATTTTTTATTTATGATTATTGTTTTGTTATATATATTATGATGCGAAAACACATCAAAAGAAGGCTATGTAATATTGGTTATTTGAGCTCTTGTTGGAGTAAGTTTCTTACTTAAATATTTTACATGGTTCTCGCCGCCATTACCGAAGCAAGCTCGCATGAAAGTTTTCTGGTCTTATGTTTCATAAGTTAGCAATCGATTATCTAACAGAATCTATTCCGCTCGATTACTATCACGTGATTATTAATTTCGAACTAATCTCGCACTTTAATTTCGAGAATGTTCGTCAAGCCTCGTATAAGTAACGAAGCGTCTCCTTTTACTAATGAGTATGAAGTGTATCAATGTACAGATAGTGAAAGATTCCAAAGTTTCGTAACACCATTAAAAACTAATCTAAGGCATTGATATTTGACATTACTCAAGCCATTGTAGACAAAACCTAAATGGGATGGAATAAATATTGATTTTTTTTAACTCCAACAAAAAGACCTTAATATTTAAGTAAACTGCAAATTGCATAAGTACTGATTTCAGTTATGCGACGTATGGTTCGAAGAGATCAAACCTTACTTGGTACGAAACAATATGAAGCTGCATGTACGTAGCGAATCCGCTGCAACTGCAAATATCTGCACTCATCTCGATCTAGGTGAGTTCTGCATTTTTAGAATATCTAGCGTAATTTCACCGTACTCTAATCTAAAGAGGAAGTTGCTGTTGTACACTCCATACAAAAATTATGCTTAAATAAAATTTAGGAATACAACTAACTCCTATGACAAAAGTAGGTAATATTTAAATTCATTTAAGTACATAGATATAAAACAAAAAACGTGTTATTGTTCAAGGATGTAGCCAGAATTTCGTTAAGGGAAATGCCAGGCAAAGGAAAGCTTTTCGAAAAAAAAAATCTTTCTTCCAGTCGGAAGCTCGAGTACGTGCTGGGAGAGGGTTGCAGCCTCTGCCAGCCAACCAGGGCTGCCCGTCCTGGCTATAGCCATGTTATTATTAAACTAAGTATTCAATGTGATTATTGTTTAATTAGAGACGGTTGCGCGCACTTGCAACTGCGTGCGCATGAAGCCACTGATCATTATTACTTTATAGTAATGGTGTCAAAGAGGTCATCGCAATGCTTTTGATTTAGGCGGTAACGGTATCGATCCCTAATCGGAAGCGAAATGAACAGTAAGTTTCTATTTTAAACCGAAATAAATCCCTCGTTTTGCGTCTTGAAAACACAGCGATATTGTACCCAAGTGGTTTGACTTTGGAGAGCTGTTTTCTTATCGTGTATGGTGTGCCTATATCGGTAGTGTTGTTATAACATCGATGGCTGCAGTTTTTAACATCCTTCATGTTCTATGATTAAAGATAGGCCTTAAGAGCTCGAAAAAGGAGTCTACAATCGTAGACAATTTTAGCAAATTGTTTTCCACAGTTAGTGATGTTAAGTTGACCGTATTACGAGTCAGTTGTCATCTTTGAGTGGAAAAGCCCACATGGGTTTTAAAAAATCGCTCCAAAAAGCATATGAAAGAATATGAGATTACGTTTTACAAATACGTAATGCATTATTGTGCTATGTCATGTTAATAAGTGTTTTTTAATGCACTGCTTAGTCTTTTAGAGTCGTTTGTTTTTAGCAGATTGTTTCTGATATTTTCATTGTACATTAACGTCGAATGGCCTGTTTTACCCGCACAGTAAATACAAATTGATTGCAACGTTGTCAGTCAAAATACGATCACTTCTACAGTGATTCCAAGAAATAAATTAAGTAGGTGAAATAACCATACGTAAATATCTTTGAGGTGGCTATAACTTTATGATCATTTTGGACTCCATCTATTTTGGATGTGCTCCTTTTGTTATGGCAATTTTCCTACGCTACGTCGTACATTGTACCTTTAAAACTTGAAATATAAATCAATCATAATAATGACAAATTTTGTAAACAGGTACCGATAACTAAATTTTAGTTGATAGTCTTTCCTGCACAACAGTTTCATTTTGATCAGTATTAAGTTTGAAATCTGAATAATAACCTTTATATGAACACAAAGTGAGTAGATGACCACATATATAATTAAAATGATTCCATTTAATGTATGAAGATTCTTACGTGCATATTCTTAGTGCATACATGGTTCAGTTGCTAGCACACCATATAGACAAATAGCCTTTGCCTGCCTTCGTATATTGTTAAAAAAATTAAATTATTAAAATAAACTATTATTTAATAGAACACCCTCTGTGCTTATAATTAAGCATTTCTAGAGTTTAATAGGTGGTACGATATCATCTATTACCGTAAGGACGTACTGTTCAACGGCTAGACAATGGTCCGAGTGTCTTTTTTGCGAATTGTGTCACAACTTCTATATATTCATATTCATCTATGGTCATAACATGCATGTACGACACACATTCACATAATTTTTTTATGCATTATAATCTATCTGCACACAAACGCAATAACAGACGCTGATTATTTTGAGTAACCAAAAAATTAAATCGTTTTGTGAACTGAAGGCTTTTATAATTTTAGATAGCATTTTACAATTAATATTTATAGCAACTAATTAACACACAGTATGTATTAATTAGTTGCTACATTAAAAAAGGCCATTCGGCATCCGGAAAGGACGTAGATTTCTCATCCAAATTTCAATGAATATTAAAAGTTTAAATAGTCATTTATTTTTATTTAAATCTTAAATTTTTTGTTAGCCAAATTTCCAATTTGAAATACACATTTATTTTGTCATATAAATTAATAAAGTAAAATTATCGGTTTTGGCTGATCTGAATTTGACTTGCTGTCGATATAAATTGTATAATAATCACGATACAAGTAAAATAAGCAGTATAACGTTTTCATTCATACATAAAAATCAATCTGAAGACAAAATAAAAGGAAAGAGCCGACATTTCAATTCAGAATGGTTTTATAAAGCGTTACCAAATGGAGAAAAAGTATTCAGAAAATGGATGGTATACTCTCCAACAAAAAACAGTTTATACTGTTTTTGCTACAAACTGTTTACGCAGCAGGAAAAAAAATCAGAGTTTTTGTCAACAGATTTAATGCATGGTGGAAACTAAATCCTAAAGTGTTTGAACACGAGAATTCTGAGAGCCATCTCTCCTGTTTTGAAAAATGAAAATTCTTGGAAAATGGATTGAGGCTGCAAAAAATTATCGACCATGAACATCAAATAGTCTTAGACCAAGAAAAGAAGTGGCGTGACATTTTAAGTCGCCTTTCAGATGTTATTTTTTTTCTGTCACGCCAAAATTTTCCTCTTAGAGGGCATAAAGAGGGGATTTCATCAGACAATACAGGGAATTTCTTGGAATTAGTTAATCTATTCTCGAAATATGACCCAGTTCTAAAAGAGCTAAGAATTGAACATGCTATCGCCTGTACAAAAAGTAAACGGGTAGATTCTTATTTGTTCAAAGACATTCAAGACGAGTTCATCAGTCTTTTGAGGAAAGAGGTGAAGAATAACATTTTGGACGAAATAAAAAAGCTATATATTTCGAAATTCTTTTCGATAGCGCTCCAGACATATCACATGTTGATCAGGTGAGTTATGTAATCAGATATGTTCATACTGAAGGCGATGATATTGAAGTGAAGGAATCTTTTCTAGGTTTCTTCCCTATAGCTGGAAAGACTGCAGTTGAACTTACTGAAAATATCCTAACGCAGTTGGAGGGTGATAACTTGGACATACATCTATGTCGGGCACAAGGATACGATAACCCTGCAACCATGGCAGGAGTTCATGGTGGTGTACAAGCAATAATCAAAGAACACAATCCTAAAGCGTTGTTTATGCCTTGTGCTAATCATTCGCTAAATCTATGTGGAGTGCACTCTTTCAGGAGTGTTAGCTCAAGTGTAACATTTTTCGGAACAGTAGAAAGAGTTTACACGTTCTTTTCGTCGTCCACACATCGATGGGAAATTTTAATGAAAAGCGTAGGCATATCGGTCAAAAGACTAGTAGAGACAAGCTCATCACGATGCTGTTAAATCACTGAAGAATAATTTTGAGAAACTTGTATCAACACTCGAAGACATGTGTGGCCACAGCAGCAGCAGGGAAAACGACGATGCAAGAGAAGCAGCATCCACACTCTTACCGGCTTTGTGTGACTTCAGTTTTTTATGCTACTTGTCTTTTTGGTGTGAAGTTCTAGAAGAAGTTAACCAGACACAAAAGTATATGCAAACACCTGTACTATCGCTGGAAAAGTGTGTCATAAAAATCAAAGCCCTAAAAATTTTTCTTCTAAGTCAACGTACCAACATAGTGGAAAGAGCTATTTCCTACGCAACTGAAAAATGTGAGGACTTGGATATTTCAATTGAAAGAAGAGGAAGAAGGAGATTCCGAAAACGTATGCCGGGAGAAATGGCCCGGGACGCTGGACTAACATTGTCAGAAGAGTTGCAGAGAGCTATGTTAGAATGTCTTGATAGTTTTTACGAAGAACTACAGCATCGTTACAAAGTGATAGATGACATTTTATAACATTTGGTGTTCTTCAACCTATAACTCTGCTTACGTCAATAGAAGAAGAACTTCGTGATATAGTTCCAAATTTGACGAAAATCTATGATGAACTTTGTGCAGAGGATATTATTTTGGAGATTTTACGACTGAGGCGCCACTTGGAAGCCGCCAGCATTTCTCTTCAAGAAGCGGTCCAATGGACTACCCTGGAGCTTCTGAAATTCATAGTAAAATGGGACTATTCTGAGTCTGTTCCAAGTCTAGCACTGTGTCTAAGATTTTTTTAACAATTTGTGTTTCGGTGGTTTCTTGTGAAAGAAGTTTTTCAAAATTAAAGTTAATAAATTCTTACTTAAGATCCACAATGAGCCAAACGCGAGTTACCAGTCTTTCCATATTGTCCATTGAAAAAGCCAGGAAAGTAAATTTTGATAATGTGATCGCACATTTTTGTGAAATAAAGTCACGTAAGCATGTTTAGTATTTGTCGTTTTATTTTGGGGGTGCTCAATAGAAAGCCGCCCCGGGTGCCAAACCATGCTACGCCGCCACTGTTGCCTATAGAATAAGTGTACCAAGTTTCATTAAGATTCCTTGAGAATTCCGGACGCTATCGTGATGGCAATACATACATATATAAACTTTTGAACCAATGCTATCGCCATGAGACCAAATGCAAAAGTTAGATTTCTAAGGAAATCTACCAATAAAAATATACTCCGTAAGGTTGTCGGCCTGCACGGACGTGCCCATTAAATCATCGCTGGGTTTTATGTTGTCAATTTGACATCAACGCACAATTTCATGACTGTCAAATTATATGTTACGATCTGATTATTAGATTCAGGCGCTGCACAGTGCTCGCTGTGCAAGCTGCTGCGGCGGGCGGCCGTAGCCCTGGCCGACGTCGTCAGCGCCACAGGCACGGCGCGTGGGCTCGACAACGTCAACAGTTTTTCAAAATCAAACAGCATCACGTCTGGTAATTGTATGTAGAAATGCAAGAATTGCATATAACAAATCAAACGATAGAAATTAATGTAATCCAATATCTTTAATCGACCGCAATTATAATTAAAATTGTATTCGTTAAACTGTATTTTTCCTTTTCCTATTCAACAAGAAATGTTTTGGAATTAATTAATTATATGTATATTAAAGCTGTGTGTGGACTAAGATAGCTCGGTTTGAACCAGTCTCCTCACGCCGGGACTGTGTTCTGCCCTATTCCTGTTACCTATGGGCTCGCGTTAAAAGACTGCTCGATCCATAGTAATACATTGAGCCTACACGCCTCACACCGGACATGTGGTGTAGTGGGACGATCTGTGTCTGATACGACAATATAATTCCGCGATTGGTTTACAACAATAACGGAACGTGTCTCAGTTCAGATTTAAATCGAAACACATACGCCAATTTAACGGTTTGGACGTAAATTGGGCGGTAAATTTTTCTGTTATTCTACTTAACAGAAAAATTTCTGTTAAGTAGAAGGATATGTATATAAACCCATACAATTATTATATTATTGTATAAAATAATTTTATTAATTATAGTTTAAGAAATACAAATATACGTTTTTTTATATTTATGCAACTGTGAATTTCATTATTAAAGCTTGTATCAGACCACGCACATCGTGATGTTCCATAGTTAGCACATATACAAATAATTTATACATTTAATAAAATCGTAAGGAAAGCAAATCTGTACATCAAATATTTTTTGAATACATTAATTGATGTGTACTTATATACACAATACAGACCCCAAAATCAGCTGATTTAGACAAATGATATCTACCTACCATTAGATTTTTTCATAGTGCGAGTGTTGTAGAAAAAAAAAAATATATCCAGCTATCCATAACTTATTTTTTTAAATCAAGAAAATTCACGAAACATTTCGCTATACACATTGTGACTTTGAAAAAGACCCCATGACATGACGTCAAAAGTTTTCTATAGGTGATGAAAGACTGTTGAAATTACAAGACACCCGTTCTTTATTTGTTCTTTTAATTAATATTATGATTTTGTCTTGTTATTTAAAATTTATTTAAAAAAAAAAAATTTAACTTGTCAGTTTGTTTAAAAATGTCAAATTGTGTATGACATCTCTTTGTCTGATTTATTTAATAAAAGATAATTGAATAAAACTGCGCTAAAGATATTAATTTCAATAGGTTATGGGCCCAGGCTTTGAATAAGAAAAAGATTAATATGACTTCAACAGTGAGTGCTACGAGATTTGAGCTTTTGAATAAAGATAATTATGAAGCCTGGAAGATTCATGTAGAGGCATTATTAATAAAAATGATTTGTGGGAATATGTGAATGGTGATAAATTGATTCCTGCTGTTGAAGATAACCAGAAGAGTATTGATGCAAGGAATGCTTGGATTAAAACTGATCGTAAAGCTAAATCAGAAGTGATATTAGCGATTAGTTCAACGGAATTGCAGCATGTTCGAGGATGTAATACTTCTCGTGAGGTTTGGCAAAAACTTGCTTCAGTTTATGCATCTAAAGGACCTGCAAGAAAAGCTTTATTACTCAAACAACTTATGCTTCACAAGATGTCTGAAGGTGGTGATGTCAGGGATCATGTAAATAAATTTTCTGATATAGTTGATCGACTTGGAGCTATGGACATTCAAGTGAACAAGGATTTACTATCTATAATGTTATTATTTAGCCTCCCAGATAGCTATGAAGGTTTTAAATGTGCAATTGAATCGCGTGATGAACTATTGGAGGTTGAAGCTCTCAAAGTAAAAATACTTGAGAAGAGTGAAGTAGGCTCAAATTCAGTGGTTGAGTTAGCTGGAAGTGTGAGAACTGAAAATCAGAAGAGTTATAAATATGAATTTAATGGGTATTGTTTTAAATGTGGGAAACAAGGACATAAGTCTCCTGAATGTCCAACACAATCCAAACCAAACAAACCAAATTTCAGAAGAAATGGACCAGATAAGCAGAATAAACAATACAGACAAGAAAAACAATGTGCTCAAGCAGATGATGATACTTTTGCAGTATATAATACTGAATTTGCTAGTATTATTCCAAGTAGTCGACCTTGGATACTTGACAGTGGCTGTACTACACATTTATGTGGTGATAAGCAATTATTTAAGTCTTTTAATGAAGAAACTAATGGAAGAATCAATTTGGCTAGTCAAGCTAGCAGTGAAATCAAAGGAAAGGGAACTGTTAATTTATTAGTTAGCAATGGTAAACAGCTGAGGTCAGTAGGTTTTTCAAATACATTATTTGTACCAGATCTTAGATCAAACTTAGTTTCAGTTGCTAAAATTACTAATAAGGATTGTGAAGTTTTATTTCGTAAAGATTCAGCGATGATTATGGATTCGACTGGAAATATTAAATTTGTAGCTGAAAGGCGTGGTGATCTCTATTATTTGCAAGAAGGAAACGAAGAAGCTGATATTGTTGAAGATAAAACTAATTCAGAATTTTTAATGTGGCATTGTCGTATGGGCCATCTGAATGCTAATGATTTAGTTCGGGTTATTAATCAGAATACTACAAGTAAAATAACCTCTGAACAATTGACATGTTTGTCAAAATGTGAAGTATGTTTACGAGGCAAGATGACAAGGTTACCGTTTTAGCAAGTGAACGGCAAAGTGAAGAAACTCTTGAAATAGTACATACAGATATTGTTGGACCGTTCAAGACTCAATCAGTAAACGGAGCAAGATACTTTATTACATTCATTGATGATCGATCTCGTTGGTGTGAAGTATACTTTCTTAAACAAAGAGTGGTGCACTAGAAGCATTCAAGATGTATCAAACTCAAGCAGAACGTGTTACAGGGAAGAAGATCAAATATCTTCAAAGTGACAATGGTAAAGAGTATTGTAATGCTGAGATGGATAATTTCCTGCGTAATCAAGGTATTCAGCGTCGATTAAGTGTTGTAAGAACACCTCAGCAAAATGGTGTTGCTGAACGTTTTAATCGTACGATAGTAGAAATGGCACGTTGTCTGTTACTTCAGTCAAGTTTATCAGACATGTTTTGGGCTGATGCTGTAGCTACAGCATGTCACTTAAGAAATAGATGTCCTTCAAGAAGTATCAATGGGGATACTCCTTATCAGAGATGGTTCAACAGAGACAAAATGTCTTTAAATTATTTGCGAGCATTTGGATCAACTGTTTATGTTCTTGATAAAAATCCAGCAAAAGGTAAATTATCTGATAGATCAATGAAGGGAATCTTTGTAGGTTATCCACGTGAAACAAAAGGATATAGAATTTGGTTATCAGAGAGTAGAAAATTTATTGTTGCTCGTGATGTAAAATTTATTGAAGATAATGTTACTACTATTTTAAAAAATCAAAAGATTGAACAGTTGATTATTAATGATTATGAAAATGAAAATAAACCATGGGTTGAATTGATAACAGGATTTGGAAATAATAATGAGATAGAAGCTCAAGCAGAAATACCAGGAGATTTAGAAGATAATGAAGAAAATGAAAAGTCATCAGGTGTTCAATCATCTATTCATGAAACTCAAGAAGAGAGTCAAGAGAAGAAGCTAAAGAAGAAAAACGAGGACCTGGAAGACCAAAATTAATTAAAACAGGTTTGAGAGGTCGTCCCAGAAAATTATTTTCAAAAGTTAATAATTGTGAAGTTCAAGAAAGGATTGATTGTAATTTTAATGAAGATAATAATATATTTGTTGGAATAACTGAAGTTCAATTAGATGATGCTATGAATTCTCAAGAGAGTACTGATTGAAATGAGTTTATTAAAAAATGATACCTGGGATATTGTTAAATTACCTGAAGGTCAAAGTGTTGTTGGAAGTCGAATGATTTTAACAAATAAATTTGGATCAGATGGATTAATTGAAAAAAGAAAAGCTCGTATTGTAGCAAAAGGTTATAGTCAGAAATATGGCATTGACTATAATCAAACTTTTGCTCCTGTTGCAAGAATGGAATCAGTGAGACTTTTATTTGCATTGTCTGCGGAGTTAAATCTGGAAATTAGACAATTTGATGTTGTGACTGCTTACCTAAATGGAACATTAGATGAAACAGTTTTATGGAAATTCCGGAAATGCTTTATCAAATTTTAACATGGATTATTGATGATAATCAAGTGACTGAGGATTTAAAATTAAAGCTATAAAAATGTTGAAATGTATTGAGGAAGGGGTGATATTTGTAGATTAAAAAGGCTCTTTATGGTCTCAAGCAAGCTGCTCGACAATGGAATGAAAAATTATCAAGAAAATTGGAAAGTATTGGACTCAAATCAACAAAAGCAGAGAGTTGTTTGTATTATGCTAAACGTGGTAAAGATATTTTATTATTATTAATTTATGTTGATGATTTTTGGTTGCATCCTCAGACATATGTTGGATTGATGAAATAAAATGTAAACTTCAAGATGATTTTGAGATTAAAGATTTAGGTAATGCAAAACAATGTTTGGGATTAGAGATAAATCAAACTAATGAATATATCTTTATTAATCAATCAAGATATATTATTAATTTACTTAAAAATATGAAATGAGTGAATGTAATCCAGTCAAAACACCAGGAGAAATAAAAAGAAGACAAATTATTTAATAAACAAAGAAGAAATAGATAATAGATTTTATAGAAGTTATTGGAGCATTGATGTATCTGGTTGGAACTAGACCAGATATTGCTAATACTGTTTCAAGACTAGCTCAATTTGTAAATGAACCATGTCAGCAAGATTGGTTAGCAGTTAAAAGGATTTTGAGGTATTTAGCTGGTACTTTAAAACTTGGAATATTTTATACAAAAAGGATAAATCTATGATTGGTTATTGTGATGCTGATTGGGAGGTTGTCTTGAAGATCGTCGATCATATTCTGGATATGTATTTATATTAGCAGGGGTGCTGTAAGCTGGAAATCACAGAAACAACGAACTGTAGCTCTTTCATCTACTGAATCAGAGTATGTTAGTTTATCAGAAGCTGTGAAAGAATTAATATATTTAAGAGGATTATTAATTGAAATTGAACAAGAAAAGTTTTCAAATATTGAATTATTTATTGATAATTGTGGAGCTGAACAACTGGCTTCTAATCCTGTTTATCATGCACACAAAGCATATTGATATTCGTCATCACTTTATTAGAGATGTAGTTGAAAAAGGAATTGTAAAATTACATCATGTATCTACAAGTGAAATGATTGCAGATATTTTAACAAAGGCACTTCCAAGAGAATTACATGATAAATGCATTCAAGGATTAGGACTTAAAATTATTTAAATTATAATTATAACGTATGTCTTGAGGGGTGTGTTGAAATTACAAGACACCCGTTCTTTATTGTTCTTTTAATTAATATTATGATTTTGTCTTGTTATTTAAAATTTATTAAAAAAAAAAAATTTAACTTGTCAGTTTGTTTAAAAATGTCAAATTGTGTATGACATCTCTTTGTCTGATTTATTTAATAAAAGATAATTAAATAAAACTGCGCTAAAGATATTAATTTCAATAGAGACAAATGAAGGACAGATTTAGTGGTTTTTTTTACAACGTTGTTATCTTTTAGAACCACCATTCGAACAAAGTCGCGGGCGACAGCTAGTGTATACTTACCTAAAAAACTAGCAGTATGCTAGTTGCGCTGTAGCATATTTAGCGCATTACGCATCACCCGTTTTACAGTACTCAAAATGCGCAGTAAGCATTTTCTGGTCTCAACTCGCGTTGATCGCGATCCGCATTATTTCTGTTGGACAATGTTGCATTAAAGTTAGTCCATCGACATGGCACATCACGGCACGACATGCGATATCATGCATTGAGCTGGAACCGTGTGTACGCAAGAACGTCACTATGCGGCCGACCACGAAGATCTGTGTACTTATCATCATTGACCACTCTAAGTTAATAAAGCGCTGCAAATATAACCGTCTATCTCGGCACAAGTAATTAGCCAACGCTTCCTTGTTGTGTTGCCTGAGCCGTGGTGTTTGTGCGACGGGCGTGGAAACAGTTGCGGCAATTTCCATTTATTTAATCCTAATGAGTTATATTTAAGCGATATAAAAAATTAATCGTAAAATTGAAGTTTTTAAATATCGATAGGACAGAAATGAACAAAACTGAGCTACTTCGTTAAAAAAATCTTTTTTTAGATTTGGAAATATTCGATAAAATTCAACCATCCAATAACTGTCAAATCCATTAACTAGTATCAAATTGATTATAAACAATATCGACACACGTACTCGTCGGTTGACAGCGAGTTTGCACAGTATTATTGCGATTTCTAAGGTACTATGTTGTGAATTGAGATATTAGTACTTATGACATCTTTATATCGTCACTTGAAATTCCTTTTGTCAAACATCAAAGTCGACCGAACATTTTGACATGTAAAAAACTGGCCAAGAGCATGTCGGATCATGCTCATTATAGGTTTCCGAAGTCATTATTACAAAGAAAATGCACTACAGATGAAAAAAAAGTACGTTGTTGCGCTTTTTCCATGTTTCCCGCATTCAATAGTTATAAGTACTTTAGTCGCCTATAACTAGAAAAACAAGTAGGCATATCAACTATTACTTTTAAATTAGTGTAAACTAAAGTGCATCAGCAAAAGAGCATATGTTCATAGCACTTATGTTCTTTGGTTAAGAAGCGCACTTTTTCGGAAATAACTCAAAAACAGTATACTCCATCATGTTCAAAATAATTTTTGTTGAAAGTATTTATTAAGGGTTACCTTTGCATTCTTTTCATATTTTTTGAACATATGGTTTAGATAATAAAGGGAAGCGACGCGATTTCTGCTACTTTAGAAGCAATTATTTCCGGAATTATTCACGTAATCAGAAAAATTGAGTATAGACCTTAAATTGTTTTTAAAAGAACTGTTGAAATATGTGTCACAAGTTGATGTTTGCTGAGAATTTTTTTTCTGCTCTGTTACATGTTATTTAACTACCAAATTAAGTAACGGCTTATACAAGACACATACACTATTAATTTCCTCAATATATGTCTTGTGGTTTTTGAATAAAAGGTCTGTGACATACGGACAGACATTACGAAACTATAAGGGTTCCGTTTTTGCCATTTTGACTCGAAACCCTAAAAAGTTTTCTACCCTCTGTCGCGAAGTAAACGAAGCGCGAAATAGCGCATTAACATTTTAAGCTATGGTACTCTGTCAAAGTTAATCAAAACCGTTGTATCACCTAATCTTCATATTTTTTGTAGTTACTATAATCGAAAAATAATTAGTCAATCTAAATGTTTTTTCGTGTTACCATCCTTTTAAGTGTCATAAAAACCAATCGCAGTTTAAACGTAATTTTTTTTGTGATTCTTCAAGAAATTTCCTCGCCTTTGAAATTACCACTTCATTGAAATGAAAAATTTATTCACAAATTTAACTATATGAAGATTTTACAAGCAGAGAAATCCAATTTAGAATTTATAATAGACTAGATTTCGTTATTCAAAATGAAATTTAAAATCTAACTACTTTTGTAAAGCTTCGTTAATATTGATATTACTATATTAAATACTTTAGCATTAATCGAGCAAAACTCTCATTCGGTTAACTCTCTACTTTTTGACTGGGAGATGTTCATGGTCCGTACTCTTGCAGTAGCGGTTGTATTTCAAGAATTAGGATGAAAATACGGAAATAAAAACTTAATTACCTAACCATTACTTTTTTTTAGAAATAGATATACGTATTTTTTTTTATTTCTAGTTGGAATACTTAAAATTCAATAATCTATTAATCATTATTTAATACGGGTTTTAGCATTTGTCACTCCCAAAATCGGTGGACCGCCACAGTTCTGTGCGGCTGGCCGTAAGTATGCCAGTGGAGTTGGCATTTGTCAAAGTCGCTGTGTTAAATCGTTCTTTCTACAGCGGCCGGAGAAATAGTTCGCCGTTTGACATCGCTAACAATACCACATGGCATACCTTATGTAAAATAGATGGAACTATTTCCAATAGTAAACGAAAAACTAACTTAGTTTCAAAATGATCATATTTGCCTTGCCTTCATAACATTTATCGCAATCCGGATTCAATAGGTACACGTACAGCTACATTGTCGAGATATCGCTTAGTTAAAATTCCATTTTCGATACATTATTTTTGGAATTACAAAACAATCTTTGCCGATCCAATATTACGTCTGCAATAGGTAGGTGTACGTAGAAGTCTTGAATTGTAGTCGTCTCCGATTTCCATGGGCTGTAATACACAGTTGAATATTTTTATTTGATGGATCTGCTGTGAATATTAGAACGGTGTGTTTGGTGAATTGTACCTATTAACACTTACAGCATACATCGATTTGGCATACTATCTCACTCCAATTACATGGATTTAGACGGATAGAAAATGAGGTAGGAATGAGAGCAATCAATGTAATTAAAAGTATTTGTTTCTTGACATGTATAGACATTTAAATAATGAGTACGTGTGTTATGGTACAGCTAAGCATAAAACTGATTTGACGTGCCTTTCAAAGCACCCATTCTATGACCCACCACACTTGACATGCGTAACTGTTTTTTTGACTATGGTAAAAAATAGACTTTTTCAGATAACTTTTTTCTGATATTCAATAAATTGGTAATTGAATTTTCAGTTCTGTCTATTATCAACTAAAGAGATAGACATTTTATTTGATAATTGTTTGCGGAATCCGGAAACCGTTTTTGTCACTATTAGGTATCTAGGAAGTATTTAGAGATGTCACAGAGTATCTTTTTATGTGATGCGCGGTAAATAGTGAATTATAAAACGTCGTTTACCTTCTTCGTATATATTAGATCATGGGTACCTACCAAGAATCGAACCCTAATCATACAACCTGGCAGGTGAGCCTCACGACATTGTACGACACGGATTTTGTATACAAAAGACATTATCTCTTATTTATTTCATAGTTAACTTCATTGATGGATTAAGCCATATAACTATGTTGAGGATTGAGTATAAAATGTTCAATCTAAGAACTACATCTACGATAAAAATTTAGATAACGATGAAGTACGTTTCTGTTACGGAAGTTTAATACGAAATCAAATAAAACACAACTTCAATTTATATAATTGCTATTTGTTTCAAACTACTAGTAGAAGTACGATGTATTGCAAAGACATTTTCTTGCAGTAGCAGAATCATAACGTGAGAGTTCATTACAATCAGCTATTTCCAGTTCCCACAAGCTAAATTGAGTACTGTCTCAGAGGACAAGCTATACGCGCATCCATCATCTGAATTAGGTATATAGGTGCTTAGACTTGAATATTCTTTTACACAATCACTTTGGAAATAAGATTATTTCGATGATTGACAATGTAACTATAATAACTTCGATAATATAACTACTAAATACCTATAACTCTTAACAATCTCACTAGATTGATAAAAGTATATTGTAATAGCTTATCTAATTAAAGCTACATTTGTTTCCATATCGTATACAACAAAATGTTATTGTTAAATTCTCACTTTAAAATATATTATTATTAAAAGTTATAGAAATTCATTACTAGGATTATATAGGACTAAATTAAAGCATATTTAATATATCATCAATGCTTTTTTATCAACTTTCAATCAACTTTACAGTTTAGAATTTTATAATAACAATGCAGCGTTTTAAGTCTCTCATGAACACTGTCAATATCGAACTAGGAATAAAAAATAGTAATACCACGAATAAGGATTACCTACATGTGATTGTATTCATAAAAATAGGTATTATAGCATGGTGATGCATGACATACAAGGGCAGATCTAGGGGCGGTCATGGACGTCATAACCCCCCAGGCTTGGTCTATTTCTTACTACTGTAATCGGATTAGAGTCAGCCCTGACTGAATCCCGTAGGTGTGCCCCCCTGAACTCGAAAGCTGGATTCGCCCTTGCATACTTATAAAACTATATACCATCTTAGAAATTTATGGGAAGAAATAAAATCCGAAATAATTAATTGGGCATTGATGGTTCTTTTCAGATCTTAAATTTTTCTTATCGCTTTCGTGCAAATAAGAAAATCAAAAATCTTATTGTATTACTAAATAATAACTGCTCGTATACTCTCGCGAGGTGAGCGCGCTATGCTCCCCGTCTATATTTTTCGGTTCGCCTGTGTATTGCTTAAATACGTTTCTTAATTTTTATATGTGATTTTCAATAAGTAACACTTATTGAGAATCGAAGCATTTTGAAATGTGTCTGGCTTTGAATTGTTTAGTACACATTTGATTTTTGTGATCAACGGAAGGAAGACTTGGTGCATTTCAAGGATAAACGAAATCCGATATCGACACTCACTTTAATCAGTATAAGTACAATTTAACGCTAGATTCTTATATACGACTCTTTACAAAATTACAACAGGCGTATCGACTAAAGGGCAGTACAGGGAGTGCTATTCACACTAATAAAATAATTTACAAAACCAGTCGAACATAATATACATCACGCTCATTACACGACTAAGTCTAACTAAATAAATAACACATACGTCACCGGGCTTCGATCGCGACCGCGACAGCGGCGCCGCCGCGCGCCGTGCGGCCGGGGCCGAAGCGCGCACGCTCTTTGGATCCGAGAAATGTTTGTCCGAACGTCCAGGGGGCGCGGGCGCGGGCGGCGGACTAGCGCTAGTTGGCGTGCTTCACGTAATCTGCCTCGTAGTAGGCGGCGCCGTGCATGCCCTTGCGGTCTATGGCCCGTACGCGCACAAGCAGGAACACCGCGACCAACGACGCTACCACCAGAACCAGCAACAGCATTACCAATCCTGCCACGAACGACGGCACCGACATGCAAATAGTTTCCGGATCACCGCCCGGTGCCGACTGGATCACCACAGTCTCGTTTGCGTTAGCGTTATTGAGCGCAAAATTAACATCACCGGGCGCCACCACTTGTATGGTGCGACTCGTGTTTACGTCGGTCATCTCCTGCGCATCGCGCTTGTACACGTGCGTGCCGCCGACTTTGCTGGTATCTCTCCGCCGTCGAAGCCCTGCCAGTCTCTCTGGTAAGCCTTCGACTGAACGCGGACGTCCACCTAAAGTGGCCAGATTGCCATGTGATTCATCTTTCCTCTTTACCGTATTATAGGCACCACGGCGGCCGGGCGGCGGCGGCGGCGGCAGGTTTACTTCGTCTTCTTCTCGAGTGGGCGCGGGCGATGACGGACTCGGTGCATTGGGTGTTGACGATACTTGCGCTTGCGGTGGCGGAACTGCGTCATCACGCTTCTCAGAGAAGGAGCCGGCCGCATCGGCAGGGTGTCGCGGGTCCGGATAGGCGGGTGGCACCCCATATTCAGCGTGGGGAGCGGCAGGCGGCGGACCGTATTCAGCGTGAGGCGCGTTGGGCACGCCGTATTCGCCGTTGGGTAACGCATGGCCACCGAGTAACGGTACCCCGTACTCGGCAGTGTGTCCACATTTAGGTTCCGCGCAGTTGTACCTGCATACTTGGATAACACACTGGAAGTGTACGTTCATCGAATCTGGAAATTTGAATGCTTGAAAATAGGCATACGACACGACGGAAGCCGAAGGTCCGAAATGTTTTATTTTTTGAAACTTGCTCATAATCTTTGGCCTCACGACACAACCGGCGTGGTCGACCAGCTGTATCGGGGCACGGTTTCCGTCGTGAGCGACGCAGTTTCGTACGAGCATGTCGAATTTACTTTCGTCATCTTTGATCGCTAGCACCATAGTCATCGTTTGGCCAATTTTTACAATTCCAGATACCTCAGACGCCCAGGGTCCCTTGCCGACTTGAATCTGCATCCAGCATTGTAAGTTGTCACCGAGGAAATTCGCGGTGACCGCGTGCAGCATGTCCACCTGAAATGGCCTAAACGTAACAGCTTTCTCGTAGAAGTCGTACCAAGTGCATCGAAGCTTTCGAGCCTGATCCCAGACCTCCTGGACATGTGGGTCGTATTGTACAATTATGGTATTCTCGACATAAGAACCGCTAGGCGTGGGGCTACCGTATGCGGCTACATTGTGATTAGCGGAACTGCTCATGCCGCAGCTATTGAGGAAGATCTCGAAGGTAGCGCTGAGATGGCCCGTCCCCGGTTCTAGATGCACACAATGCGGATCGCTGTAGAAACCTTTAGAGAAAATCATCCCATAGAACGGGCGATCGAATTCAATATTGACGCGCATGTGCGTCTTCTCGCACTGCACTTTGAGGTGTTTGATCTTAGGGCTATCAGGTGTAGCCAACGGCCAGTTCTCGTCCCCGTGCGTGGCCGGCAGCGGCGGCCCATAGCCACCGCCTGCACGGTGCTCCAGTGGCAGCGACGCCGAATCCACAGGAGGCTCGCATCCCGCCTTCTGTAACATCATTAATACTGATTAAATACATAGAATAATTAATGAACTGTTCTCAATATATTTTAGTTATTGTACTATTTTATATGCGCCCTAATTAGGTCACTAACAATAAAAAATGCATGTTTTACAAGTTCAGTAGGACAGTTATAAGGTGATTATAGTGCAGTTGCAGCCGGAAGTGTGTCGCGTTTTCGCTTTCTGCGGAGGAGCGCGCACGGTGCTCGGTTAGTGGAGCGGGCGCGGTGCGGGCGCCGGCCGCGCATTCCGGCGCGCGGGCGCGGTGGCGTCGCACTCTAGTTGCGGCGGCGAGCGCGCAGACTCCAGCGGCGCACGAGCGCGTTCTCGCCGACTTTCTACACTGATGGATGACTCGCATGTGCAATTACAATATTAATTAGCGCAATCATATCGCCGAGCCGAGTGCCAGAGCTACTTTCGTGAAATTGCAAAGCTGACGTTTGTGCACATGCTACGTTATCTCTATAGGATTACTTCCGCGAACAGTTATTTAAAGGAGAGTCAAAAGATCATAACATCGAATAATATTATATCTCTAGTCCTACCCTATTAGGAGAACAATACTAAATACAACATTTTAAATGAATGCGATACGTACAAATGGGTTCATACATGCTTTTAAAAAAAAAACACTTTTCAGTTACATTGTTGTTGTTCATTTTAGAATAGGCATGAAACATACATACAAAAATGGAAGATATTAAGTACAATAAAATGTCAGGGTGCGGCGATGAATAGAAATAACGTCCACGTTGATGAGTCAGTAATGTTTAATTGATACAAAAAAAGGCGGCAACCCTAAGGACAAGGCGCGCCAACCTGTCGCGCGCACGCGCTCGCACTCTGACTAGTTCACGTCTATTAGTTGTACTACTAGCTTCATTATGTTTACCGTAGAGGATTACTGATATACAACTTCACAGTGCACCAAGGAGATCAGCTTGTCGATGATAAATGGGACGTCAAAACATATTTTAGTTACATTTCTACTTAAGTAAAATGCTTTGCTTTTTTCGAGTTGTTATAAATAAGTTGAATAAAATGACAAAATAATAAATTGATTAACCGCTCTATCGAAACCGAACACGAAGAATATAAATATGCACATTTCATCGGCACTCCATCGTCTTGCTATTTGTCATCTTTACGGGCAGCTCATGGTTACATGGCCATCTCTGATAAAAACACCTTACTAGCCCGATTCGATAACGGAAAGCCGTGACTTATATATGGGGCGAGAGTTGGCGCATGCTTACGAGATGCGTTAAGAATAGCCGGCGGTGTGGCGGGACGGCGCGGGCGGCGCGGGCCGGGGGCACGGACGATGCGTGCGAACGCGTTTTCTAAACCGGTTAGAAATTGCCCACTGATCGAGTTTGTGAGTCGCGGAAGAAAACAGTAGGCCCATAACGCGGCTGTCGCTTGCTCTTAACATCTGGCGATTTCTTGAGGCTGTACTCGATCATTGCATCTTTTGACAAAATCTTATTCACAGACAAGTTCTGACGAACATTAATTATCAGACCAGCTTCTCACGAATCTTAACCCACAGACCGGCTTGTGATGAATCTTAGCTCCCAGATCAGCTTCTGAAAAATCTTTATTCTCAGTCCAGCTTAGAATGAATCTTAACTCTCAAACCAGATTCTGACAGATCTTAACTCTCAGATAAGCTTCCGACAAAACTTAACTTCCATATCAGCTTCTAATGAAACTTAATTTTTAACCCATTATTATTATTTGAATAACAAATGTTAAGTGCCCTTAAATAACACGACTAAGGAACGCATGACCTCACTGCTAAAGAATCGCACCAAATGCAAGGGCTTATCTAAAGTGCGAAAAACTGGGACTTTTGGTCCCCTAGTTTATTTATTCAAAGGGAAAAACCATTGTTAAAAACAGAAAGTATTTTAATGATATAGAAAGGTTATGGTTATGCAAGATTTTTTTGAATTTCTTATACATATTTCGAAAATTTTGTTTTCAAAGGGCATATTTTTATATTGATCAGTATTTGATGGTAAGCAGAAGGCTGCAACAATAAACTTCTTTGCTTATACCGAGACGTCAAAAGATTGCAATGGAGAAATCGGTCATTGACTTTTTATTTACAATTTTGTAAATATTCCCAATTAATTTTATTTGGTATGGTTAATCATTATAGATAGCTAAGGATGTCTCGACAAATAATGTTGTTATACATAAGTCATTGTAATTATTAATGTTAATCAAGGTTAACAATCATTGTTAACTGATGTTGTTGGTTTTATGTCAGTCAACAAGAACAAAAATCCAGCAAAACCACCATATCTTCCAAATTCAGTTTATTTCACAAAAACTACCATTCATAATTTAATTGAGTTATACCTCGAAATAGCACAATTTCGTAGTTGAGGGTTGACAGTGCAAGAAATGATCCTTCAAATTCTGCTGCTTAATATAAAATCAAAATTCATTTTATATCTAGTACTGATTGCTTTTTATTATTTTTTTTTTAAAGATACAGCGCAGCACCACTAAATTTCTTGGTAAATCACTATCACTCCTGTTATTCAAATGATTTATATTGAAATATCCTATAGGTAAAATTTTGTTAGCTAATAAAAACCTAATCAAAAATTATCAAATTTCTCATAGTTCAGTGGTAAATTTGTAAAAGTGATCTATAAAATATTGGTGGAACCCTTAAGGCTTTTGAGGTAGAAAAATCTTTTTGTAAGATTCCGTGCAGGAAGTTTAAGAAGAAATTCATATCGTAAGATTTCTGACTTCTCTTTATCCTCCTGCATATCGATCAATCACAGCTGTTTTCGTCGGTCGCTATTGTCGTTATCAACTTAAAATTCGATACAGTCATGAAAGCCGTTAGAACTTTTTTTTTGTAATAAATGAATTGCAAATCTTCAATCATACCCTTGTTAACATCAAATATAGAGTATTTTAAGGACTAAAAACTGTTTTATTTATCTTTTGAGGTACGATTTGAAATCTGGATATATATATGTATATTTAAAATTTTTGTCATAATAATATTTCATTTATCCTAGAAATGGTTTGGATACAACGTTTCCCCGGAATTTATTAACGCCTAACTTTTTGTTAAAGAAGCAATAGTGCAGTCTTGTGCAAACATACCGACATCCGAACGGGCGTCGCTGACGCGCATAAATCTCGCATTAGGTAGATTAATAAAAATATTCATTTCGTGTGCCTTACCGGCGCCCGTGGCCATGACAGATGATTCCTCCGACAGATTTAACGCTCCACGACCCGGATACGTCGAACGGTTAGTTTTCCTAATCAGAATATGATTGAAACGAAGAGGCCCGGCGCGGTCGGGCTGCGCGCGCGCGCACCGCCGGCAGGTGGCCGCCGACGCCGGTGAAAGTAGGAGGTTTCGCGGGCGTCCGCTTCCCGAGCATTCTAAAGAAGACGTAATGCGATATTTCCTTTGTGCCCTTTCTTAGAAATTACAAGGATTTGTGGCGTATAACAAATATTACATTTTTAGCATTCATGTCGATGGTAAATATGTAGTGCGAAGCAACAGCGGCTAGCCATGTAAGAAATGGCCTCGACTGAACGTTTTAATATAATAATTTTTAATAAACTATTTGCACAATCTCAAAATAGAAGCCCTTTTTATGTATCACGACCTACCAACGAATTCGGTTCGAAAAGCAGCCAAGATCTTTTTCAGAATATATACACGTTATTTTGGCACATAGAAAAGGAATAACAAAAAGCGATATCATGATATTCTTCAATCACATCTATAGTTTTGAGATGGCAACAAGATACGGATGAATATGAGAGACACCCAGGTGATTCTCGGATCATGTGTAGATTGTCATATGGAACATTTTTCATTTCATTAGAAATGAAAAATATCGAACGAAAACACAATTCAGTATTTTCAATTTCCAAACTGTGATCATCTATCACACGCAGCGCCGGCCCTAGCTTTGATAAGACGGACCGAGACTGTTTTTCAGCGCCCTCAAGTCACTACTCTAATCTTCCAGAAATTCTAATTCGGCTTTATGATATGTAAATTATAACTGCTAATTTTTCAAGATAAGTCTTTATTGCGAACATCAACACATATTAAGCTTAAATTAAATTAAGTAACTTTAAGTATCGTAACACTGTTCTATGTCTTTTTCAACATCAAAATTTAATTTTTTGCCGAAAATTGTCATTTGCATTCGGGTTTCAGCGCCCCCTAGTCACACGGCGTCCAGAGCGACCGCTCCATTCGCTCTACCCCTACGCTGGCACTGAGCACACGACTCTAATTGTCAAACGTTAAATTTAGAAGATCAGTATGATGATTGAATCCTTATTTTAATGAAAACATGACTAATAGTTGCCCCGTTGCCATCCTCCAAGTCTTTTGGAGACTACTAGCAGTACTTGGAGTGGCAATAATGCATACTGTCAAATTCTACGTTTTCTCTCTTAAACCTTACAGGTATTCTCATAGATATAAAAAATTTACAATCTCAATATATAAACTATTTTGAATTTCCATAGGTGAGAGAGTAAATAGACTCTGACCATTGTTTGACATGTCTCGTCATTTTGCATACGGAAATCACACATTTGAAAATTGTCCCATGTAACAATTTAAACAAAGCCCGATAATCGCCTCCCTGTGCTGATACTTTTTATAATTATTTTTCCATGGCAATTGTTGGTAAGAGAAGTCATAATTTATGGCTTGTATACAATCTCGTGTGGTAAAAACTTTCAATATACAATACACCTTTCCAATCCATGGACACCACATAACCTTGTTTCGTGTTAAACCGGGTTTTTCCATTAAGTGTGATGACTGTCCGTGTCTCAATCACGAGTTTTCTCGCATATGTTGTCGTACGTGATCTACAGTTTCTTATCCGTAGTTAATCGTTTCAGAAACGATTCATCCAATTGTCTATTTTTCTAACTTTCTTTTCTCGAAAATCATGTGGCTTCCAAACATCATATTTCCCTCTATATGAAGACTTTTGCGATTGACGTAGCACTATTTCGTCATCAATATCTAGTTCTTAGACAATATCATAATCTTTATTAATATGCCAATCTTGCTGAGTTTTTTTTATATACATGACATTCGTTTCATAAGGAATGGGGCTACAAGAGCTTCCTTTTACTCATTCGAAATATTCAGCTTCCTCCACTGATAATGCTGCTTTAAATTTGCTGCTTATGTAGCGTTTGTGCTTTTTTTCGTGATAAAACTGTCTTTCGTCTGAAATAATACCGCGTGGACATGTAACTACGAATTAGGCTCTCGCGAATATAATTGATTTTTTCCTTTTTATATGGATCCATCTTCAACCTTCATCAGCCTTCGTTCCGATACCGGTCTTACTCTTAATGGGCCTAAAAGTAACTAAAAATTCATTGACTCATAAAAACAGCCCTCGATTCCGGTCTCGGTACTGCTATCGATTGCGATTGTGGTCTGGATACCATCTAGGTTTAATTCCAAACTAGTTATTCTGTAAAAACGTATACTCTCACAGTGAAAACTCGCATACTACTGCTAAATTATTTTATTATGCAACGAACTCACTATCACCCTTGGTCCGTATCCCGGTCTAAGTCGCGGTTCCGATGCGGGGCGGCGTTGATCTTAATTATCCCTTGGACACTCTAGTCGTCAACAGTAAATCGAAATAAAAAGAAAATAAGGAATTCGTTCTATGTCCAGGCCAGCGAAACCGCGAGTAAACCCAGCGTATGATAAAACTAGGCGAGATATCTCTATATTGAAAAAATAATTATGTAAGTCGGAGCAGGGATTATGGACTATATAAGCACACAAACAGACAGGCAGGCAAAAGTTGTGTTTTTTTTAATACGAAACAACTGCGTTATGAATCGAATTTATTCATCACATTCGTTTATTAGGCGTGCCGGTGGCGGCTTAATGGTGAAGAGCGTTGTGTTCAAACCAGAAGGTACCGTTTTGTCATTACAATGACGCCAAGCGACGTCGTCAGCCCTTAACTCGCGATGTGCCAGCGTGAAGGACGCGATGCCCAAAACCCTTTTAATCTTAAATTAAAGACTATGGGAGGGTATGCTTCAGGAGTGGTTTGATTGAAAAAACCTGAGGACGCATGCGTACATTTTTAGAAACTGACGAACAAATGTAGAACGACAGAACATACTTTTTTTTGTATATCTTTTATGTTAATTTTTATTTATATCAACTATTTTCTTAACCATTTTTTTAGGTATCAACTATTGCTAGACATCTAAAAAAAATAGATATTACTTTTATCAACGTCAGTTATGTATAATGTTTACAGATGCTCCTTGACGGTCAAAACAAATTTTTTATTTGCTACCGATTCAGAAATAACTCTTTAGTAAACAATGACTGATTTAAAACGTGTTTTTACACAATTTTAACATGATCCAGGTCTAACAATACAAATTGAACTAAACTTATAATTTCCTTTAGGTCGAAACTTTGATATGAATAATATAATTTGTATAGATTTAATCAAAATTCTTTTGACTGTTAAAAATGACGATGCATTGTATATCTGAAAAATACGCAACATTACTGAATGATAATGACCGGAAATATTATCATTCATCAATCAATCATCTGATTTAGCATCTATAACGCATTTCATAGAATAAATTTTTGTGACTCAATAAAAATAATATTTGTGATATTAAATAAGTTTCAAAAATGCCCTGTTTATTTTCATTTCCATTTGCAAAAAGAACGCTGAAAAGAATGACATTTACAATGTTGAAACTTCATTCAAAGGTTTGCAGATTGGATAAAAAGTTACTAACGACTTTTCGTTTATCTCAACTATTTCATTTGAAAACGAGAAAATAAGAAGTTTGTGTCGTTTTTGATATAATAATAAAAGTAAGCACGACATTAATGTTTTGCAAATCACTACTGAGCTCTGACGCCAATGGTAGTGTTTAGCCGTTTTGAGATAAATAAATAACAAAGAGTTTAACCAAGGAATGGTTTATGTGCCTTCGTTTTTTTCTAGCCGGTTTAAATTTTAATTTTATTTTCTTTTATAACATCTGGTTGACTTTCATTCTCAAAAAGCGAGAAAAATTTCAAAACGGTTTTCTTCAACTGTTAAATATTTGATTAAATACAATCGTCAGTTTGCAGACGTCCTCCTCAAAAATTACTTCGTCTCGCACGAACACTAAAAAGTAAATATGATTTTTTGGTAGTTACCAATATTTCTCCAAAATAATAATTTTCAATTTATTATGTGGACATCTTTTCTAGGTTAATTATTATCGGAGTGCTCACGGACGTCGCTTACTGGCCGACCGCATGTTTTTCGTTCGGAAAAATCTCGTTTCTGCGGTGTTTATCAAAAAGACGTGCCCATCTGGAATTCGGAACGAATGAAAGTTGTTTAATGAACGAGTGATACGCGAAACCGGACAGCGCCCGCCCCGTGTAAATACGCATTTGGCATTTACATATATATTTTTTTTATTTTCCTCGGCTAAGCACAAACATATATTGATTTCCGTCGTTCACAAGCATGACGGGATTTTATTTAAAGTAAAATAATAATAAATAAAAACACAGTCGATCCAATATTACATTATCAGATAAGCCATATGACTATTTACTAGCTTTACTAGCTATTCGAAATTGACTAGCTAAGTTAAAGCTTTCAAAGTTTCAAATGGATAAGGTGATCAGAAGTGGGTAAACGGGCACCTCCCTGCTGCGACGTCAGACCAAACTAAAAATAAATTAAATAAAAGTGATACCCTTTACTTGAATGTATTGTTCGGAAATTTGGGCTACAAGTTATTTAAAATTTTTGTATAAGTTTTTGATCCAGAAATGTAGAATTGTGGGCGAAAAGTAAAGTAGAAAATTCTACTATATTCATACAAATAAAGCTAATAGAAGCGTATAGACGAAATAAATCCTACTTTAGTTTCATTACTAACGTAATTTGAATTTAAAAGAAAAAAACATTACACATCATTAATTAACAGTTATTATAAAAATATTTTTTGGAAAATTAACAAGCTTTTATTTGTTGTTAATTAACGCAATTGTAATGCAATGGGCAAATTTTGTCAAACATGAATGACGTGGCTTAAAAACTGATAAGCTGCTGTAACAAAGAACAGCACCTAATTTTGATGGAGCTCGAAGCAATTGTTACTAAACTGGATTGAGGCACTTATTCACCCAATTCACAACTTGGCTTACATTACAGTCAGTATAACGCTGGTGGACTATTATTACCTCACACACATACGTAAAACGAATGTAAAGAAGAAAGAAAGTAAAAAAGAAAAAAAATTAAATATAAAGTACATTAAAGCTTAGTGGTTAATGTGTCCTCCTATCATATAGGGGAAAAGAATTCGAATCCCAGGTCCGCATAGTGTGTTTGTAGAACTTATGTCTATATTGAAACATTAGCAATCCCTTCAAACGGTGAAGTGTAAGAAAAAAACTTAGCTATGGGGGAACTTTTACTAGAATTTAATTTCGTTTTCCAATATATGCTGTAGCTAAAAGTAGAATAAAATAATAAAATCGATATTTCGGAAGACATAATATATTATTTTACATAATTTATTTTACTTAATATATTTCTACTAATAGTAATTAATTGTCTAAATGAATACATTTATTATACTAATGTCATGATAGAGGTACCAACGTACATCAATGCAATTACAACGTTAGGTGACGTTAGGTAAAGTCGATAACTTGGCTTAAGCAACAACAGCAACAGCACAAACAACTATATCGATCCTCAAAACGATGAAAGTTCGTATGCCCATTCGTAATGTCCAAGGAAAATCGTGTTGATCGAATATCTGCGAATATGTCTTATTATATATTAATCGAAACTAAACCTACTAAATAACTGATAAAGTACGTATAAAACATTTAGTATAAAGCGAACCTTATACAAAGGTCAATGTCGCGTCAGACTCGCCCGAAATCGCTTCAGCGTCGTAAATGCCAAAGGAAGCACTTTCGATTACGCCTCAGCCACAACCTCGACCATCGTTAACTTGCACCGTGCAAGTTAAGGTCTTTGAACTTTGTGCGTGTTCATTATTTCATTTTTATTATTATATAAAATGTTTTAAGAGAAACATAAGAAAAACTATCATAAAAAGGGATTTCAAGTAATGAGACAAACGCTTTTCAGTACAAACAAAGTAACGATGGAAGAGATAAGAATCGATTAATTCATCGTTTAATACTTACTATTCATATCAGTTTTACCCCTGAATACACTGTTCCCATTATATTCGTAAAATAGTCCAAGGTATCGATACTGTTGCATGTTAATACCGTTCTTTAAATTTTCGAGTTTATATCTAGTCGGACATTGAAGTATAAAATAATATAATTGAAGTATAAAATAATAAAATCCATCCGCAAAGTGTTTATGGGTGTTTTGAGTTGACACTTAAGGCATACCTGAATATTACCAGAAAGATAATCCCAAATTTAAATTAAATAATAAAAGTATTCGTACATCGGTGAACTGTTTCTAATGATTGTAATTTACAATTGTATGTTTATAAATAAAACACAATTATTGCATATCATGATAAAGCGCATTTGACGTAAAATTAGATTCCAAAAATCACCACAAGCCCTGAAGTTAGATAAAGGAGGAAGTTGGTGTAATAAACGTCTTCATGTAGTTCAGTACAAGTTTTTCTCTTAATTTTCGTAGCTCTTTCGGAGTTATTTCTTCAGTCCAGATAATTTTAAAAGAACCCTACATATGGTAGGGTCCTTTTAAAAATGTCTTGTAAGATGTCGTGTCTGTACGAATACGTATATTGTGCATATACCTCATATCTATATAAAGCATTCTGATTATATACATATCTATAAACGTTATGTATGCAACACGTTTATATTAGGTCACGGAATTTATGTAATCTTCTTCTGGAAACGTCCTATTCCTGTTAAATGAGGCTACCTTAAAGGACAAAAAAAGAAAAAGTGATGATTGTGATTAATTTTATTTTTTGTAAATGCCAGGCCAATAACCATGTATACGCTGTCTTCATTATTTCTTGCAATATGAGGTTGAAATAAGTAACATTTTTATGTCACGGTTTTTTTTTTTAATTTCTTGCAAAAATTACTTGTCATCATTTTTACGTGCCTAACAAAACTGTACGCTTTCACCGTTTCCGCGTGAGGCCGACGCCGCTCCTTATCAAGATGTCGCCGTTCTCGTGCTAAGAATAAATGAAAACGGACGTGGATGTCGCGCCGGGTCTCCCACAGCCCGCCCCGCCCGCGCCGCTCACGTTTATCCGGATGTGCAGAAGCGCGCTACTCGTGGGAACATAGTACTTAAATATTTTAAAACTTTCTACGGCACCGCCGGGCAAAAATGTTAAATTCGAAAGACGCCCCTATTACAGGATAAATGGAAACATATTTTTGTTGTTCATTCCAACACTAGCTCTTGACTGCGGCCTTGCTTGCGTGAACATAAAATGAATTCCTTCATTTTTTATGGGATCGTTTTTCTTTCAATCACGATCGCAAATCTCGTTCTGGTGTCGGTTTCAATCTCAGTTTCACGATTTTTTGCGATCCCTAACCTCGGATTACGGATTAGAGTTCATTTTTAATGACGTGTCATTAATAAAAATTCAGACGGTCATGTTTTTACACATTTTATGAATCTTTTTCGTTTCTTCTCCAATCTACTTCATATACTTAAAACGTATTCAAACTTAACGCAGATTTCGGGCAGAATATTTTGTATGCGAAACTTTGTTGCAATTTGTCACACACACCTTTATCGGGTATACACTAAGTAATATTAACAAAAATTAATCCAACTTGGGGTGAATCGTTCGAGCGAACTTAAATAAATAACTATGCTATTGAATTTAAACATCTTTAAATGAAATTAGATCTTAGATCAAATGATTATGTTGTAACTTATGTTGAGTAATTGGTGTAAATTTGTTATTAAACTATTTCTTTACATACAATAGATTAGTTTAGATGACGGATGAAGATATAATTGCAGCGGTTTGGCCATCTGGAGAGCATAATACAAAATAGACTGACAAAACAAATCCATGGACCGAATGTGTGTGACGGAAGAACCGGTAAAGATTATCCTAGAAAATCTTATGCAGGCACAATTAGTAGCGTAATAAAGACGGGCTGAATTTAAAACACCCCAAATCGACGAGCTAGCATGAAACGATTGTTGAATGTTAGAGAAGGAAGAGCTGTAAGTATGCGAAGATCGTACCGTATGGAAAGCTACGGCCTCTGCCTGTCCTTATGGAGAATAAGCGTGAGTTTAAAAAAGAAATGACTTGAGTACATGTGTTACTCAGTCTCAATAGGTTGTAATATTAATGTAAATTTGTATCCTTTCATTCAATGAAAACTGTGCAAAATGTTTTTATTCAACTTTTAGATATATAAATATTATACTACCTTTTGCAAATATCTTATATCTGGAGTAATAATTATCTGTAATATTCACTACGTACCTTAACTAAGGTAAAAGTCGGGAACATAAGCAATAATCATTACTATGCTTATTGCTTATGTTCCCGACTTTAATTTCATTCTCTATATTAAACGATACTGTGCAGAGTATATTAACAAATGGTATACAGTTTTCTTTCTGTAATGAGAAGCATATAAAGAATAAGGTAAGCGAGAACATATAAATTATTTTATATAAATTTTACCTGTAGTATACATAGTTAATGTCCATAGCGAGAGTTTGCCCTACTGCGTAACACTGCATTGCTTGGTTGCATACATATGACCAATGCGGTCATATGTATGGAAGCGGGACCAAAATCTTATGGACTAAGAAATTGGAGAGGTAATAGTCTAATGTCTCTTTTGAGGCACCTAGCTCAACAGCAGAACACGGTATGATCTTATGCGTGTCAAAGGTCAGCGCGGGCGCATATAGGTATACTCATGAGAACTGTGGGCGCGCGTATCTCTATCGTCTTCAAGCAGCATACCATAGATTTATATCAGTCAATCTCTATTTACAATGTTTGCGGCGTTAAAGACGTCTTTTAAAGATTTAATGACTGCAAGGTTTTCCTTGGTTGTATTGTTTCTATTTCAACTATGTTTTTAAAAGGAAAATTTTAGAAAATGGTATACTATAAAAAATGATTAATATTGCCATTTCTTTTCTAAATATAATTGAATCGATACAACGAGGAGTAAATATTAAACGGCGAGTAAACATAAATAATTAACCGATTTTTTTCTTTATATTATAAAGCAACTTATCCGACTGTCTTTATTCGAAATTTTCTTTCGTTATGTGCGGATTGCGTTAATACATAAACGAATAATGATGATTATCTCAAACGAAACGACGAGCGTGCGCGAAGTTCAAAGAACTTATCTGCAAAGTGCAAGTTCACGGCGTCCGGCCCACGTCGTGGTAAACGAAAGTGCTCGGTTTGGTGCTTTCGACATCGCAACTGCTTCGGACACGTTTTGGCACGACACCGACATTTGCATGGAGTTCGCTTTTTGCGAAAGGATTTTAGTGATGATTATTACTACTGGCTATTTTTTTTTTTGGAAGTGAAAACTTCTTTAGACGAATTGGACCATTTTTGACATGGGACGAATTCAAATTATTATTTTTTTTTTTATTTAAAATATTCTTTTTATTGACTGATGGTTTAATAACACTCTTAAATTTATATGGGGGTAAATCTTGTATATCTACAGGAACCTTATTGAATATGCGCACACAGTTGTGACTTTACTTAGTCTACTAACATGTGAACTCAGTTTATTTTTATTTCTGGTATTGAGTTTACGTCGACTGCTATTTCTTTTAAACATTTCTAATTTTTTTTTACACATAAGAGATTTTCATAAATGAATTAAGATGCCAGGGTTAAGATTCCAATAAGACAATGTTATAAGTTCTCGTCACAGACATTCTGATGTTAATAGAATGTGTGAAAATGTTTGTATATGTCAAAGTTATATTTTCAAATATTATTAAATCACAATATCAATATTGTCTATTTTTTTAAATTAAAAGTTTTAAATTTAGCAATTTCAAATTTAATATGCGCATTGTTTTTTGTTTCAAATTTACTGAACTTCCGCGGCCCATCAAGTATTTTTATTGAAAAAGAAATCATATAAAAAATTATATAATTATTGTTCTGAGTGCCAATAGATGTGAAAATCAAACTAGTGTTAATAATTTAAATTGATAAATTATGATGTTTTAATATAATATTATAATTTTTGATATTACAATCAATTTGATAAATTCAAAGAAATCACAGTTACCTCATAGCATTAAAATTTTACTTCCATTGGCAGTTCCCGATTATTGACTATAAGTTTTTTGTTTCCTGTAACTTAATCATAAACAATCTCCTTGATGTAAATTATTTTTTTTATTTGTTGTATCTTTTTACCTAGTTTCCGATTATAGTACAAATCAAAGAAAAGTTAAGGGATTTGTGTTACTATAATTATTGAAGTGAATAAAATGAATCAAATTAAAATTTAAAACACTATTTCTTGTCTTTTGACTTATTAGATTTCTGTTACGACTTCTTTTAAAGTTGACTTTTAACGAAAATTCACTTTTAAAAGATGAATATTAACTTCAGTATTAACATTTAAAATTTATATTGTGTTAAAAATGTATTTAAAAGGAGGTCGTGAGAGAGGCGTCGAGTCATTCAGTACAAATTAATGAAAAAAAAAATTAATACACTAAAGTGAGACCACTGAGTATTTTATCAGAACAAGTGGATCGTCAGTCACGGATGTCGTCGTCGGTCACCGAATTACGATCAATGAAAAACTTAATCGTGACATGGATACTAGGCAGCGTGTCAACGACGCGTCGGCCATCACGATCGGGGCGCGATTCGGACAGTGGCGCGGTTCACGTAACAGGCCGCGTAACAGCCGGTAGCGTCGCAGATCTTTCAATCGTTCAATCGTTCAATCGTCAATCGCAGTGCCCGCGCGGTCAGAAATGAAATCGGCACGGAATCGCGGTACTGTTGCATCATTCGCCGACGCGGCGGGCTCTTGTTCGCAGTGAAAGTAATCGTCGAAAAAGTCATTTTAGCGGTCAACGACATGGCCCCGCGTCATAGCCGCCCGCGCCCCGCCGCCCGCGCCTCTCCACTGTCACGGTCGCGCATACTTTTTCCAGTTCATTTCGTAAATTGAGACATCAATTTGCAATTAATAATTAAAAAAAAACTTGCTATCGACATTTACCTGTGATTGTAAAAAACAGATTTATATTTAAACTACTCTTATATCACTCGTGTTTGGAAATTTTTATATTAATAGATATACACTATATACACTGATAAAACATTATTTCAGCAATACATTCTAAAATTTTAAGTTAATTATAATCGGCAAAGTCAAAGAAATATTATGTTATGTATCAAAAAAATACATTTAAAATCTTTAATATCACTGTAGAAATTAAAATAAAACTATCGACTATTGGAATTGATAATATTTTAGATATACTATATATCAAACTCAATGTAAAAGACGACAAGAGAAAAGAGACAGCGAAAAAATCTTGGAGTATAAAAGTACAGATGCAATTTATCTCTAGCTTAATGCGTCTTCGGCGTCATAAACATTGATATTGAAATTTAACGTTCAAAGAGACAATTTTTTTTCTTGTGTTGAGCACAGGTATACCAATTACTCGCATCGCTTATGGAAATTTCAATTGATTAATTGTTCATGCTTTACCTTACTCTTCGTACCGACTACACGGCTTATATAATAATAAGACATAACAAAAATGTTTGTTACGTGTATGTAGTATATTTATGTACTTACGAAAACAATTTTTTATAATTTTGAAGTTGTTTTTATCTTAGTCTTTTCCAGCACATATGTTGGAGCGTTACTTTGTCTGAGGCATCATATCATTTCTTCGTAGATCATATAAAACAACCAATCCGGATTTTGAAAATTACGATCACTATAAGACTAATGTGTAATCTTGTAATAAAATTTAATAACTATATTATCCATCTTGGATGTATTTTTTTGAATTAAAAAATATAGAGTATACTAAGTAACAATTTTGAACTCACTTTGATATAATTGATATTTTTTGCTCATTAGGAGAGTTTCTATACCATTTTTCTTACGATTTGTCTATCTAAAAAATCGCCTCAACCAGATTATATCACATATTATCACTCTATCGATTGATAATTGTCGCAAATTGTATTTCGAATAAGTTTATCATATTGATTATTTTTGGAAAGTAAAATTAGACATTGAATAAAATAAGATTCATACGTTTCTGTGCTTAGGTATAATGATGTAAAATAATTGATTAATTATAAAACAAAATAATTAAAATTTGAACGTACCAATGGACTGAGTGAATAAGAAGAAATGTATATATATTTTTTTTTTGAGAGACTAAGAAATTATCTCATTCAACATTACCATGAAAATATAGTACCAAAATGAGTTATCATTGCACATCACAAGCCGCCAAAGTAAAATGAGAAAAGTTCATCAAAAAAGATCAGCTTCTCCGGTTGGCGCGACGCACGATTGTACTAACTTTTTGTTGTTGTCTCGACTATTGCGGGTTAATTTTTTTTGTATTCTAAATGTTATTTTGAACACTTTTTCTGTTATTCTATAGTAATTTGTAGGGTTTTCTTAAAATGTATTCGTAACGTAAACTTGTTAAAAATAGAAAGTCAAAAACTGTAAAAATTCTAAAACAAATCATTAAAAGCTATCATAACTGCCCTTTTACTTTTCACAGACATTGCGTGCGTACAATTTACAACGAAACTGTAATGTCAGTATTACAGTGTATTACTGCTTTAACGATTATTTATCTTTTATTTTATCGGAAATATGACCACAGAGCGAATTAAAATCGTGACTCTTACATGACATATCTTTTTTATCACAACAAATGTTGATATTCTCAAAGTTATCAGGCGATGCATAGATATTATGCACTCTTATTCCGTCGCGACCAAAAACTACAGAAAGAGTCATCTTCATTATCCATACAATTAGATACTTAATTGGGAACAATTATCAAATTTACAGTTTTGGTAGACGCAAATGCACATTAACTATTTAGATCCTACATTAATAAGAGCTATATTAAGAGCGTCCGCACAACCAATAAATTGTAGAAGATATTCGTGGCCTAAGTACTGAGATAAAACCAGACAGTTTCGTATGACACCCGTGGTTAGTGTTCAGTGTCGCTTTTTATCTAATTAGCGTACAGTGTCCCATTTAATGTAAACTTGATATATGTATTTAGTTGAGAAAATGTCACAATAGGGGAGCAGTGAGTAATTAATTTCACGTAGTCGATTCCGTTACAATAAAAAAAACTCTATAAAATAGTTGACCCTGCAAGCCATGCCTTGAACTTTCCGCTATGATATTTATCGATGTGTCTATAAGCTCCTTAAGTTATAAATATTGTCTATGAATTTTAGGGCTTAAAATTTTGGAAGACTGTTTACCCTTTAGACAATACCTGAAACTTTTTACTACTTTCAATTTCAAAATTTTCAAAAATAAAGTAGCAATAAATTTATGAATTTATAACGTTCAAAAGACAAATTTTGATGCTTTTTTAAGTTTCCCGAGATCAAAAATATAATTCTAATGAGTTTTGAGGTCTTTGAGTTCAAAAAAAAAAAAAATATATATATATATATATATATATATATATATACATATGTGTCTTTCGAACTTCTCATAACTTTAACAGATACACATAGGCACACATACATATATACAGACACCACTCGGAAAATGGTCGAAATACATTTCTACCATTCTAAAACTTCAAGATCTGATGAAAAATCTATCTTCGGAAATCGGGGTGAAAACAGTAATTTTTCTATTTTATGAAAATTTTTCAAATTTCATAGCGGAAAAATATTTTATTCAATAAAGTCCTTTAATTGATGGATTATTTTCCTTCAAACCTTCTTTTTATTGTTTACATTAATAATTTTTTCAGATATTTAAAGAGATAATTTGGGAAATTATCATTTATAATGGTTTTGCTAAAGCATATAAATATTGTCATTTCACAGCATAGCATGAAAGTTTGATATTATTATTGAAAAAGCTTTTATACGCTGGTAAAAAAAATCCCATTTAATCCTCCAAAATTAACCTAAGTACTAAAATGAAAAAAATGAATAAGTACTTCGATTCAATATTTCAAATGGCAATAGTCTCATTTTTTTTGAAAAAGTCTGGGAAAATGTACTCTTGTAACGGATAGTTTTGAAGATTGTCCCATCACTTAGTTTTTGTAATTTCGGTGCAGAACACTAGAAATGTGTTTATAAAGCGAAAATGACAAAAGCCTATAATATTCTACGCACCTAATAAGGTTGGTTCTTGAAATGGGTTACAAATTACATATGTAATTTTAAAATGCTCAAACAGCTTCATTATAGGTTGATGTTGAATGTGTCAAATACCAAACTTCACTGAAACTTATTTTCATGGACCTAAATAAATTTAAATTGCTAGAATTTCTAGAAATTTTACCAAGTCCTATGTGCAACTGACTGTTTAGTGCCATGTTTTAAAATCGGGATAATTGTTTCATGCATGGAGTTGATGTTCTGTTTGTTTATCAGCAGTCTACTTCAAAGGCCACTTGATGTATAAAGTGGAAATTTGGTTCAGTTATAGAAAACAGTCGTCCCATCACAGACATGAATTAAATACAGGATATTAGTTTCAAATAAAACATAACCACTAAATACCTTATTTTTAAGATGCACTAAGTGTACTCCCGTAAACGTTCAGATTTTTTTTTATTTTAATAGGGAACCCTAAAACGAAGTCGGCTCAGAGATTATATGTTGTACAGTTGATCATACGGTACACCGTCCTCTTCCATGGATTCGCAAGCGCGAATCTCGCGCAAACCTCGACGCGCCCGCGGCGTTGCGTGCGCCGGCGCCGATTAGCGAGAACGGTACGCGCGCTGGCCGCTATCTGGTGCAACATTGCACCGGCCGTTTGGTATAAATAACAGCACCGGATGACTGCTCGCAGTGAAACATAGTACACTTAAATGTACAGTGGCGTAAGTCAAAAAAGTGCACATATGAATTGTAATAAACACATAACGCTGTTTTTCTACTTTTATCTATAAATAATGGCACGACTCTATAAAATTTTCTGTTGTATTGTTTAAAAATGTACAATTATATCCTTAATTTTTTTTATGGTTTATCAATTAAAATGGCATTTCTAAGCAATTTAATTTTATAAAGTTACATTGGCATAATTCGAGGTGAGCCAAAAAGAAAATTATTTTTTTTTAATTCTCAAACAAAAATATTGTTGAGAAAGACTCAAATTGGGCCAAGGTCCTACAATAATATTTTCATTGACTCTTGTTATTGTCGTTATTAATACTCAGTCTCGCGGTGACATTCCACGGAATGGTAGTAAATATTCGTTATTATTTAAATGTCGAGTTCTTGAATAAAATTTTCAATAAATTCGATGCGTCCACAGGTGTGAGAAGTGAAATATAGACAAGAGAAACCAAAAAACAATTGAGAAATAATTGACGTTATTTACGATGTTAATTCTATTTTCAGGTTAATTCATTATTATTTTCTTATTATAAGCATGTAATATCTGTTTATTTATTAATAATTTGTTACTTGGGTGCGGTGCCTGATTGGAGCAGTTGGTAGTGATCCTACTCGCTGCGCTGGGAGCGTGTGTACAATTCCCGCTCAAAACAAACATTTATTTATTAATGTTAGTCTTAAGTCTGAATGTTTGTATGTAATGTATCAACTATCTGGTACCCATAATACAAGCCTGGCTGCTTAGTAGGAGACCAGATGGTGCTGTGTATTTATGTCCGAAGATATTATAATTTTAATTTTTCCATTGTTTTTTCAAATGCATTAGCACAGTGACATGTGTACATTTTATTAATATAAAGCAAACATTAAAAATGTGGCAGTGATCAATAACCATCGTTTACTCTTAAATTTATTTATTAACTTTTGATTTTTGTTTACTAAAACGACAATAAACACAGCAACGGCAACATAGAAGGCAACAATGAAACATATTTTGATTTTTAGGTATCTTGGCAATAAACACAAATCGAACACGATCGACCACAGTTCATTTGTTCATTTCAACCTTTCGACATTCATTGCTGGACATAAGTCTCCCTTCTAGAGCATAACGGCGTACGGTTTAGGCTATTTCTAACGAATGTTGGCCCCGTGCCCTTGACCCGTTCGTCCCTTCTATGGGGCTGAGGGTCAGTTCCCGAGCGACTTGACTTGCCCATTGCCAACTTGCCGATTCCTTGAACTATATCCGTCATTCTGGTCCTTCTGTGGATTTTATTTCCTCGCAGGCTGATGTCTCGTAACTTCCCGAACGCTGTCCAGCCGAGCTGACTTTTTTTTGTAACTTCTTTATGAAAGTCAGATCTGTCTTATCGGAAATTCTGTCCCGACGTAGATAATGAATAATGTCACTGCGGTCGGTACAATAATATGGCCACTCGATATTTTTCGTCTCGTCCGTTTTTATTTTTACACCCACTTCTTTAGAAACTCACACCGAGGTCCCTGTGCAAGGTATGCTGATCATTGAGCTTTTCCACCACTGGAAGTGACATCGTCGGCGATTGGAAGGCGAGTGATGTATTCGCCGATGATGTTGGTGTCTTAACCTTTCCAATTGAAAAGCTTAAAAACATCCCTCGCTGAGATGATGAGTATTAGAAACATCATGACATCTTGTCTCGCGTGTATCTGCAGCTGAATCGATTATTCTTTAGTCCGTTCAAGTGATGATTCTTTACTTGAACGGACTTATCGGTTTTGATGTACAAATATATCATTACTTCGATATAGCGATAATCGATGTGGCATCGCCGAAAAGAACGCAGCACCGCCCAGCTCTCGATTTACTCAAAAACTCTTTAGTAATTGACATACATTATATTTTTTTAGTAGATTTTATTTTTCCGCATAAACTACGAATAATTTAAATTGATAAATACAAAAAACAGGTAGTTTCTCAAAAAACAATTTCAAATATTTGAACTTTCGTAAATTATTTTTTTCCAAAGTTTTTTTTTGTTCTATATACTTTCTTAACGCTAGTATGCCTTATACCGTTTTTGTATACATTTATCTCGTTTTTCATAAGTTTTGTTCTGAGAACTATTACTCAGATGCTTTAAAACCAATAAAAAGAATAGTCACAACATCATAGACTTCGGAAAATGAGATTAGTTTATAATGAATTAAAAATATTTTTTTGTTGCGATTGCTTGTCAATAACTGTACCTTGTTAAAAAGATAGTACAGACGATGGCAAAGGTCAAAAAAGCGTGATATAATCTTCAGGGCCTTGGTTTTCTTTTTGTGAAATTCATATTCAACTGTCTGAAGTGAAATCAATAAATGTATAAAAAACGACTTTTTATATTTCAATGCAGTAAAAAAATAACTGCTCCTAAACATAGGTTAATCAGAAATATAGTCCGACGAAATGTAATAATGCAATCTATTTCTATAATTCACCAAATAATAACGACATGATCAGAATTTATATTTGTTTTTCTTTAAAATCTTAGATATTTATTACGAAGTGTCAAATAAAATTAATGATGAGTTCCTATAAAGAGACCAGAAAACATGGTAAATGCAAAAGACATAATGAATCTATAAAAGAAAGAATAAGATTTCACATTAATTTTACTACCCGTATAGAAAGTCACTACTTAGAAATATGAGGAATATAAAATACGGTATGAATAATTGTTGGAAATATAGTTGTATCACGAACATTAGCATTATTGTTGCAGACAGTGTCAATCTATTTATTTTAAGATGAACAATTTGCTTACTTTATCGGTAATAATAGTACAAAGAAAGTTCCTTACCAGATTATAACAAAAAACCACTTATATGTCGTTAGTCGTAATGAATGCAAATTTTAAAGTAATCAATTTATGTAAAAATATAGTAAAAATAATAAATTATACATATCAATAGCTTAAGTATTGATAAACATTCAATTTAGAAATATGGCTGTAATATATAAAAAAAGAAATGCGCGTCAACTCACCGAAATAAGTAGCGTAGCCACCAGCAGCAGTATCCTCGTCCTCATGATCGCCGCACAGCTACCTTCCAGCACCTGGAACCGACGACGGCAAGAGTCAACAGTGGAGCCGGGCCGCGGCGCCACCAGCGCCGGCCGACACACTCGCGGTGACACGCGGGCGCTCTCTCCGCACCCGGCCCCGCGCGGCGCGCCCGCAGGAGTGGGGTGCGGAGTGGGGGAAACCGATAGCGTGAAATCTCACATTCGATCATACGAAACGGCTTTTTCTCACTAATATCCCATTTTCGAAAATTAAATTCCTCTGAACCTCGGGGAAAACGTTGATGCGTCGATCCCGAACCTTATACCGGTGTCAGTCCTCAGCGGAGCCCGGTCTGCGCAGGACTAGGCTTATCAACCTCGAATGTATAGATCGTGGAAGTGTACGTCTAACTAACATAAGCTTAACATAGCAAAATACATAATAAAATATATTCATTGTTTTTCGACTGTCCTTTCCGGCCGCCTTTCTTTGTGGCTGCTAAAACTGTTCCTTTCTGTTTGTCAAAAATAGACGATAAAAATACGTAGATAATGTAATTTAGATGAATTTAAATACCTATAGAAATGAAAAATTTTCAAAATAATGGTAACCTTTTAATTTTTCGGAAACAAAGCTAAAAGCATAAAATACTGAAATCAATATTTTATTGTAACCTGATTTTAGGTAAATTGTGATATTTTAAAAAACAAATCTAATCAGACAGTCAAGTACAATTAGGATCTTCCAATTAAATTTTTAATTTCTAATTGTAATGCGGAACCTATAACGTACTAATTCCTCTCACACCTATCCGGTTATCTAATATGACTTTTATACATTTCACTTTAGTAGATACTGGCACCTCGACTTGAGAAGGTTGATATGCGTTGATGTCTTTTATATCAGCTTCTGGAAATCGCTATTACGATACAAACAAAAATATTGTATCGTATTCTTATGGAAAATTTTCACACTTTTTATAAATATCAATAACTTTTTTATTGAGTTATAATTTATTTTTTCTGTGCTAATTATTTAGTCACATATGATTGTCGGTTGCTATAATAAAAACCGCTGTCATTCCAATAGATTACTATCAGTCCGTCAACAGATGTTCCGTCGGGCAAACGTACCACATCGCACATACAAACTACCAACTGCCTCGCTGACACCGTAAACTATCAATTATATTATGATATCGCATTGTATTATTACATAAAGGTGTGACGTAAATTATTTGTACACAAAATTTTAATAGGTGCGTCGATACTTTACTAAAACATATTTAATAACTTTGATGCATTTTTGTAGAAATATTAAAACTTTACACTTGTACTATATCAACGGATAATTCAATAAAATGAGGAATAATGACATAATTCTATAAAATCCCCTAAATTTTAGGACAGGCGCAGCGACATAACCTTACAACCTATGAAGGATGTTGAGACTAAGACGAGGTCAAGGTTTAAGAGGAAGCACCGAAAGTTTTCAAGTCGGTACCACAAGGTTGTTATAAAAGCTACATGACTTATTTTAGCCTATACTTTTAGTAAAATAGACAATTACAATATTACTAGAACAGATAGTGAAATATTTATTTAATTTTTATCGAGTGGGCTGATTATAAAACTAATTAATTCATTTTGTCGCTTATGCTACATCTATTCATTGGTTTCTATCGTCGACACTCATACTGTCTCAATCACATAGCACTCAATTACTTAGCCGCAGTCGGTTCGCAATATCATCTATATGTGAGGATCCGTCTCAAAACTCTTCTTTAGATCAATGTGAACTTATCAATATACATCGGGGGATTAAACTAAAGGATTGCTTTAGCAAGCCTACAACATTTTCATAGCTTTCCAAGTAACTTTGAAAGTTTGAAGTTTTCCTCTGGGGACTGCTCGGGATTTTATTTGATGATGGACTCAAAGAGTGAACATCAACGAAAGATTGAAATCACTATAGACACCCAATATATTTGCTAAGCCATTTAGGCCAGGTGAATATCCACTAAATAAATATAGTGAAAACGGTATCGAAATGTATGGAAGTCCAACACCGTAAAAACTCCACACTTCTATTCTAATAGATTCTTATTCTTATTAATTTTATGTATAAAGCGCTCCGCATCTTAAGAATTTATTACCTGAATGATTCTCATCGCATCATAACTCGACCAGTTCCAAGCGGAGAAACGAGATTTTAAAATAACTTTGATAGTGTGTAATGTTCTAACATTTTTAGAATTTCTAACTGATCATTCTTTGACTTTCATTGGAACACTTGTTGTGTTTGCGCCAAAAAAACTGTTATTATGAAATATCACCAAAACTAATATCTTATAATTCAAATGACACGCACACAAGAGCTATCATTTAGCCGACAGATGAACGATTACGACCCTAAAAAAAAAAACAGATCCAAAAAATACTACATTTAGTCCGCGAGTTGTTACTGCGGCATGCGGACCTATTAAACATACACAATATTCACTATGTAATTACCGACATCTCTAGAACACGAATTGATGTCACCACAATTCGCCATTCGAAATAATCGCTTCGAGTTTTTCGACGTATACGTTTAATGGCCGACGTCGTCCGTAATAACGAAAATAACTTTCGCTTAGCCGGCGTCGGCGGTTCGGGTGCACCCGCGGATTTCGATCGATTTCAATTTTAACGGCTGCACGGAGCAGAGACGTCGCTGCCGGCGTCGTCCGGGCCGCCCGTCGATTTCACCGCCGGCCGGCCGATCGGCGCTCGCCGGGGCTAGAAAGTCTCATCTGGTCGGAACTTACGAGCCGTCGTGCCGACTTACCACTCGACCGGTCGTTAGGCGGTCGACGTTCTAGCGAATTATTGCTGCGCCCTTATCTGATATACACGGGGACAGGTGTACGGTCGAACGATCGGTTTAAACTTCGTTGCGCGTTTCGAAAATATTCAACGACGCTCTATAACTCGTCACCGGTTTGATGAAGTTGATAATATTTTTATTTTCATATTTATTACTAGATAAATTCCTAGTTAAAATTTGTAAATATTTACATATCACATAAGAGCTGTATATGTATATTTAAGAGCAAAATATTGTTTTTTAGCAACAGGAAATCAATGTCTGTACGTGTCAATACATAGAAAAAGCAGTAAGTGCCTTTTAGAAAATGCGGTAACTCCTACCATTTTTGCTCTAACATTGATTAACGACTCAAAGTATACACTTACAGATTAAATATTTCGTAATATAATTACATTAAAACGTACATCATCAAATGTTACAAGGCGAAACGATAAGCAAGTCTCTAAAAGTTATAAGAATCTGATACTATATATAGTTAATGCATAAATAGCAAGGTGACAACACGCTACATGCAGTACTCAGGCATACAGAAGAACAAAGGAGAGTAATCAGATCTATTTTCTCTTGGAGAGATTCACTGAATCAAGACATGCATTATAAAGATAGCAATCGTCAAAACATCAAGTTAACGGAAAATGTACAAGGCATAAAGGAAGCAACAGCCGAAACATTTAAAACTCCAGAAACAAACAGCAAAATGTGGCCACCTAATGATGAGTAGTTGCCTAAAGCAGCTTAATGCCTTTATAGCACAAATTTACACCACAGAGCACCTACTAACTTTTCTTGTTTCCCGTTTGTAATTACAGATTACATGTAAACCGATCAGCTATACAATCCTATCTCCCTCTGAGCTGCAAACCAACCTAAATTTCAACAATCACGTCCCATCCGTATATCGGAATTGCATTGGCATATATATCAGTGACCGAAGGCAACACGTGAATGACGATGATGATAGTTGAATCTTATTCGTAACGTATCAAAATTAATATCAGCCGAGAGACAATTAAACAACACTTAATTCATTATACAGCGGAGAATTAAAAATACCACCGAAGAGATAACGAACGTGTAAAGTCACACTTCGTAAACATTTAGCTGAAAGTTGTTACAGCTTTTTACCAACGAGAAAGCGGATCTCACAGCATTTTCTATGTTCAAGATATCCACTCGGATATTACAATAATACAGAAAACGACAAGAAATATGTTCCAGTGGGTCAAGACGCCCGGCCCACATCGAGAGCTGATGCAACTTTTCCCTCTCGAAGGTAACAAAACAGTAACAATAATCACTCGTTAACTGGCGCTCTCGATTGTGCTGCGGTCGCTGGTTGTCTGATACAGATCAAAAACTAAGTCGTTTGGCTGTAAGAAGAAAAATCATAGACAAGAAAGAGGAAACAACGTTGTGGTTCTACCTTACATTTGGCTGTTGATAATGACATGGAAAAAACTTTGTACTATATCGGTACATAACTTCATTTTTAATCTCGTGTAAATAAAGTGCAAATATTTGTTAAATTTCACATTAAACTTGCAGATAATAATGTATCCTGAAAGGTACTAACATAAATTAGTGATATTTCTTTTTTGTGCACTTAAGGATTGAAGAATTAGACCTCCAACGGAAGGTTTTGGAATTGTACAGTCAATAAAATAAAATATAATTCCACGTGACTTAATAGCTATGAAAACCCTGATTCTATAGAGAAATGTAGCTATGCTAAATACACATGAATAATTTTTTCGTTTGTGTCGTGTGTAGTTGAAATCACTTAAATCTATACATTTATAATGAAAATAGGTTGTCTTTGTTCGCCAATCACGTAAAAACTACTAAACGTATAGACATGGGACTGAGACCATTCGATGCGGGATGATTTGTAGATGGTTCTAGGCTACTCATTTTTTGAATTCCGTAAATCCTTCGCCATTTTATTTATAAATAAAAATTACCCAGCGAAGCGAGTGGGACACCTAGTAAGTAATAAATTATTTGTAAATAAAGCCGTACACAAAATTAAAGTATGCCAGTCTACAATAAATGGACCTCCACTTTACGAAATAACCGAGATAAATGACCGCAAATTAACTGTCTACGAACTGTGTCATATTTATTCGTCTAACGTCTCTCTGCGCTCGCGCTCCATAATGGCTGTTCTGGATATCTCCTAGGGCGTGGTCTTGGGGCGGGGCGAGCTTTGCAAAGTTTAATTGCGTTGTCAAAAAGCTCATCAAACACCCACCCGCTGTTCTGATCTTTGTTATCCACACAATTAAAGAGCCAGCGATGGACGTGTATCGGCGCACCGCACCCATCAGTGAAAGGAGTTTACGTTCATAAATAGCGATGTTAAATGGAATGAGAGTGGAATTTTTTTTGTCTGTGAAATCGGAAGAGGAAAAAGCTTGAATCTAGGGTTTTTCACTTAAACTCTAAAAGTAAACTCCTCGAGCACTATGACAAAGCTAAGACAACTAACTGTCAGTGTTTTATTAGAATGTCATATGTTAGATTTCTATTTGTAGAGAAATGGTTTAATTTATTCGTGGCGCTTTAATCAATGCAAAATACTGAAATACGAAAAAGGTCTCAAAATTATAGTTACGTAAGTTGGATAAAATAAATTATTTAAAGTATAACAATTTAGTTACAATTTTTAACAGTAATTATTATACAGTAAATAACCAAATATAATTGGTCACTTAACTAAAAAGAGAAACATGTGTGAGCTATTCGCTACATTTCTCATACAATCCTTTTTTGATAGGCGCGTAGTGAATATTAAGAGGTTCTGAAGGGGCACTCTGAGGCACTGTGAGATGCGTTTCTGTACATAATGTTTCAAAATAGGCAGTTGTTAGAGTTAATTTATTAGTGCCTAAAATTAATGCTTATCCTTAAAACGAAGTATTCTGAGCACCATGTATAATGAGGTAATTATTGAATACATAGAACGTAGCTAATGATTGCGCCTATGAAGTCGAGGGGAGGCCGGATTTGCTAGGTTAATTACCAAATCAAGCGGTATTTGATCGTTATGAAAAAAAGGTTGTCCTAGATACTGTTACTTTCAATGCTCTGATATATTTGATCCGTTTTGCGACTTTAATCAATTTTCAGAATAAAGTCGAAACTGTTTATTTATAAATACTATATATTTGATAAGTAAATACCATTATTACAACTACATTAGTACAGAAGAAATTATATAAACTATAAAAACTCCCTCAAATTATATCAATTGTTGTAACTTATTTGTTTCTTAATTTTTGCGTATCATCGGAAAATATCATGGAAAGCACTCATATTTCCAAATTAATATTAGTGTTCATAAATTGTTTTGAATATCACAGGTTTTTTTCTTAAATAATTCTTAATCTCCCCTTAAGTTGTCCCTTTTAGATATTTTTATCAACAGTACATGTTCATTTTTAAATAAGATTTGACGTATTTTGTATCTGATAGAATTCTACTAATTATTATGAGTCCACAGATGATAATTGTAATAAATAGAAAGCATAATTTTATCACAAGCCATTGATATCATAAAAATATTGCATAACACTAACAATAATTGCAAGCCTATTTATATAGAATAGTTTTGTATATAAATTTATCTACATAGATACGTGTTTGTCTTGTAGATGACAGACGCTTTGTTGTGTTAAGTTTTATTACTGTAGCATGCTCCTCCACAGTTGTTTTATTGAGGGTCTTGCGTCTCCAGTCCCCGGGATGGGTTCAGAGCTGCTGACGACCCTCGTCGCCGGTGCGACGACGTCGTCTGGATTCGACGGCTCAACGTACTCCCTGAAGCGCTAGGCGAATGGTTTTACTTGACTCAAGTTTAAAATTCATCCACGAATCAGTCTCGATATATGGTATAATACTTCGCAACTGCCGTAGTTATTATTGTTTAGAAATTGTATGGTATATTCCTTTACAGAATTTCGTGGAAATCTTGTTGCATTCAAAGTTCTTTTAAACACATTTTTCTTAATCTAGAAAAGAAATTCCGAAAAAGAAGTCATCTAAATGCAGTTACTTTTTCGAGTGCGTTGCAGCCGATAAAAAACGTATTAATGGCGACAGCGCGCGGCGTACCGTGACGCGCGCTCCTCGGCCGGCGGGAAGTTTTACATCCGAAGCGGGGTGAAGAATTTCGTGCGAATTTCGCACGAGATGATCGACAAAAAGCCGGGGCGCCGCTCTAGCTCCGTTCGCGACTTTCGTTTTCCAAACGAACATTCGCGGTCCCCTCGGCAGATGCGTCGACGTCCGAGGGCCGCAGCGCATGTCGTGCAATACGTGAAACTATGCATCATTATATGAAAATTACGCGTGATCTCGCTGTATTTGTGTTCTGTGTGATGGAAAATTTGAATTATCATACATTGCAATATAATAATTCCAATTTTACGATAGATTCCATTTTAGATATCAATAATAAATTGGATATATTACAGAACAACTTATTAATGAGTGAGTTTCGTGGTTTTTTTTATTGAAAAAATCAACTAATTTTCCGGCCTTATAAATAGTATATTAGTAATTAAATTATATGTATATTCTTTGTCAGGATTTAATTATTTCAAAGATCATCGCATTAGATTTTGTTTTTAATATATCATGGAGAAAATCAGCTATATTGTTACCGACTACAAATGTGCAACATTAAAATAGATGGTTATTCAAAGGATTTATAAAAAAAAATAATACTGTCAACGATGTAAAGTTTTAAGCACTTTAATGAATGTTTTTTAAAAGCAATTATTTCGTATTATTTTAAATTTGTACTTTTACAACTCAGCCTATTTAGCGGCAATATAATTTTTTTTTTTTGTGATTCGAAACGCCAATCGATATGAGTTTGATAATACAAAATTATAAATAGTTGGAGATATAAAATGAGATTATATATTACCGAATAAAACTTTCGTAGTTATAAGAACAATTTGTACTTTTTTTTTGTTATTTTACGTGAGAAATATTTAAAAATATTTTTAATACACATTATGTTTTATTTGATAGCAAACTAGCAACAGTTCATCATGCAAAACGTCTATACTTTAATAGTTTAATATTACTGGCTGGTTGGATAGCCAGCCTATATGAGAGAGCCTATCTTTCTATGGTCATATTTGAAAGGCGAATTTTGATTTTCGAATACGAACTATCAGTTCAAGTATGACACATTTGAAGCGAATTCTATTGTCAGCAAAACGGCGTCACGCCGTTTTCCATCACTGCATGCGAGTCGGTCTTACCCCCGAGGCGCTCCAATAGATGTTTCGCGTCAAAAACCAAAAAAAAAATGACGTTGCGTCGATTAATATTAAATAGAAATCGTACAATAAGCTGAAGAGGTGTCTTATCTGATAGCGCGCGTGAAAGGTGCTAAGTCACGTCGCTCGATGGGACGGCGCACGGCGCGTACAAATCGTTATCGGGATTACAAAACTTATAGACGTAAACGATTTCTGCTTCTATGACAAATTCAACTTTAGGCGTGTCTCTGCCTTATTCCCGAACCTATGAAAGATTTCGTTTCATTAAATTTGACCTTGAGCGTTATTTTTTAAATTAATCTTTAGTAGAAGACAAATATTGGTTTCATTTACAGAAAAATGTCTTTCTAATTTACGAAATGAATTTTATGTACTTCTTTCGTTTTAAACTGCAATTAAAATATATAATAATGATAGTTTTCGGCATATATTTATTATGATTCAAATGTTTTAAAACGTGTCGTGGCAGATCTTAATAAGCCATACCCTCTCACAATATTTCTATTTCACATCGAGGAGCTTGGAACTTGCCCTTTGCGCTGGCCCAACGATCGAGGGTCGCTAACCACCGTCATCGCTTCGCAGAACACCACCCGGTACATATGATTTAACATGGTATCCGAGGCACAGAAGGAGTGTACCTTCGCCCGTGGTGGGGCTGGAACCTGGTACTTTCTGGTTTGATGGGTACCCCTTAACTGCCAAGTCGACGCTGTTCAATATAAATATCTCTGTTCGCTGTTCAATATAAATAAGCTGTTCATAATAAATCCTTTTCTGGCATCTTATGCAGTAGTTTTATAATATTTTTTATTACAATATCAAGTATAAGAATTCAATAAGAAACTTATTGAATTTATAAAATTCAATATGATTCTTTTTGAACTTATAGTAACGAAAACCCACATAACAACGAACCAACTAATGTTTTTAATTCTCAAACCTTTCTAATTCAAAAAGGAATCGACGGTATCCCCTTTAACGGATCGATCTTTAGAACGTAGCATTGAAATAAATTAAATTCAATTGGTTAACAGAATAGTTTTATTCGCAAGAGAGCCGACCGTGTCCGCGGCGGGGGTAATTAACGCGCGACGCGGCGCGCGCGCCGGTTTTAATTCGGCATCCACAATGGCGCGGCGTAACGAGCCGAAAGTTTTGCATAATTAATGAATGGGAATGGCTCACAAAGCTTCTCTTATCCATTATTCTTGAGCCGTGGATCGTTAGAAAGTGAGTGGTGCCGTTTTATCCGCGGCGAGGCAGGTGTTACGCGCGGCGCCGGACGCTGGGTCGCTTGTACGTACAGGTATCTCTCAATGTGCGAACGCTTGTTCAACGAGTGCCTTTTAAGAAACGGAAAAATCTAGTGGCTGTCGAACTGGGACCAAGTTTCCTTAATTATGTCGTGAATTTATTTGTCGATTTACTGTTTATGGAAGATATACGAAAATGCTGTTGCTAATAACGATAGACTTTAACAATTGTTTTATTTTTTTCATTTTGTTGGCATATTTAATAAAATTCGTCTCAAAGTATTGGCGTAAATGTTGTAATGTGATGCGTAATTTTGTCTGTAATTATACAGACCTGTAAATAATGTGGTTTATGTACAATTTATTTTTAAACGTAAGGAAGTCTCTAACGGGTGGACGATAAGTTTTATTAATTTTTATACATATTTCAAAAGTAATTCTATTACCTACGAAATAAAGATATTTTTGATTTAATTTGATTTGACAATCAATTACTCATCGGAATCTTGAAATTGAAAAAGTTTTGGAAAATCAGAACACACGAAATTGTCCCAAAGGAAACTACGGTCAGTACAAACAAGATGTATAGCCGTAATAGTAAAATATAACAATAAAACATTTCTATTGAAATCTACGCATCTGATACCCTATATTTAAAGCGCAAAAAGAGATTTAAAAAAAAAAAACTGCATCAGGAGGCCGATATATATTTTGATAATTGTAAAGACAATGTTTTTAACAGAGAAAGAGTGAAATTTTAAATGACTATAAAAAAATCCCAATTTATTTATTTATATCTCTTCTACATTTCATTATTGATTTAATACTGGTTCTGTTGTCACTTTTATATAAAATTTTTCATTGCAGATTAAAGATTTGTACATTGTGTCCTATGAAATACAAATAGCGCCATATTGAAAACTTTTTGGTTTTTTAATGTTCTTTAATTTTTTTACACTATAAATTTAATTTTTTCTACCACACCTAATAGAGTTATTTTATTAATAACTATAACAATTTCATTAATAACTATAACAAATTCAATACCTGTTCGCCTTATTCACAAACACATTATAATGTCATTACAGGATATTTTATCCTTATAGTAGTTATTCTTTCGTATGTTACATTAGAAGTTTTCTCTGCTCGTATAAAAGCTCACAGCGACGCGCCATCTGGCGTCATTATTAGTAATCATCACAATGTAATGTATGTATTTATTTGTTCAAGAGTTCACAAGTCTTTATATTTTGCTTGAAACGTCACAATGAGTCCATTGTTGATTGTTTTCGTAACAAATGAAAGAAATTGCCGCTTATGATTACAGAATAGAAAAACTAGTGCAAATTGAATTAACCGTGTTCTCTAAATAATTCATGATTTTTGATAAAAAAATTTTTATTCACTTTACATTATAGTAATTTTGAAATATTGTGTTTAGCACAACTTTTTATTTATTCATTTTAGTATACGAAGAATCGCTGTCGAATACGGAGATAAATTAAGTTAGATATTTTTCGCATCGGCCGTTGAATTGATATTCCTTGTTTTGAATATCATATTAATGGAATCACATTTAAAAAGTTAATCAGTCTCGGAGCGCCCTCACACGGAAAAAATTAAAATTAACACTCGCATATATAATTGATTACGCGCGAATAATCATTTTATATTTAAATCTACATAATTGACATCGATCGATTTTTTATGGATGTCCGATACAGATTAAAAGAAGAAGAATTCGCAACGAATGCGATCCGATAACATCGGTTAGCAAAGCGTTCACAACATTGGTCCACTATTGCCGCGGCCAATTTTACGAACTTAAGGCGATACCGCGATGAGAAGACGGGAATGTCGCCGCGCGTTCACATCACCAATGACGGACACCCGACCGATGAGTGAACGAGTAAGATTATTACTAATAGCGCATGCGTAAAATTAAATAGCAGGAGAGCGCTCGGCGTCAAAATAAAAGACGTAAGCGCCAAACCACATAAAATTCGTTTAAAATAAAACGACGCTAATAAACAAAAAACTGTTTTACCAGTTCGTTAAAAATTGTTAGTACAATTATCCTGAAAAAGAAGTATAGAGGAATGCATTACCGATTTCGCATAACAACTAAAAAGGCAAATTATCAGCGTCGGTTTCGAAATTTAATTCTATCGAGAAAATTTTGTCTAGTCGTGTATTCGTTTTGCAGTTAACTAACATAAATAGTGAAAAAAATACATACCAAAAAATCAAACTCCTACCTCATGCATTTAGTGAGAACGAGGAAAAAACAAAACTCTCCTTTTATCACTGTAGCACCTTAACAAGATTGAATCGGTATGGTTATGACGTCGAAATGACGTCATCCGGGGTGCGCGGCGGCGGCACTACTCACCCTGACGTAATTGCGACGTCATAATCATACCGACTGAATCGTTTTAACTTTTCAAAATTGATAATGCAGCAGGCTCAGGGATGGTGCACGCGTGTCGTGTAATACGACCGCCCGAAGCGTGTCGGTTTGCCTTCTGGTCACGTATTATTTTAATGGATGCCATTGTGTTTTTTTTGCGGCTGGCCGCGGTTGGTTGTCTTTGCCAAAGGGGCCACGGCTTGTCGGTGTCGGTTTCGATTATATTGACTCAAGGATAAACATTTGCTTATTCTACTTTCACCAGTATTATCACTTTTTGTTCGTGCAAGCGAATTGTGAACTTCGGCGTAATAAGCAAACGTCTTGACATAAATGACAAATAAAACTGTAATCGATTGAGTGCATGTAGAATCGTGCATCATAAAACTTCATACGCAATTAAAAAAGTACACTAATTGCTTGTTTAATAATAATTTTATTGTTGAAAGAGCGGCGGTGGTGGTGACGAACTCAGGTGATGGTTGCGAACGGCGCCTGCGTATTATGATCACGGGAGCATCGACCAGAGGTTTTGATCTTAGTCAAATGAGACCATTCGCACTTTGCCACGAAAGGAAACCGAACCTGGATGTTGTTATTACACTGGTAACGGTTATTTGCAGCTGACCAGCGCATACCGGCTAAATATGAAGGTCTTAAGATCTAAGCCCCTTAATTTGAAATTAAAAAATTCTAGAAGGGAAGGCTTCAGCAGTGAAGTCATTAAAAGCTGATACAATAATTATCAATAATGTTTAGTTTTGTTTATATAATATTCAATTTGTATAATAATATGATTGTCAGTATAAAAAAGATAAAATAATTTCGGCAAAACGTAAGACTAATATAAATTGTATTTTATTTAAATCCAAACGTAGTGTACGTGTGGTACAATATTACACATTCAGGCATCACTTTTCAATATTGTTATCGTTTTCGGTTATATAGCATTTCGTTCATATCGAAATAACTGAAGAATAACTGAACAAGGGGTAAAAGTGAGTGCAAAGTTGACGAAACAAATCACAATAGCGACGATCTAATTTGCAGCATCCGTAAATCCAGGAACAGCGGCCACGCGGGCGGCGCGCGCCGGGCGGGCGGGCGCCGGCGGCCGCGGCTCAAGGTTACGGCTCCGCAACACTTTCACCGCCCAGTTCGTTGCTCTTCGAATTCTGCATCTGCTGCGGGATCAATGGGCGAACGACGGGCCCTCGGCGCCGCGCTCGTACGAACATAGCTTTTAAGACTACAGCTGCAGAGTCCATATTACGACGATCGTAACTAAGGATTCTAGCCGCCGGCGTTTACGTTCAATGTCCGTGTTAAATAGTACCGGGTAAACGTAACGTGGCCCACTTTCTCTTTTAAATTCGAGACGTCTCTCTCTCCCGCACGGATGTGGAAGCGAGCGAGAGCGAGATGACGCGATGCGCGCCCGCCCGCTTCGAGGCGGAGGCTGTGGCGAAGCGGGCTCGCTTTCTTCGCCGCACTTGGCATTGGCGTGGAGCCGTTCAAAATCCGGAAACTTTCGTTGACCGCGCGCCGCCCGCCCCCGCACACCCCGCCCTCCCAGACGCGTTACAATTAAACGATCATCGGTTGCGCAACTTCGACAATTATCTCGATTCGATAATGTGTCGGCGTCGCGCTCGACCCTCCGTTTCGAAGTCGTTTTGTTTATGCAGATCTAGTGATAGCGACGTAATTCAAACTAGACTCTCCTTTCGATTTCTCAGTGATGATATAAAATCATTCAATTTTATTCATACGATTATAGTTTGAAATGCAACATCGAAACGGAGAAATTATGAAGAGATCAAGAATCTACCGTCCGCAAGAAAATACATAAATAAATGAAATAATAATAAATTATATTATGTAAAATGTTTCAACACGATAAAATTATTACCTTTAACGGTTTTTTCTGTTATCCTATACATTACGTCCTCTTATTAATCTTTATTCTGGTGGTCGACTTTTTTTGTATCACAAGAACATTTAGAAAAAACCAATGAAGCAAAATTACTCAAAAATACCAAGCCATGAGTCTGCCGTCAGATTCAATTTAAACACATTTTTCTTAGAATTATACGCTAATTTTATTCATTAAGAATCGACAAAGTTAAAACTACTTAATGAATTTCACCCACCATCTTCATCAATATGTATTTTCGATTTTGGGAAAAAACAATAAAGGAATTATCAATTCTACGATCTAGATTTTCAAAAATGGATAGAAATCGAAAATTATAATTTCGACAATACACCGACTATTCGAAATTTGATATTGTTTTCGTCCTATGTCATACTCTATCATTTTTATTGGATTCCGAGCCAAAATAGCAAAAGCAGAACCCTTACATTTGTCATGTCCGTCCGTTCATCCGTCGGTCCGTATGTCACAGGTATTTTATTCAAAAACTACAAAGCATATATTGATGAAATTTATAATGTAGGTATCTTGTAAAAGCCGCTACTTAGATTGGTAGTTATATAACATAAATAAATATTTCTAAGGGGAGCGCTCCATACATGTAACAAAAGCTGAAATTTTTTTTTTTCGCCAAACATTCACGTGTAGTACATATTTTGACAGTTCTTTTAAAATATTTTAAGGTTTTAAAGCAGTTTTTCTGGTTACGTGAATAATGTAGGAAATAATCGCTGCGAAAATTGCAGAAATTGTATTCTTCCCCCTTACTTTATAAACCGTACGTCCAAAAAAATATCGAAGGTAACGCATAATAAATACTATTAAGAAAAAATATTTTTAACATGATTGAACATATTGTTTTTGAGTTATGACCGAAAAACTACGCTTCTCAACAAAAGGACGTAAGTGCAATGAAGATACGCTCTTTTGCTGATGCTCTTTTGTTTAGTTTAACAATAATAGTCAACATACCAATTTGTTGGTATAGACCAACAAGTTGGTATGTCGACATAATAGTTTATGTCGACTATCGACATACAAGTATTCTGTTCTGGAAACGTGAAAAAAGTGTAATAACGTACTTTTCCACCTGTAGTGCATATCTTTGGAATAATGGCTTTGGAACCCTATAACGAGCATGGTCCGACAATCTCTTGGCCAGTGTTTTCTTATATTCTTCACTACATACCAATTCGGAATGAAAATACGCTGAGATATCTCATACACGTATAATGAACATATTTTCGTGCGATATGGACAAACGCGATCACGTCGTCGCTTGTCGCATCGGCTTACCGCCGCGGCGACCGCTCCTCACGGCCCGTCGGACAGTCAGCAGTCGTTCCGACGATAGCTTAACCGTTCGGACGTACGCGAAAACCGCTGTCGACTGTTTGACACTGATACTGTCGGGATGGTATAGCCGAAACCACAGCTTCGAATTGTAATACCGTTATTGTTTTAAACAGCGATCGGTGTTCACATTCTATATCGAATTGAAAATAGGCCAAGCACAAGTATTGCTCTAGTGGAAAGGGTTCCGTATTATAAATCATAGCATTAGTCCTTTGTGAAATTAAGCAATACATTTTCTAGACTGTTTCTTGTCACAATCATTTTGTATTTCATGTGGGAATGTGAATATGTAAAATGTTCGTTTAGGTTTTTCTGTATTTAAACTATGAGCGCGACCTTCTAACACGTATTTTATTTTATTTTTTCAAGCTCGTAGTTTCGATTAGGTAAGGAAGGGACATTCGATATTTATATATTTTTTTAAATATATTTTAAAGTAATACATTTTAAAATCAAACGACGAGTGTGTATTAAAAGATTGATGGGTATCAATGAAATAATAGAGTTATGCAAGGGTCGTACTATATGGGAATCTGTAGTCTCTGACCTACCCTTCTGGTAAATAGGCGTGAGTTTATAATAATAATAGTAAGTGTGTTTCTTATAACAAACTCCTACACTTGGTTTGCCACATTATGACTGTTGACCAAAGTTTTATTTTTATTTTTCTATTTTGTCCCGCAAAATCGGAATTATTAGGGTACTTTACTATTTTTTATATTACTATATTTAAAGCTTTCTTATTTGAGCAAAAATGTAGTGAAAGCATTTTTTTCATAATTATTAAAATACCTAAGTAATGACTCTTTTAATTTGCTCATTAGACAGAGAAAGCATTAGTACCCAGTGATGTCTTTGTCTACTGGCGCAATATAGAATAAAGCTAAAGTCTACTTTGCAAGAAAGAGATGGCATATAATAATTTTACTTTTCCTCATCATGTCAAATAAACTTACATAATTCATCAACAAATATAATATTTTAAATGTCAGTAAAGTACATATAAGATTACAACTATTGGATTACACATTATTGCACCAATTAGAACTTTTGTCCTATAGCAGCTTCGGAGAAAATAAGCTACCAATAAAAAAATAAATAAAACAGATAAACAGACATGAATGCCATCCTATAATATTCCGTTTTTTCATCGGTTGTACGAAACCCTAAAAAAACCAGAAGGGTGTGAATTACTCTCGCGCGGCTCGTGTCTTGTTCGACATTTCCACATTATTGGTCTTGTTGTTGTTCCAAGTTTTTATCGTCCCTCTACTGATTTATTTATTAAAGGCCCCCTTCTTTTATCTGATCAGAGTGTATTTTGAGGTTGTGACGCATATGAAGCGTCAGTATAGCTTTTGTAGCATATGATAATTTTTTTATTTTCTATTTTGCAGGCGTCGAGTGGCCAGCGGGTTGTTTTCTATTCAGAACATATCCAATTCGAATCCTATTCGTGAATGACTCGACCGATAAGTTACTGACCAAATTACCGCGCAGTGTCTCGATGACAAAGATATATTAGGAACACTTTTTGTTGCTATATTAATAAGTGATTAATTCGGTTGGTTTTTTGTCAAATTATGCCTTAACTTTTTTATTTATAGCAATTATTTTGTAGAAACTATGGACGTGGAATGACTAAAACTAAACAAATACAATATTTTGAAGTTCAATTCTGTTACTTTTTTATACGAAGCCTTTCAATATATTAATTTGAAGCTATAAGTTTACATATCTTTTACATACTTTTGCAACAACTTACAATTTTTTATTTAATCTATTTTTGTTTATTCGAAAATAACGTCTCATGACGTCACGTTTAATATGGGTCATTATTCAAACTAAAAAGACAACTCTCAAACAGAATCGACAGTCGTTACAACTATAGGCGGCCATGACTGTACTCTTTGTTTTCAACCTTATGTTCGTTCTTGATATTAAATTTATCATCTATTGTTCTTATATTTTGGACAAAAGACTTGTTAAAACTGACTTCCAACCAATCATTTACTTCAAATTGTGATAACGCCATGAAAAACATATTTCTTAAAAATATCAGAATCTGAGATCATTTTTGAAATTTTGGTGATACAAATTATTAAGCAATTAAATTTCTCAAAACTGTTTTCCATTTAGAGCGGATTCGGAAAAATGGACAACGCTAACCTATTCCTAGTTAAAGAATTGCCATAAATTGCAACAATCGAAAATGTACATATCGATGGAGAAACTAGTCGAATATATGTACGCATACATAAGTACATACGTACATTCGTACGAAAAACGTTACTCACCTTTTCATTTTTAATTCCCTTATAAACACTTTCTACCGCATCTAAAGCCGATTTTAATTACAAAAAACCGCCATTAGCAAGCGATCTATCACACGTTGATGCGTATTTAATAGAACATCCGGCAGTTATTCACATATTTCCCGGTAATCTCTAAATAATGCAATCGCAGTTGCTAAGCAATCAACACCCATAAACTTAATAACGCATGCGCGAGATAGATCCATCTGAAGCGTCCGCCGTATGGATTTCGATCGCGGTCGGCGCGTTTTCGCCGCCGGCTCTGACGGCCGGCGAATAGATTAGTTCGGACGTCGCCGCGGGGCGCCACCGGCCGCCGTCGGCTCAGTATTTGATCCTCCTAAAAAAAACACGCCCTAGAATCCCAGATGTAGATGGCGTGTAGTAACTTGACACCGGTTCTGACAGCCCACCGCTGTGGGCTTCCTTCCTGTGGCCGACCGTAATAATTACCTGACATGTTGATAGTGTGACTGGCATGCTATACCGGATTGGGTATTTGCATAAATCACTAAATAAGTGCACCTCATTATTTCGAAATGACTAAATAAAAGTTATTTTTGATTTAACTTTTTAAAACAACTTTTTGATCTTTAGTAATATGTTTTATTATCAGATTTTAAATGGCTTTATTTCGTAATAATAATCACTGCCTTAATTTCCTCAGAAATGTGGTCCTATTTGTGTTTTAATAAATACGTATAAATCTAGATACTGACAGAGAGGCTATATTTGAATACTACTGTCCTTTATACATAACCTGAATTAATAAATTCCGATACGGCTTGACCGATTTCCACTAAAGTTAACACACATGAATATTTTTTGTTAATGAACAGGTTTTTATGTTCTCTATTTTGTTGCAAGCACACTGCTAGATAATGCTGCTACACGTAAACTTTAACACCGTTCACCGATCGCCATGAAAAATACCATATACAGAAAGATGTTTGAACACAAAAAAATATTTTCGCCAATTTTTCAATAGAACATTTCAATATCTACACAGAAGTTTCAATGCCTCCCTCAGAAATAGAATAAAAAGGCATAGACAAACAAAAGGTTTGATATCTGTAGAGGTAGGTGTGTAGGGATGTGTAGCGTCACCATCGCTATTCAGTCTATTCATGGGTAGCTGTCTGAATGATTAGCAAGAGTATGAGTGTGGATTAAGAATGGATGAGCCGTCTGTCAAATACTTCCTGTAGCCCGAAGGAACCTTCCTATTCCTGTACCCTGTATCCTTGCGCCGTCGGCGTGCGAAGTGCGAGAGATGGTAACTAAAACGAATGATTCTGTTAAGAAAAAAAGGTACGAAAGTAAAAGTCATGATGCTTGAAAGAATCGAAAGCATTGACTGAATACGATACATGTATCGAAGGTTTGAGAGTTGAGGAGGTGAAAGACTCTGTGTGCTTAGATAGTTTGTTTACAAATGACATCACGCATGAGAGACATTGTAATGGCAGTAAATGCGAGTAACAAAATCAATGAGATCTTGTTATTCTTGTTTGATGTTATGAATAGTATAAGAATCTAAAGACAAGCGTTATTAACTAACTATAACGCAATTCTGGTCCCTACACTTATGTACGAAAGTGAAAGGAATAGAAAAAGGTATGTTGCGGTGATTTGGCCGAGTGGAAAGGATGAATGAAGGTGGACCTATGAAACAAATCTATAAAGTGTACGTGTTTGAGGAAGGATCGGCAAGCGTCGTCCTGGAAAACCTTACACAAAAGAGAATGGTGGCGTATTAAGGGACGCTTAAATTTTAAGCAGCCCGAACCGGCGCGAAACGATTGATGGATGTCTGTGAAATAAGAGAGATACGCAAGGAACGTACCGTGTGGAGACCTGTGGTTTCTGTCTACCCTTTTGCGAAATAGGCGTGAATTTACAAATAAAAAAATCAACTTTAACACAGACGTCAATGACGAACTTCCGGCCTCGATATGAGAAATAAAGATTTTTTTTTATTTTTACACACGTTCTGTCTACTGTTTTTATATCCGAACACGATATTATTAGTCGTTTTATGTTCAAAGTTAAAACGTATACTGTAAAAATGTCGTTTGTTATATTAAACATCTTAATGATTGTATCTGGTGGTGCGTCATTTGAGAAAGACTTTAACAGAAGTCTGTGGAAAGATGAATTTAATACTCGTTATTTAATAAAACAGGTATGTTTAGTTGCGACGTGACAACGGACGCTAAACTCTTTTACACGCCGCGGGTCTCCTCGTCTGTGATTTATAATTTTTGATTCAGCACGATCGGACAACCCGTTTTGAACATTATAGTCCGCCTAATACGAATTGTTTTTACTTTTCTCGATTATCGCTGTTTCATTTCAAATATATTGCACGTATATTTCCGGGGAAAAATGAAAGTAATGACCTGTTTGTCTAATGCTTCTTGAATTCTTCAGTCTGGGCTGTTAAATTAAAATGCCTTTCAGAAATCAAACGACAGGTGTAAAAAAATACGATAATATATACCATTAATTACTTTTTCTGCGAAAAAACAGGCGAATCTATTTAACTTGGTCTGAAATAAATTCGTAGAACGTGAAATCGGGCATGCGTCCGTTTGTATAGCGATCGAACTTGTGAAAGTCTCGGCTCGGAGCGCGGAGCAATGACGCGAAGTTAGCCGTGAAAGCGCGTGCTGCGGGCGATGTTTTATGCGGGCAACTTCATACGCTTACGGAAACGTAAAGAATGATACCCGGAAAAATAAGAAATATATTTATAAACTAAACTTTACTTACAGGGTCGCGTTTGAGGTGCAACTTTGTGCTTAACGTAAAGAACGATGTTATTTAATGTAATAAGTCGGTGTTTAGTTTACAAAAACTAAATATTTACATGAAAATATATTAGAATTGAATGATATGCACGATGATCACTACTTACGAGAACTGTCTGTCACAATCTCGTCATTTCATTCTTCATCGGGCAATTATATAACAGTTCAACGCGTAAATGCCACTACTAATTGAATTGTAGTAAGTTGTATTTTTAAACAGTACAGAAACTATTTGTTTTTAATAATAGACGTTAGATTTAGTTTACTTTAATATTTTTGTATTATGAAAATATAAATAAATAATATACCCTAGTAATCTAATTTATTTGTGAAAAGTATCAAAAAACTCAATAATTACTTGTTTGCAAAGATAAAATTACGTTTTTATTATAGTAAAATGATAAATATTTATATTCTTTTGTTTTTTAATAGCTCGTAATTCATTATCAAATGAGCGAGTTTGTGTTTGAGGTCTTAAGACGAATGCGTGAGCACGTGGTGGATGTATGCGCGAAGACATTACATTCTTTACGTTATACGTCATTTCCCAAACTGAATTTCGTTGTTCATTATTAATTTCCTAATTTTTTTGTACATAATTCCCAGAATAAGAATATCCGAAAATTTCATTGGATTATATTCCAATACAGCAATAACTTTATTTTTATTATATTTTAAAATGATTCTGAAAATAACGCGAACCAAATCATCGAGCCTACTTATTATGTAAATAATGCGTTCATAAGAATATTCACATAAATATAGAACAGTGAACGTTTTCCATCCACGTATTAAGACTGGCTGGCTTCACGACGGGCTTTAGGTTTTCGATCGATCATCAGCCCCGTGAGGCTTTCGCGCTTAAATTAACCCGGACTGCTCCAGTTTCACGCGAATACATCTGTTAGCTGTCGTATCTTGAAGAAACTGAGCCGGTGTTCAGAGTAAATTGCCCCATTTGCATGCGCATCGAGAAATGCATCGGCGGCGCCTGCGTCGACGGCCGCGCCGACATACTTTATGTGCACTCGCTTTCTTCCAATTTCGAATAAATTCAAACATGTGTTATAGATTAAATTAAAACTTCTAGACAAAAAATTTAAGGAAAATAACCCGTTAGAATGTTATGTTATGGTGTTATTATGTTATATTTTGTTTAAGATCCAGGAGAATGAATGTATATTTTACACGTTTTTAACTTCCCGCATAGAAAGAAGTAAAGTTTGGTATTAGAAAATTTATATTGTTTTCAGTTCTATTTCCAAAAATCGAGATTTCGTTAGATGTCAATGATGTCATTTCATGTGTATGTGTGTGTGTGCGTGTGTTTTCGTGCGAGCGCGTGCGACTTTCGGTATGTATGGATACGTGTGTGCGTGCGTACGTGAACTATGTGTAACATACATAGACATTACTCATGCATATGTGACATACACACTCATCAAATTGACCAAAAGTTACTTTTGTCAAAAAGTTGCAAATGTAATGTTTTCTTTTTTTCCAAATACCTTTTAGATTTCTTGACCGATCAATATTCAAAAACTGTGTCTTTCATTAGTTCAAAAAAATTCCATCGAATGCAAGCTTCGTTCAAATCGGTCACTTTATTAAAATGTTGTCTGGTACTATTTGAAAAATAATAATTTTATTACACCTCCAATAATGTTATAAAAGCAAACTGGTATGTTTGTGCTGTAAAATGTGAGCAATCATGTTTCCGTGTTATCTGAGCCCAAAAAAAAAATGGTTTTGGAGCTGACTTGAAAAGTCAGACGTTGCTCAGATTTTTCCAATCATACTATTTATTATTGAATTGAGTTTGCGAGGCTTACGACCATTTAAACAACACGACATTGTTAACATTTATGTGTTATTATTTTTTTATACTGTTTTAAATCAAGGGTATTTTTGCTTCCGGAATACTCCTGAATGTTAATTAAAAAAAAAGATTTTAAAATAAATACTTTAACATTGTCACACTTTACAACAGTGTAACTCTATTTCTTATGTCGGGCAAAAACGTCTTTTCGTATTTTATAAATAAAAAGTTATAGTAAGATCTCTTTGGTTGTGCTGTTTGCATCTGGCTAGCTTTGATACTATTAAATATATGACGTAAAGAAAATCAATAGTAAAAACAGTGTCCCGTCATTTTTCTATTGTTTTTCTGTCCACCAAAATCTAACGTAGAAATTTGATACATTTTGAAGTTTTATTGCAAAAAAGGAAGAAAATGAGACAGAAGGCGCGAAAAAATGCAATAATGGAGTAAGTAGTGGTTCAAGTCAGTCTGGTAATTTTGATGTCAAAGATGAACCTCAATCTGGTCGACCTGTTACGGATAAAGTCAACGTCACTTTAGAAAAAGTGGAGCAAGATCGGCATATTAATTCTTACGACATAATTGAAAAGCTGGGGATTGACCGCAAACGGTGTTGACCCATTTGAAGAAAGGTGGATGAACAAAAAAGCTCGATACTTGGGTCCCACACGAGCTCACTGAAAGAAATCTAATGAATCGTGTACTCATTTGCGATTTTATATTGAAACGTAACGAAATCGAACTGTTTTCAAAAAGATTGATCACTGGTGATGAAAAATGGATCACCCAGTATTTACAAGAACGTGAAAAAAAGATTGTGGTCAAAAAGCAAATAGCTCCGCAGACTACAGCGAAACCCGGATTAACTCGCAATGAGTAGGCAAAAAACGGCCGGAACTGGTCAACAGAAAGGATGAGGTTTTTCACCATGATAATGCCAGACCACACACATCTTTAGTCACTTACCGAATATTGAGACAGTTTTGTTGGGAAATGTTAATAAATCTGCTATATATTCCTGACCTTGCACCCTCAGATTTTCACCTGTTTCGAGTTCTTCAGAATTCTTTAGGTAGTGTTAGGTTGACATCAAGAGAGAACTGTCAAAATTATTTGTCACAGTTTTTTGATCATAAGCTCCAAAATTTCTAGAGCAATGGGATTATGTCACTACCTACAAAATGGCTACAAGTTGATGTACAAAATGGCATATATACATCATAATTAAATGTAAATAAAATATGATGAAAAACTATCTTGAGTTTGTACACAAATAAGAAAAAAAAATTTTTCCCAATCTAATAAAATAAAAAAAAACAGTAATAACCATAAATACAAACGTGCCAATAAGCAATGAATGACAAAACACAGGTCGACTATTGGCCCGTTTCATCATAGATAGTAATTATTTTGTGATACTAATTTCCAGGTACAGTTTCATATTTAACTGAGCGAAAACTGTTACTTGCGTTTAACTGTTTTTTTTTTCATGTGACAGATGAGGCAGGCCGCGCGACGACGGCCGCCGCCGCGTGGCAGAAAGTGGCGACAGCTGCTCCGGTTCCAGATTAGCGCTCCCTACGCCCATTTCCATTCTCGCAATACCGGAACTAGCTAGCGGTGAAACGCGCGACGATTTCCCGAAGAGACACCCGATAGCGTGCTCGCGCTTCGATTTCTTGATGACGGCGACGTAGCAAATCAAATGTTTATCGCAGCATTTTCCTTTTAACATAATCGTATCGGTTTTCGATAACTTTAAGACTAAATTTTTACTGTTGTTTTTGATTTTATTATATATTGTAGATAATTAATAATAATTTTACATTTAAAACAATTAAGAGTTAAAACATACTTTAAGCAGTGGAAGATAGCAATACACTTTCGTTAAAAATACAAAATAGAGTCAGTTGTGTTTTCTTATAGTGCACGATAGTATATCTTGTGTGATACCTGTTCAGAGTAAAATAACGCATGTGATAAACAAAACAGTATGTGCGTATACGCGTACATCAAAAATATCTTTTAAATTCTGTACATCAAATCATCTTACTAAATATATTCGATATTTATTCTTCATAAGTCGGAACAAATATCTGAATTACATAAACGTATTACAAGTTTACTGCGGGTGTTGTTCAATACTAAACAGAGAAACGGTCACATAAAAACATATTTACTTTTAAAAACTTATTAAGAGTAAATTGGTCATAAAACTCAATCCTTTGGCGAAGTTTTAACGAATTTATGTCTTTATTTTTTATTATATATTTTTTTTTTATTTTTTAAACGAAATTAACGAATTCTTTTTTATTTTATTCTAAGAAAAAAGTCTTTTTATTTCATTATCTCACGAGTTTGGTGGTATGTTGTATTAAGACCCTTGTATTGAGCTACGAACGAATTTCAAAAATAATACAACAAAGAATCAACGATATGATTACAAAATACTTATAAATATCTTCAAGAACCTAAAGATAAAATAAACATTCTATTGTCTGAGCATCATTATGTAACCCGTCCTGCGTAAATAACGACTTCGCACCGAGAAGGCAAGGTTCTGGTCGGCGCGGTGTACTCAAATCATCAGTCACCTGATAAGAATCTGTATGAGTTCATAAACTTTCTCCGGCGGCACGGCGGTGGCGTGTCAAGGACGAGCGCGCGCGCCGGGGCCGGCGGCCGCGGGAGCCCGGCGCAGTTGCGTCACGCCGTGAGATGAGCGTGGCCGTCCGCCGCCCCCCTCGCCCCGCCGCCCGCGTCGACGATTGTTTCGAAACCGACAACGCGGAACTTCTCCTAAAAGGACGATGACTCTGCCTTCGACATGCGCGTGGGCCGGTGAAAGTTCTATCCGTGATGAAACTTTTGTGGTCTAGGACGAGACTATGATTTGAACTGATTTTCTTAAAATTTAATTCGGAAAAGTATTAAAATGCATCAAGTTTATTAAGACAATCAGCGGAGGGTGGTCATCGGAAGCATGTACAAAAATATGTTGAATTAATTCTTAAAAATGAGCTTTATTCAGCTCATATTACGTATGCTCATATCGGTAAATACTTTAGGAAAATATCAACTTACTAGACCAATTTTCTACATGACGAACAAAAAAAATTCTTTACGATTTTTTCTTATAGTATACGTGTAGAATATATATCTTTAAAATTAATATGTGAAAGGCTGTCTGACAAACGGTTTTCTCAACAGCATGTACCACAAGACCCATGGTCCATTATTTACCTCATATCCAGATATGATAAAAATATATTTTCGTACTTATTCCGGATTACAATCCTGGTAACGGTCGATACTTGATTTTCAGACATTATTAACTCATGACAATTACTAAATTTAACTAAGCAAATTTCTGTTTCATTACATTTAACAGCTAGTAGATATGCACTTAATAATATACAATTATCACGATTGCGTTTTTGATCATTAATTAAATTTACGAGATATAATAATAAAGCTAATCGTCAAAACAATACATAAACTATAAAATATTTTTAGAGGCGCTCAAAGTTGTCACCATGTGACGGCGACACCTAGGAATATTATTTTTTTGCTTCATAACCTTAATAAGTATAGATTTAATTCTGGGTCTGTATATTTTCTATGGAATTTTGGATTTTTCATTTGAAAGACGTTCTTCCAAAAAGGAGTCGTAAACTGAACCATTCATCACAAAACTATTTTATGATGATTGGATAAGTACACCATACCTTCATACAAATGCGTCTCAAACGTTTACTTTCGTACAGGTGGGGTTCGCTCTTAAATGACATTTATGTAATATATAACATTAAAAAACACATTTAACAACATAAACTATAACATTATTTCGTAATAATAAACTAACCCATGTTATATAATCTTAAAGCTCATGATAAATTCCGAACGCGAGCGACCGGTCAAGGTCCTTGCACTTTCACTGCGCGCGCGCACAATGCCAACGCTCGACGCGATATTACGTAAGCTCCGACAGTTAATTGGCCGGGGAGAAAGTCCACATGCACTCATATTGATATACATTTCTAAAATGATCGAATGCGGACGACATGACCAGCGATCGCGAGAGTGGTTGCGCAACCCGACGAATTTTGAATGACGCAACGCGCAAAGAGCTCGCCCGATAGAAAAAGTTGATCTCGTTGGAGGAAAGTTGTGCTATAAAATTAATTAGCATTATAACATTTCCACTGGAGTGCGTTTTATGTGAAATTAAATAAAAGAAAAAGTTGGCGCATAATTTGTGAAATGAACAGAAACTTTGCCGTGACTTTAATTGAGTATTAGTTTCTAAATCTGTAGTGCATAAAAACAACATTGATGATTTTATCCGTAGTTAAGTATGTTATTGTAAAACTCGTGGTAAAGTGATGAGAATTTAAATACGAAAAAAATATTGAAAAATTTCTTCAATTACTCTTACATGTGTTTATTACTAATAGTTGAATTTTCGTCTCTTGACTTGATCGAGTTAAATGATGATTCATACTTTTAAACATTCTTTATTTTCAAAATGAAACGTTATCTAGTTCATTGAATGTTAAAAAAACCATACTCACAACAAAGATTATCTGAGTGGCATAAATTTGTCGAAACCCTGAAACAATAATTTTTTTTATATTAAAATTAGCGAAATGAGACATTTTATATACATTTCTAAATACATCACAAGCAGATCTCTCTGAATGAAAATAACAAAACGATAATTCTACCCATTTCTTTTTGTGTCCTTTTCCTGACCAAATGTAAATCGCGACTTTTCCCACAATTTATTTTCATTTCAAATCGAGGGGCCACTTCGACCGTCCACAGCGCCTCAGCGCCGACGGCGGCTGGTAACGGCTGTCGTCACCGACGGTAACAATATCCGAGATCGATTGCTGAACATGCCCTGTTAGACACGAGGTATGTGATTTAAGTCGTCTTAAGTTCAAATCTCATTGGTCGAATCGCCCCCAAAAAATAAAAAATCCCAACTCGGTAGCTCCCGTTCGAAGGCAGCGCTTTTGGCCGCTCGCCCACCATCCGTAGTACCCAATATCGGCGTCTACGCATGACGCAAACGGCTAACGAGCAAACGCGACTTACAATGCTATGCAAGCGCTCATAACAGACGTATACGTACGAACAACGACCGAAACTGTTGTTAATCGGCAATGGAATAAAAAAAAACATTTTCTTGTGACTCGACACTAAAAAAGTCTTTTCGTAACAGATTTAAATTGCACGGAGACAATCATGTCAGAGACTTCGCAGATGGCGCGACATAACGTAACGCGGATTACGGCCGGAACGATGTAACACGTAAACGACAGCGCGCTGCGCCGGCGTAGGGCGGTGAAATCGTCCTTGCGACAATGGCGGAACACAATGAGCTATTTTAGCGATAGCTCCGTCGCTCAACACCTTCCGCTGACGACCTGCGAAAGTGAAAACTTCCACGCATTGTAATGGCTCGTGTAACAATAATGGCGGAAATGGTCTAAATTAACCATATGATGTGACATCTTCTATTGTTATACATTTTTATGTATGAATCTTTAAGGTGATTTTATAAGTAGTCAAATAAGTTAACATTTGTACATTAACTAAATATGGGAACATTTAAAAGAAACGCTTATGAATATAAAACGTGTGATAAGCGCCAGATCTCGTTTTTCCATTATAGTAAGGAAAATACACCTTTTCAAAAAGTTATAATTTTCAGGGTACGTTTAGATTTGTCTATAATTCAGTGGCGGTCGCATATCCCATTTTCACATAGTACACGAGACATATTTATAATTTTGATATATACAAGACTAACCGGTAAAGATATTAGAAATTAGAAAAGAATATTAGAAAGTGGATTGTTGAATCGCAAATATTTTATGTACACACTTTTTCGAGACACAATTTTTATCTGCGAAAAGTTAAGAAAAAAAAAAACAAATTGAGATTGCGGTAAGAACTTAATGCTCCTAAATACTATCTCAATTTCACTATCTCAAAATACTATTTGCATTTTTTTTATTCCACGTATTTGACGAATTCGCGGAACTTTTAAATTTCATTAACGTGCCGTTCTTTTGAAATTGAAGGATTTCATTATACTAAAGGAAAAGGCCTTATGGTTTTATGACTAACGCCTACATCTTAAAAAGAACTTTGTACATCCATATAAAGTTCTGATATTAACTAATAATAGACAATCGTTCTCCAAATAGTACCATTTCGCCGAAGCGTCGTCCCACGTCGAGGTCATCCCACTCCCGGAATCCGCGAAAGCGACGCACGACGAAAGGCAAGACGGCCCCCCTTTTGAGACGTCAAACGTAATTGGAGCACAATAATAATTTTTGATGCACTTTCTCCGATCCGACGTACAGCGTACGAGATATCCGCGCGCACGCATGTCCGTACGTACGCGACACGAGAAAACGGCGCGAACTAATTAGTGTACTTTCAGTTTCTTCGGCGTAATTTGAAGAACAATAGCCACGGATCCGGATCCGTGTCCGAGCAATGGAACGGAGGTTTTTTTTTAATAAGTATAATGACGGCTTAAGAAACGGTCCAAAATGTTACACCGTGACGGATTGATACGGTCAGCTTAGTTGAATAAGATGAAGTTGTGATTTCTGAATGGGAAACGATATTACAGCATTGACAATATTTTTTTTTGCAACATTTTTCACTTCACTATTAATTATAACTCGCACTATGATTGTACAATAAATTCGTTTACGCTTGTATATATTTCAGTAACCCATAATTCTTGTTAGTTCATAATAGCTTCGAAACAAATACAAGACAATACAAATATGCTTGAATAACGTAATTGTTTTTTTTACATGGAAAAATTCTTATGGATACTCGACACCTGGGAGCGATCAGGCGGATTGTGTCAAAGTCCTACAGATTTAAACCTCATAGTGTCTTTTTCGTCATCTTATACCCGTATATAGAGTAGGCTCGCGCCCTACTAGCTTTGTTCTACGTGTTCATCCATTGCCTCCGCGGCGATAGCTTTGATGTGGAACAATAAGCCACTCTTCGTACAATCGTCCAGTACTCAGATGTCTAGAAAGGCAGCACACGGTGACACGCGCCGCGCCACTTCCGGCTCGTTGACGGACGACGAACTTTTTCGAGTCTACCGCCTTCGAACTTTTGTCAGGGGGACTACAGAAGCGCGTATGCAGTTTTCCAGTGCTCGATGCGCCGGTGTCGAATATCTATTAAATAATCGTTGTCGCGCTGTCCGTCCGTCGCTTTCTTCCGTGATACGACTCCTTTACAGAACGTTAGTAGGATTCATCATCGCCGACTAAGATGACGAAAAGTACACCACTTGTGTGAGGTCATTCCCCCAGAGCCGTCGGGGCCAGGCGCTGCGCCGCGCTGACAGGGCACGATTCCAGTTCTTGTTGAGCGGCCTCGTCGAGGTGTCCGTTACTCCAACACCGTTGATTCCATTCTAGCAAATCATAGATATTCTCCCAATCAACCATGTCTCAAAAGGGTCAGGCGTTATGTCAAGACCTCATGTCGCATGTCCATCCGATGCTGCTCCAGTATCGAATGAACGGCCTCGACGGTTCAGAGACCGGTACTGAACCGCGCCAGTCTATCCTCCCAACCCATGACGGAATTGACGTAACCAAGTTTTTGTTTTGGATTGATCAATACTGTTCTAATTTATAAATGGTCTAGTTAAATATGCTGAGAATTTTTTAAGCTATATACATTGATGTAAGTAATTAAGGTTCTATATCAATATTAATACAGTTTATTTTTATTGACAAAACAACTGAAACGTTAAAAGTTTCTGTAGACTCAATAAAAAGTTTAAACATTTAAATTTAAATACGGTCGATATAAAGATTAAAAATGTATGACGAATTCATCGGCGCCACACCCGTTGATGTCTAATATATAAGAAATATCTTCAGCGCGAGTTAGTCTTCTAAAAGTATATTGGAACGTCCGTCAAAACGAGATCGAGAGCAGATTTGAACCGTAAACAGTTCTATTTTTGCGACACGTATTAATGGAAAAAAAAGAGATGTCGACGTCGAAACGAGACCGAAACAAAAGTGAAATTGGAAGTTTTCACCTGAAAGCCGGAGCATGAGGGCGATAACGCGATGCGGGTGCGTACAGGCGGCGGTCTAATTCGTTAAACTTTTACGCGAAAAGTGCTAACATCGGACACGAGTTATGAAATGAAAAGTTACACGCTCATACGTTTATTTACAGATAAGTTAACAAACAACATTATTTTAAAATTAAATATATATTGTTGCAGCGAGGTGATAAAAATGTGATCAGACATTAGACACGCTGAATATTACGGTTCACGTTATATCAATACGGGAGGAGCCGCGACCGAGAACTGATTTTCAAATAAAAATTATAATTTTACAATAACTCGGTGTAGCACGCACTCGCTGCTGGTGTCTCGTCCTATTCTCATGTAAGTGTATAAATGCAGCCACAAAAGTTTACAGGGTAAGGAAGGTAGGGTTTGATTTAAATTCATGAGATTTTCATACGTTCCGAATGTTGATCTCGCCCAGTGGCGGATCCAGTGGGGAGCCATAACCCCCCTGGCTGGGTCTCTGTCTTACTATTGTAATCGAATTAGAGCCAATCCCGAGTGGACTTCGTATCTCTAACCGCCTCTGGCTCGAAAGCTGGATTCGCCCTTGATCTCGCTACTCTCAAAACATTTTTTTGAACGCATACGAATAACTGTTAATGACAAGTATTTGTTGTTTAATTTGTTCCATTAATTATCAGCATTTTAATAGGTTTAAATTTTGATATACTAGGATTGATTTATGAGAAATTATTTTTAAAGCGCTGACAGCTAACACCGTTAGCGACGTCCACGAGTTTGCTGCGGGGCAAAGTAAACAAAAGAGAGTAAAATGTGCTTCGATACAAGTTGACCTCGACAGCAGAGAAAGTTCAGATCATAATTCATTTAATACAATTTGGATGTTATCGATCAAAGTCGTAAAATATACTATTTCTTTGTAATATTATAAATAAATATTTTTAAAGGAACTGTAAATAGATAAATAGGCGTCGAATAGCTTCGAAATTTCTATTGGAATAATTTAATAGTATTGCAATAAGTCTACAAAAAAGAAATGCAATGAAAAAAAAACCAATTGAAATTCGACAAATTGTAAAGCTGAAACGCCCCATTCTATTTGACAATCACAAAAATGAAAATTCCATATATTATACATACTCGAAATTCTAACCCACCAAAAATAACTTTTGTCTATACTCCTAAGTCTGAAAGTGTCGCGGTGAGAAAACGAAAAATTAAATACATCAAAAACAGTTGGACAAATAAAGATTCGTTGAATACAAATAAACGAAATCGGACTTTTGAAACTTTTCAAATAACAACCATTACTAAGGTTATCGTAAAATCTAAAATCATAATTAGAGAAACAAGTTAATCGCACCTACAGCCAAGCCCCCACGCCACAATTCCCATGGGCTCGAAGTCGGCGAACGGAGCTCACACCGACATGTCGTCGGTCGGAGCGAAAATGTACTGCGAGCCACTTGTCTCGATTGAAACAATAAGACAGCTCCACGAAAACGAATTCTTGTTTTTCTTTTGCTCAGTTTACATGAAACAAAACTTATGAAAAAAAAACTTTAAAGTGAGCATTTCTATCTTACAACTTAACGATCGTAAGTTTTAGGTCTGTTTTGCCCGTTCAGTATTTAATTCTGACAATGCAATAAGACTTTAACAAATTTTTGGTTAACCGCCAATCAAAATTTTAAGGGCTTATATATCGTTACAATTTTGACTAAACCATATGTTTTTTATTAGTGGTTTTTATGTTTATATGCTGTATAACACGGATACACAAGTAGACTTAAATTTTAAAATATTGAATTAAAATATTTTACATTCATTTATTTATAAATGAACACCCGTTTCTTGTAAGGGTGTTCAGAGAACACAGAAGTCCACATACTACGACCCTTTCATACCTTTTTTTTTGCTTTGATGACATCCATCAATAGTTTCATGTAACCATTCGGTTTCGAGCTTAAAATTCGATCGTTTCTTAATATACCATCAATTTGGCTAAATAAGATTTTCTAAGATGCCCTTAATCCACCTTCGTTCGTGCGTTCTAGGTGACCAAATCAAATTAATATTTATTATTATTCTGTATACCAATCTGGATTTAGTTAATATAAAAGTTAACTAATTTTCGAAAAGTTGAACTACCCTTAGGCCAAACTAAAGTATAAGATCTACATATATATAAACGATATATAAGAAAAATATTTTATTACAAATCATTTAGTAATCCGAGTTCATTTCATTTCTAAATCTGTCACGACAACGATAGCACTTGAAACGAAAAAACGTGATGAATTAGATATAGATAAAAAAAAACTACAATTTAAACTGCAATTCATTTGCAGTTTAACGATGCACCGCAACAGGACAAGAAATAACCAAAACAGTTACTAAATACGTCGGCATTTTTAAAGGCTAGACATCGCAGTCGTATTCATATAAATAAATTACACTGCAGCATCATCAGATTGCAACAAAACCCAGACGGACAAACAGGTTTCCTGTTAATGTCGCTACGAGAGCAGTTTCGTCTCGTGAATTCGCACAAATCGATTCGATCGAAAACTCGATTCTTCGTTAACATCACTATATTTTTGCGCTACCGTTGAATAATAACAGTCGCCCTGAGCTTTCGCCGAGCGCGGGCTAGGCAATAAAGCCGTTTACGGAAGGATTGAAGGCCCGTCTTCAATGCACCAGCGAACGAGACGCGTTCTGCGACCGCCAATTACCGTGAGCTTTCTACAGGCTCGTCGCGTATCGCGTTTGAATTATAAGCTTTTATATAGCATGATTACGATATCTTTTTTTTTTTTTTGGTATCATATTAACCATTCCTTTGATGTTGCGACGGCTTTGGCGTTTTTAGATCGAGGGCTGTAACTAACACTTACGTAGTGAATTCCCGAGTTGAGAAACCTACTTGTTGTCCTTAAGAAAAATGTTGGAAATAAATTTGAAATCGAAATGTGTGCACGATTTTAGCAACATTTAATACAACATTGTTGTTTATCAAATACAGTGGGATAGTCATATTTATATCTCTCAGTTAACTTCACTCTCAACTGCCAAACTAGAGGTATAGTAAATATAGAGAGCGATTATAGACGCATATTCGCATGATAATACCGAGGGTATTTATAATTGCGTTTATTATATTTTTATTGTTTTAATAGAGGTTTTGGTATTAATAAAATAAAAACATATATTAAAATATATATACAAGTACTATACAAAAGCGTATAATTGTTGACGTGATATTTATATTTTTAAAGAATTATTTTCGTACACATAAAAATTCGTATAATTGACAAAAAAAATATATAACTTAAAGGTGCATATATATGAATACTGAAACACTTTTTTTTTAATGAATACTCGCCTATTCCTGGCGTATGATGCATTATTTTTATAGCAAAAATAGTATGCATTATGTAATGCAGACCGCTTTTGTAGTTAGACATTGGTTACTCGACAAGGGAATTACTGTCAAAAAAATTGACAGTAGCTCTTTTATTTTGAAATCTATTTATACACAAAATAAAACGAAAAAACAAATTATACTTAACTCGTTGGATTTTCGAAAAGAAAAAGCTTATTAATATAATTATTGTATTACAATTAATTTATGCATGTTTGACTTTAACGAGTCTCTTATTTGTGGTCTCAGAAGCGCGCTCACGAGTCGCTCAGCGTACGATGGATATAAGCTACGCTCGGGGTTTTCTGCGAATTTCAATCTCACATAAATAGAAAATTAGCATTAGCTTTGGTGTCCAATATCTGTCAATCCTCTCGAATCAATATTCAATCCGTTGGATGAGGATTTGTAGTGGACGAATAGATTAGAGGATCAGCGATGGTTTTTATGCTACATGTTACTGCAACAGGCGTCTTATAATGAATCTCCGCGAAATAACACCTTTTACAATAGAATACTTCATCGTGTTCTCACCCCAACATATGTTTGCAACAAAAAAATATGGACTCTTTTATAAATTTATATCCTTTTAGATAATCATTTCATTCGATCCATAGAAATTTCTTACAGCAAACCACGCTTTGAGCTTCCAAAGTAACGGATGAGCCGTGCTAAGTCGTCGCCGACCGCATGTTATTGGCCGAGTTGAGCGAGACGCAGCGCCCGCTGGTGACACACTGACTCGCTTTCGTCGGCGCCGCGCCGCCCGCCCCCTCGCGCATAAAACAATAATCAACTGCTTAATTGTTCATTTCAATTCACTCGAGGCGGGCTGCCGTTCCGAGCGCCTCGAGCCGGCCTCCATTCGAGATAATATCGCCCGCTCGGTGTTCACGACGCGATCGACGACGCGCACTCGGCGAAGACGACTTCTCACGAGACGGGTCTCGTCGCGACGTGTGACGGTTCAAACGTCGCGAATTGTACCGGTTCGGTTATCACGCTTCATTACAGATTAAAAAGAATCGACAAGCTCGAGTTGGCGCCATCCGAAGCTGTTTCCGTGTCCATATGCTTCTGTTAATTTCGAAACGTAACACGAAAACCTCGAACACGCGCATTATGCAAATGCGAGTGACTAGTTGAATGACGCTGTACATGAAAGTACTTATGCCACTGATGGCTCGTGTTTGTCGATCCGACTGGCAATAGAAAGCGCCATCTATTTTCTATTAAACGAATATAAATTTTCAATATATCTTTGAAGATGATTCTCAAAATTCGAAAATCTTTCGATTCGCTTTCGACATTTCATTCTTATCGAAAAATTCGCATCGTAAAATTACGTGTTCAAAAAAAAATGAATACCAAACCAAAACACATTCAGTATGTAGTCAGGAATTGATAACTTTTTCCTTTGATGTGAACACGCGCCTGCGCAACGACACCTCTACGCTCGGTGCCGAGCGGTAAGCAAAGAATATTAATCGGCATTGATATATCCGATGGGCGATAGAATTTAGGATTTCATCCGAAAGAAGTGTGATAGATCTCTCTAGAATATCTAGGTAATAGTTACAGACGCTAATGTGGTAACTCTCACTTCCTGTAGTAGATAGTCATAATCAAAGTTCACTTTGTACTCCGGAAAATAATTCAGATTTAAATCGGCATCTCACTTTCGGAAAATGTGAGTTGTTTCAAAGTCCATCAACTCAGAAGAGACGATACTCGCCAAAGTTGTGAGTATATTTCAAAGAAACCGAATCCGGAGGACTTCGACAATGAGATATTATTGCAAGTCACTACTTCATATACCTCTCCGTATTACTTCAAAAATCTATGAATTGAAATAAACAGAATGCGAAAAAGAAGTCCTATTTATAAATTAGTTCAATAGTATATTTTCCTAACCCTGATCGGCGCAGCGTAGAGAATTCAAAGTTCGAGCCCTCCAATCTAAAACAAAATATTATAGAAAGGTGCGCCTGACCAGTAGTATGATAAAAATTTAACTGAAAAACCATGTCTTTTTTTAGATATCGATAGTGTTTTTCTTGATGGACAACATCGTCTTTCTTGTGACACATCTATTATCTATTATTCCCGTAACACAATATGATTATTTGTATCGTAATAGCCATATTATAATAATAAATGTCCATCGGACACAACATTACTATACTTGGAACACGACATAATTTTTCTTGTCACTCCATATACTTTTTTATATTAAAAAACGGTATAACATTACTTTTAATAAAAATTCTAGTGAGATTAGCTATAGTTTTTAGAATTTAACAATGCCAATTTTGAAATTAAATTTAATTCAGTGCTCAAACTCAAAATAAAACCACGATAGAAACTTATGCGACGTGTGCACATTAATATACTGTCTGACAAAAATCATAAAAATGTTTGTTTTTCTTAGGTCTTCTATCAACTTATGCGTAAAGATTTAATATATTATTGCATTTTATTATGTAATATTATTACGTGTTTTGAACTAAAACGACAACGAAATAATGTCTCATAGTAATTACATTCCGACGAAACAAAGAACACGGCGCTTAAACTCATCTTTTTCGTGATCAATACGAATTCTAGAATAACTTCAGATGTTACAACTCGATGCCGAATTATAATAAAGTGATTTAGAAAAAAAAAGGAAAAACAAAAATCTACATCTAAGACGACCTGTTGTGTCAATCATAAAATAATGTCGCTTTACGGTTCGACTATCAGAAAGATAAAACAGCTGATTAAGGCGGCGGGCGGCGGTAGGAAATTTAAATTCGACGCGTCTCGGCGGAAATCAAAACTGGAAATGGACCGACTTTCACTAAAAGTGTCCGACGGTTTCGTAACACAGTCGCAGGCGCACACTTGACACATAAAGGAAAAAAACATGTGCATCGAGAGAGAAAGTGTCAATTAGCGAGATTACGTTCGCGGGGCGTCGGGCTTCGAGAACGTTAAAGTCGGGCTCGGCTAACACGTCGCTAGCGTGTATTCCTAAAAAGAGATAATTGTGTAATGTATAAGTACTATACGGGTATATTTTAAATCACGAAATATATCATACGAATACGTCATTACATCACTGAATTAAATTTTTCATATAAAAATTACAAAGTTCACTTTATCATGTAAACAAATATTTATATAACGGAATTTGTTTTATCATACGGGTACATTGCCTTATCACCGAATTCACTGCATAATACAAATAATTTAAATGTATTACAGTTATCACCTCTATCAATAAAACTGAAATTCACTTTATTATACGAATATATTAGTATATCAGGGAATTCATTTTATAATGCGAATGTGTTTAACGTCCGAGAAGTATTTTATTGCATAAAAAAAAAACAATACATTTAAAGGAAAATATTAATGCCGTTATTCATATCAATCGTTTCTTATCCAAACATCTGCATACAGTTGACTTAAATTAAAATTTCCTAAAAATATAATGATACCCATTTAAATCTATGTTGAGGAACAGGATGACCCGAGTAGCAAAAAAATGCATTATAAGTTATCGCATAAAGTTCAGATCGGACAATTGAACATGAGTCAATAGAACCGCGATATCTGCATGGAAAAAATTCATTGAACAGCAAATATATGACAAAACATTTCAAATTTGCGTGCTAGTATTTGATACACGTGAATAAATTTAGCTTAAAATTATAGTATGTATAATTCGATGAGCGAAAATTATAACTAGGGTCTAAATTAAATGAATGAATAAATTTATAAGAAATCATACGCAACCTATTCCCCATTAAATTAACGCATTGCTTACTTCTTATTTTTGTTTTTTATACCAAATTAAAATAGTCCAAAGTTACAGTTTTAATATAGCCATATGAAATTTTATGTAAAAAATTCATTTTCTGCATCAAGAAATCATTTGCCAGTCGATATAAATTATTAATTACACCAAATTACGATAATTGTAGATATGGAAACGGTGGTGAGCTACAGTAAATTATATTTCACAGTTCGCAGAAATTTAAAAGATCGGATTCAAACTAGATACGAATTTGCTCATTTTTAAAATGTGATTTGAAATTTGCTTAAGAGAAGAATGTTCTCCATAATATTTAAGTTTTGGGACAAAAATAAACAGTTCACATTACAGATCGATCACAGAATTGAAGTGCATCTTAAAATAGAATACAAGTGTGCGGATGCATTTATTGGCACTTCCGTGGCCGGTGTGCATGTCCAAACAAACGGCGTGTAGAAGTCGCACGGAAACGTTCGCTGCTTTCTATCGACGCGATTCTAAACGTTCAAAAACTCGAAATTGGCTCGCGGCGAGAGCCCGACGCGCGAGCGCCGTTGACTCTAATTCGACCGCGCGTCACTTGGAAGTCCGTACGTGTATTTGTTTCTTTCGCCAAAAGGAAAGAGTAACCAAAAATTACAAAAAGCGTTCCAATTTTTAGTGAACAATATACAAATACAACGTTCGAATGTACTTCAAAAACGGACTGGCCAATATTGGCCAATAAGCCACGTCGGCCAACGCGAGCGCTTAACAGTTCAAGTTACTCAATCTTAAATAAGAAATATATGCTGTAGTCTGTGCGTCAGTAGTGAGGTGAATGATTAAAAAAGAACCTGACAAAACCAAGACATCATTATACATAGGACGCGCCTAAAATCCGTTCCACTTATTCACTTTCTTATTTGAATAAACAAACAACTGACTATTAAAAAAAAACATGTGCTACAAAATTTATTTAACGATGTTATTTACGAATCTGGTGAACGCAATAGCCCTTTTGATTCACAAACTAGCTTTAGTCGGCGACTTCGCTTGTGTGCGTGGACTTAGAATAGATTCCTACGTTTGATGTAGTCCTATTCAATAGTTCGGCTATTCCGTTGTACTTCAATTCTGACTTCTGTCCAAATCGTGGTTTCTTTCGATATCGATTTCAATGGCTGCTCTAATCTTTGTTACAATCCCGTTTGCTGTCCACTCTCGATGCCAATGCTGATTCTAATTTAGGTCCCGATCCTGAACTGAGTTTCCATTTCTTTTCGAACTTCATTATTATATGGAATAAACACAGTATCTTCTGTGTTCCTATGCATGCTATATATTAGATTCGAATGTAATGCGGTTTCGTTGGACATCAGGTAGAAGCGTTAATGCAACGCGAACAGGTTAATGTAAAAGGCTTACTGTCATATTTGTGATATTATATTAGGATTTAAAAAGTTTGTTTATTAAAAGAACTCAAAATTAAAGATAACGAAGTATTTTCTATCTTTGGGTACATGGACTGTAACAGCATAGAGGCACACGAAATAACGAAATAGCAACTCGGTTTTGCTGAAAAACCGTGTAATTGCGATTAAACAATAAATAAACGGTAAGTATGTAGTATGGGTTGCGAGGTGGAGAGGCCGTAGGTACTTTTGTACAACATTGTACAGTTTAAGCATTTTGTATGCAAATGTACTATTGGGGTCGGTTTCAAAAAATATTTGCATATGATTGTCACGGAAAAGACTTGCGAAATAACAGCTGCAACTTTTCTATTTCTTATTGGAAATTTTCGATAGTCGTTTGTGCGTCTGACACAACTCCTTTTTATATCTATCCATTATTTCATTGATTATCATCAACTTCAGTTCAAAGCAAACTAACCAAAAAGCTGTATTTTACATCGACTGAAATGAGACGATCCAAGTAGAACCTTGATTGGAGCAACACCTCTGAAAGACTGTCGTGCATGTAAGAGTCTAAGGGCCAAAACGTATGTTAGAAATAAATGTATCTTCGTTTTATTTCTTTTTAATTCTATTTCGTTACCTGTAGAAAAAGAAGTTCTTTGTAAAGACATGCCATTTTCGGACTTCATGAAACTCGACGAATTTGTAATAATTAATTATTACAGAACGCTGAAAAGTTTAAAATTTCAGATCGGCACCACGAAGTCACAAGCCCAACATTGTCTGTTCTCTGTAGTGTCATTTGATAGAAATTTTAAACAACACCTTTTTTTGGTAAAAAATTTATATTATGTGAAATACATGCACTGCATTAAATTAATGAATTTTTCAGGTCCGTGCACCCAACCGAAAAACGATTAAAATTTTATTATTAGCTATCTGTACTAAGAATCTAAACTACGGTGATTAATCTTTATCTTCCTCCGGAAATCTTAATGCGATCTTATTCAGAGACCACCGCCGGTCCGCGCAACGCACGCGCCCAACGAGAAAATGAAACGTCTTGCGAAAACTGCACCCGCCGAGACAATGCGCGTTTCGCAAAACGTACGACAGCACAATAAAATCGTGTCCAATTATATATACTGCATACGCGATCTTGTCGGCGTACGTTTTCCCCTTTATATATTTCGCCATCGCAACGACCTCGTGTAAGCTGCTGCGACGCATCAGCTTGTCTGTCCAGCTGTCGTGTACAAGCTGCAGCACCCGACGCGAGCGAGGGTCCTTTTATTTACCTACGCGTCTCGAATTTCAGCTTCGTCTGTTTAGTATAAAGAGATCATAACAAAATTGTTAAAATTCTTCTAAAACTATATGAACTCATATTATGCTTAGACGATTTCTTTTAATTAACTAAAAAGATATATATGTCAATGTACAAAATTTTTAATTAAATGGAGGCACGTTAAGCTTTTTTTTTGTACTGTCTAAATTTACATATTTGATGTAATAAATTATATTTCCAAATTTAATAACATATACAACAATTCCAAACAGAATTATCAAATATTCTATTCAATAAAATTAAGACAATTGATTTAAGTTGACAGATTCCATAGTGTAAATACGCCTTTATACTTTCATACGTAAAAAGTATTTTATTAGATTCGACTGCGGTAAAGACACATACTTATAACTAAATTGATTACCCACGTATGCCTAATGCATGATTAAAATAAGTAGAGAGGACACAGATCTTCAGTTTTTAATAATTTTGCATGCTAATATAGAAATAAAAAACCCTGATGCAAATAATGTATGTCCGTTTTCTTAACGAATAGAAAAAAATAAATTGACCTACATATCCGCTTATCAAGCATATCTATGCATTTTGAGAATTGCATTTATTCCATCGGAAACGGTCTCATACACACGCGGCGATGCATTATCATATCGGACAACCCCCTGCCGGCGCGTGACCCACTTTCCAAGGCATCAGTTTTTCCACGCGCTCATACCCGACGCTTAGAAACGAACTCTTTGCGTAGCGTCACAAAGCCTAAATTCGAATGCTACTCTTCATTTACACAATAAAAAAAACAGACACCCTAGTAAATACCAGCACGCTGAAGTCGTAATTTATGCAAAATGTCTTTCGCGATATGCGAAAGATAAATTCGTGCGGCGCAGGTGAAAGCGAAATTATGCAACTTTCTAGTCCGCGGTCGGACCGCCCGACGGCCGCCGACGCTGGCGTCGTTCAGTTGAGGGTCCGTGAGACTGTTTGTGCGTCACATTATTTGTATATGTGTAATCGTTTTCGTGCAAATAGAACTTGTAAACGATCACACACTTTTATTTTATTCGAACGATACGAATTTTTACGAAGCATTAATTAATTAGTTAGTTAAATAATTAGTCTTAATCGTATATCGGATTATTTCGTTAACGGCTACTTTAATAGTTAAAAAAATCTTTCTCAGCTTTGCAAATTGAAATATAAATATGTGAAATTTTGTTACATGTTTTTTTTTTATTTTTATCTTATTTTTTTTTGTAATTTCGTTCCACAACATAATGAATTCCGTTTTAAATTTCTTCGACACCATTATTTTTTTGCATTCTCACGATACATTAAAAATCACATAACGTATATAAAACGGATACAGACCTTTTGGAAAATTTTCCCAGTAAAGGAGTCCTTATATGGAACAGTTTCAGGATAACACAGTAAAGCTACCTATCACTGTCCGTACACACCGCATTCACTGCACGCTCTCAGTCAGTGCACACTGTCCGTTGCGGCGCTCCGCGGCCGGCTGTCGGGGCGACTGGCGCGCCCGCGGCGCCGCCGCGCGTTATATACACGAGAAAGTTTCTATGCATTTCGATCTCTTGCATCCCGGATCGACGGGCTTCGTTTTGAAACGCATAGCTATAAAAACGGTGTCGTAATCCTTCGTAACGTTGAATCACCGATTTCACGTGTATGCACCTCCGAAATAACGCATCTTACGTACCGGTCAACGATATTAACCATAGCCAATGAAATGTTTATTTCAATGCTTTCAAACTGACGTTTCTGTATTTGTCCGTTCCTTTTGGCTATTTCAGTGTTTTTCGTTTCTGTGAGATAGAGATCAGCATGTTTATCAAATACAGAACAGTGTTGGCGGTCCATTTTTTTTTTAATCAACCTCAATAATGTCGCAGTGACTACATCACCTGATATTTCTTTCGTTAGGTATAGGTTAAATTCGCCATTGACCGTGACCACATAGTGTCCAAACATTCCCACATCGATTGTACAACTTACTTTTCGGGTAATATCTCTGTATTTCCATTTTTCGTACTTTCAATTTCCTCTTCGCGTTTTGTTCGCAACGAGCATTTAAATAATCCAACAAGCAAAGTTTCAAAGTTGAGAAAAGACTTTTGTTGTAGAAATACCAAGTGCTGCTTTCGGTATCGTCGTCGTAGAAATACAGCGCGAGATTTATTTTTCTCGTGACTGCAAAAATCTGCATTAGAGTGCACATTCGAAAGTGATATGGACTCCTATTTTCGCGATTGCAGCGTTACAATTTTTGGTCGCTTTTTTGGTTGAATGTCTATGGTGGAAGAGTCGACAAGCATTGCCCTACAAATATGCAGGCCGAATCGGTGGCATATTAAAAAAAAGGGTCAAATTTTTAACACCCGAAACTGACGAGCTTATAAAATGATTGATGGATGTCAGAGAAGCAAGAGAGACATGCAAATATCAATCAACGTGATATTTGCATATCTCTCTTGCTTTACGTGAATTAAAAAAAAAAGAAACAATATTTTTTCTACAGCACTCACGTAACCAAGTCATATGTCTTTGCTTTGTGTCATAAGTCACTTATGGGTCATAAGTACTACTTAATTAAATAAACCTCTGTAAGTAAACAAACAAACTGAAATAAAGAACAGCTTGAGACTTAGTTGGTTTTCAAGTAGAAAGTAAAATAAATTATTCATTCATATCTCTATCGGTTATTCAATAGACGCGCTTAGCTGTTGTATAATTTCACCTGCCAAAATATCTTGAACTTTTTATGCAAAAAAAAAAACAAAAAATCGTTGTGTTATTTATTTCAGTATATTTATGGGCTTACACTGGCTGTTATATTTTATTTTACTGTCATCATTACGACAGTAATAAACACGGAGGGTATTAGCAAACTTTAAAGGTTTTCTCAATTGTGTGCCAATTTAGAGCATAATTTTTGTAAAAGAATGGCAATTGCCAGTTCCTAATATTTTAATTGAAATACTTTATGTATCCCGGGGCATCTCCAACAAATACGAGAAATTCTCAAAACAATAACACAAATCTGTAAACGAGAATCTGATTCAATCGCACACAAATTAATTTGTTGATTCAAGAAAATGTCTTGTGCACCTATCTTGGTTAGTAATTATAGCATAGAGTAGCAATGTCATGTACTACCAAAAGCAACTATAATCTATAGTGGTAGACAACCTCTTCTACTATTAAAAATATAGTATGTTGGCGGTTACCAAGCACTGATAAAAAACTATAACAGGCTCGACGTTACGACTGTCGTTTGTTACTGAGAAAAACAGTGATATTTTTATTGCTAAAAAAAGCAATCCAAGCCACACAGTCAGCACATTGCTATGTGAAGTTAACGTCATGCTAGAGCTGACACACTCGCGCTCTGCAAAATACAGTAATGATCTAGTGATTAGGTGAAAAATCTAGATAGCCCAAGAGTTACCGTGACTACCTGATGCTAAAAAATTACAACATCCCAATGGTTTGTGCGCGCGTCAGCTGCTCGCTGATAACCTACCGGTTACATAAAGAGCGCCAGCAACACGGAAAATTTGATGTTGGGGTTAGAACATCAATTATTGATTGCTTCAAAACTAAATAAATGACATTCACTCAAACCATCAATTATGATGTGATTTCCCAACAAGCGTTTGGCCAACATTTAATCTATGGTCCAAGGAAATTTCTATATAGCAGTGAAACATTGTACAAGTGTTGATACAAATGATCATATATCATAAGACATCTATAATATCCTTTATACAGATATACGATTACTTCAGCTGGAGCCGACTCCAAAAACAACTAATTACCTCAAAAGGTTTTTGAAGGCCATTTTTATTTGTTTTTGTAAAGGTATTTTTATTCCACATTTTTTGGTCATCGAGTAATTATGACTTTATAATTTATTTAGTTATTTTGCATGTAGATTAAACTATGCTTAATAGAATGGCCAGATATCTCCTTTACTTTTACATGAAGCAAGCAGCAAAGCAGTTCCGATCGCGAATTTCTTGACCATTTGACTTGATCTGTATTTTTATATATTGAGTTTGGGTGCAACTACCAAATTATTCTTATACAAGCCGTATAAATTGTTCTTTTGTTTATAATATAAAAGTTCTACAACTCATGCAGATCACATTTAACTAACTAACCGTATTTCTACTATTGTTTCTAAAAATTCCGATGTATTTCTGCTTACGTTTTTCACATTGGAATTATATGAATAAATGAAAGTATGTTGGTAGATCAAAAAGCAATTTTGATTCTATGTTTATTAGGTTTACTAGTAGTCATTGAAGAGTAGTTTCTGTCGACAAATCGCAATATTAACTCCTGACCATTGACGAGTGCCGTGCATCATCAGCTCAGCAACATAAGATGCACCATCTCTGAGACGCAAACACTTGAATAACTAATAAAAAAATCCTAACACCTATAACATTTTAGGATATCGCTCGCTTTCCCTGGAAACTCATCATCAGATCTTGTCTTGATGACTGTGGGGCCACCTCAAGCACATTATACCTTTGTAAAACAAAATATACAAAAAATTAACGAAAAAAAAACAACTTCAAAAAAAACTATTGCAAAACTAATTGATATGCACTAAAAGTAAAAGAATAAGTGTGTATTCTTCTACAACTTAATAATAAACTTACTTTTTCTACTCATCAATATGTATGTGTTTACCACGCAGGAAGGTAGATAGGTACCTACCCACTTCAAATTCAACTCAACACATACCTATGAATAACAAACAATCAAAATATTTTTTAGAGTTCTCCTAAGTAAAGTGAAATGTTAAATATTAGACTACTTAAAAGTCAATCAAATTATTACGATAATGTTATATACTTAAAATCATTGTTATTTTTGGAGTCAGTGTCAGCCAAGGAAATACTGCAATATATCTAGCAATAGACACAGACTCCAAAAATAACAATAATTGGTCAAAAATATTTTGGGAGGGCACATCTATCAATGGAGGAATAAAAACCTGACATAATACCAAAAATGTTGTTTTTACCTTTCATTTCTAAAAAAGGATTTACTTTTTTCTCAATTTATAGTTTTTTCCTCTATATTTGATTTTTTTATATGTTGTTATATGATCTTAGACATAATACCATATTTTCATAATTCATTTTTAAGATTCCGTACCTCTAATTAAAGGAAAAGGAAACCCTTATGGGATCACTTCGTTGTCCGTTTGTCCATCTGTTTGTCAAGATCCTTTTTCAAATACGAACATTTATTTCTTAAATTGTAAAACTCATAAGTAAAACAAAACCTGTAGGATTCTTCCTGTCGATTTAGAATCATAAAATTTGGCAAGAAGAAAGGTCTTCACAAGAAGGCAAAAAAATCTGAAACCCGATAATTTATAGTTATACGAAAAATATTTCTTTATGATTACAAACGAGCAATTGAAGTATGGACCGCGATGAAGACAGGAGAAAATTTTGTATCTTCAGGTATTCAAAAATTTTGAAATTTTGATGAAAATATCTAAAATTTTTCGAAAATATAAAAGTAAAAAATAAAAAAGTTCTCGGAATCAATATCTTGCCAGTATCGGTATCGAAAACAGACAAAAGTAGTTGAGGCTCTTGATGGATGAAATGTTTCCATACATAATTAAGTTTGTACGGGACCGTCTACGTACGAGTCCTATTCGTACTTGTCTGTTTTTTTTTTATTTGTTATGCGTATTACATTTTGATGGAAAGAAGAAAAAGAAGGTGCTAAATGTTCTTAATTATACCATCAAAATGTAACACGCTTTTATTTATAAAATTGGGACTGTGATGAAAACGGTAAGACTTAATAATCAAGGTGTAAAGTTTTAGTGTTAAAAATATATAATTATGTACGATATGGAATTATTTTGTCGTAGACGAAGAAGCTTAATTATCGTTAAAGGTTACAATGAACTTATAAAGTGTTATATTTCTTATTAAAGTTAATTTATTTTTAACCTTTTTAGTTCATTTCATTAGCAAATAATAAAAGCTCGTTTTTAAAAAAGGTTTTTTATCTTTAATTTTTTTTTCCCAAATTTGTTTGAGTTGCATATTCACGCCAGCCAAGATACTCGTCAAGACTAATCAAACGAGCCCAAACTAGATGGGGTTGCATCGTTTCATTACGGAGTTCCTATAGCCACCTTCCAGCTCAATCATCAGACCCTGGTTATCATATAGTATCAAAGTACTCGTCAAAACAAATCAAATGAGCCCAAACTCGATGGGATTGCGTTGTTTTATTACGGAGTTCCAATGACCATCTTCCAGCTCCATCATCAGATCAGCTCTATGTCATAATAATATTGCATTGTCATTCGATCTATACATACATGCAAAATATCAGCTCAATCGGAAACCGGGAAGTGGATCAAATTTAACTTGCAAGATTTGATTACAGACCGACAGACAGACAACGGGACAGGTGAAATTAAATAAAAGCTTGTAAAAAAGCCCATGGGATTGAAATTCATGGCTATCAGGTTGCTTCATATTATTTCTAAATGTCGACTAAATCATTAATTACTCAATCCTTTGTATTGATGACTAAAAAGGGCAACTCTTGAGTTTATTGCACATTCTTCTCAAAGTGAATCAGCATTTGGAATGTTTGGTAATGTCGAAAAGAATTTATTAATAACGTGTTTCAAGTGTAATCTCATCACCTACGAAATAAATATATTTTTGATTTAATTTGATTTACTGTTATTTTTTCTTAGTCCATTGACGGCACTATCAAACAAATGCTTAAACAATTAAACCAATTGTAATTCTATAACCACATTCACGCAACTCATACTTTATATATGTTTATTTGAAAACTGGGAAATTAAGTGAATGGCAAGTGATTGGTCGTACCACATAAGTCAGAGTTAAGTATGATAATACTTGTAACTATAGATCTCTTAAATTGTAACAGCGCTGAATTCAATACATAAAACGAGATAAATAAAATATGTATCATATTAATACGTCACAATAAATAAGGTCGTCGAGTTTCGAAGTTGTAAATGTGGAACTTTCAGTGTATATATATATTATAAAAAATATTATATCCAGAATAACTGCAAATGTGTTCTTATATACACAGTTAAGTTACAAATAACTCCAATAAAACTGAAATCAGGAATTAAAAATTCCCCTGACGTAAGCAATACCCCTAAAAAGTAAAGGAATAATACGAATTGGCCCTTTAAGTTCAAATATAAGTGGTAGCTAATATTTTGAGTCAAGCGTCGTCGTCTCGGGGAACCGCTAAAACTTAATTATAACTTAGACACAACTATCACACACTAACGTTTTGATAGTTACTTACGATGCCTAGATATCTTCCTTCTATTTAAATTTTATACTTTATCATTTTTAGTTGGAGTCTATCATTTTATTTATCTACTTAGCGGTCCCTATACATGAGGACGCTTATGAATCTAAATATCGCGTAATGCTTGTATTAAATTTAAAGGGCCAACACGTATTATTTTTATTTTATTTTTTTCGAGTCAGGGGTTTTTGAAATTTTTCATTTTATTTTATTTCCTGCTTTTTAAACTTTATATATCACTAGTATACACGCTGTGATCGTCACCCGTCCATAAGTTGCAAGGTAACAGTACAAAAATCCGATTCAAGGCCAAGCTTATGTGGCTTTGAGTAATATAAAAAACTTTAAAGCGTGAAAGAAAGCTGTTTAATAATTTTCATAACAGATGGACGTCATCATGATAAAAGACTGAGAAACATAATTTTGATATTTCAATTTTGCACTAAATGTTGTACTTTATTGTTTAAAAATATTTTAGTATTTAAAATACTTTGCGGATCTGAATTGAAGCTACCATTAGCGATTGAAATACATTAAAAATACCATCGTATTCTACCACTGGTTTCTTTCGAAGTTTTTAGCACACTACGCATTCCATATCATACTGTATTCATTACCTTACTCTATCTCACCAAATAGTAATTATGCATTAACTTGATTCCTTTAAACCGCCTCCCACATTCGTAGTCCGTCGTCAGTGGCGCCCCCCATCTTATTTATTGTAATCAGCGCCGGAGCATCGAAGGACCAAAATCGGAATCTACTTGGATCAAAACCGGATTTGGAATCAGAAATGGCACCACGTTCGGAATCCAAAGCGACACAAATTGCCTTTGAGAGCAGGATCGGGAACGTGAACGGTCGATACACAAAATAAAGGGATACACTCTAAGTCTCCGGGCGGAACCGCGGGTGAAAGCTTACTTTACTATCTATAATCTATTCCTTGGGACCATTCCAATGAGCCCAAACATGATACCTCTGCTCTAAATTGGTGGTTGAGTTGGTTATCCTGCAAATTCCCGATAATGGTGCAGTATTAGTTGCAAGTTACTATGTTTTAATGTCCTCGCAGCAACAGAATACCGAATTTCGGCACCATAAGACCTGTGGAGGATGGATTGAAGGAGAAAAGAGCTGATAGTGTTCAATCATCTCAATAGATTTTCTTGAATCATAGCTAATACCAAGCTCAATTAGTTACCTTTTGAAAAAAAAGATCCTAAACCGAAATTTATTCAGCTGTTTAGGAGCTACCAAGCCACTGACAGCCACAGAGAAACACAGATATGCAGACCCACACGTGAAACTTATAACACCCCTCTGTTAGCGGCGAGGGATAAAAATAAACAAATGTATAATTAAAACTTTGTAAATTCTTAACTCTAATTAATTTATAAAAAAACTTAGAATTTCTTGTTATATAATATATAGCATACATACAATGAATTATATCTACTGTATATGGTATCTACGTTGTAGTTCATATTTTTGACGTATCTATGTACATGTACTTGGTGACGAAAACAAATATTTAGATATCTTAATCATAGAGTTGTCATAAAGTCGCGTAAATGTATAAACTTTCGTTTTAATTTTCCTCTACAGGCGTCATTACGAGGAAGGTTTCTGCCTTAACGACGCCGAATAGCACTTACGTAACAGTAAGAACAACTTAAAGGAAAATTGTTCGCTTTATTGCAACAATTGAATTAACAATCAAAACGGTTAATTAGTTTGACAGTAAAGCAGTCGGTTAATACGCGCGCAGGCGGCGGACGGCGCCGGCGCCGGCGCGGAAACAGAAAGTGACGACTCTGAAATGGTGCACCTCACAATGGGCAATTTGTACAATTTCGCTCTCTCCGCCAATTTCATATTTGAGCGCGATAGAGGCGCCCCCGGCCCCTGCGCGTGTGCGGAACGCGTAGTTATTTCTAAATTGAATTTATTATGCTGTGTAATACATATATCGTTCCCAAGCTTTACGCCAATTTTGCGTAGTCGGTTGATCTCTATTCAGTTATATGATTTATTACTTAGTTCCAAATAACATTGAACTTAAATTGGATAATTCATATGTAAAAAGTAAGTATGTTTATTTAATTTAAATATTCATAACGTTACTAGCTTTTACCCGCGACTCCGCCCGCGTAGACAATTTTTTTTTTTGATGAAGATTTGCGTAAAATCCGTTCTTAGTGAGAGTCCACTTCTCTAAAGACTAACTATACCAAAGTTCAAGTCAATCGGAACTGTAGTTTTGGAGATGTCATTACATGTCAATCAATGGTATTTCACTTGTATGTATATAGATAATGATAAAAATAATTTCCAAAAACACGACTAAAAGCTTTTATAAAAGTGTACTGAACCATAAAAATTAAATAATAATATACGTGTTACTGTATACAAATTACAACAGCCTGAAGTCAGACGTCTATATTTTTAATAACGGTAGAAAACTTGTATAATTTTAATTTTTGAAATCAATACCATTAATGATTTCTGAAAATGAATGCTTGTACAAACTATAAAACCCTTTTGTTTATTCTGTGTCCTTATAAAAATTTTGATATTACTCGTTTTTATTACGTCTTTGTAGAAGAACAGAAGTGACGTATGTTTGTAGCAAAAAAATTATACCATTTTAATATTCTAAAGTTACTAAAATACCTTACAAAAAATTCGTGAATATTTAATTATTATGTAATTGTCATTTTAATGAAATTAAAACAAAATTTAATTTAATTTATTAAATTATTTAATTTAATAAATTAATTATTTATTTTATTATATAATATATATATAATAAAATAATTTAATTTCTCACTTCCAAATGTAAAATATGGATCCTGAATTATTTCAGTACAAAACGAAAAATTGGAGTTTTTAATGTTGCCGTGTTTCTCAAAATTTATTTTAGATAACAGGCTTCAACGCGGTCCTCATATCAGTGGGCCAGCGAAAAAGTTTAGCTCTGATACCCATGCAGTTAACAAAAACGTAATTTGTCAGACATTGAAACCGCTAGATTAGTTTATTTCGCTGTTCCCATATTTTCATAATTCCATTCCCTGATGTCGTATGGCATCTTGCCCTGAGGACATACCACGAATATTCATAGAACTTTTGTATTGCAGAAATGGGCCGTTCGCGCAATTCACAAGGTCGCACCTCGTGTATCTCAGTGAGTTTAAGGAAATTGGAATCTTAACTCTAGCATCCCTATTAATATACGAAAATTTATTATATGTAAAAAAAGTTAGTAACATTTTAGAGAAATAACATTCGACACAGTTAAACCCAGTACAGTAAATAATAATTACATGTTAGTCGACTATGTCCAGTTACAGATTCATTTAGTGCGCTCTGTGTGCGTATGTTCAATAAGATTTACCGTAATATAAATTTAAGAGCATTATCATACAAAAATTCGGTAAAAAAAGGTATTATACAATTTCCGAATATGTAGATGATGAACCATGGGTTTTAACGGCTCTGCTTCTTACAGGACTGTTTCATCTATCGATGATTTTGCATTTTTTTTGGCTATGTTCGATAAATTTAGAAAAAATCTACCTTTAAGTTTCTCGCTCGTTTTTCTCGAGGGAAAACTGCCTTTGGGACTAGTGCTAAAATACAATTTCGGAAAAAGTCATGACGTATTTCAAATTTTATTTTTTTAACCTATGAAATAGAGATATTTTGAATTTGAATGCGAATGTAAACCTTTCTTTTGTACTTCACTGAGCATCAAAAATAAATACGTACCTTAATTTAATTTGTGTGATCCATTTCATTCGCTTGCCCCGCTTACATGTTTTTGTATTACAAATTTAAAAGCTGTGTTAAAAGAGATGCAAAAATTGAAGGGAATCTAAAATTTTTATTATATTACATAGCATTTTTTTTAGATGTACATCCGATTATTACATATCAATCATCATTAATACGTGTATTAACTAAATCATATCAAAAACTCTATCTCGATCAGAACTATCCTTGTGATAAGTCGGTGTAGTGTGTATTGAGTGTCCAAAGTGTGTATGAAATTCAGAATACCACTTGTTACCGTCACCTTAACCTTCTTATAAAATATTATAACCTTCTTATAAATCAAGAACAAAAGGAGGATAATGATTGTACAATGCACCCTCGGTCAGTTTTGTAAAAACTTAGTGCGGTGCACTGTATGCAGTTGACGCTTTATCATTTTGTTATTTATTTATTCTTATACAAGCAATGAAATAACAATAAGAAACATTTGGGGCGCGCTGACGTCAGCGCCGCCCTACATAACGCGAGGCGGGCGGACGCGCGACGCGCCACCTACCGCGAACACCGGCCAAGTGCAAGAGCTCTTACGACACCTCCTTTCCGAGTTGACGCACCAAATGGCGTGCTGAAAGGCGTCCGTGGAGGTTCGCATGCGATGGATTAAATCATTTATGATTGTGTTTGTCGTAACAAGAAATTCGGCGAATAAATAATAATTCATAAATTAATAATAATGTTCTCGTACAAGTCTAAATTGATTCGGCTTTTGAGCTTAAATTGTTATTTCTCGTCAATAATTCATGAGACGATTTTGTGCGTAGTTAGCGTCTGCGAGTACCGCATTTTATCGTTCAGTAACGTGATGTAGATTGTGCTTCGATAATGTTATTCAAGCTTAAACTTTTTATCATCTCATTGTAAAAAAGCTCTTTTTAACAACAAAAAACCCATTCAATGCCTTACTCGAAAAATAAAAAATAAAAATTAATCGGTTTTGTAAATTATTGGCATAGAGATACACCAAAGTATATGACCGGAAACCCAAATACCAGTAAATAAGTTTGAAAATTGATATAGTTTTAATTGATTAATTTTGTTTTATTTGGTATGAATATTGACGAATCGAATATTGTATTGAGAACATTTCAGAATAGAAGCTAATCTTTTACTCGTTAAATTGTGGAAGTCGCTTAACGAAAAATACGCAATTACGATTTTAACTCTCCGATAAACTTTTTCATAACTATAAAACTTGAACAGTACTTACTCGGTGTTATTTAAAGAAATCTATACTTCTCTACTACTTTTTTATGGCTTTCAAACGATAGGCGATGTACAAAATTAGTTATTTATAGCGTTACAAAAGAAATCAATTCTTTCTGGTACTTTCCTTCGGATCTCTATTAAATCGAGTTCACTGAAAACTGTCAACAAAAAAAAACATCAAAAATATCCCTGAAACAATGAAAGGCGCTTCAAGCTCGGTGCAGTAGGTAAACAACGGAAATTACAAAAAAGTACAAATTTCTATAATTTGTGCTTTTTTATATATATACATAATAGATATCATTCAATAACAAACGGACAGTAGTTAAAACGTTAATAAGGTCATGAATACATATAAAGAACAATAGTTATGGCGGCACACGACCCGGTTATCCGATTATACGCCGGGCGACGCTCCGGGCATGAGGAATGAGCGTCGGCGCACGCTGACGTCCGTTTGTTTCATAACGCGGACGCGGGCGCAGGAAAGTGAGAGCGAAAAAACCCATCGCAACTCGCGGAGCTGCGACATATTATAGACAGGAAATCCGCATGTTTTTGCCTTTTGTTTCAAACTTTTAGGACATTTAATGGTTCATCTGTGTCGTATTGTGAAAAAAAGTTTACTAGTACTAGACACTTTATAATCACGTTTGTCTTTATAATAGACATTAGGTGTTTATGATGCATGAACAAACACCGAGACAAGCAAATGAGCTTTAAGAAAAGAGAAGGAGAGAGACAGGCAACACGAAATTGAATTCAAATATTAACATACAATAAATACAAAAAAAAAAGGTTCTTCGAAAACCAATCTAGACCTACTTTATAAATTCGTACTGGATTTGGTAACATTGTAGATATCTTATATATAGTGAACAAGAACAACTTATAGATAGAGAACAAGACACAAAAAAGCCACAGACAACATTTTTAACGAGATATAAAAAGTTAATAATAAAATTAAGCAAATAATACACTGTTTTACTACATATATAATTGCAATAATTAAGAATTCCTGGAATCGGTGCCAACTAAAGGTAAACATAACCTTTATAATTTCAATCGTCACAAAAATTATTAAGAGAAAACAAACTCAACGCCTAAATTTATAAAATATGAATCCAAACCTAAAGTTTAGTTTTGAGTCATTAGGATGTTGATAATCGATGAAAGCTGAGATGGGACTGTCAGGCCGTTTTTCCGTATATGTGCAATGTTTTCAGATTTAATAGGTAATTTAGCTAATATAGGTTTTTTGATTGAGACTGAATATTTAAATTTTATATATTTTTTTTCAAATCTATCTTTATTTAATAGGTCAATAATTAATAACATTCGAAACACGTTACAAATATTTTACCAATTCAGATTTTACTACTTCCCCACTTTAGCACTCCTTTGCAGGCAGTTTTCCCTCAAGAAGAACGAGCATTCATATAACTTTTGCTCGCGGCTTGGCTCGCGTGGACATACGGAAAAATGACACCTCTTATATGTGCATAATTTACACTTCTGATCCAAACTATACTTACTTATGTGTGGTTTGGATGAAAGTACGATCCAAATGATCAAATAATTGAGGTCAGAAGTGAGCACCGACATTCGCTCACAACACACGGTAAGCTTGTGGTTTACAGTCACTCATGTTACCAAGATCACTTCTCATTACCCGTGACAGATGTAGGGGGTAGAGACTGGAACCTCCTAATTTATATCGTAGTCGAGTTTGTTCTCCAGATTTGTTTATTAGAAATAAATAAACAAATTGATATATATTAAATCAACAAAGAATAGAAAAAAAATAAAATAAAAAAGATTTTGAATAGTTTTTATTAAAGCTATTTCTATAACTAAATAAACTCTACAAAAATTGCTTACATTAAATATAATTATCATTTTTTATCATTTAATAATAGTAAAAACGATAATTTAAAGAAAACAATAACAAATGTTACTCGTCATAGACGCAAAAAAATGATTCACAAGTTACTGATGTGAGAAGTTTGAGGCGTCAAACAAAGTAACTATTAAGGACTACTATAACTTTTTTTACGGTATTTAAATGAGTAAATGATCATGTGAGCGACTATAGAGTAAGTGATCATCGCCGCCCAGGGACACTCGCATCTGCAGAGGAGTCACTAATGTGTTTCCGACTTTTTAGAAAAGAATGAGGTGTTTGATGGAGTGAAGAGTGAGCTACTGGAACTTTAGGGCTGGCCGTACACTATAAGGATTTTTCTCTCCGAAAATTTCTAACACCCTCCGGAAGGAGTTTTGCGCTTATGTTCACTCTTGACCCCAAATACGATCAGAATTCTGACGTGTCGTGCGTCCGCTTCGGATGACCTCCGGATGCACGTTCATGGGAAGTCAGAAACTTTTCTGATCAGAACGTCTGAAGACGCGCTCTCTACACACTTCGTGTGTCACCCGCACGTTATCAGAAATTTCCATCAGTTTATCATCAGTGTCAAGCGGACTCCGTGTTTGTAGTAAGCGCGTGTTCAGTTATCTCTACGGGGAGACAAAAAGGTATATATTTTATTACGGAGACTGGTGAATACCTTTATAGGGTATTTATCAATCCCTGTAATAAAATCTCAAATTAGTGCCACGAAAATTATCACAATAAACTTTAACGAGCCTTAGCCTGAGAAGATGTTTCCAAGAAAGTAACGAAAAATTGGAACGATTTAAATTATGAAAATAAAAAAATATATATAAGTAAGTATAAAATATGAATAAATATTTAGATGATTTTTATTAATTCGCTACTAATTTTTAATAATGACACTAATGAAGAGAAATCATCGCCGTTAATTTTGTTCATAATTGCGTTTTTGTATTTTGTATTTTTGTATACGATCATTCTACTAAGAATGATCGTATATAAAAATGCTGGCGGCCAGTCGCGATCTAAACTCAGTCTCATTGAAGTTTCTGGTAGGTATGCGAGGTCGTACCGGCGGGCGTTAAAATTTTCTAACAAAAAATTCGTATAATATGCGAGAAGCTTCAGGAAGCCATAAGGTAGCTGATGGAGGGGCGGGGGAATGAAATAAGAAGAATAGGGATGACGAAATTTGCGAAAGGAAACATAAAGCTTTTAATACCTAGGTATACATATTTCTTATTTTAAGAAATGTCTTTGATGTTTATTCACGTTTCAAGTATGTGCACCTTTGGTTACTGATCAATGGAAGGGAAAAATGTAGAGAGTTTTGTGCAATTATACTTTTCAATTTCACTGAAAATTATATTTACTTTTTGGAAAATACTCCTCATACAAAAGCTACTATATTGACAAAAAAAAGATTTTTACCATTGTGTTATACGTTACTTAGCAAATTTCTATTTTAGTACTCAACGACTTTGAAAGCCATTTTTAACTGTGTTTGTACAAACACAGATTATTTAAATTTTCGACCACTGAGCACTGTGGTCGATTTTGTTTCGCTCGCCATATATTCTGCACATAGAAATTAGCCGAAATTAGGAACTATGAAAAACCATTTATTATAAAAACCATTAAAATATTTTCTGTCACATTTTTAATACCCTCGAAGTTGTTTTTTCTCAAAAATGATCATATTTTTTTCTATACTATTTCATTATACATAAAGATTATTTAAAACGCCTTGATAAACGCGTCACGCAATAGTGCACGGAAGGTCCGATTTGTTTTGAACAATGCACTCCGCATCAAAATACTGTTCGAAGAGGTTCTTTTTTTTGTAATAAAAAAATAAAATATTGAGAGTGACCCGCCATGCCTTAACCAGTTCTTCAGCACTCTATTCAAACAATACGAGCGAAAGGTTTCAAAAGCGTTCAAACCGTTTTAAGTTATAAGTACTTACTCCACAATGTTATAGTTTTTTCCAGCCATTACTCATGCTTTCAAATATTCTAGAAAAAAGTGAAAAAGGTTTTATTTTACTGATTTTAATATAGATATCTACTTTATTATTATTTTTCTTTTGAATGATTTTCCATATGCGCGGATGGTGGCTGATTCGCGGTAGTTTTTGCATCGTTTCTTTTGAGCATTAAATTCAACTGAAAGTTTAATTACTTACGAGTTAGTTTTGATTTTAAAAATGAAATGGATTTTTTTGATATATTATTTTTTAAGTCAATAGGTTGTAAGGTGCTCGTGATTTTATACATAAAACATTTGTTTTTATCCGACTGCGCGCCGTAAGGGAAGGTAATGTGTTTATCGGCCTATATATAATATGTCTGTATGTATGAATGTAAACACATGACTTCATGTTCGTCATGTTCGTGACAACACATCAGACTCATATTCCCTTACTCGCCGTGATTCGTACCTCAGTTATTACTCCGATTACAAAACTTTATCATATTTAAATGAATGATTTTTTTACACGATTTTGTTTCCGACTTTTCAGTTCGGTATTGAGCAGCAGGGGTTTTTAAATTTCATAATTATTATTTAGTTCTTTACTATCGTAAAGTTGTAGATAGTTAAGTCCGATGTCCTCGAATACTACATTGAGATCTGTTCATTAAAAAACAGCAATAATAAAAAACTAATACTTCGTTTCATTATTTCCTCGAGCGATTTTCAAAAATCCTATCGTGATTAATTGTTATTGATTACCTCGACATTATAAAAAGAACTCATATTAAAAATTCCTAGACGTAACTTAGGAAGTATATTATTTCATCTCCATTTTCATGCCATCAAAATAACTACAGTCGTCGTTGTTTGCGACTCAATATTTCTATTGAGTGAGAAATTCAATGCCTCTAAAAAATTATTGTTTGCTTAGACGCAGTAATAACTAGAGTTTAAGAAATTAAAAGGTATAGTTAATAATCTGAAGTGTGTTTCATAATAATTTTGATCTTGAAGCAACATTACATAGCACTTATAATACCTAAGACATCTTTTCTTTAATTTTGTAAATAAAAAATAAACACATTCTAACACAGAATTTTAATATTTTCAATTAAATTATTCTCCAGATAATCGAGAACTTTTTAAAAAAGAAAATAGACGAAAGGAATGAATAACACAGGAAGTTTGAATTCTTACCGATTATTTGATGATTAATATGTTCTTACAACAGCTATTTCAATAAAAGTATGTAAATATGTAAAAATTATGTTAATTTTTCTTATTATTCTACAATATACCCCTTAAAAATTTGTTCCGTTTTTAATGTTAAAGCAAAAATAAACTATATTACCAAAAATCTACACATGTACTCAGTTATGATAATTTTAGATTGATTCGAATTTAATACTTCAATGAACATTACCTTTCGCGGTTTAAACACATTAAAATATATATGTAGTTTTTTTTTTCGTTTCAAAAAAAAAAGAAATGACAGACGCAATTGAGAAATGGACACAGATCGTTCAAAAACTTTCATTCGCCTAGCGATTTATTGATTTGTAACGTCATTACCGGAATATGCAGACTAGAAACTTAATAACAACGTAACTTATGATCATGAAATCGCCTTTTCGCACACAAAACGTCAGTCACTTTCGCCTTCGCGAAACCAAAGCGCGCTGCAGTTGAATTCTGCGGTGTCATTGTGTGCAGATTAGCAGACGTCGCGCACACAGACGCAACGCCCACATTGTCTTCGTGCCAAAGCAATGCCGATCTGTCCCGTTTCTGTGCTATTGTGGCGTGACCTATACATCCATTGATGACATCCATAGGAAACGATACGTTCTTATCTCTTACCGCTGACTCCAGCTAAATGTCGTAGTATTACATAATATCTACTTTCTTTTTATCGATAGAAAAAAAAAAAATAGAAATTATTTATAATAATAATTATGATAATTCAAACGAGAAAGCCTGTTTAATTCATTCCTTTTTGTGGAATTCATAAAAAGTTCTGAAGTATTAAAGCTTGAGCTTCATTTAAAAGTAGACTTTTTATTAATTTTAAGTTTATCGGAGCTTGCAAACATCATTCACGAATGCGATTCATCATCAAGCACTTTTGATCTTCGTAAAAATACGCAGATAACGTAAAGAACTGCGACCAAGTATTTCAAGATAAATATTTTATAATTTATTTGACAGAAGGTAATTCTGTCATTTTATTATTTTGCTTATTAAGGTATAATATATAAAAAAATAGTGCGTGTACTAGTACGCGAGTAGTACGCGAGTGAGAAGACTTCTTTGGGATCATTAAAAAATAGTTTTTAATTGCATGCAAATAATTAATTACATATAAAATAATAAAAGGACTGGAAAAGGATACTCAGCACAAAGTTCAGTTTAAATTTTAAAATTAAATAAATAAATATTTATTTTCTTACATTAAGTGTAACATAAATTCTCTCATTACTCGAAATTCGAATTCGAAACGGGCAGCTTCAACCTATTAATTTTGTGTTACACTGATGCGCGCACATATTGAGATTTCACTCTCATCATTTTTTCATAACGCGCCTAAAGAAGTATAACTTCGAAAATAACTTATAACCATCTTTTATTACAATGACTTCTCTAGGGTTGTGGGTACCTATGGACGCTGGTGACCATCTACTCGTAGTGGCACGCATGCTCGTCGGTGCCGGCCGTAGCCGATCATCAGAGAAGAGCGAGAATGGATTTCGGCGCCTTTAAGTTTAATTACTTACTAAATTACTTTGCTCGAAATTGTTTTTTTTGCATTTGGAATTTTGGCGCCCATAACTACGTGGCGTCTAGAGCGACCGCTGCTCACACTCAACTCCGGGGCCGGCGATGACGCTCGATGACGACGCGCGTTCTCCATGGAGGCCGCACGATCGCAAGATCCACCAATTCGTCGGACGCGCGCGGCTTCGATAGAGGACACGCTGTTTAGTTCTCTACAGCGACGCAAAAAAAATCATTTTAAATTTCTGGGTTATGCTTGTGTGTTATACGAAATTGAATTGTAATCCTTAAGGAATATCTTTCTCGTCACTTACGTCAGAAAATTTACAGTGTATTTATAAAGTTGGTTGATCGTTCAGTTCACTTTGCGATGGCACCATTATCGCCTATTTGTCTGTCTGTTCATAATAATCCACTTTTCTTTGATATAAATCAAAATACGAAAAATATTTTGTATCATAGTAAAGTATATACTTTTATAATATTTCTCAAAGGTAAATACATGAAAGATGTGTCTAAAGTTTCCTTTGTCGGATTTGACGTATAAAATGGCGGTCATTATTTTATTTTACATGTTGATTTCATATATTATGTACACGATTTATTACATTTTAAATAATTTGTTGTGATTGTGCTAACAGTTTCACCTCAGTTTAATTTTATTGTGAAATTATTTCATATTCATAAAAATGAGTGTTGAATGTGGCCAAGGGCGAATCAGTCATTGCATTTTGCAGTGTTAGCTGGAAACAACTTCCGTGAGTATTTCATGATAAAATCACATATACAAAAAAGAAATAATAACCTTATTCCTAGTTTTCCTTTTTGAGACTTGTGGTCGACTGGGGCACACCTATAACCACAACGGGTTTATACCGCACGGAAAGCATAATGTATGCTTGCCATTAGCAATTTTCGTGGTCATGTTTTGTTTATTTTTTACTAAAAGTATGTAGTTCTACTATCGTATATGTAAATCTATCGAACTTAGTGATCTATATATAATAACATTACGACAGAGTTATATAGCTTGTGTGAAGAAATAGTGTACTTTATCTAATTAAGGTGCAGTGAAATTTAACCTATGTGATTCTAGTTAGTTTTAGAAACATTCCTATTAGATTCACATTAAAATATAGTCTGTAACAATATATTTGATTTGTATTAAGAATCTAATTGTAAATCGAAAAAAAAAATACAGTAATATGATAAATTGATAAATATCAGCATTTCAGTTTATTTTACAAAGTTTTTGATTAGGGTGTGCGTGGCATTGACTCATCCAGGTCAACCGCGCGCGTAAGGTCAAGGGGTAGATTTAAAAGTGAGCGTTAAATATCATATTAATAAATCACTATGTAACTCCTTTGTAACTTGGAAATTATTGTATCGTATCGTATATATATATCGTAATTTTACAATCATTGACGTAAGGATGGACCCAGAAATTATGATTTTGTTTGTCACTCACCATTAACCACATAAAAAATCATTCTCATCTGACGACGAGATATTGCTGTACGATATTCATATTTCTCTATGTTAGAAACTATTTACTCCACAGTTATTGTATCGTTTTAGGTGGCAGCACTTTTGCAGCGTGCATGTGGTGTGTCGCTTTGTCGTACGACTGTTTATTAGCGAGTGAATGAACATAAAATCAAATTGATCTAACAAATTTTTTTGAGAAAGTCGAGAGCATCGCTACTAAGTCAGAATCTAGAGTACCTCTTAGTAAAAACAGATTGATATGTAAATTAGTATTAAATAATCATTAGACATAAGTCAAATATGTTGTAATTGACAAATGTATTCTGTTATTAGGCCTGTTCGTTATTTTTTAAAAGTCCACATGTGCAAAGACAATTTTCACCGTAAAAATAATTGTTTCCGTACATCCATAGTTGTAATCAAATAGTCTTACAATACAAATAATTGCGTTACTCTAGTGCTCTAACGTTGTAATGAAAAAAATTTTGTCCTTATTATTATATATGTATATATCTAGCAAAAAGAATTAGGCTAGCTTTCCATATATAAAATCGAAAATTGCAATTTTTTTTCCCGCCATTCATTTTGTGGGATGTCGTTTGACGCGTATATAAAACTACTTTAAAGGCTTCTAACGTCTGTACGTTTATCCATTAGCATTCGAAATTGTCAATCGTGCCCCCACTCTCTAATTTCTGGACTTTGTTTCTGAAAAATCGGAAGAAATCATAATAATAAAGCCTTGCAAATAAATTCAAAGAAAAATATTTCGATCAAAATTTGTCTACAATTATTTCAGATATTCACAATTCGAGATTGTCCATAGCAATTATTTCTTCATCGGCCTGTATGAGCACGATTGTGGATCTTAATGTTAGAGGCATCTATGTACCTTTTAAACCTAGCTTTTCATATACTATGTGGCCCTGCTTCCAATTTATTTGGACTAATGCGATGCCTGTTTAAAATTCTTTTGTTGTTTACAGTGTATGCATACCACTTAATGTGATATGAACGTTATAAACCAAATTGCAGCATGGAGTAAAATAAAATTAAAAAAATAATCTCGCAATGGTTGATCAAGGCTTGTTTTTAAATAGGTTCCTTTGTACCTTTATTTTATATAATCAAACTCAATTTGTTCTACAAAAGCAACCAAATCGTCATTCGTAGTAACATGAGCGATGTTTCATGGAATAACCCGCATTCTGATTGGTTTTCTCTATGAAATCTCTATTTAGATAGAGACTCGATGACAAACTGAAATATCAGTTTAACTAAATCAACTAAATTCGTATTTAAAGGCTACAGCATATCTAATTACTTTCTTACTGTGATTCGCATAGTGAACGGTCTTAGTCGATGCGGACGCAGTGTGGGCTCACGGCGACCCGGACGCGTCCGCCCGCCGCCCGCCGCCCGCCGGCGCGTGCGGTTGGCGCGGTTACGCCTCGGCGCCCGCACCAAACGGCCGAGAGAGCGTAGAGTCGTGTGTCGCGTCTCCTAACACTTTCATTGAAAGAAACTAATTGTTCGCTACAATTTGTCTCTTTGAATAAAAGGGTTGGGTTAAGTAACAAAAAGTAGAGACTATGGTTGCAAGCAAATATAAATGTGTTGTCTGACACATAATTGAAATTTTTTCTATAGACGCCACCAAAAAGGCTCTACAGCGTATATTTTTGGACAGTTACACAAAATATATATAGTTGCTGGAATTAACGCCACCATGTACGTCTACAGCATGAGCCTAAGGTTTTACGCATTCGGTATTAAGAGCGAAAACAAGTTATGAATCCGGTTTCGGCTCTAAAGTTAGGTCATCTTAAAACACGTTGGTCCCTGCACGCCGACTTTGAGAATATGTTAATCTTCTAATTAGTCTGCAATTATACCTTATTTAGCAATTTAAGTTACATTATTGGCGGGTATAGAATATTCAGAACGGCGTACGTAGAGGAGAATAATTCGTGTCATAATATAAATTTTATTTAAGGCAAACCATGACTATTCTGAATTTATTGAGATGAAGAAGTAGAAAACATTTTGCGAAGCTGTGTCAGAAGATTCTCCTAAGGTCCTAGCATGATTTTGAAGAAGATACTCTATAGGTTATACATTTAATTCAATACGATGGCGAAAGAAGGATAACCATATATAGATACGCTTTCTTAAATAATCATGCTAGGCCCGCACTGTGCATCTAACCCTTGCTAATCCGATTTGTTTTACCGACTTTTTAGAGGCCATAGAGTACGTTTTTGCGTAAATCTCAGCTTTATAGAAATTTACGTCATAAAAGTAAGGGTAGAATAATATTAAAAAGCATAGAGATTCATAGAGATATGCATAGAGTACACAAAAATGTATACATTGCAATTAGTTTTATGTCAATGCATATTTTCTCAATGAATTCTAGGAATACGTTTTACGTAAAATAATCATAATTCTTAAATTTCACTAACAAAAATTTCCAGCCAGATAACATATTGAGACCCCATTTGCGTCAAATGACTCACGTATTGTTTCTTCCAAATGGCATGTTATTGTTGCACAACGCGAATACGTCCACCCGCCCGCTGATGTAACACTGTGAATCAGTAGTGAAAGCGATAAGCGGGACACTCCTGCGCACCAGGATTTGTTGACTTTCGCCGCTTGCTATGGATTTGCCTAGTTTGGTATTTTATAAAATGCAACTTGAACATTGCTTAGAACGCAAATGTAAATCGCAACCAATACACAGAGATAAAACTGAACTGTCTAACTTCTTGTTTCAAAATAATTGTGTTTTTCTGTCCTTTTGTACGGTATCATATTCGGAACAGCTGAACCGATTTCGATGAGACTTTCCCTGAAAGGTAGTGGACTTTTATTGGGCTACATAATACATAGATATTGAGTACTTTTTATCCAAAAAATACATTGGATTCCTGCGTGAAAATCGAGAAACCTTTAAAAAAATGGGATAATTTGATTAGAATTAAATCAAAGGTAGAACGAGAACCGAGATTCAGAGCCGGATCAGAATCGGGATCTTTAGCGTTTGTCCCCGACTTCGGCCGCGTATTTTTGTTCTTGAACCGAACTTCTAAATTGATTCCATAAATTCTTTCACTAATAAAAACTCATACTAATCCTAAATAAACTACACAACTAATATTTTCTCCCGTCTTCATTCAAATATTTTTGCTAATATCTACACCGATTCTAAAAATTCTTTCACTTTTCGAAGCCTACGTCAATCTTGAATAAACTAGACAACTAAGTTTTTCTCCCGACTTCAACCACATATCTGGCTATTACACCGATTGTAAAAGTTATATTTCTTAAAAAAACCTACACCATTTCCGAATAATATTTTCTATATTTTATTTTGATTCTAGCATTTGCCTCGGCTTCGCCCAAACTGAAACCATGACCGGCAGTGGGATCTAAATTAAAAGCAGGGCGGCAAGCAGAATCGAGAGTCGAGACCGGAGTCAGAAAGAATCGAGTGTGTGACCAGATTACTATCGAAAGCGTGACAGGGATCGAAATCAAGAGCTACATTGGGACCAAAATCGAGGACGACATCGGAATCGATTTTGACAGCAAGATTGTTCTAATCTCATGAATTCATTATATTTCGATGCGGGCGAAGGTGCAGGCGGAAATCTATGTCATGTATAACATTTCATAGTATTAGTTTAAAGCAATATGTAATTTTTGATAATCATAACAAAAAAAATTATAAATTAAAGTTAATAATTTTTGATGCAAGTAGTTGTGCCGCAGTTTAGAATGTTATACCACGTAATCTCTCCGCAGCGGCGCAGGCGTCAATTTTCTCTCGTCCTCCGCTTCACCGCATGCTCCTCGTTATAGTCATTAGATGTAGTGCTAACGCATGGGCTTGAATAAAAAACATTCTTGTTCCAGCACTTATTTATTTATTTACAAAATATTTAAATATTTGAAAATCAATCGATATATAACGGACAATTTTATACAGATTAAAAAAAAAGCTGAATCTTAATTCTTGCAATTACCTTTCAATCATTAAATTCTTGAGTTGGATGTACAAAAGTCGCAAGAAAAAACAAAGTAAAGAATCAATAAATTGTGTCAATAAAATGAATCAATAAAATACGATAAACCTTTTGAGAAAATCAGGGCTTAGAGATCTACTTAAAAGAGATTCGTGGGTTGCGGTGGAACGTTATAATTATTCACACAAACGTCACAAAAAATGTAACATTAAATGAATAGTTTACCGGTTAATGGGTTAATGACGTATTTCTCAATTTTAAAGATATAAATGAAATATTGTGTTATTTAAAATGCAGCTGCCGTTGGAAAGAAATCAGGTTAGTATACCTGAAAAAAAAAATTAAAAGTAATGAGTACATTACTTTTAATTTTTTTTACACAAACATGATTGAAATGATACAAATGAAACGCACGCTAGTGAATCGTTTTAAAAATGTAATCATTTCTATATTTGGAGATATTTCGCTTGGTCTATGGTCTACCCCTGCTTTACCGCTTGACTGTAAGTGTACGGTCTGATCACACTGCCCTTCCCTTGGCTATCGTAGTAATTGATAAGTTGCTTGACGCTGCCGGGCAGCGGCGTGGTCCCCAAACTCGACGTCGGATAGGGATTGACGGGAACAGGTCTTACTGGAGTGGGTGCTATTGTGGCTCTAGTAGAACTTTGAACGGTCGGTTTTTGTGTGGTAGGAGTTGGAGCTATCGCAGGTTTCTGGGTGACCCGTGGCGGCGGTGTGGTAGGAACAGATTTGGGCGTCGATTGCGTGGGACTCGCTGGGGCCGGCGTCGGCGCCGGTGCTGGTGCCGGCGCCGGCGCCGGTGCCGGTGCCGGAGCGGGGGCAGGAGCAGTTTTACCGGGCCCGGCCGGCCTGTTCATCCCACCTGTCTCCATGTTGATAAAATCGACATTCACATTCTTGTTATACGGTACATACGTTTTCTTGCCTAAAAAGAATAATACATGTCTATTAAATTAATGATACAATTATCAAACTAAACACAAATCTAAAATATTCTACCATTACGAACTGTATTATTTGTTTTTTTTTTCTGAAAAATGATTTTTTTGCTTCTTTGACACTTCCATATAAATAAATTGGAAATACATTGTGTTAAATTAAAATTTTTACTCTCTTTTCAATCATCTTCCATTTTTAGGGTTTTGTATCTAAATGATGCCAACTGATCGCTACTCTCAAAATAGCTGCTTGTATTGAACCGTAATAAGTAGCTTTTTGATTTTTTTTTACAGAGTACTCATATTATGACGGATACACCAATAAATAACAAAAAACAAATCACTTAAAAATTAAGTGAGGATCCTCATACACAAAAACGAGTTACACAAACTTTTTTTCTCTATCGTGAACGACGCTTGTGTGCATACAAAGGCTCAAAGTTACCGTGATTATGGTGGAAATACTAAAGTAAAGTAACAAAAAACCGGCCAAATGAGAATAGATATCACCCTATGGGCTCTGACCTGAATGAAAGAAAACACTTTTTTTCTTGCAAATACACAACAAAAAAGTATTCTGTAATGGTACAGAACCCTCGGTGCGCGAGTCTGATTCGCAATTGACCGGTTTTTCTTTCAATCACTATTTTTACAAACAAAATAATGTGCTTAGATTAAAATAATATAAGACTACATGATTATCTTTAGCAAACCGAGAAAGAAGATTCTTAAATTAAGTCATATTATTTAACACTAATGTCAATTTTCTCAAGAAAAAGTGTTTCTAAATTATCAATTCAATCTTGTGAATAACTAAAAAATAAAAATAATCTTTTGGTGACAAATAGAATTGAGAGTATCATTATTGTAAATAATCTAAAATTACTCCATATACAATAGATACGTGTATTAGTTTAAAAAAAATAATTCACCTCGACTCATGTCATAAAAAAATGCGCTACTCCCTCAGCCATATTTGCAGAGATTGTTCATAGATATCACAAACAGAAAAGCTTACGGCAACATAAATATTTGTATACTCACAATTGACACTATAAACGGTGACCAAAAATAAAATCCATAGAATCTTCATTTTGTTAGCTGTGGTTTAATCCAGGCAAGCTCTCAAAGAAATACCTTCTCGAGGTACGTAGTGAACTGGTGTTTGCAATTTGAGGTACGCGAGAGAGACTGTGAGAGGTAACGCGCCGCGTCCTTTTCTCTCCCGCTCTTCGATGACCTCCGACGACTCCGTGACCTCAGCGATGTTGATAAATCTGAGATTCGAAGAATTAGTCGACTATTAAATATGTTTGCTCGGACAAATTTTAATATCGACATCGTAGAAGATCGATTCAATTCAAAGTATCGAGGAGAATGCGATAATAAAAATTGTATCGAGAAAGATGAAGGAATAAATGGAAATAAAAAAAATTTGGTGCTTATTAGTGAGGTTTCTTCGACCTATAAATTTTATTCGTCATATTAATTATTGTAATAATAAATAAATTAAGAGTATTTTAAATTATTGAAACACATTAAAGTAAAATCCTACTGTTTAATCTATGGGGTCTCACAAGCCTCGTCATGAAATACATCTTCATATTTTTCATAAAACGCAACAACCTTACCACCATTTTCTGTGTGTTTTGGGTATCATATTATTGTTATCTTTTGACGTGACAACGTCTTAAATTAGGTTGCGGCTGGGAGTCACTTATGAAAAAGTGTAACGCTCGGTAACGTAACGATGAGTCACCGAACAGAGAGAGGCCCGCCGAATGCCTGCGTCTCTCTCACTCAACTATGATCGGTCTGCCGCGCGCGCAGCACTAGAGAATTAGTGCATAGCTTGCAAATGTATTGCAAGTTATTGTATGTATATTTGTATATAAATACGTATGTATGTGTAAAGGTAAAAATAAAATTTTGTTAATATGAAATTCAGTGCGAGATTCTTTGTATAAATTAATGTTTTAAATATAATTTTGTATAAATAAATGTTTTAAATTGTTACTATTATTTCATCCTTCTTCCTACTATACGAATGAATATTCACATTAAAATGATTTTACCATTCAAAGTCGTCACGTAAACTTTCGCCCGTATACCGACTTTACAGGCAACCAAATTTTTTTTTAATAAAATACGACGACAATACCAAATAAAATGACACCTTTTGGTCGTTTATTGACATATTTCTATTATTTTCTATGATATTATAACAAATAACATATTATGCGTTTATGATCAGAATCATGAACCATTGATAAATATTTAGTACAACATCGTTATGGATTTCTAAAGTTTATTAGTCGATAGATAATGTATTGAAGCAGTCTGAATTTTTCAGTTGAAGTAAGCACAAAACTGATTACCAATAGACAGATTTTTTTCTAAATTCCCATTTTTACCCTGTTCTCTTTGTGGGGAAAAGGGTAAAGAAGCCGAAGTAAAAAACGTCCTGCTTGTCCATGGAAGTGGATAGTGGGGTATCGAAGTCCATATAAAAAAAAAACTTATAATACTTTAACGATGTCGCCAAGTAACCTGGAGACACTGACACTTCATATCGACGCATCCAAACAGTATGCAGTTCTCGTCTACCCATTACTGCCTGGATTGTTTTAGAAAATGTCATAAGAGGTATTCAGAGGCTGCCGTCGTGGTACGGGATCTCGTTAATGACGTCGGTGGTGCGGTGCTCCAAGATCATAACCCGTTCTGTTCGTAGAGATTAGAAGACTCCTACGGCCAGTTTCCCAAATGTCTTGCATTTCGATGAGCCTTTCAATTTTGGCAGCGAAGGCGTGGAGCAGGTCTGATATGAGGTTTCGTCTGTGGTTTTTTTTTAATATTAGTGAGTTGTTACCTGGTAGAAGATAGCTAAAGAGATGAGTGTCTTTGAGTGATTACTATCTATAAGAACAACGCTCTGAAGTAGCCTTCATGAAGCTTTTTAGATGGTACGGAGATGTAATATCCTTAAAAAAAAAATGAGTTTTGGCACACTAACCTCTGTCACTTAGTTTCCTAGATAAATTTCAAACGCACCGAGTATGAGAAATGAAATTTCAATTGAATATTGGTGATTCAGAAGAACAGAAGGGAAGAAGCATAGTAGAATCCGCCGGTATGGATCGAAGGCCATTGGGTAGCGAAGTTTCTCAACGGATATCAGAAAAAAGATCAATATTTTTGGATTCTCAATAAAGGCATTCGAATTCGAGACTGCAAGACTCAAACTCTTATTTTACAAAATAAAATTCTTAAAAACCTTTTTTATTCGAGTAAAGTAAATAGAGATATAATTTATTATTCTTCTATTTACTTTGGTGAATTTACATGTTTCAATAAATTATGTCGAGGAAAATGGTCTCGAAACAAAACGCCAACTGACCCACTGTGATAACCCACATTTATTTATCTTCTGAGAAGTAGAATTTATACATATAAACGTCGGCTTCTGGAATATCTTAAACTTATATTCCGTAACGATGAATAAATAATCAAGTTAAAATACGAAGCATTTCAAAATTTCGTTTAAAAATTAGATACAGAGAGAAAGAGAGAGAGAGAGAGATAAAAGCAGTAAAATCTACAGTATCAAGACATTAATATAAACGATTATTATCCAGGTATATACATGAATTTGGATCTAAGTTCTACTTCCAACTGGACTTTGATGAGTAAAAGTCCTAAAAATGATGCTTATCAATGGATTAAAAGACCGATGACTGATATGGAATGAAAACGTACTTGTTTTACATTACCGTGTATATTAACACAAATCAACAAAGTGCATTTATAATTGCATTTAAATGTCGTTATCACGATCTGAAATTGCCATTTAATTAACTGGTTCACTGCTGACATAACGAAATAATGGGCGACATGCCTAAACATAACTATAAGACATACATTAGGGCAAAATTGTTAATAGTCACGCCTAGATTAAGCTAGAGAATTGTACAACTGTTTGTAGGGGACAGAGGTCAGCGTGCACGTCTGAATAACATCCGGCGATGCAAATGACATTTCTAACTGCAGCCATATTGCGTCTCGTTTGCTTCTTGAGATGCTCCTCTTAATCTATATAAATCTAATAACATCGTACGTCCAGTTATTTTGTTTAAATTGAAGTGTTAAATTTTTCAATCTGAATCTTAAGATCGACATTGATTTTTTTTTTAAATGACGTCTCCTATAGACACGTTGGGCGACTTTCGGATGGGTAAAATCTTATAAGTTTGCATCACCAACATGCTAATGTTAACAGTGCATCTGAAAAGTTTTTTGTATATGTGCAAATTACATTTTTATATGAAAATTATATTTTTAAAGTTAATTCGATTCCGAGATGTTGTTTCGTATAGTTAAAAGGCTTAAATTTTGCAATTCCACAATTAATATGTGAATTGAGTGACTTCATATTTACTAGATGTTCATTCACACACGATAAATAAACCATAAATGTGTAATATTAGGTCGGGGAAAATGTTTTGTCGTATTTTAAGTAACAAGTTGCAGTAAAATCTCTTTGGTTGTGACGTTTATATCTGGCTAGTTTTATAGCATCCTGCAGGATTGGGAAAGAAAAAAACTCTCGCTTTTCCGATCACGTTATCGCTCTTGATTCTGAGATCAATTCCACTTTCCATGCTCACTCCCGTATCCCATAAATGATTACACAGGAACGTTAATGGGGCGTCCAGCCGCTTATGCGTAATTGACTTACAAATAACCGAATATCTTTACAAAATATGACATTTATAATATTATATAAGCTACAGTATTGAAAGAAGACGCAAATGTTACAAATCATCGTCGTCCTATTGTATGACAACTTTGTTATTATTAAACAATTATCCTTGAAATCTCTGGATTGTCATTAATGAGACCACATCTTCTGTTTATGGCATTTGTATTATTTTTCGAAGTCTATTCCCTCACTATTTATCTACTTCTGTATTCGTTGGAACAATTGAAACCGTTCAAACCCCGAAAATCGCTCATGGTCAAAGTGAACCTCAAGACTATGCCCACAATCCCAAATATAGCTAGGATACGTTGTTTCATCATGGAATCCCAGTTTTAAGCTTTCAGCTCTACCCTCAGACCGTGAAGCCAATCATGCCCAAAGTGCATTTGAAGAAAATTCCATCAAGCCTCGACACGGCTAGGCTACGTATTTCTATTATGAAATGCTAGTGCTTACATTTCGGCTCCATCATCAGATCCCTAAAATCGCTCATGGTGAGAATACGTCTTAAGCCAACTCTAACAACCTCAAACACGATTGGAATATGTTATTTCATTTTGGAATTCCTGTGTTAAACTTCTGGCTCGATCATCAAATCAGTTAAATTATACCATATTATTGTAATGTCATCAATCTTCGATAAAAGTGCCAAAATTTAATTTAATCTAATGATTTGCAAAAAATACTCTCTTCGCTGTATACGCAATACGAACGACGCAAAATCGATTGTAAGTCTCTTAACAATCGTTATAGACCAGTTTTCGCTTTGAGAGCATAAGTTTAGAATAACCGAGAAATCACGATTCCTAACAGTTTTTTAATTCGCGTACGAGATTAAATTTCATTGTTTTAATTTAGTGATCTCACTGTAGAGACAACACGGTTAGTAGAAAAGCATTTTGCAGTCCGAAATACCAAGCTGAGATTGACTAAAATAATTTTAAAATCATGCCAAATTAGAAATCGAATTGTTTCAGAAAATAAGGCCGCCGTTCACTGAATTCAAATTATCTCAAATCTTATCAAAATCGGTGTAGCAGTTTAGGCTTGAACGCCGACCAGTGACCATACATACTTTCGCATTTATAATACTAAAGTATGAATGTATATAAATAACTTATTATATTTTTTCCAAATCGATTTCCGATATATGCTACCTCTGTTGGATAAATTTAGTATTACGAGTAAACAGTCCGTAATTACGGAACAATATTTTACACGTCGAAACCAACCGAATAAGTCTAAACTAAAGAGGTTTACTATAAGCTATTACAAAGTTCCAATGTCCACCTTCCGGCTCATAATTCCGGCTCCGGGTTAATAACGCTATTAAATAAAGAAAGCTTCGAAGATATGTATTCAGTAAATTTGGAAATCTGTTTATTTCGATAAATTGAATGGTTTTTTCTTCTGACCCTTTATATATTGACGTCGATTTGTTAAGACGATCCAGCGACTTCGTATTGCCGAACCGAATGCGAGCCGAACCATACCGATCAGCCTAATTCGGGTCGCGTTCGGCACATCCAGATTTACCCGACCGGGACAGAACGTTCGCTTTGTGCCTCGCCTGCTTGAACAAGTATAGTAGATAATGCTGTCCGACTTTGCCGAAGGAGAAAACAATGCCGAACCGAACATACGACCCGAACAAATGTACAGTCTCCCTTACAAATTTGTTTTACAACACCAGTTACCGATGTGTATTGTGTGACAAATTTTTGACATCGATCATAGCTGACGGTGTCGTGGATGCACGAAACAGAGAACGCGGCAGGGTGGGTTCCGTCAGCAAATAAAGGAACTTATTCAACGTCCACGCGACCGAAGTCGCGGAGGACAAGCTAGCCGTGTATGTGTCTTTAGGCATAAACAATCACGCATTTTTTAATATTATCACGTCACTCCTTTTATGTAAGCTCGTTCAAGCAATAGCGTTGAAGCGCTTATATTTGAAGTGTATAAGGATGCAATGAAAATGCAAACCTCTTTATACGACAGAGTTGTACAACGGTTTATACAACAGAGTTAGGCTCGCTGATGACGGTTGGTACGTGTGGCATTTGCCTATGAAGTTGTAACAAAACTGAATAACAATTTGTTGAATTTATACTTCTTTTCGCGCATTAGGAAAACCTGATCAGGTGTATTTCGAGCATTTCACACGCCGACGTAAAACATGATTTGGATTATTTCAATATAGCACCAGAACAGCATACGCAGAAAGCAGCACAAAACATTTATTTTATTAATAAATTAACGTAGTGTATTCCGTTAATAAAATAAAATTTCTCGATTGCCCGTTCACGTTCAACCGAGTACCAGAAAAGCATACGCATGAAGTAGTACTATAACATTTATTTTATATTAAAACTGATTTAATGAGGCGCAACCTAAAAAAACCTTAAATTACAAAACAAATATTATTTATTTATGAAGTATAATTTCCCGCGTGCGTACGAAGTACACACACAATTTGTTTTCTATTAATTACAGCGATGGTGGCTCGATAGTAAGGGCGTTGCCTTCGAACCAGGAGATATTGGGTTCGATCATGACCACGGGCGAATTGACTAATGAGTTCCTAACTTAAGTCAATTTTTAAAGCCTTCGCTCTATACCTCAGAGAGCATATTGAGCCGTCGGTCCCGGAGGTTGCCATTATATTAGTGACGAAGGTCGTTAACAGCCCCCAAGCCGCATTGACCAGCGTGGAGGGCTCATACTCCAAGTCTCTCAATATGAAATAGATGGGAGGGTTACGCCTCAACAGTGGGCGTGATTGAACCCGATACGAGATAGCTTGTTAAAATAATGCACTTAAAATATATTAAAAATACGAAATTGTTATTTATCACAAAGAATTTTAGTGATAAATAACAATTACGTATTTTTATCCATTTTAAATCAACCCTTTAAAAATCACACACAATGAATTATTAATCTAATTTCTTTTTATTAACGAGGTTTACCTTTTGTTTTTTGAAATTAAAACTAGAATGAAAGTAAAAATTTTAGGGATTTTAATTGCGTAAGAACATTTAATTAAGAAAATACTAAATACGACGATTTATTCATGATTTTTCTTTCACATAATACCTACATATCGGCATTTTCCTTTCTGCATTTACGGTGTTATTCATTTCAATCGAACTATAGTATTAGCTTGAAATCATTCTTATAAAAGCATCGATGACCTAAACAAGACGTGCGTTCGCGCACATTAAAGTGCGCTTACCTCAGGATATCAAACGTGCTTCTAACAGTAAGGAGTACATCTCAATAACGCGCCATATCACGTATGAGGTGACGTCACCTGAGGTCGCTCGTGTCGCCCGCCGCGGCGCCCGCCAGTGCGCCAAGGTCCGGTCAGATAACCGCGCGTTCCACTACCATGAAGTTCCTTTTGCTGTCTTTGTACTTGGCTACGTGCAGAGCCGATGACTTCTCGCAGGCGGCGGGCCAAATATTCAGTAACATACTCCCCAACTTGATCTCGAACGCGGCCACCGGGGGCCAGCAAGGGTCCACCACCAACACTTTTCAGCAGATAGGGACAGTGGTCGGTGGCGTCGTCGACTATGCCAAGAAGAAGAGCTACGAGGACATGCTCAAGCAGATCCAGGACTCGACGAGCGACGAGGACCTGCTGCGGCTGAGCGAGGAGATGTTCAACGCGGACGTGAACAACGCTTACAATTACATCCAGGTCAACTTGCAGGGGAAGACCAGCTCTATGACGAAAACCGACGAAGCGCCCTCCCCGTTAGTATATCTAAAGCGTTACTTCTCTGAGAAAAGTTCATAGATAAATGAAATTAGATAAACGTAAATGTGATTAAAAGTAAACAATTAAAATAAAATTGTGTTACAACGAAATAATAGACAAATCAATTCAGAGATACTTAAATCTATCTTCAAACTCAGATCAATTAATCTAAATAAAGTGCCGTTTCACTTTATTTACTTTCATTCAGAATATCTTTATTTCTAGGTTATAATATAACACTTGAAATACGTTATTACATTTAAAGAATTAACAGTTTTTTAATTATTCTTTAATTGTTTGCCTTTTTTTAATTACCACTCGTTCGTAAGTTATCCCTCTAAAAGAACGAGTATAAATCTTGATTATAGCTCTTTTCGAATATTATAATAACATTAAGTGCTATACACCATAATATTTATTTGAAAATATTCGTTTGTACTTAATGGCTCAAACTGCTCAGTAAAAACTGAGAAGGGGTATCGAAATTATCATTACTGGTAAATCGGAAAATCATTGAATGCAATGTAAAACAGAAACCAAAAAACAAGTAATTCCAAGTACGTCTATTTTCTAAAACAAAGTTTTAATTTAACATCATTTTTCAATTGTTTTCTGCTAAAATTCCTTAATTGTCACTTATGCAAACTTTTAAAATGACTTTAGGAATAAACACAAATATTGTAAATAATTATTATATGGAGAGAAGAATATAAAAAATTTAGATACTTCATTTTCAGGGTTCTTTATCTCAAAGAAAACGTACCTTTGTAGAGTCACTTTGAGGTCTGTCTGCCTGTCTGTCTGTCTACCTGCCTGGCTGTCTACCTGCCTGGCTGTCTGACTGTCGGTCTGTTAAGAACCTTTTTCTCAAGAACGAATAGATATCAAGTTACAATTTATGTAAAATACCTTATACAATATCAAGCTCCTAAGTGGCCGCAATCAAAAGATACCACTGTTTTGTTACATATTTTGATACAAATAAACTCTTCAAAACCTATAAAGCACTACTACTAGCTACTGTTTTAAAATTGTAAAAGGTAATAAGGAAGATCTTACAGCAAAAGTGAAGATGCTAAAATCGTTAATATCATAGACCGATGAATAGGAGAACATATTTTATTAATTTCACACCGAGTTTATTAAAGATTTGCGAAAATTCAAAAAGTTACTTTTTTAAAAACTCCCTTAAAAAACAAACCATTGAAAGTCTCGATATTCTTGGGTGCATTATTATGCCAATATCTGTAGCAAGAGCAGGCAACAATCGTGTAGAGTAAACGGATCAAATATCTACACAGGTATATAATTAAGCTTGTGCGAAACCCTTAAGGTGCAGGTCCTACTCGCACTTATGCGGTCTTTTAATGTATAGTATTTATATATTATAGTATAGTATATACATAAATATATACTTTCATAGACATGAAAATACGTATCACTATACATGATTTGACACATTCCACTAAACTAAACTACGCACAGAATGTCTACTTTATACAATCTTTTATTTGTATGAATAATCATTTCTACAGAATTTCAAATATGTAAATAATGTAATACTTTTTATATGACTTATAAAAAATATATATTTTGTAATGCGTATAATAAAGAGTGCGTTCATATATTTTTTTTAGTCGTAAACAATAAGTTGTCCTTGACTCCAAGTTGGAAACGGGTCCTCGGTTGAGTTGGCTATTTACAAAGCGTTCCGTCATTCGCAACTAGATAATGGTACATGAGCTCATTTTTTTGTCACAACAGATTGTTTAGAGCGTTGATCGCAAACGTAATAAATCATTTATTATAAAATGTTTTCATCTATTTTCAGAGTGTTCGCAATGAAACCATTTAAATCGCGCCTGTGCCTCGAACGTAACATAAGCATATAAATTAAGTTTTATCAATGTCCATTATATTTGTCGTAAATTAGTTTATTTCATCATTTGAAGCGATACGACTTATTCATTTCATAGAAAGCAGGCTATGAACATGTAAATCCGAATAAATAACGCTATTTAATGAAGTAAATGGAGAAATAAATGTAACGAACATGATTGTCATATTTGGCGTTGTTTAAGAAGATTTGTAAATCTAGATATGAAAAAACATTCCTTCTCTCGCACTCTTACACCCAAAAAATTAAAGACGAACTTTTATTTTGGTGTTTCGAAATATTATTATTGTAACATTCTTCAGTATAAACATTTACAATACCCTTCTAAAATTGATTTGCAGGTCAATTCTGTAAACTTAAAACCACTCATTCGTTATCGTTATGCGTTCTGAATTACGTCTTGGATACATGCAAGTTCACGGTATGTAAAAACAATTTTGCATATTTAAGTGGCGTACGAATTGGTATATGACAAATCGCTTGTAAATTAACCAAAATGCAGCTGAAATTGTAAAAGTGATTTCATCCTTTACTTGCGAGATAGTACATCAATTTTGATAGCCATTCGTTTAATTGGGATGGCCGCTGAGAACGTATAAGCTAACTTTAACGAAAAAATGAACGAAGAATAATGTTATTATATATTAATTTTGTGTTTGTATTTTGACATTACACGCTTTCTTCTCGCAGACTCCTGAACGTGCCCGAGACGGTTTGGAACGGCCCCACCATTCGGCCGTTCGTGGCGCTGTTCGACAACTACCACAAGAACATCATTCGGCCAGAGTTCGTCACCCCGAATGTATGCATTTTGACGTTTATGTCACGTACGAAACTTTGACAGAGCGATTAAAGAAAATATATATAAAGTTTGACTCTTATCTAGACACGTTTGCTATCGTTCCGGAAACCGTAGAACTAATCTTCAATGCGTAGCCATGTCTCTTTTAAAACTTAAAAATTTGTCTTATGGTTAAATACCTACAAGCATTTTTATGTAACTAAGATAATAAAATCAACAGATAATAATCTTATGTATAATTTCAAATTATTTCAAAGTCCTCCAAGTATAGAATAATCGGTAACGTGGACACTTTTCTCCACATTACGTTCCGTTTTGATGCGAATTAGAAAAGGATCCGGACACCGTAATAACATTTGTGAGTCTACATATAAGTGATTCTGTGAATAATCACATTAGTGTTGTAACGTGTGTAGTCAATGAAATGTAAGGTTTGAGTATTTTTAGTGACACATTGACAATTTGAGTATGAATACGTTTCGCATAGGTTTATTGCAACGTATGACTACTGTTAACGTCGTTAACTTCATATTCTAGGAAGAGACGGAGCAAGTGACGTTCATCAACACCATTATGGCTACAGGACCGATTAGGTCGCTCATGGCTTTCCTTGTCAATAAAGGTATTTCTGGTTCTAACTTATAGAAATTTGTAGTACAATTACATGATTCGCTAATTTTATGACAATAGCCAGCCGTTAATACTCTATTTCTATAATTCAAAGCTAAACTATCGCGTAACAGGACTCACGCAGATGAACGACTACAACGAGCAGGTGCAGCTCCTCAAGAAGATCTGGTTCACGAAGTACGCGCGCCACTGGAGCGGCCTGTGCAAGTGCTCGTGCGCCTTCGAGAATGTGTTCATGGCCGAGCTCAAGTCTGACCAAGTGCTCGGTTCGTAGCAAGCTTTGTTTGTAAGCCAAGCACAATAGTGATGGTTTATTTAATTTATATATTTCCTGTAATTCCTATTCAAAATACATGCCGGTTACTACGGAAAAGATCCATTTATAGATAGTTAATAAGTACGCATGCATTATATCTAAAAAAATGTACGTTTAGTTTTTTTTAAGCTATGGCATGGCTTCTATCGCGGGCCTTGAGCGTGGAGACCGAATCCAGAAATTCCGTAACGAAAATAACTTAACACCCCCACTCCGACCGGCACAGCGGTGATACATTTTACTTTTGCCATCTATCGATGAATAGCAAGTAGAACTTTTAATAACTTTTTGGAAATATCACGCTTGTCTCTCTAGTTCAGCCACTCGCCTCTAGATGGCATTGGTTGTATCGACGTTACTGCGCATGCGTAATCCCCCTCTTCGCCCCGCAATCTGGTGACTCATGCCTGCTTAGAGTTTCGGCGTTAGGGCACTTCCTCAAAAAAAAAATACAGCATAAATAAAATAAATAAATAATTATAATTGCATAAGTTGTTAAAAAATACTATGCAATAGCTTTACCGCGGCAGTCCCCGAGTGCCACACGTGTTTTTTTTTATATTATAGTTGGAGCATATAACGAGAAGACTAGGTGTATAACTATGGTTGAATTATTTTTTAAACGTTAGTTTTTTGATAGTCTCAAATCTAAGGTATAGATATGAAAAGAGTCGACAACAATAATTATCACAAGAAAAATGTTTGTTTATTATAAGTTTCGTTGTATTTCAGGTCTACATAGCTGGCTTTTCTTCGCTAAGCGTGAACTGGACAACAAAGCAAATTATTTGGGCTACATGGACAAATTAGATCTCTCGGGCGTAAGTGATTTTCACATAAGAATATCTACCTGAAATATGTCAAACTAAAAGCAACCTAACGAGCGTTATGTGTAATATAAATTTACTATTAATGGACATCAAATTATTATAAGTAATGTCTACATTGTCACAATGATCGAATCGATTCAAAAAATCTAAACGTGTTATATCAAAGAAATGCCTTGTGTTGTTTTCACAGTTAAAATTTAGAATTATTATAAGTCAAACCATAGACAAGTAAAAAAACGTGTAGTGGTGTAAATGTTTTGAAAAGAGCGGAAAAGCATGGTGTAGGTGTAAACTTCAAACAAACTAGTGACTGCAAAATCTTCATCAGTAACAAAAACATAGCTTTTCCTTTTCGACAGATATGACTAGGTCGGGATATATTGTATACTGATGATCTTTATAAAACCTATATTTCCATTGAAAGATAGATTGTATTGCAACAAACAAAAATAGATAGATTCACGAAACTCACATGCTAATAAGAAGCTATGTTTATTTTTTTACACTAACGAGAAGCGTTTAATGAATTCTCTTAAAAAGGTAAAAACAAAGAGATGCAGATATCATTTTTCTTTATTTTTATCATAATCCGCCTTTGTCTCACTATTCATTTATTAGAACTGTCACTTAGTTTTCTAAGCCCCTATAAAACAATTTTCATTTTTGTTATTAAAACGTTCAGATCAGTCGCCTTCAACTATTCACCGTCGAGATATCAAATCCTTCGGAAATCTTTTTCATGTTCGGGAATAGATGTAGTGATTGGGAATCACGTCTGGACTGTAGAGTGATTGGTTTAAAACTTCGAACCCGTACTTACACGCGTCAACCTTTGCAATCTGGGTGTATGCAGCACGTTCTTTGTCCACCTTTCCTTTACTTTTTCTTTAATGACTGATTTTAATCGTAGTGACTATTAGTCCGGGTACTGTACGAATAATTCATAATTAGTCATCCGGTCAAATTCGTATTTGTTTTTTTTGATGAAATAGAATTACCTACTGTATTTTTAGGCAAACAGCTTTTACTGTATAAAAATAATAAAAACTCAGGTTTTAGGTTAAAATAAAAAAATAATTTATGCATAAATATAAAATTCCAAATATAGCCGGATTAATAAAATAAAATTATTCGTACAGTAACCGGATGAATAGAGTCAGCGTACAAATTATTCGTACATTAACCGGATGAATAGTCAGCGGATTTTAATTGCCATAGATATTGGCACAGTGAGCTCTCGTGGTATTGACATCTTCTTCTTTATAGTCTATCAGAAATATCACCTGATAATTCCAAAACATGACGTTCATGGTCTTCCCAGCTGAAGGAAAAACCTTGAATTTTCCGAATGACCTACCCATCTCATAGTCCCTTTTGACATATTCAGATTGTTATGAATGAAGTTGTATACGATACCGATATAAAGACCAACTCTCTAAGTTATCGATGCGACATTCCTTCGACCGACTTCCAGTATAGTTTACTACACTTTTCCTACAATTTCCTGTGAAAACACTTTCATAGGCCGATCGTATTAACGGTCGTCTTCGATGCTCTCTTTGCCACTTTAACATTCACTCGATCACTTTTTTATAGCTTGATAACGAAGGAGTACACTTGCCAAAAACAATATCTATTCGTTCTTTAATACATTTTTTACCTTTAGCTTCTCTGCTTTAGAATGTATGGTGTCACCGCGATGCGCCGTTTCCGCCAAAAGCACAAAATTGTTCACATTAAGACAATTTAGTCTTCAGAAAAATGTATATATTACAGTTCCTTTTTCTCCTTCCCAATTTAGGGTTCCGTACTTCAAAATGAAAAAAGAACTCTATAAGACACTTCGTTGTAGGTCCGTGTCTGTCAAGACCTAGAAATAGATGCGATGTCTCAAGTTGAAATTAATACAAAGTGATCCTCTGTGTGCTCTTGCGCTGTAAAAATTCAAGGTTCTAAACCAATGTAATCAAAAGATACTACCATTTATACCTTATATTCTGAAACTCGTAAGTTAATTAAAACCTATAGAGTACTTCCCATTGGCCTAGAATTATTTGACAAGGTAGTTCTCACCGACACAACTAAAGGAAAAAGTCTGCAAATCGTTAATTTGTAGTTATATTAGATTTTTTTTTTCTGATTACAAACTTACACTTACAATTGAAGTATTGGTCGTGATATAGATCAATGTATGACAGAACGTTTTTTAGAGCTACGTAAATTTAAAAGTTTTAAAAATCCCCATATTTTTACAAAAATCGTTTTCGTTTAATAAATAAGCGAAAATTATTTTTGGGATCCGTATCTCAGCAGTATCGTTATCAAATACAGAGAATAATCATCCAGACTTGATGGATGAAATAATTACATCCATAATTAAATTTCTACAGAACGGTCAGGGTGCATCCTATTCGTAATTATCCGTTTTATTTTTTATTACGAGTTCCTAATTATAAAATTAATAAAATTCAATATTATTTTTTATCATTATTATTATTATTTGAAGAACCAGTACGTGAGCCTGATTTAAACTTTTCCGAATTGCAGAAAGGTATAATCCTCAAACAACATTCGATACTGAGCGGGACCAAGGACGCCCCGGACGTCAACATGTTCGTGGGCACCTCCCCCGAGCTGGAGACGGCGCTGTACACCGTCTGCTTCATGGCCCGCCCCGACCGCCCCTGCCGCCTGCGCTACAACAACGTGGCCTTCACGGTGCAGACGAAAACTTTGAAGTCCGAGAACACGATCCTCATCGACACCGCTTACCCTATGATCGGTTAAGTTGGCATGCATTCAAACAAAGAATAGTTTAGAATGTCCTGCATTACCAAAAGGCACCCCAATTATTTGACAATAGTAATCCAATACCTGTGTTGACTTGAACCGCATCCTGACCGAACAAAGTAATGGTGTTTTTGTAATGATTAAGTAATGTAAAAACGATTGATTTAAGTAATTAAGTAATGCAAAGAAATAATATATTTAGCAGAAACAGATGGACATATATCCTGTAATATTAGTTTATCTTTGAATATTAAATGTTTTGGTGAACATTGCAATGTTTAAATTCTAAACAATTTTAATTTAATAGCACAACATTATTTTCAACAAGTATGCCAAAGATATACTAGTATACAGTTTAAAGGATTATTAATTTTTTTTCTATGTGATGAACTGCAGTTTTTGTATGTTATTTTAAAAATATGCATTAATTATAATGTTTCATCGAAATTTTGTTTTTTATTTGTTCTAAATATATAATGCCCATAAACTATTTCTCTCTATCTTGTATTTTATAATGAGGTTCTGATTACATTATCAAATAGAGAAGGTTTTGTTCAAGCCGTTAGACAAAAATGAATGATAAACTCTATTAGGTCAAACTGATTTTTTATTCACCTTGACACATTATACATTTTATTATCAATATACAGCAAACATTTATTGTCTTTTTAGTAACATGAAAAACTTGTTTTTAATACATGCATAAAATAAAACAAAGTCTTTAAAAAAAATGTAAATCAATATTATAAGAGATAACATCAAAAAAAATTATAGTTGGCCATTAACTTACACTATAAATACGCAAGAAACAAAAATGCATAAAAAGAATTATAAAATAAACCCGCTTCAAATAGAAATTCTTCGATAATCCATTCCATTGCAGAGATTAATACAAATCATTAAAACTGATATATGCCCCAATAGTCAGTTACTTTTGACATTGGCAAAATACTGTCTAATAGATAAATTAAATCTTAAAAAATACACAGATTACATTACATTATACAAGCAATAGAAAATATTAAACTACATCACTCCAGTTCATTGACTAGATTTCTATATAATGACTAAAGAGCACAATACATTTAACTACATTGATTACTATTTATATATCCACTTTTCATGTTGTTTCATTTGACTAATAAATAAATATAATAATAAATTGTAATAACCTATTTCTTATTGTTAATTTATATGTAAAAATTTTGATTAAATATACTTGAAGTCTTTTATGTTATAAAATTATTCAATGAAATTATGTGCGAAAAATTTGAGATATGTAGTTTTGGTTTATACTTAGTACACTCGATGCTTCACTACCAATTGACATGTCTTGATAAATCGTGTAAAAAAAACCTTTATACATAATTACCTTTCTCAGTACAGTTCAACGCACAAAAATATGCCGCTGTGAAGTTAGTCATTGACAGAAGGGGCGCAATGGCGTAAAATAGGAACGCCAGGGAGAGGAAGGAAGAATCGGAGAGCATTGAACCTGCGCATTGAATCATTTGTAGGCAATTCAGAGTGCCACAGTTTCGTGCGTTGTACTGTAAATTATTTCATGCGTCCTTTCTACTAAATACTAAGAATAAATACTATTTTAATAAAACAATATTACGCTTAAGGCTACATGGTGGTAAACAGATCATTTGTAGATCCAAATTTTCTATCATGGTTAACTATATCAAAAGTTGAGCAAAGAATCATAAATTAAAAACCGATTGTTAGCTACTTTTAAGATCTCTAGGGGCGCTATCGTAAAAATTCCAACATACTCTTACTTCTAAGCTTGGCAAGTTTCATTTTAAACTTAAATTACATTTCTAAATAGTTTGAAATATATTGTTGTATATGAATCAAAAACAAGGAAAAATTTATTTCTTCACAATATATGATGTAGTTGTTTTTGTACTAATTAGTGATATAATTTCATTCGCTTTTCAATACTTCATATAAAGATAGAAATATATACGCTATATTCAAACATATTTACTAGATTAAAAAATTAAATGTTGCAATATAGTTAAATAATTAAGAAACATAGTGAATTGTATTTCATTTCCATACCATTAAATATATAAAAAATATGTATACAATGTAAAATGTTTACAAATTATTTATATTAAAACATTGCTATGAAAAGTGATCAGGGAAAAAAAATAATTTCAAAATAATCATGAAGATCATGTAAAGAGTTTTGAAATACATTTGTAGGCGTTATTATACCTTAACTTAGATTATACGAAATAAGAACCATACTCGTGAGGCATGACGCCCCGCCGCGGGTAGAATGTATGGGTGAGTGAGTATTTCAACAAATTAGTGATATTCGATGTGTAAATATCGGCGAAACGGAACAGCCTCCTCGAGAAGTAGGTGGGGTTATGGTAGGTACGGAAGACGCTGCCAAACTGAGGGTTGAAAACTGCTTTAATCTCGTTTCTAGAAATGAATAGACAAAAAATAAAGCTCTCGTGAACACAATCGATACTATTGTATAAAACAAGCCGTGTCTGCACTGTTAACCACTTTATGTGCTTGACAGTGCAATTGTCATGTGCAATTGTCACATATAAAAGTGTAAACATCTACATCTACATCTGAACCAGGCTGATATGAACATTAAAAGTACTTATGTAAGAAAAAAGTATATGACTTGCATTAACAAATGACTGTCTATTACAAGCAAACTCTGAAACAAGAGTTGTAATGTGGCTGAATAAAAATAAATATTCAAGTTAACAGAGATCTAAATAAAATTATGTTTTTTGTTTCAATTACATTTAAATGCTAGTTTTTTCTCCTTTCCATCCTTTTAAAATATTGTGATCCTTAAAACACAGTTATTATATTATTTGTATTACTTATGTATTTAATTATAATTTTTTTAACAAAATAATAATAGCATACCGTAAATAGTCTCTTTCGGCCATCCAGTGGCCTAAGACTTCAAGTGCCTCGGGTTCTTCATAATCCTGATGATCTTCAATGAGCTGAGTCAACATCTGTAGCCAGTTTGCATTTTCTTTGAATGAGCGAGTATTAAGAGTATTAATTTCATGCTGGAAAAATGCAGAAAGAATGATCTATTTTTATATACATAAAAAATATTAATTTAATAACAGATATAACCAAATCATTTTCTATTGAAACGCTACTACAATTCTAGAATTAGGATTTTTTTTCCAGAAATTAATTTTAAGAAAGTTTTAACATAAATATACATTATAACTTATTCTATGATGAGCTTCATTATAATTTATCAATAATATAACGATTTAAATACATTAAATAAACTATGGGCATCAATGTTTACTGTCTTACTGTGAGTTCATTTATAATAGCGCCTGTCCTCCAGCCGTGTTCTAGGGTTACATCTGCTAAATCACTATATGGATGGTCTCCAAAATACAACACCTGGTGGCCATACCAACCTGTCAAATCTTGTAGCTGTTTCACAGTACCCTGAAGATAAGATTCACATAATCAACTTATAGTCTTTGTGAACTACAATATTAAGACATTATATGATAAGTTTATTATAATGTTGTATTCTTCAATTTCGTTTGAGATTACACTTCATTTCAATGTAAAACAATTTTTTTTTCACCACCATACATTATAACACTCTCAGAGCAAAGTTTTTTATAAATGTTGCTTTTGTACCACAAGACACAGAAATTGAATCATGGCCACAGGCGAGTTGACCAATGTGTTTTTAATTTGTGCCAAATAAAATCATGCATTTTGTACCACAAGGAGCATGTTTAGCTGTCTATCCTGAACGTTGTCACTGAGGTTTGTGGGATAATAATAACCTGACATAACAAATTTTGATTCATGATCAGAATCATTGTCTAGCATCCAGTAATAAAAACTTTTACCTCATAATAGATAACACCCTTTTCCAATGATGTAACCTTCTCCCATATATGAGTGTTAGCATTTTTATCAAAGACCCTGATAGGACGTGACACTTCAGTAAAAAATTTTGGTTTGCTGGCATTGACAATCACAACATCGAAAAAGTCTCTCCAATCGTGGCCTACTAACATCTCCATGCCAGCATTACTAAAAAATAATTAAAGCAAAATAATTTTTTCTCATGTGTGCTTTTTCAGTACACCATATCTCCCTTAATATTTCATTATGATCAATAATTGAGAAAATCATTTCAAAGATTAACTTCATGGCTAATGGTTTAAATAAAAAATATATTTAGTTGACCTGTACAAATTATTCACAAAATCAGTACATAACTGACGTAAAAATAAAAGAAATATCCTGATATCTATCGAAATTAAGTCAATAGAACACAATGTTAATATTTCAAAATCTATGCATAATATTAATATAGTAAGTAGTTCATATAATCAAATTAAGTTGCTTTTAATCTTAACTTTTTAAATAACAATTAAAAATTTTTGAATCTTCTGAAATAAGATTAGAATTTAAGATCATGAATTTAATTTTATTTATACAATGTATTTATTATATTACTAAATTATGTAATCATCTACAGAAAAAAATGTATGCAGGTCTCATTACAAGATCTAGCATTACAATTAGATAGTTCAACTTTCATAAGCTAACCCTCCCTTAAAAAGAAAGATATGATTACAAAATATTTTTATTGTTTTATATACAAAAAGTGTGATGTTCAAACAAATGACTTTTTCTTTAATACCGTTAGTTAATATTCTTAGCAACAATCAACATAATAATATACAAAATATTTACTTACACGAAATGATAAGGGCTGTTAGTGACCAAAAATAACTTTTTATCACAATTCTGTAACATTTGGAAATATTTCCTTAAGTCAGGGTTCGGCCTTACATATTCAGTAACATTTTGTGCCACTATTTTATGCATTATCGGATGACAACTTTGTACAGAGTTCTGAAAACAGAGTGTTAATTTGTATTGATAATAATTTACAAGCTTGCATGGAATCTATTAATGATATCAAATGCCCAGTGCATGTAAAAGCTATCAGTTTTCAATATTTTAGGTTGAATATTGAATATGCTAAAACGGCACTATTTCTTTACCAACAAAATTTATTGACATCTATCACAATCTACAGTTGATATTGGCATATAAAATGATGGCATACATCTAGATATAGAATATATTGGTGATATATGTGTGGCCATAATATGTTAGACCTTTAATAATGAATCTCCTTTAAGATCAAACTATTATGTACTTTATATGTTTATATAATTGAGACTAAAAAAAAAATGAATATAAATGCAATATAAAAAAGACAAAAGCAATATAAATTCAATTTTCACATCATTATTTTCAGACATTAAAATAAAAACACCACGAAATGAAAAAGTAAAATAATTACAAGTATACATGTATTTAAAAAAACTTACCTTTACATCCAAAAATAATATTTCAGGGTGATAGTCAATATGATTTTTAATAAAATATTCAGCCACATTACATAATAAACCCATTTCAGGCACCGAAAAGAGATCAGCTAAATGCACCATTTTAGCCCGATTGGCCTGAAAGTTGAAAAACAATGCATAGTTACATAAGTACTGCGTAGGTCATTCAATTATTGAATTACACCAGGCATCGAGGGGAGAGCTTCACAAATGAATGATTGCTTACAAGTGCTAGTGATTGGTAGTTGCTGTAAACTAGACCAGGGACTATATTTATATTGATAGCTAGCACACGAATGTTTTCATATACTAGTTGGTAAGATACATAATTCTATAGTTTTTTTTACATAATTGTAGATATAATATAAAGTCATAAAACATGTTGAATAAATATGTATAGGGCTCATTGTAGTAGCCTAAAATTTTATTACTTAAATACACAATATACATTTCTAATTAACTATTTTTTTTATGTGAATACAAAACTCAAAATAACTACAAAACTATTCATATCTTTATAAGCTTGTTCATGATACAAGAGATTTCATTACAATTAAATATTATGCAACAATCTAAAACGAGTATGATGTTCTGAGACAATCTCTAATAGTGAACCATGTACAATGAAAGTAATGTATCATTTTTAGACATGCCAAAAACTAGGGGTTTATCAAATTATAGCAATCATACTTACTTTATGTGACTTATGATCACCTTCAACATAAGCTATTGGGATAATCCTATTTTTATACAGTTTCAATACTTCATCGGTGGAAACTGGAGTTAAACCTCTATATACTGCACCAAATTGTATCTGCAGAAAGGAATCCAGTTTCAAAAGCAATCCTTTTTCTATATCATAATGAAGACCTCTCACTGCAAAGTTTGGTTTGTACTCCAGCTTCAAAATTTCCGGTGGATACTAGAAAGTAGACATTGCATTATTTGGAGTTTATTTACAAATTAAGTTAAGACAAAAAATAATAATTAACTACATACCTTATACTTTTCTAAAAGAATTTCTCTACCCAAATTATATAACAAATGTTCTAATGTTGGTTTATAGTGCGCCAGTGTATAATCATAGTCGAAGCCATATACTTTAACTTCTGCTAAATCTAATTCATTGCAGGCAAAGACACCTCGTGGATTCACATCTTGGGGGAGTTTCTTAGCTAAAATGGAAATGAATATTGTCATAATAATTTAGATATTTTAGCATAGAACCATTTTTATTTTTATCTCAGTACTTACAACGACACTTTAGTTTGGTCCGACAATAGGCTTCATTCAATAAATCTCGTGTTGAATAAAATTTACTATTTTGAGACACCTTTAACTTTCTTTTCGACAGCTGAATTATAGTTACATTAAACCTCTTTAATCCTCCAACTAAATTAAAAGACGTCATTTTCTCTTATATTTATTTTAATTTAGACCCGCCAAAAGATTAAACCATTTCAAAATTCAAGATTGACAAAACCATATATACCGCACTTGATTTTAATTCTTATACTATGGTATTACATACAGAAGTAAAATTAGATCATTATCACAATTTTTAATGAGATATTGTTGCATAAGAGCTAACAACTTTCTACCCAAATTCTTAGTGATTACCTGAATACCTACGCTACGTACGGCAAGTTTGTTGGACGTTTATCGCCACGGTTTGACGTAACACGTCTGCTGTCAACCAAGTAGTGACTGACATATTCACAATGACAATCGTAGTTGACATCCGAACGGTTGTAGTTGATGGTAACGACGATGCAGTTCACAAATGCATATGAACAGTTATCGTCAAATCCTACAACTTTTCCCGCTTTTCTCAATTTTTCGATCATAACTTAAAAAATACGCATTTTATGGAAAACCATAACTAATTACACTAATAACCGGCAATCATGGATTCAAAATTATTATTCATAAGCCTCGAAATTAAATTATTTTAGGTGAACTATTAACATGCGGGCAAAATGAGGTGCCAATTAGTCCAACTTTGCCAACCTTTCATTGCCTTGCATAAGCCATTTTAAAATTTATAATGCTGACATTAAGACATATAGAATTAAGTAGGGAAATATTGTACGCAATTTCCCAAAAGGAATAAAATAACATCCTATTAGACAAAAATCGTCTTTAAAGTCTTTTGGACAAAGTTAGGTAGCCTTTTATATTTTCTTCATGTAAATACATCAGAAGGGCCTGGGTTATCAAAATACAAATAATTTTGATCAATATTTATTTTCTTAAAGGAAATACAGCGCTCTCAATTACTAATCTTACTCTCAATACCTAAATGGTACCTATACTTGCCTACAACAGTGAAACAATTTTACAAATTCAAAGCAAATACGCATCATTAAAACAAAAAAATCTACTTGCACACTGACAGCAAAAGCATTCAAAAAATCAAAAACAAATAGAAATAGAATCATAGAACAAAACAAATTCCTCAAGGAGTTCGTTAATCTGCATAAAATCTATTTTTTTAACTATTAAAACGTCAGGTACGTCATCTTGATCAGGTCGCTTTGGTTTTACGAATTTTAGATCTCCTTTCTTTTTAATAGTTTTGTAGAAAGATATTGTATATCATTACTCAACACTACACTACACTACAGACTATCCGACCCGGATAAACTCGCAATAAGTTGATGCTACGTGTGTTGTGGGATTTGAAGAGGACTTTAATTATTCATTAAAAAACCGTGTTATCTTTTAAAGAGCTATCTGTTAGATCATATAATGTAAGTCCGTGTTCTCTTCACGCCATTTGACGATCGTAAACTGTAAGTCGGTCTTTTCATTAAAAGCGCCATCTGTTAGATCGTATAAATGTAGGTCAGTGTTTTTCTTCAAAAGCGCCATCTAACGATCCTAAATTTAAGTCATTGTTTTCCTCAAAAGCGCCATCTGGTTCATAGTTAAATGTAAATCAGTTTTTTTTCTTGAAAACGCCATCTGGCAGATCATGAAATGTAAATCACTGTTTTCATTAAAAGCGCAATCTAACGATCCTAAATTTAAGTCATTGTTTTCCTCAAAAGCGCCATCTGGTTCATAGTTAAATGTAAATCAGTTTTTTTTCTTGAAAAACGCCATCTGGCAGATCATGAAATGTAAATCACTGCTTTCATTAAAAGCGCCATCTAACGATCGTAAAATGTAAATCAGTATTTTCCTTAAAATGTCATCTATTAGATAGTGAAAGGTCAGTGCTTACTTTAAGAGCGCCATCTGTTAGATCGTAAAATGTAAGTTAGTGTTTTCCTTAAAAGCGCTATCTAACTATCGTAAAATCCAAGACAGTGTTTTCTTCAAAAGCGCCATCTGGTTGGTAGTTAAAGGTAAATCAGTTTTTTCTTGAAAAGCGCCATCTGTTAGATCGTGAAAGGTAAGTAACTGTTTTGTTTAAAAGCGCCATCTAACGATCCTAAATTTAAGTTACTGTTTTCCTCAAATGCGCCATCTGGTAGATCGTAAAATGTGAGTCAGCGTTTTTCTTAAAAGCGCCATCTGGTAGATCGTGAAATGTAAGTCAGATTTTTTATTTAAAAGCGCCATATAACTATCGTAAAATGTAAATAACTCTTTATTCAAATCGCCATCTGTTAGGTCGTAAAACCTAAGTCAGTTTTTTTTAAAGCGCCCTCTAACCATCGTAAAATGTCAGTCAGTGTTTTCTTTAAAAGCATTGTCTGTTAGATCGTGAAATGTAAGTCAGTGTTTTCTTTAAATGCGCCATGTGTTAGATCATAAAATGTAAGTTAATGATTTCTTGAAAAGCACCATCTGTTACCACCTAGTTATCGTATTCATACACAGGAGATGTACTTTCGTTTATCATGTTTGCTTAAAAAATGTATCGCTTGACAAAAGCCCAAATCCTTAAATTAATGTATGAAATTCAGTTTGAATCTAGAATACTGCACTGTAGTTTCAAAAAATAAGGGTATGATTAAGAATTTATGGTTTCCACTTATTTAAAAACTTATCACAGATAAATATGAATGGAGTACGGTTTTAATTATTAGAGTCGGTATAGAGGTTATTAACTATCCTTTTGACTCTTGCACTATAAATAAGATTTCTGAAGTGTTAAGCTATTTGCATAGCTTTTATCGCGGGCTTTGAGCGCAGCGACCGAATCACGAAACTCCGTAACGAAAATAAAACGTAACCCCCCCACTCCGCCTACCATGTAGCTCGGCTGTGTTCGATTAACGTGTGTGTATATGGTACGACTGTACGAAGCTCGCACGTATCAAGACGAGCTACTCCGAAATCGGACGAATACGTAAGCAGCTGTTTGTGAGAAAGTATATAGGTATCTATCATATATTTATAATGTCACACTCACCGCACGTGCCCGTAAGTACACATGTAGGTATGTATGTATACATAGGTGTGCTTATGTACAACAGTGAATAGCAGTTGCTGGTGAATAGCTATACGCGTAAAATTTGTGTATAAAGTGTTTTAAATATGAATAAACAAAGGGCATTTATTAATGAAGAAAATGATGAAAAACTTGAATCAATATCAAAGAAAAAAAATACTGCATTAATAAACAAACAATTATAATTTCATAAGTTGATAAAAAATGCTATGCAATAGCTTTACCGCGGCAGTCTCCGAGTGCCACACGTTTAATTTTATTAAAAAAGAGTAAATAAGCACGCTTACAAGCATAGTTCTAGTAAATATCAGATAATTTGAATTTAAAAAAGTGGTAGAGCTCTTACTCCTACTATCACATCGCACTCTACCGCCACTCTACTCGTTATTAGCGTTAATTTATTTTTGGGTGCCTACGCCAATGCTGCTCTGTTTAACAATTGGGACAAGCAACAAAAATTTTAAGATGGTTCAGTTTGACTTTTTTATTTAATCAATTTTTATACACTTTTTGAGCTCCAAAAACTGTATTGAATGCCATAAGCCTCTTTGCAATAGTTTGCTTCTTTCAAAATATATTTTTGACACAGTATTCGAAAAATAACTATTAGGTAGCTTTATAGATATAGTTTTATATCTCTAATCATTTTGAAAGAGAACGCTCATAACTTTGAGCTCAATAATGTTTTCGTACTTTCTGAGCTCGAAAATGATATTGGGCTACCTCCAATACCAACAATTGCCCGGACTATCTAAAAAAAACTTCAAATAACCATCCCATTAATTTCTAAAAATTTTCATTTTTCATAGGAAAATATTAATAACAATTATTCCATACATCGGTATACATCACTGTACATATATCAACTGCGTAGTTTCTAATCGCAAAAAAATCTGTCATAAATAACTACTAATTTATGATTTTATCGTTTACTCGTTATTTAAGACCATGCTTTGAAAAATCTTCAAGATGCTCAAGGTGCTCAATGGATAAGATATCTATATATTTATATTATATTTATTGGAATATTCTAAGCGTTTAAACAAAATTCAACCCCCTTTAACTCGAATAAAAAGGAAATTACATACAGATACACGCAACTACATAGAAACAAATGAATATGGCTACAAAAAAAAAATTATTGATTTTTGTGGTTATTATAAAGTGTATAGTACTACCAATGCCGAATAATCACAGGTTCTGACTGTACTTGGTTTGAATAATCTTAATTTTCATCAAGATTATTCAAACCATTCTTAAGTTATAAAAGAACATACAGACAAACAAATAGAAGCCTAACATTTGCTTTCACTTTATACTAGTTTTCATCACGATCGATCAAATCGTTCTTAAGTTATAAAACAACATATATACAGACATAAATTTAAAAATAGTAGATTTAGGATCAGTCAGTTATAAAACGAATATCTATCACGAAATTGTTAAAAATAATTAATGTGCAGACAGACGCTACAGACTTATATATATATATATATATATATATATATATATATATATATATATATATATATGCATTTTTTATTTTTTTTCAACAAATACAATATACAGATATATAGATTTTCAACAATTTTTGAAATGCAAGTAAGTCCTACAAGAGACACCTTACCTTAACATTTACATGAGAGAAAGATCATCTATTTCAAATTCAGTACAAGTTGCACTTTTGAAATAAGCGACTTATGATATCGGCGTGAGATTTATTATTTTTGAACTCGACTAGTGAACTAATATACAGGTAAGCGATATGTAATATCCGGTGGCCTCTGACATTTATTGCTTTCACTTTAACAATATATCTATCATTATTAGAATCCACACATCTCCCATACCCACAGGGTCGTAGGATCGTAATGAAACTCGTCAATACACTAAATAATTGTATTTAATAAACAAATTGATTCAGAATAAACTCAATATACATTACAGCACATTGCTTTTATATTATTCCAATAAATGACCTTACTGAGTGTTATGAAATTTATCTACTGTATATATTCGTACGGTTTTACATTAATTTTAAAGACATGCCAATCAAAAGGCATAAAAATATTTAAATACAATTTTAAATTTGTAAAAATATGTCCAAATAAAGTAAAAAAATGTAATTAAAACATATAAGTCTTCAAATTTGAGGATACGCACTACCGATCATGTTCTTGCTGCGATAACGGAATGTATGAGTCACAATATCGACGTTTTGGCTCGCGAGTTTCAAACGACAGTCGCGGTCCGCTCTGGTGACAAAACAGAGGGTATAGAGCGCCATTTCCAATTCGGGCGAAGTCCCCACGAACATGCTGTCCACCGGTTTATCCACTCCTTGTTGATTGAAATGTAACTTCATGACAACGCCTTTCTGGAATGGCAATAATTGCAGAATGGTGGCATTTTAAAAATGACCTTTCACACCGTGGTAATAAATCGTAGGTAAAGATAGCATACATAACAAGACGAGGTTTTACAATTTACGATAAATTGTGAAAATTCATTATTCATATTATACTCAATATTAATATTATACTTAATCTTACGTTCTATTGTGGACGTCAAATGGTAGAAATCACCGATCACAACCACATTATTATTACATCAATACAATCAGTTATAATACATTATAATACTTTCACACGCTGTGAACGTTTAAAGAATGTTTAGGATTTTATATAAAATGCCATTTATTTATTTATAATTTGTACCCTATAGAACGAAATACATCAATACAAATTGTGATGAACCAGTAACAATTCAGTTAAATTCTACTATTAACTATACTTACGTCGTTCAACTCGGAGTATTTTAAATATCCCAAGTAATTCACACGATTCGCCGCTTCTTCCTTCGCGAAATAGATCCAATTATGTAGACCTATAACGAAAACAAAATTTATAAATAATATTAAATCGGTTCTTTCAGGCAATTTATTGTCATTTTAAAGTGCAACACGAACCGGACACCTCTCCATTTTTCAATTCTGACACAAATACGTGCTCGAAGCCCGAACTACTAATTTTGCCTTTTCCTCTTGAGTATAAACCGAACCAGAGCTGTTTGAGGAAATCTCGCTGCAGTTTGGGGTCGGGTGATACGTAACCTGCGAAAGAACGCCATAATGAAGTCATTGTTTGCTCGAGTAAACATTTACACACATAAGTACAATAATACATTCATTTAAAATATAATCACGTATTCAACAATTTTTGCGACCTTATAGAACAAATCTATTATAGTAAATAATACTACTGTCATTTATTTTTATATATAAAAAAATATTAGTGTGCATTACCTTTATCTTTCAAAAAGTTCATGAGATGTCTCATGACATTAGTCGCCATGATGACATCCATAAAAGCGATTTCTTCATTTCTTTCCTGTTAATAAATTTTATATTGATCAATAAATAAATAACAAAAAGTAAATAAACTATTGTTCACTAAATGTAAAGATTCATTATTTTGCATTACCTGTGGTGTAACATATTCGTTGACGAGGGTGTCTCGCTCATAATTGTCCAAAAGCGGTATAAACTTCTGTATGGTCGGTATATTCCATGCTGCGTTAGATACAGTCAGTAATCTGCAAACAAAAACGCCTGAAGGTTAAAATAGCTTAAATCTATGTTTGTGTGTTCATCCATTATAATAATAATGACGTCATTAGATTTAGATAAGAAGTCAACAGGTTTGAAGAATGAACCGATAAGTGAAATAATATTTTACCCAATATTTTCAAGCTAGTTTTACTTAATAAGCAATTATTTTTCTATTGAGATGTTGTAACAGTAAACCTACCGTAATACTTTTTTGATGGGCATTTTAGGAGGAATTATTATTAAGTATTGATGCTTGGAAAATTCCACTACAGAACGAATTAATCAAGATTAATAGGATATTTTAGTATCAAATGCTCCACCGTATTCTACAGTTGCCCGTTGGTGTGCCGAATTTAAAGGTGAGAAAATATTCACGATCCGAAAGATGACCTTCTTTCGGATCATCCAATAACAGAAATGGTAAGAGTTAAAAAAATTGTTTTAGCAGATCATCGTGTTACTGTACAGTTTATAGCCGAAGAAACAAATATTTCACCTGGCAGTGTGCATAGCATTTCACATGAACGTTTGGGGATGAAAAAAATATCCGCACGCTGGATTCCTAAAATGATTACCGATGTACAAAAACAAATCAGTCTGAACGTTTCTTAAGCTTTTTTGAAACTATTACAACAAGGTCCCGACAGTTGTTTAGCTCGGTTACAACCATGGATGAAACGTGGTTTCACTGTTATAACCCAGAAACAAAATTACAGTCTATGACTTGAAAAAGACCATCATCTCCAACCCCTAAAGGATTTAAGGCGAGTCGTTCAGCCGGAAAGATCATGAATTCTTTTTTCTGGGATAGTAAAAGGGTGGTCATGATAGAATATCTCGATCGTAAAACTAGTGTATGGAGCTACACAGGATCTTGGTATGTAGAACAAATAAAAAAATACTGAACGAAATTCGATAAAAAACGGCGTGGAAAATAAGTAAAAATAGTTTTGTTCCATCAAAATGCCTCGGTTCACATGTTCACCGTTGCTATGGCTGTAATTCGAGATGCTAGCTTCCAAAATACTTAATCATCCTCCATATTCACCCGACCTTGCCCTAGTGATTTCTATCTATTTCCAAGGTTGACGCCTGTGTGAAAGGACAGAGATTTGAAGATGATGAAGCAATAGTCGCTATAGTATAGAAATTTTTAGGTGTTAAGGATAAAGAGTTCTTTAAGAAAGGAAGTTTAAGCTTACAAAAAGGATATGCTAAGTGCATTATATCAAAAGGCGACTACGTAGAAAAATAAAATATAATTAAATAACGTTACACGGCAACATTCTCATTATCATTTTTTATTAAACGTCCCTCGTAAAAGTCAATTAGTATTATTAAACGACTGCTTCCGACAACAGTCACACCGAGACTCTTCACAAATATGCCTTATATCTACACACTTCGTCTGGTATTGAGCATTGCTAAATGAAGATGCAAAAAATTTATTTACAATTTCACTCTACAGCACCATCTAAATATATATATTGCTGTAAATATTATTAACTGATGACATTTTTTAAAAAGAAAATCTATAGAGCCACTTTTAAAGATATATTACCACAATGATTAACCAAATTTATATTATATTATTAATAAATGAGTACTTACGGTGAAGGTGCTTTATCCGCCTTGTCTTGAGAAGTAGTTTTTGCTTGATAGTTGACCGTGACGTATCTGGCCGCGTTATTGGTGTCTTTCCTCAGTAATTCTTCACTTAGATTTTGTAGTTCAACGTCCGTCGGTTCGTTTGAATTCGTATTTTGCCCGTTCCTATTACTTTGATTTACTATCGTGCTGGGTAAAACGGGACTGGTAGGTCTGTTTGTTGTTGGGTTTCTGGATGCAACGCTGGAGGATGGTGCTTTAGTCGTACCTTGAACCGGCGTAGAAGGTCGAGGTGTTGTTATAGTACTAAAAAGTTTAGTACTGTGAGGTAATGATGGCGAGGAAGGTTTGCTATTTCCGGCTGCTACTGAACTGAAACTAGGAGGTTTCGTTGTGGGTACCGCGGGAAAAGTCGATGGAGGGGGCGTAACGGGCGACGTAACTTTTACTGTACTAGCGGTTTGCGGTTGATTTCCAGGTGATATCGGAGTATTTTGCTGGTTTTTCGAAGAGCCTTGGAGTATATCCTTGTAACTGAGTGGCTTGTTTGGACTTAACGTTGGACCGTTCGGTGAATCTCTATTGTTAAACTGGTTAACCAAGTCCTTGACATGACCACCTTGGATGTTTTGCGTTGCACTGCTTTGACTTGGATTGCCCAAAGGCGGAAATTGTGGATTGACAAGGCCGGGTTTAGAAGTTGGCCTGTTTGAACCTGCCTCGTGATGCAAAAAATCTGTATTCAGATTTTGCTGTCTATTCCAGTCACGAGCTGTAAAAATAATCATTTAAATATGTCAACACACAAGCTATAAGTCATAGAAAAATAAAATTATCTTTATTTATCTCCACATTCATATATTTACAATTAGGTAGTTAGCAAAATTTATGGCGCGTGATTTCTTATCCTCATTGGTGCAGTTTTATCAAATAAATAAATGACGAAGGAGCTTCTTAAGCTTCACAATTATTTTCGCTACGGTCTTTTACATGTTATTTTGAACTTAAAAATTATTTGACCATTAAGCTATAACCTATATGTAAATGAATTATTTAATGAATATACCGCCATTCAAAAACCTGCTAAGTGCACTTCAGACTTACAAACAAACGACTTGACAAAAGAACATTCTGTAGACATACACATTTACAATATTCTAAATGTAATAGCATTTACATATAAATAAATAATGTATATAAAATACATCATTAATGTGCACGGCCACTGCCTGTCAAGAAGTCTCAGCAAAACCGGCTCCCGTAGATATACCTTTAACTGCCATGGACTCCGAATCCAAATACACCCGATAATTATGATTGATTTCAGAAAGCGCTGTTTATTTATTAGTTCTATAAAGTTATTTTTTTACGAACTAGCTTTTGCCCGCAACTCTGCTCTTGGTTTTTATTCATATTTTTCCCACATGACCATTTTAAATAACCCTTTTAATGTATGAAAGGCGGAGAGGTCACGCTGTATCTCTTGTTCTGCACATCCGAATTAAATGAAAGATAGCTTAGATGTTAAGTTCGACCCCAAATTATCAAACTATGTAAACCTCATCAAAATCTATTCAACCATTTTTGCGTAATGTGGTAACAAACATACAGACAACAATTCTAAAAGAGTTGTTTTGGCTTCCGTTGCTCTAATAAAGAACGCTCATATCAGTTTTTTTTATGTGTATAATGTACAGACATCAACCTGTTACAATTTTATTATATGTATAGATAGACACAGCGACAGTCCTTAGAAAACGTACCAAACTGCATGAAGTGTATACAGTTATGTGGGGCCGTACTCTAATATAAGTTCACTCACCTCATCTCGCTATTGAATGTAAAATTTAGATGACAATACCTGCATAGATATACAAAGAGATGCATATTTTGTTAGACATGAACGTGTTTCTCCGCTCACAAAACCGATAAGTGGCTCACGTTGTGGCATTGTAGCATATGGGTCACAGCGTCCACTTGAATAAAAAAATTGTCTAACTAAATACACCGAAACATACGACAATGGCCATAGCAATAGCTATTTAGAAAATTTAGAGGGATGAGATTATTTATTAGCAGTGAACGTCCAATAGCTAATGCGACGAGCGAACGAACAATATTGATTTATTTGATTCGATTTGATAGTCAGTTGCGGATGTTGTCACTGCATTGGTGACAGTTGTCGTTAACGGCCCCCAACCCGAACCGGGCCAGAGTGGAGGGCTTAAATTTTTATCGTGAAGCCCCATTAGAAATAAAAATATTATGGCGAAAGTGGAAATTGTTAGGTCGTGGAAAAAGATATTTTCGTAGTATTTTATGAGTAAAAAGTTGCAGTAGGATCTCTTTGGTTATACTATTTGTATCTAGCTAGTTTTGATACCATTAAATAGATTACTTTTAAAAAATAGAAAGCAAAAACAGTGTCCCGCAATTTTCCTTTTTTTTTGTCTATCAAAATGAGTGAAACTAACATAAAAATTCGATACTTCTTGTGGTTTTATTACAAAAAAAGGGGAAAATGCGATACAAGATGTGAAAAAAATTTGTGACGTTTAAGAACCTAATGCAGTGTCGGTAGCACAAAATATGGTCAAGCGTTTTCATTCAGGCAATTTTGATGTCAAAGATGAGTCTCGCTACGGATAAAGTCGATGCCATTTTGGAAAAAGTAAAGCAAGATCGGCATATTAATTCTTACGACATAACTGAAGAGCTGGGGATTGATCACAAAACAGTTTTGACCCATTTTAAAAAAGCTGGATATACAAAAAAGCTCGTTACTTGGGTCCCACACGAGCTCACTGAAAGAAGTCTAATGAATCGATTACTCAATTGCAATTTTCTATTGAAACGTAATGAAGCTGAATCGTTTTTGAAAAGATTGATCACTGGAGATAAAAAATGATTTACTTACGACAAAACGTGCGAAGAAGATCATGGTCAACAGACTATATAAGCAAGCTCAATAGACTATAGTGAAATCCGAATTAACTCGTAATAAGTCGATGCTATGTATATAGTGGGATTGGAAGGGCATTATTCATTATGAGCTTTTACCGCCAGGTAAAACCATCAATTCGGATCTCTACTGCCAAAATCTGATGAGATTTAAACAAGAAGTAGAGAAAAAGCGGTCAGAATTGATCATCAAAAAGTGTGTGGTTTTTCACCATGATAACGCCTAACAACACACATGTTTAGGCACTCAGAAAATATTGAGAGAATGGTGGGGAAGCTTTAATGCGTCCACCATATAGCCCTGACCTTCCTGCCTCAGATTTTCATCTGTTTCCGTCTCTTCAGCATTTTTTTAGGTAGTGTTACGTTAACATCAAGAGACACTTTCAAAACTACTTGTTGCAGTTTTTTGATCAAAAGTCCCAAAATTTCTACAGCAATGAGACTACGCCACTACTTACAAAATGGAAATAAGTCGTTGAAAAAATGGCATATTTATATTTTAATTAAATGTAAATAAAACGTGATGAAAATGTATCTTGAATTTGTATACAAATTCTGAAAAAACTTTTTCACCGACCTAATACAAATCTGGCATTGCAATCGGCATAAGATAATCATAAGAAGATTGTACTTTTCAAATGTAAGAAACACTACTTAAATTTGGCGTCTCATAATTTAGAAGTTTCGATCATTGTTACATTGATATTACATTGATACAGCGGCAGCTACGTCGGATTCTTCTTTGCTAATGTCATATTTAATCTTCCGTCAATTCGCCTATACCCAGTATTCGAACGTGATACTTTATGACTCTAACGAAACACCCTAACCTCTCGGCCACAACGGCTCAATTAGGTAAATAGGTAAAATTTAATGTCTTTGCAAAAGTTACTAGGGTGGTTTTCCATCATCTTCAAATAAAATTCTCTCCGCGACACACCTCTTCGTAATGTTTATCACATCAGCGTCTGGCACTTTGCACGCGAGTCTAAGTAAGGAAATACCGGAGTCGAACCTGCGGTAGTTCAGTGATTTAATTTTAGATAAAAACTCATCGGTCCGTGCGCCAGGGGTCAAGACTAGAACAAACTCAGGGGCGGATTCAGGGGTCAAGGCGGTCTTAACCCTCGTTTAAGACTTATCTTGTTATTGTAATGGTGTTAGAGCTTATATTCACTGAATCTCGACTACGTGTTCCCCCCTTTTCCTAACGCGAAGGCTGGATCCAATCTTAAAAACCCACATGATGCGAAGGAACCTTTTTTAACCACAGAGTACTTATTAGCAATATTAAATTAACTTCTAAAGAACATGCAAAAAATTGCTGCCTTTACGTTCAGTGTAATGAAAAATATCTAAATTCTCAACATCCCTTTCCAGAATCCTATACGAAATTCGGATTTGACTGCCTAATTAGTACAGTCGATAGTGACTTACCTGCTGAGCTAGGGGCGTGGACTCGATTCCCGCACAAGACAAACATTTATTTAATTAAAAGTTAATGTTTGTCTTGAATCTGGGTGTTTCTATTATTATACATTTACAAAAATGTATTTTCATTGTGTCAACCATTTCATACCCTTAATACAAGCCTCGATGATTTATTTGGGATATGGTGCTGTGTGTGTTGAAAAATATTATTATTATAAATGAAACACTTATAATATTTCGGTGTATAAGTTTGACTATTTGTCAGTATTAATTAATTTTTCGTAGACGTAATCTAAAATATTGTGTATGTAATATTTATATTTAGCGAGGACTACAAAATAAATTTAACCTACAAAACACTTTAGAAGTAAATAAAACCCATAGAATCCAATACCTAACTACAGGAAATGGAAAAAAGTAACGAATAAAGCTTATCCACGCATATTTTTTATAAAGAAACGAATAAAAATTTCAAGATGGATGTATTAATTCTGACATTTTTAAAATCATAACTTAATCAATACTTGACAAAGAAAGACTATTCGGCAGTCGAAACAGAAGTAGATATCATTTTATTTTCAAATGTAATTAATATGAAATATGTAATTTTCGGATTATCAAAATTTTAAAATGCTGTAATTTCTAAAGTAGTCGACCGATTTGGCTCAAATATAAATCCGACTTTTGTAATCCTTCGTAGAACATGTATTTTGAGTTTCATAATAATCTCTAAACATTTGTAGACGCTATCGTGCTGACAAGTTCCGCATTATATCGTGTATATATAAATAAATACATGCATATATAAACTTTTGACCCATATGTATTTTCTGATTCAGCTCATCGAGTTAAGTTGAAAAACAGCAAAAAATTTCTAAAGTTGCGTCATGAGGACAATTACAATACTTAAATTTTTATGAAATCTACTAATTAAAAAGAAATATTAATTATAGAGTAATTGCAGGTCGCGGAATCTGTAAGTAACAAGTTCACTGTTAATGAGAATTATTAAAAAAATTAAAAACTATTTCGTAGTAAAATAAAATCCGTACAATGTGAAAATCTTTATTATTTATTTTCACTTTTTTACAAATTAATGTGCGTATATGCAACCATATCGTTTTAGAAACTGTCGAATACACAGTGAGAACTAATGAAAGTATGTCAATATCATTTTGTTCTTAAATAAATAATTAAATTTATTAAGTTGTAAAATAAAATGCATTTTTTCTTGAGTCCGATTCGGACTTGGCCGGTATTTGTATGTTGAAGAGGATGACAAAACTCACACTAAATATAAGGCGATGACTAAACGGACATGAACGAACTTGAAATTAACTTAGATTATTTTTCCATATTTTCTCTACTTGATTTTCTAAATGAAAACAAAAATATGTACTGCCGATGTTAACGTTTTATAACAATTCAATTTGATTATGTAATCCAACTACATTTCAAAATTCTATTTTGTTAGATTTAAGTTAACGTTTTTACGTGTTTATTTACCTCGGCCGCAAATGCACAGAGGCATTGACCTTGTGTGCAGAAAACTTCCAATTTAGATATAAACATTTTTATTTGCGCGCAGTTTGGCGAGACCATATATCTAATAAACTTATAAATTACCGGAATGCCAACATTAATTTAATTCTCTTATCGATCTAGTGTGAATAAAGTTATCTTTTTCTTAATAAACAACATTAAACTATATAAGTACGTCTTACCTTCAATTAGATTCGATATTGTTAATAAGATAAAGAATATAGTGTAAAACAGTCGATACATCTTGAGCCACTGTTGTAAATTCAGTCTGAATAACGAATCATCCACGTAACACTATATTTTGTAACTGATTAATTAAAGCAACAACATCACACGACAAAGACTAGAACCAGACTGAACGATCTTAAGAAAGGAGCAATCAGACGAGCAAGGCAAGAACGAATGAACTTTGAATGAGACGAACGGCAAGGAGATGTAATCGCACAAACTCTTGCGCAAATGTATTTATGTTTTGCGGATAGTTGAATACTACAATGTTATACTTACAATATAATCATTGAATAAATTTCGAATCCGTATGTTTATCTATGTATTTTTTATTACCTTTCCTAAAACAGTTAGTGTCAATAAATAAAGTAAAATAAAAATAATTCTTCCAAGCAACTTCGTGAAATTATTATATTTTCAGTAAAGGCTGTCCTAATTTTTACCACATTATAAAGTACATTTTCTTTGAAAGTAAATTATTGTAAAAAAATGAGAAAGTAACGCTGCTGACGCAAGATATACTATTTTTAGCTACCAACCGAGAGTAGAAAGGTGTTCACTATTAGCGAAGTGAATACTGGAGAAAATGCAGTCGACCACAGCGCATGCTGTGGAAGAATTAGATAGATTAAACAAGATATTTTTTGTCAAATGCAGTAAATCGATAAATTTTGTGTGAAGCTTCAGTAAAATTATCAATATTATCGGAATGAAGCAATAATTATTATTGGAAATTGAAAAATAATATACAAACAAATTACTAAATAAAATTGAATAATCCGAGATTCTTTAGAAAGACATAACATAAATGTCGGAGCACACTGAATATTTCACCGGTTTAATTTTCAATTCAACCACAGCTTCAAGGATATTTTGACGAATTTTCATTGATCATTTTCGTTCAATGAATTTTCATTCATTCGTTTTTAAGTAAAGTTAGCTTAACATCAAGAGAGGACTATCAAAACTGCTTGTCCCAGTTTTTTGATCAGAAGTCCTCTTAAATCAAAAATAAAAAAGTGTTTATACCTTTCTGTTTCTTACGTTTTCATATTTCTATACCGATTTTGATGACATATAATACAAAGATAGTTAAACTGCTTATAATGAACTTTGTTGTACTATTAGAGCACAACATTTTCTAATAAATAAGCTAGTTTAAAGGCGGATCCCTAGCCTTCGAGTTGGGATATGCTTAAAAGTATTTGTACGATTCCTTTTAACTAGAATATTTTAAAAAGTCACTAATTTTATTTTGTCGGCCATGTTTATTGTTTATTTTCCTTAAAGAAAGAGTGGTGTTAAAATGAACAACGAGGATCGAAAGAGAGGGTATGGTAAGATATGGTAAAATATGATGTGAGAGTGTGAGGTAGAGCGAAAGCGCAATTAAGAGAAAATAATCCGATTCTAAATATATAATTAATAATAATGGTTGAATAATAAGTCATAATTAAAGTCATATTAAACTAAATTAAGCCAAAGAGTTTTTACACTGCGTCTTTTGTCAGTACTGTATCCTATTATTATAAATGTAATACATTGTGACGATGTTCGATTGTTTGTTATTCAATTACATAAAAAGAGCTGAACGGATTTAGATGAAATTTAGCACATAGATAAATATTTTCTGGATTACATGTATGATATTTTATGTCTCTCACTAATGCGTTTCTGTGCAATAATTTCGAAATTTAGAAAAAAGAAGACGCAGAATTAAAATATAGAACATAACCAAATCGGAGCTGACTGTAAAACCAGAACTAAAATCGAAAATATTCTCGAGATCGGGATCAATGACAGTAAGAATACTCGACATACAAAATGAGGAATTAATTATACGTCCAACAAATGCTAGTAGCAAATGAGTGCTCAGGTTCATCGAACATTGTTTTTTTTTATAGGTTTTTTAACGGACAAACAAGCATTCAGGCTATAGAAAAGTAGATGGGCCTATGGACACTCGCAACTCTAAAAGAGTCCCTTGTGCGTTGCCAGACTTGAAACGAACGTATCGATTCCATTGAAAAAAAATAGGTATTATAGATCAGATTTTTAGTTATATTAAAGAAAAATAAAAAGTCAAATGAATGAAATCAGTGATATGATATTATTTTTGATGAGTAAAAAGATGACGAAAACCAGCGGCAGAAATAATTCCTCAGATCGCTCTTCTGTATACTATGCGACAAAAGCATGCATAGAGATACTACATCTCTTCGCAAAACTAAGGGTTTGAACTAGCTAGATGTCACGCTGGTGATCAAAAGGCGTTGATATTTATTTGCCCCAACTCAGAGTTGATGAAAAATACTCCTGCGTCTTTAAGAGTAAAAGAATATGATCCAGCTTAAAATACTGTCGTGCTCAATAGATCACCGAGAGTTTCTTAATAAGTTTCGAGATTATTTTTCGAAACTTAACGCTTTTCAAAATGTCGCTACTAAGAATCTCCATACTCGATGTAACACTAACGGAATTGTTTCCAACGAGAGAAAATTGAAAAGGCGATTTTTTAGCGGTAAACCTATCACTGAGGTTGAATTGGATGAGTTAAGTCTACTCCATTCTGAGATTTAAAGATGACTCGATTTCAGACATGGGATGGTTTGGATACTCATTACCACTATTCCGACAGACATTAGTGTGGCCAGAGTGTGTATACACACTCTGGCCACATATATGATGAGTCCACAGTTTTGTCATCCGCACAGCAATGAATCTTCCAAATTTTAATGATACATTAATATACAGAGTGAATAAAGTGGAAAACTGTACAGGACCCAGGATAATAGCATTCAAAGGCTTTTGATCCAGTAATATAAAATCCCATAAATAAATTATTACTATATTTTATAATTTGGTCAACAATATTTGAAGAAGAAAAGGTATTGGTACCCCAAAATGATTTGAAATTATCATATTTGCCGTAAGTACCTCAATAAGAATGGAATATAATATATAAATGGTCAAATATTTTCAAAAGTTTGTCAATAGGGGAGATATGGGTAATGAGGATCACTTAAGCAAGAATTGAAATAAAACAAAATCTATTAATCAACTGTTTATTGCTACGCTCTTCTAATAAACATTACTTTCCATTGATATCAACCATAATCACTTTGGTTTATCAATTTTCGAACAACAAAGTTTAAAAAAGAATCAGGTTTGATCACCATTGTCAACATTGGTTGGCAATGGTGATCATTATTGGTTGGCAATGGTGATCAGCATGTGAACAATGGTGATCAACACAAATCGCACACGTAATTGCAAGCAGGGTCCCTCTCATTAGTTGGCGTGAGCCCAAAGCCAACAAGATGTGCACCGATACCATATTTTGTTGTCTTGTTCGAATTATCCACATACAAGACACGTGTTACCTACGTCTTCTGCATGGTCATCTTCATCATCCTGGTATAACTCGTCCGTGTTCACATGTGATGTCGAAGTATCATTTGAGTCCTGCAGAATTTTCTTCCTAACCTTATTAACACTGACTTTCTGTGGCTTGCTTTTCTTTACCACTGCTTTTCTCTTACTTACCAGCTTTAGCGTTTATTTTCTTATCTTTCTCGATCAAAGGCTCTTGATCGGTGTCGACGTCAAAATCGTTCCGTGCTGTTCTTTCTTCCTTGTCTTTTCTTAAAATCCGGTGTTTTCTCAAATATCTGGATGAAATTTTTGGTTGTTAGCAGATTCGCAGATGGTAATGGCATTTCGAATTGCGACGATAATACAGCGGCTGGTTCATAAATTGTGGGACAAACAGTAGATGTACTTAGAATAGGATTATCTTGTTGTAGTTCAACAATAGCTATTGATACCGAGATAGAGTTGTCAGCTTCCGCAGCAATGGGCAATGAGGGTCACCATGTACTCAAATGAAATCACTTCAATGTTGTGACTTCGATTTCTTGCATGGGCAAAAATGAGAAAAAAAATCCTACGAGAAAGTTGATGATATAGCAATCTGAGTTTTAATTAACAATATGAAATATTACGATTACTACATATCACAAGTACAGTAATAATGATTTAGTATAACAGAGATTATTAATAAACATAATAAATAGTCATTAAGCATCAGTAATTTATTAGCTGTCTATATTACCTTACTTTGCCAATTGTAATGAAATAATCTGTAAAACGGTCGATGTGTCTTTGAGTTCCTTGAGTTATAAATACAGTATATAAAATATTGTCTCCATGAGTCTTCAAGTTTTACTAGCCTAAAAAATTTGAAAAACGGTTCACCTGTAGGCCATCCCTAAAACTTTTTATTAATTTTGAACTCAAAGTGCTCAAAAATGAAGCAGACAGTAAATTATTGAGCTTACCATCCTCAAAAGATCGATATTGAAGCTTTTTCAAACTCTTTTTCAAGCTCAAAATATGAATGCTAAGAAGTGCAAAGCTTTTTTTTAACATGTCAAGTACAAATATCCTTCGAAAGAGTTATTCGATTTTGATCAACTTTACGACAGTCGACACAGTTTTGTAAGCAAAATGGCACGACCGAGTACTAAACATTAATCCATCAAGAATTTTATATCTTATTTTGATAAAACCCTTTTTTTAGAATTTTTCGGTAGTGATATCTCTCGAACCAACTAACGGATTTTGATTCATTTACAACGATTGATGTCAATTTTTAAGAAAAAATAAATGTTTCAAAAAATTAAAAACCTATTTCAAAAACCTATTTAAACATTTTTTAAAAACAGACTTCAAAAACAAACAATTAGTTATTTTTGGAATCCGTTCCAGCTAAAGCAAGACAAAATATGTAAACATGAATGTGAAACGTTAAATATTGAGTCAAAAAGAGATCTTCTTATAAAGAGATACTAGTGTGTTTGATTTATCTTTAGTTGGAACCGACTCTAAAAACAACTAATTATATGTTTTTGAAGTCTATTTAAAAAGTTATTCAAATAGGTTTTTGAAAGCGGTTTTCATTTTTTTTTTTAATATATTTTATTACACATTTTTTAGTTATCGAGCAATTATAAATTTACAATTCACTTAGCTATTTTATATGAAGATTAGGCCATGGTTAATAAAATCGGCCAGGTATCTCCTTTACTTTGGTATGAAATAAGTAAACAAGCAGTTCCAATCCTGAATGTAATGTACATTAGGACTCACTCTAGACTAGAGTCTTTACACTCGTGATTGGAGTGCAACTATCAAATTATTCTTATACAAACTACATAAATTATACTTTTCTATATAATAAAGGTCTACAATTCATACAGATTACATTTTTATCCACTTCCACAATAAATTAATTCACTCTGTTTCTACTGTTGTCGCTAACAGTTCTAATGTGTTCCTGCTACGATTGTTAATTGTATAAATGAATGAAAATGTGTAGAGAGATTAATAAGTAATTAATTTTACTTTTGTATAAACTTGGTGTTACTAACAGTCATTGAAAAATAGTTTTTCTAGCTACAAATTGCTGTATTATTGCGTAACTCAGCATCATGATAGGTAGTTATAACTACCATACACAAAAACTTAAACAATTAAAAAAAAAGAGTTCAAACACACCATAAGTGCCTATAATATTTGAGGGTTTTCTTCTAATGTCCTGGGTTCCCAACATCAAATACGGACTTGGTGACTATGAGACCAACTCGGGAGTACACCCTTTTAAATAAAAAAAAAATTGAAATCACTTCATAACTGACGAAACTATCGCTGAACAGACAAAAAATTTTATATGCAGTCGAATATAGACAAACTTCTCCTTTTTGAAGTCGTCGAAAATGGCTGGTTAAACGATTATGTTTTTCGGTAAAGTACTTTACAAAATATTGTAAAATAAGTTTCTAAAAATTTTCCTTTCAAGATATGGCTTGAATAGATCAGCCCAATTTTATACAATTTCGCAAGTCAATACGACTGCTTAGAAAAAAGAGCTGATTAGATTTTGTCATTATTTGGTGTAAAATTTCATACAAAAAACGTTTATATAAGAACTTTATTTTTAAGTTTTCTTTAAATCTACCGGGCGATATATGTTTAAGTTTTTAGAAAATCTAAGTTGAATAAGCACCTTTTGAATACCGTAAACCAAGTTCTGATCACACACTCGCATGTACGCACGCCCGCACGCATTCACATACACCCCTCCCCACACCCACACCCACACCCTCCGCTAGCTCACAACCACACTTACACAACACGGAAATGAATTAAATGAGGCCTACTGCATCTTGCTATTCATAATAAAATCTTTCGTGACAATTACGCCTGACTATTCGTAACAGAGTTTTGGTCCCTACGATTAGACAGTTTACAGTGCGAAGTGGATGATCTACGATGACGTTTGCGATACATTATAATGTGTATTTAGACTTTATGGCACATTCAGTGCGAGGTGGATATAGAACCTTCGCATTCCGCGCCACGGCTCTGCGCGTGCGGACATTCATTCGTTCTATCGTTCAATATTCGTCGGAAGGTAGTGCAAAGCGGACGTGAAGTGTTGGTATCATAGTATCTATTGGATTCTCTCAAATTTTTATACCACTATATAATGTTAAGAACCATACGCTTTTGTAAGATTGGAACTGGAAAATTGGGTGCCACCAATTTAGGGGAGACACCTAAGTTCAACTGAACGCAAATTTTGATTCACAAAAAAATGAACAACGAAATATAAAACGTTGTTTATTATTAGAGTTTCTGTTTAACTTAACAGTTTTGATTTTTAGGGTTTCACTTCAAATCCGCCCTGGGTGACACCCAGGCTAGCTACGCCACTGATGACGACGATGCAGACTAGATCCTTTTGAATTAGCATACAGTACATCTCTCGAAACTCTGCCGCTCTGAATTGCCTACGAAAAACTCTTTCTCGTTCTTGACCCTTTCTTCTTCTCCCCCACGTGCCAATTTTACGCTATTGCGACGCTTTAATGTTTAACTTTACAGCGGCAGAGTTTCGTGCGTAGTACTGTATGTGAACCGTAGTTCGTTTTTTTTGTATTATTCCACATATAAAACATAGTCTGTAGATTCTACTTAACACTATATGGGTAATGAAATATCTTCATTCAAATATCTTTTTTAAATATAGTGGCTCTTCTTAGCTGGACAATATGCGATTTCAATTTCAATTGAAGCTTTATTCAATGTTTCATGACACTCGCGAGGATCTTGGTCTTTAGAATAGCTTCTAAGATCATCAAAGTATATTTTATCTATGTACATTTCCGAAATTTTGCAGCTCAACGTGTAATATTTTATGTGGGTATATATATTAAAGGTTAATATTATTTAAAATTAGAATATTTATTATCTTACTTTTAGTTTCAATTTCTTCCTTTTCTTTTGTTACAGTTCTTCGATATGCTGCAAAATAGACGAGTAAGTAATCAGACCAGATGCATTGTCGCTCAATTTTGAATTAAGTTCCAAATTGGATGAAATCGTTTTAAATTTTTAGCTCATCAAGAAGTTAAATTAAAATCACATAGAACAAACTCAACCAAACAAATAATAAAGCGAGTTAATAATAACGTGGTAAAAAAAAAAAGCCACTAAATGTACAACATTCGAAAAATACGTTAGTGAGTAAAAATTAAATGTGGCTAATTATTTTATTATGACTAAAATGATTTCAAATTAAACGTATTTAGTAATAAATAACTTTCACCTCTTCTTATTCGAAATACTTGTTTTTACAAATATTCGTCGAATTTATAAAAAATGTAAATTGTATTTAAACTATATGCACATATTACTATGAAGAATGAAAGTACAGATAGTACTTAAACAATTATTTTATCCTATTAATTAAAAGTTGTCGAGTTAAAGGTTTTTCAATTAGAAATATATTTTCATAATAGACTAATAATATAACTTTGTATAAATGATAATGTAAATTTTAAACAATTTTTTTATCAGCTAAAGAAATTTTTAAAACATGTTACTTTATAATATAGCGAATCAATCACGTTTTTGTTGTGTGCACTAATTGTAAATTTATTTTTGCACTTTTGTAACAAAACCGTAAAAAATATTTTAGAGTTTTGGTTTTTTTCTAAGAATAAAACGGTATAACTTCGATCATGAAATTCCCCACATTTAATATTTTGAAAATATTCTATTTGTTATCATGAATTTGATTATAATCGATTCAAATAAGTCCTTTGTATCGATTGATTTTATTTGATTTTTATAAATATTCATAACACTTCATACTGATAGGACCGTCTTCTTTTTAAATTATTTAAAAACAATGGAGATACCAACTCCCACTAAAAAACAAACAAACCAAAACTTTAAAATCACGCTTTTTTTCATAGCGATTGGGCGTGTAAATTGTCATGTATTCTGCTAATAATGACCATTAATTTTTTTGAAACCTATAATGTCATATCAGAAGTGAGAAACCTTAGTAAGGAAGCAACTATGTTGGAACTTAACCAGCGGGTGAAACATGATTGATAATTGAATATTGAGCGGTTGACATTGAGTTATTTTGACAGTTAGAAGTTGTGACCGGGAAATTAAAATGTGATAGATTTAAGTTATTTTTTCTAAAAAAAAGAGTGACCAAAGTTAGCTAGTAATATGAAAACGAGCCTAGGAAAAGTAGAATTGTTAACATATTTCTGTATATGGTCTTTTGCGAACGTTTACTGCCTTTACAAATTGTTTATATCGCAAAGGGGTTAGATTCAATCCTTACGAAACACAATTTTATTAGTATTTTTCTAATTCTAAATAAGAAACATTATTTTAGATCTAATTTCAGGAAATGAAACAATAGTTAATAAATTAACTGACTTGCGACCTGGTTGGAAGATACTGTCACGACTCCAGGATGTTTCAGATGTTGAATGGATTACTTGGAAATATTTTTTTCTTAAATCTTGGCATTTTCTCATCATTCAATTCATTACATCAGAGGTGTTTCGAAGAAAAAAGAAAAGTGGTTTACGTTTGTGGTACATTATTTCATCGATCACATTTACCTTGTACTCTATGGGAATTAAGCAAGTCCTTATTATATTTGTACAACCACTTATTTATGCATCAATAATAAAATGCAATGGAAAGAGAATTGTTATATGGGTAACGAGTGTAATATTCCTTATTGCTATGAATTCTTTATCACAAAGGTATTATTTCTGGCATTTGTTAGAATATGAAAGGATTCAAGATGAAGAGATTTATATTTTACAAATGGGACTGGCCTGGATTGAAGTTCGATGCATTAGTTACTGTATAGATTTTATTGAAGCGACTGAAAAATCCAAAGATGTTACTAACACACAAAAGTTTGAATTTTCAAATTTTATTGAAATGCTAAGTTACGTTTTTTATTTCCCTACACTATATACAGGTCCGATAATTTTGTATGAAGATTTTAGAAGAGGATTTTTCACAAAAAATGAGAGATTCAAAGTAAAGCTAAAATTATTCATTCAAAACATGACAATTTTCATTATTCATATTTTCATATTGGACTTAGCGATGCATTTTATTTATTTTTTAGCAATGCACGAATATGTTGAGGTAATAGACTTCAAGAATAACTTATAGAGTTGTGCCATAATCATTTTAGTGTTATAATAATACATGTATTTTTTTAGGCTATAAGAAGTTTACCAAGCATAGCATTATGTGGCGGTGGTCTGTGGATGGGTTTACAATTTCACATGAAATATGTAATAACCTATGGTATTGCAGGGGAATTTGCAAAACTAGATAATATTATGCCGCCCCCTACTCCGAGATGTATTGCAAGAATACATGTTTATTCTCAAATGTGGAGATATTTTGATGTAGGGTTATATAAATTTTTAATAAGGTTAGTATAAGTCAAAACATCTCATGTATCACCATATATGAATGATTTCATTACTAATTTTTGTTTCCAGGTACATTTACAAACCTACGATAGATATTATAAAAACACGGCAAGAGACATTGAATATAAAACATAAACTATTAGCATCAGTGGTTACATTTATATTTATTTTTCTTTGGCACGGTACAACTCTATCAATATTCATTTGGACTGTTCTCAACTTCATAGGCATAACACTTGAGCATTTAGGTTCTTTGTTCACAACTACCTCGAGCTATGCGAAATTCAAAAGGAATGTATTGAAGACTGAACAAATGGAAGAAAGGTTTAAAGCCTTGGTATGCACTCCACTACTTGCTATGTCTGCAATGTCAAATTTCTTCTTATTTGGCGGATATGATGTAGGAAAAGTATTTATCGATTGTTTTATGGAGCCCTCCTTTTGGAGTACGAGTATTGTTGCAATATCTCTTTACTCGTGTTGCCATGTCTCTATGGCACTTCAGAATTTGCCATCGAGAACTGACAGAAAAGAAAAATAGATTATTCCAACAATAACAAAATTGTTATGAGTCAAGTAAATACTGGCATTGTATTGTTAGAAGAAGTAAACAGTCGATCATATCAAGAAATACTCATGAATAATTTAAATTACATATAAATAAAAATCCTTATTTTCTAAACATATTTTTATTGATAAAACAAAAAAAAAATGGCATTTATTTAAGTTATTAACTGGTATGTGTTTGATGCTTTCAATAATAAATAGGAATGAACATGCATCGCTTCAATCAAATCATTCGCATCACCAGGCACTCCAGCTTCTCTATGTATTTGTAGCATTTCCTTTCTTGTAAAGACATTTTTACTTGTCTGCTGGGCTCGTAAAGTTAAAGCTTCCAGAAACCTTTTTAACTGCAATAAAATGAAATGTTGTAATATCTGCTTAAGTAATCACAACAATAATTTCATTTTAGAAAATGGCTGATTTCCAAGATGAAACTCACTTTACTTCTCGAACTAACACCAGATCCGTTTATAGATCTCGACAACTGAATATTACCGAATTCATCACTGAATGTATCAATTAGGCTGTATTTCATTAAATTTATAACATCATTTGCATCATTTTCAGTTGCTTCTTCTCTTAGATCAACTCTAGCTCTGGCCTAGAAAATTGTAAAACAATACTGATCAAAACAGTTTCTGTTGGATTTTCTATAGGAAAAATTTTACACTGGACAATAACTATTATATCATCAGTTTCAACAATTTACTTTCAATAGAAATCCAAAGTAAATAAAAAATTAAAGTAAGCTAATATTAAAACTAAAATTAATTTATATACCTATAAACATTGTTTAAACACTTTGTAATGTTAAATTCTATGCTTATAAATGATTTACTTTCATACAATTTATGACTAATGAGCTGGTGAATGGTATCTGCTTAAATAATTTATATTTGAAATAAAAGATTTTCAATTTAGAAATAAATTTCTAACTACCTACCTTTTATTAAGTATTCCATTATTTTTAATTACGATACAAGTAAATATTTAACTCCAAATGTTTACTATCTGGAATTTCTATTTTCCATTATTCTATAGAGCAGGTAAAATTGGGGAAATGGCATAGTACTTTCATTTCATTTGAAATCATATTTTCCATGAACTCTCACATTATAAAAAGATGAGGGCACTGCCTCCATTATAGTTACTTATGGTGCATGATTATACATACACCATAGGCATGACATGAAAATATATAATATTTAATAAAAAATATATAATATTATGTGTATTAGAATACAGATAATATTCACATGTACTTTGCTTCCCTTTGCAACTACCAATACATCCTCACACTACCAAAATCCCTTTACATCATTTTTGATGATGAATAAATGTCAATTATACAGGCCCAAATAAAACATAAGCTACATACTTAATTTTTGATTTGCATATATTTAAAAAATTCTATAAAAATAACCTTGTCTTAAAAGAAATACACCAAAAAAAAACACATTTACACCATATTAATAATTTGGCTTCGACTATCCCTTTTACTTTTTAAGTATTAGTCAAAATAAATGACTGCTTATTTTCACGAAATTATTGGCATTTCAAAATAACAAACTATTGATTGAGCATTAGTTTAAACACAATTAAATCAATTACATCAGGTTACCAGCCTATATTCTATGTGATTATCTTTTATCTCTAGTTGGTAAAACGTAGAAAGAAAAGAAAAATACCTAAATAGAATCATAAAATGTTCATGTACCAACCTGTGATAATCGAATGCAAGCCTCCAGCTGTCTTGTAGTGATAGGAGTGCCACCTTGACTGTTAGTCCTTAAATCAAGATAAAAGGCCTTCAGGGCATTAGCTGCTTCTTGGCTCAATTTGGGGTGCACATATCTCCTAGCATATGCAATGTACTTTCGAAGTAACGCCATTGGCAAGGTATCAATAACTTCCCCGCGTTTCAATCTCAACCTTTTACTGATAATAAAAAACGTATAAACTAAAAAATCAGATAAACAAATTTTAATTTATACACAACAATGATTGCATACCTAAGAGGCAAATCTCCATCTATATTAGAATTAGTTTCGAGATTAAGTAAATTTTTATTTGTAGAACCTTTTGCTTTTTGACCAAAATGTAATGCTAAGACATGCTCTGATAACATTGCATCAGTTTTCTGGAACAAGTTAATATTAAGCATCACTACTTTGAGACATTGAATGTTTCTTCCACCATCTATCTCATTTTAAACTGACATTTAACAAAAAGTCACTTTTAAAATAAAATTTTCATTCACTTATAATGGGTTTTAGCTCAAACAACCTTTAAAAGGAGACATGGAACACAATGAATTTCGAAAGTAATTTTTTGTTAATATCATTTTAGGAGGTGGTAGAAGAGGTTCAAAGAGTATTTATGTTTTTGAAGTTTGACCTAAAATCATTCAAAATTTAAATCTCTTTCTGAAAATACATTGAAATAACTCTAAATGAATTGTTAATTTTTAGACAAATGGAAATATAATCCCAGAATATAATATAAAGCGAGTCATATTAAGATTTATTTTTATAAATCATTCTTTGTTAATTTAATAATATGTTCATATTATCATGTCATAGTAAATTTAATAGATTTAGTAATTTCACCAACCTCATCTGGCTGATCAAGAAGTATAAACACCAAATCAAATCTTGATAGCAGAGCTGAATTAAGCTTCAGGTTTTCCGAAACTGTTTTGCTCCTACATACAAAAGGACATGAATTATCATAATCATTTTTTTTAATGAAAGATTCATATACCAAGTAAATAAAACCTAAATTTCTTTATAGCAAATATAATTTTCTTTCTATTACTTAGATAATAGATTAACCCTAGACAAATAAATTTTTCAATTCCCTGTACAATTAAAAGTAAATATATTTTATACTATGATTTTAAAATGTTTGAAAATTTGATTCTCACAAATTTGAATATGATGTCCACCTAACTTTTAATAATATGGATAATAAAAAAATGTTGATCTTAATAATACAGAGGTATGTATTAACATTTCTATACATTTTTAGTGATTTGTCTCCAATGTCATCAATAAGTGCCCGAGTTATAATTTTTAAATTACTTGCTATATGAACCGGTTGCTGGATTAGCGGCGGCAAGTACAGTAGCACGCGCAGCAAGGCTACATACTACTCCCGCTTTAGCGACACTTACACGTCGCTGCTCCATTGCTTCCAAAAGGCTGCTGTGGTGAGCTGACATCTGATAAATGAGAAAAAAATTGGGCAAGTGCCAGTTCGACTCGCTTAATGATGGTTCCATACACCATAATATTTGCATTATATATTTACCAATCCAAAAAGCTTCTTTTTATGCAATTTGAGATCCTAAGTGCAATAACATACTTCAAAAGAAAAGTAGAAAAATCATCCATATCATCACACGATCACAAATTCCATCTAATTTTGAAAGTTTGGCAAAGATTTTTTTTGTATTAAGGAACTATCTGTAATATATCAAATTTCTTCTAGTTTCTATAAAAATAGAGCTATGCAAATAAAAGGAAATATAACCGCCTTAAGAAACATAATGTACATATAAAAACAGTGGGTTCTTCATGACCAGTCTATGTATTGACAAGTAAAAAGTATGTGGAAGCGTTGGTCACAGGAATGGGGTGACTAAAACTTAACACAATAACATCATACCTTATCTAGTTCATCAACGCAACACACTCCTTTGTCAGCTAATACAAGTGCGCCGGCTTCCAAAGCGAAATCTCCACCGGCCTCTCGTCCTAGGGCTACAGTCAGGCCACCCGCCGAGGCCGATGCCCCACAAACATAAACACCTTAAAATTAAATGTTACATTTATGAATAAGATTAAATTAAAATAATAAAAAAAAATGTAACAAAGCCCTAATGTCTGATTTCTAAACAATAAAACCCCCTTTCCATCTCAGGTGACACCTTAAAACGTATGACGGAATGGGCTAGTCGCCACTATAGCGGAAAGAGACAAGGGCAGTTCTATACCATTATCTTAGCATTTTTTCTGTATGGGGTTTTCTGTACAATTGAACAACTATTTAAAGAAGTATTGATTAAGTATACATTACAAATATTTTAATGAACCTTTTCGGGTGTAGCTGAAATTTTAGAGGTTTAAAAACAATTTGTCATGTTTTGGATATAAGTTATTTGCAATCCGTAGTAGATATTAGGTCAAAAGTATACTGACCAAAAAAAATATAAAGTTTGAAGAAAGATGTAATAATTCAGAAACAGTGATGAAGAGATAAATAAGGGGAGTAGCATTTTAACTCTCTCTTAAGCGATCTCTAAATGGTGTTCCTACTACCTACTTTCTCTTGAGTATTCACCATGATAGAAACAACTATAACAATGATAGAACAGAAACTGTCATCAGATAAAAAAAGTTTTACTTTTTAATTGTTGAAATTTTTATATTATCGCTTTTCTTAAAATGGGCTCTTGAGTCTTGGTGCTTGATTATGGAAATTATTTTAACACTTTGTACTTTTTATTACATAAACATAGATGTGAAGGAAAGTGAAAAAATAATAATTACTATTACATAAAAAATTTTTTTGGGATAATAAGGTACCTCTTGGTGCAGCATGAGCAGCTGCTTGGAGTAACTGTGATTTACCAAGACCAGGGTCCCCAACAATAAGTACATGAGGATTTGAGCGAGGACCATTTTCTATCTCTGTACCACCCATGAGTCCCAGTATCAATCCAGCTTTCACCATTTCATGACCAAAAATACTTGGACAGAGCGAATGTACCAGTAATTTCAACACATTTTCTGAACCATGTATTTCCTGAAATCATAGGATACATTGGATATAAATAAAGATTAATGATTAATTTATAAAACTACTCCTGTTTACAATTTATTTTAATGTTCAATTTGTATACTTGAAAAGCTTGAGTTTTCTATGTTTAAATTTGGCATAAGAATAAACTAGAGTCGGAATAAGATACAAACATCTTTTTAGCATAATTTAGTTGTCAATGTCATTACACTAATACAACTTATGGAAATAATACAATTATAGTATATACAAGAATAAATAATAAAAAAATACTTGTATCTTATTTTTTAGCATACAACCTAAAAGAAAAAAAAGAAGTAAGCCTAATAATAAAATTAACAAAAAAATAATGTAAAATAAATCAAATACCTGAATAGCATAATAATCTTTTAGTGTGAAAGATAATGTCGGATTGCTTAAATTCCTATGACTATGAACTGACACAACTTCAATGTACAATTGCAAAAGTCTAGCAGCTCTCCTACCATCTTCTCCTCCTTTACTTTCACCTCTAACCTAGAAATAATAATTGAGTATATAATATTATTTCAATTTCTCATTTGTAATGATTTAAAATATTTTATTTATAACTGCTAGCCTTTCCGATAGGCATACCCATAAAACTGCTCCGTTATCATGGACATAAAACAAATTTCCTTAACGAGTTCGGAAACCTGTCGTTGATGTATATTAATTACTAGCTTTTACCCCCTGCTCCACTCGCGTGGACAGGGATACCTGGTACATGTGATGGTAAAAGGAAAAAAATTTTTGGATACGATTTATATAAAATCTGTTCTTAGTGAATATCTACAACCCAAAAAAGAGAGACTATCTAAAATTCAAGTCAATCGGGCCTATAGTTTCAAAGATTTTACATGAGTCAGTCAGTAGTATTACGCTTATATATATAAATTAACAGATATTACTTTCTTTATCATGTTTAAATTTTTAAGTCTGTAATTACTATAATTTATTTTATGTAACTATAATTGTGTACACATTGAGAGTGACAACTAAAATATTCAGTATCTATATTTTCACAATATACATGTGTAAATGACACCTTTGATAGTTATTTATGCTTGTTTGCTTAGAATGCTTAGATTGATATTATAATGGTGATAGTGATCAGTGCACCATTTTTAGATTTGAAGATATGTTCAGTATCTGATTAGAGATGAATTGATGAAGAAATTAAACTTAAGCCATACCAAAATATTTACTTTATTGTCTTGAAATGTATGTTGAATTGACCTGTCAACATTATTAGGTTTCACCTCTTTAATGACAATGCCCACTAAAAAACCAAGACCCACAATGGACAAGTAAAGAGGGTGTAAGGTCAAAATCTGTCAATCTAAAATAAGATCTTACATCTGCTAAAACTTAGGGACAATTTGACCGTATGTCTGAATCAGCTATCACCTCATATTTCTATATGTATAACCAGTAAATTGGCGACCGATAAAACATGATGGCGTGTTTCAAATTTCAAGTTTGCATGGTAAAATCAATGTTTAGGCTCACATGAGTAAAAACAACACTACACAGCTACTAACTTACAGCATAACACTATTAACGTAAATAAAAATATTTTATATAGCCTTTGTGATAATGGTTTATGATAAATACATAACTAAGAAATTTAATCATGGTCTTTACTTGTACAATGCCCGTAACTGAAAGCACATCTCCAGGACAAGCAGTTCCCACTAGGTCACCATGCAATTCTATCTCAACACTTCTTGGTATAGTTCCAGATATAGCCTATAATAAGAATTAACATTTGTTACATGACAAGATAACAAGACAATTGCTAACTCATTTATTATGTAATAAAACACCTGTGATTGTATTTCTTGAATCTTAGCAACTTGCCAGTCCATGGTTACAGTATAGGGTGAAGATTGCAGTGGTTCAAATTTCATTCCACTTCTACAATCAATGCAGAAGTTAGGGGCTAAAACAATGTATTATATAGGAATACATTAATAAAAATATTTTGTTAATTGAAAATCTAAATTAAATGTCTACATGTTGTTACATGTCAGTAGAGAAAAAAACAAGCATAAACATTAGTGTACAGATGTATCATCTTATGGGTGGGTTAATTCTGTAACCAATATATTCCAGTCTATCCCTTAAAATATATCCAATTCATATCAAACTGTTCAATAGACCAAAAACGATCTATACAAAGTAGTAATTTATTATGTAAAAACCCTATAGGAGGTTCTAAGATTGAAATTAGATGAAAAAGACGCAGAAAAGAAGATGGTGTATAATCCGAAACAGAATTACAATATATTGCTATGGAACCACTTTAACGCTTGTAGTTGATCACACTTAGCTTATAAATGCACTGATTGCAGAAACAAAAGTGATCACCAGCACTCGAGTTTAGATATATATTTCCTTCGATGAACCAGCTCAAATGTTTTTGGAATGGAAAGAAGTCAATAAATCAAATATGGCAAGATATAAATATGTCATATCCCTCATAAACGAATAAGGTTTATTGCACTCTCGGACATTCTACCACAAAAATAAATGCATTTAATAATGTAAACACATAGGATTAGGCAATGGAGGAAAAACCAGAGGGTGCGCATGGAATTGTTTATGTTATGGAGTACTATTCCCAAATATTTTTTGTGTTAGGGGGAATTATTTTATACTTTTAATTTATTTAGCTTGTGAGCACGGTCTGCAACAATACTTTACTTGTTTTTTTAGCTTAATATTGCAATATAGAAAATTCTTAATAAAAAGTTAAGTAATTTTGATGTCAGTACAAACTACACAAGCAATGTGTCTATGACCTACCAGTTTCATTGAGCGTGTTCAATCAAAAGAATATAACAACATGTGGTATTATTATTTTTATATTCATATAAATTTTCAGAATGATTTTCCACTATAAATTATTGAATCACATCAAAAACTCATTACTTCTAACACATGTACAAAAATTAACACACATTCTTTACGTTATGCACTACTATTACTCTATCTTTATTTGATTTTTTTTAACGAGAGATACTTGTAGCTTAACTTTGTCAGATCTAGTCCTCCAGTGTTGGAGGGTCAATGGATACGAATTCATATATTTACTAAGTGTCTTCCAATGTTCTTTTATATTTTGTCCAGATTATGTTTCTGAAGTTATTAAATTTATTTTGTAACATGATAATCAGTAAGGAATAATGAAATAAATTGGTCATGCAATTCCCTACTTTAACATTACAAGTTTGATATTGTGTAGATTAGATATCTCAAAGATAACGCATTATTGTGATTATTTTTCTTTATTTCATAATTGTTAACGTTCATCTAAAACAGATTTCTGATCTAAAACTTCACGATTCGTCTAAAGCATTACCAACAGCACCTGCCATGAATTTGGGACTTTAATTTTTGAGGAAATATATTCTTGAAGTCTACATTAAAATTAGCTTTTGTTCTAATAGATATATTGCATTACTTTTCTTTAATAGACTGAGTAATATTTCTATTTCCTTAACAATATGATTGGGAATTTATAATCAACCGCCATTATTATTGTACAATCTTATCGCTTAAGCGAGCAATTCTGGTAAGTATATATATAAATTTATACTTTAGTATCTCAGAAACGACTAATGATTTTGATGAAAATTTGTATTTTAATATTATATTATTACATAATATGTATTTGTATTGTCTTGTCACGTTTGTTTATATAGGTATCTTCCCTGCAAAAAAGTTATTTTTTTAATGTTTCTTTATGGCACTATCTTATAGAACTTTAAAGTAATTGCATTGTTATTATGCTATTAGATGTAATGCCGAGATACTAGTAGACTTAACATAAAGTTTACAATAACAAATGGCAAATGGCATAAATTAGATTAACTATATTATAATGTGAGGACACCAGCCCTCATACTACTCTAGGAAGTAAATTTTGTATATTGTGTAGTGTACATGTATTATGTACCTAAATATTTATTGTTGTAAATGAACATAAACAGCTTTTTTCATAAAAGTTATCGTATTCCCACAACAGACTTAAAAGACATACAGCAAAGCTCAGGTACCCAGTCACAGGAAATATAAATGTACAAAATAAATGATACTAACTTGTGAAAATGCCCTGTGGTTGTGTAACTGCTTGGACTGCATGACAAGATAAACATTCAAATGCCATAGACGTACATATCAAACCAACACTGCCGACTCTAATCACAGTTCCTTTTATTGTGACTAACTTCCCTAAAACATTAGATAATTATGTTATTACCTGCATACTTTTCATTTCAACGTATTACATGTATTTAGATGTTGAAAATCATATAAACATGTATATCATATAAACATAGTTTATAACCATACCAAAATAATTGACCTTTAACTGAGACAACTGTACCACAGGTTGATGATTTTGTATCCTTACTCTTATTTTTGAATCACATTTCAAAGCCTGTAATTTAATTTTTTACTATAAATACTTTTATTAACAAAAAATAACAAAAAAATTAATGAAACTTGATAAACACTACAAATACTGTTAACAATAACTAGTTTTAATGTGTTAAAATTTAAAACATAAATATTCCAATCAGTTTTGAAATACATTTTTTTAATATTTATATTTTATTATTGTGAGGTAAGTAACCATGAATTAAATACCTACAGTACCAAATTAAATCCTAATAACTATTACAACTATACATACATCATGAAGACAGAATTCTAAAATTCTCAAAATTCTCTGAGGATATTCAAATAAGTCAGACTCAAATGTGGCCCAGCCATTAATAAATTCAGAGTCATTCAGCAAATTTTGTAAGTCCAATGGCACACTTCTTGTTTTATCAATCTTTTCCAAATCTAATGAACTTCTATATTTTGTAATATGTCCTTTAAATAAGTTTATTTGTTGCATGGTTATGTCAGTAGGTGGATATTCTGAAATTGTTAAGTAATTGTATATTTAATATTTAGAACCCTAGTAATCATTGACATATCTACATCACAGTGTAAACTCTATAATAAACACCTTTATAATGAATACTTTTTAAAACATATTGCTTAAAATTGCTAGTTTTACATTATTACCCATACATTAAACTGTTACTATAATATAATTGTCAAATTACATTTACTAAGAAAAATGTTTTTTTGGTTACAGTGACTATACTAATGAGTAAAAATGGATTGTGGTAAGTTCAGGCTGAAATACCAAAACTTAAACTATCAGATGGGAGTATTAATTATTTTATGAAAACAATTCCACTGTATTTAAGTTATAAGTTTAACAAAAATTTTATAAACTGATAAATACCTAGATACAAAAATAAAAACTGTTCTCAGTCTTTTTTTAAAATCTCCATATAACAAAATCTATTCCTCATGAAAGAAAATGCTTTGCTCTATGTTTCATTACAGAGTTTACGTTTCATATATACATATAAAAATAGGATTCTTAAATCTTATTAAATGACAATACATTATATAAGCTTTCGCAATTCTTGCAGTACTGAAAACATTTTTTTAGAACAGAAACACAATTAACGAATTCAGCAAATATTGTAATAAGTCCATGTGACAGCAGAAAATATTACCTTCAGAAAGCATATATAACTTCCATATACTTTCAGTTCCTAAAGTAACAGACACAACTATTGGTGACTGGTTAGCTGGAGCTCGAGATGTAGATGCACTGCTTGGATCCCTAGTTGAAATACTAGTTTTATTTTTACTTCGATTGCCTCTGTGATAGAATTTTCCTCTAGCACCTCGCCAATTTCGCTGCATTGTGTACCTATGCATGCATATAATTTTAGCATAATATTTGATATAATTTGTTTATCTATAACTATTCTTCAAATGAATACTAACTCCAATATACAACCAAGAAATTTACTGATTATTATTAGTTGTGTAGTTAAAACTAAAAGAGACAATGGCAATAATTACAGGAATAATAACTTAAAATCTTAAGTTTCAGATTTGCACGGTATTTCCCGCGTCAACACAGAACCACAGATTACATTACATATAAGCTATATATTCATGTTCATCTATGATGGGCAGAATACTGGACATATAGGCATACTCGTTATTTTATAAAACTTTATTGCCGTTGGTTAAGTTACTGCCAGTGATAATTAATGAAAATTAATATATTCAAAAATAATAAATTGACAATGGTTAATTATCGTAAATTGGAAAAAAATAATTATTATGTTATTATACACAAACTAATTTAATTAATCATTACTTATCGCTATTATTTCAATATTTTTTATAATATTATTTATAAGGAATTTTTACGTCACGACGACACCGACTACATCATGTTAGCATGATGAGCTGTAAGGCATAGAAACAACATTAGGCCCAAATGTAACTATTTAAAACTGTCAAATCACATTATGATCGTTTCAGTCTACATTTAATCTTAGATGAATATATTTCTCTCGATTGTGTATTCATTAGCGCTATGCTTCTCAAAATCATTTTATATATACATATTAACATTGATTATACTATTTTGGCCGGACACGGGTCTCAAATCAACGGATTTTTAATGGCACAAAAAGTATATTTTTCCTATTTAGATATCATCCATACAAATTACTTTATTTGTAAGGATGACATCTAAATAGAAATAAAATTTAGAATTAAACCACCGATCAAGAAATCTTTGTGTCGTTGGTGTGAGAGTTGTAGAAAATGGTAACTAACTACAATACGACGCTTGAAATTACCGTTCTGAATTGCCTGTGAATGATACAATGCGCAGGTTCAATGTTTCCTGACTTTTTCTTCTTTCCCAACCCGCGTTCCTATTTTGCGCCATCGCGACGCTTTCGTAGCTAACTTCACAGGGGCAGTGATTCGTTCGTTATACTGTAGAAAAGGTAAAATGTCAGGAAGACGGAAGGTCAAGGTGTTAGAAAAAAGCAAATTCAAGACACAATGCGATATATGCGCATAAGAAAAAATAAAAGAACGTGAAAGAAATTGTCTATTTGGGCAGTTTGCTTATAAATGACCGTAAACTTGATAGAGATATTGAAAGAAGAATAAATGCGGGAAATTAGTGTAAACATGTTTAATATTCATAAATTATTTTCACGTCACACAAATTTTTATCTATAAATATACGTATTTATGTTAGAAATTTCCGTTTTGGTTCTTTTCTAAGTAAAAAGTTGGGTTATGAACAATTATAATGGATAAAAATTTAATAAAACAACAAACAGGAAAAAAGAAGAGAAAAGGTATGCAAGGGCTTACAAACTTACAGTGTTGTCTCATGCTGATACGTAAGTGAGTCCTTATATTTTCCATCCTCTATTTATATTTTTGTTGCAATATTGTATCCACAAAATCTAGAACATTCTTCGTAGGAACACGGAACTAGTACCGTAGCGGAATTCCAAGAAACCAAAGAAAAAATGCCTTACATTTACAAATACCAGTTATATATACATTATCTGAAAAGGATGTTTTATGATTCTATCGGTAATATAATTAATAGAAATGCGATCTATATTAGCGAAGTAATAATAGCTAGGAGAAATATAAGTATGATGATCAATTACTTATTACTGAATTGTATTCTTGTAAGTATTATTTTCATGACTGGACTCAGCCTAGAGAACAATATTTTACAAGTTCTTAATTTTTTAAAATAAGTTATCATTTCAGTTCATTAATATTATTCAACCAATTTCCACAACGGATAGGATGTAAAACTACTAATATTTAAATTTCTCTGGAAAATAACTTGTATTTAAAATTTTGTTTTAGTAATGTCCAATAATAATTTTTTTTCACATTAAATAATAAAATTGGGTTGCGAGTATCCATAGGAAACAGTGATCACCTATTCTCTGGTGGCGCGCATTCTCATTTCACCCTCAATTCTATAAAAAATGTATGTTATTTCTTCTTATTTTTGTTATTTGTACCATATAAACGCGATGGTAGCAACACCCAGTTCAATAAAAACTTTAGTAAAACATCTGATTTGTTGGTGTTTGTTTAATTTAAACTTCAATGTCACAGATTGTTCTGTGTGTCTGCTAATCTATATACCAATATACTCTATATTGTTAGGTGCTTTTTGGTTAGTTGGTATTACAATCTGCTTCGTGTTTTTAGTCAGTTAAAAGTTGTAAAACGTAATTACAGTTCTTGTTTACCAAAGTAACAGATTTTATCAAACTTTTAGAGTTCCTTAATATTACAAATATAATAATGACTTCTTTACCCATTGTATCAATAACTAGAAGAGAAACATTTAGTTCTTGCCACAGATTAAACAGGTCCTTTTTTTTATTTTTGTAAATAAAACTTGATTTTTCTTGTAGCTGTAATAACTAGATTAATAATTTGTGGCTATTTATACACCTGCGTAAATTCTGTAATCTATCTGTGGGTACTTACATAGGTATGTATCAGAACATACCCATGTATTTGCCATTTAACTTAATTATTTCATTAATTGTAGCCCTTTCTTGAGTGAAGAAGATAACAAGAAATTATATGGAAAGTGCAACAACCCCAATGGTCATGGCCACAATTATGTTGGTAATATCAGAAGGCCTTTTAATAAATATGTTTAAAGATTTGAAAGATTTATCAAATTACTACTTTTCAGTTTTGGTTACCGTCAAGGGCCCAGTAGACCCTAACACAGGTATGGTGATGAATGTGCATGATCTAAAACAATACATGCAGTTGGCGATCATGGATCCTTTAGATCACAAAAATTTAGATCTAGATGTCCCATATTTTAAAACAGTGGTAAGATATTAAATGTTACCTGGTTTTCAGTATCATAAAATGTCACGATTGAAGATTGAGTCTTGTTTTTGTTGACTAATACCAGATAAACATTATTTTTTAAATGATATGAAAATAAGAAAAATTCTCTGGATCTATATGAAAGTATTTTATTCATCTTCTTTGTGGTATAAATAGAGGTTGCATATAGTATCTCTTAGTAAAAAAATCAATGCAATAAAATTATTAAGGTCGCTTAGTAATAATGAAATGAAAGAACTTGAAAGAAATAGTGAGAAACCTATAAATAAGTTATAGTTGAATTTCTTTTGTGGGTTATTGTTCTAATTACTTTATGGTTCTAAGGTTAATAATTGCAATCATTTTTGACATGTGATGTAAATATTTATGATATGACCTACCCCCCCTTCTCTCAACCTTGACTAAGTTCCTTCTAAAGAGATTCCATACCAACAAATATTCCTGCTTCAAAAGAACTTCAGCTCATGTATGATTATTTTTTAGGTCAGTACCACAGAGAATTTGGCAATATTTATTTGGGATCGTCTACAGAAAATAATGGATAAACCTCAATTACTACATGAAGTTAAAATATTAGAAACTGAAAAGAATCATGTTGTTTATAGAGGTGGTAACACTTACTCTAGGAAGAAAACGGACACTAGTCTTCACACTAACCATAATAATGTGTCTTCCGATTCAGATTGATTGCATTATGAAATATTTTTTATTCATGCCATATTCAGTATACATGTTTTGTGATTAACTTTTTTATATTTAAATGAAACATTAACATCTATATATGTATTGCAAAAAGCATTTTTATTAAGAAGCCACTTTGTAATGTTGATAAAAATGTAAAGCTTAATTGGAGAATAAGAAATACATGTTTAATGATTATGAATTTTCTTTATTATTTATATATTTTTGAAAATCCTGTCATTTGGAGACAGAAATAATAAATTATATTTTTAGACAAGCATACAGCACTGTAATCTCAAACTAAGCATCAAGACTTGTACTATGGGTATCAGATAATTGATAGATTTTTAATTTCCCGCTAAGAAAATCGAAAATTTTCGAGAAGTTATTGGTGTTACCCCATTTTGCAAAAATTGAGTTCTCATCAGATCTCGACGTTCTGAGGGTCTAGGAAGCTTCCCTGATCATCCCTGAGATGATGTCCGTATGTCTGCGTGGATGTGTGTGTATGTGTGGATGTATGTAAACCTCTTATAACTTTTAAACGGCTTGACCAAATCGAGCCCACTAAACGGCGTTCCAAAGAGTTTCACCAAACTTAGATTTCCTGAAAGTTTGGGTCGATTTGGACCGGTAGATTTTGAGAAATTTTCAAAAAACTAAGAAAAAATTTTTTAAAGGTTTTTTTCAAAATAACTTTATAATGGCTTGACCGATCAATTCCAAAATCGAATCAGCTCTTAACCTATTAAAAACACGTCGATTGCCGCAAACCGGGTCAAAATTGGTTGATTCGTTTGTGAGAAATCGTTGTCGAAAGAATTTGAAAAAAAACAGTTTTTTTGGAATAACTACGAAACGTCTTGACCGATTGATTTCAAATTCTAACCAGCTCTTGACCCTTTAAAAACACGTCGATTGCCGCAAACCGGGTCAAAATCGGTTGATTCGTTTGCGAGAAATCGTTGTCGAAAGACATCGAAACAAACCGTTTATTTAATCGAAAAATCGCGTAAATCCCGTATATTTTCGAGTGTTTTGAACTCGAAAATAGCGGGAAGTTTCAGGGTTGGCCTACAGGGTTAACCTATTTTTATTTGTGAATTTATACATATAATACACAAAAATACCCAGACTCGGCTAAACGTTAATTTTTAGTCAAATAAATATTTGTTTTGTGTGGGAATTGACTCCACACTTCCAACACAGTAACTAGGGTTACTACTGATTGCACCCATCAGGCAGTCATACTCACTTCCATATTTTAAGGAAATAATTAAATGTCTTCTATAAGAGATTTTTTAAAGTATTGTGTAAGCATAACAAGTTTCAGAACCTTACCTTTTCTATATAAGGAGACAAATACCAACTCTCAAGACCTTTAAGTGAGAAGTCATAGAGTTTTTTATTAGAAATTGACGAATATTTTTGAGTTAAAATACTACAATTGATAGAGAAAACTATAGCATACAATAATGAACTTTACATTATTTTTTTAAACAGTTTGAAACAATTACCAGTATTTTTAAAAGCATATCGAATTTCACGGTAATATGAAAAGTGGTCACGACGAAAAATTCCCTGCACACACCAACGTGCATGCGGCGTGAACATACTGGTTATCTTATTTTATAGTTTATATTGACGAGTTTCGAACTCATTTGCACATACGAAACATCGCTTTTCGGTAATTTTTTTTAGTGAAATGTACACAATAGTGGGTTTAAATAGAATATACGATTATTTGTAAGTAAAGATATGAGTTTTACTTTCGAAATGCATCATGCACGTATGCAGTGTAGACTCTGTAATCCTTCAAGGGGCTGACCACGTGACATAGAAACCGGCAGCTTTCATGACGGTAGTCGTTCAGGGGCGCCAAACAGCAGCCGTTACGGCACGGCCTGGAATCGATGTCGAAAAATAACGGTTTCGATGGTACGGCTTCCGATCGAGGACAAATTTTCAAATCTGGGAAGTAGCTCTGAGGCTAGTAAACCTGTCATCGAACTGCCGGCCTCCAAAGCGGACCTGTCGTCGATGATCTCCGAAAGGACGGCACCACAGATGTGCGCTCCGGCGGAGGACACGGCCGCACCCGCGCACGTTGTTCCTCAGTTGCAGTCTACAACATCAGTGTCACGCGTTCGGTCCCCGCAGTTGGCACGCAAGCGCACGCGCCCACCCGACGTACAAAGACCGCACCCGCCCCCCTAGCCAGTTCACTTGATGACTACCATGCGCGCACACACATCGAAGCACTCGAAGGTGAGCTAAAGACCCTCGATGTCGCCGTGTCAGAGCTGTGAGCACTCATTATGAGCTTCTTGCAGTCTACACCAGCCGCCCACCAACAAAGGGAGGATACATAGGATATACCTCCTCATCGATCCGGCGAGTTTGTTGACACGCCAAGAAGACGCCCGGGCGTGAGGTTCAATCATACCTCCATCCCATACTTACAACTTAATACAATAAGTCGCAGATAACCAACGACGACGGGTCGTCTCGATTATCGATTGGTCTAAAATTAAACCGTCTGATCGGTCACTCTTTGAAGGACGAATCCGGAAATTGCATAAAATTGTATGAAAGCGCAACTGCATGCTGCATCAAATCCTGCACTGTATTCCCTGCATTTACAGTCTGCATCCTGCTACAGTATAGGTACTGCATACATGTTCGCATTGCAGAAGTGAAACTCTGCGCCTCCATAGACACCTAGTGTTCAGAGGTATCATTTCGACGACTAATTTAGCGAGGTCTCACTCCTGCGACTAGCCAGCCGATTAGCATAGCAAACACAAAACGGACCATTAAGCGTTGCATTCGCTTGCGCCTGGTCCGGCACGAAAAGATTTTATCATTACAGCAAAATCATCATAATATTGTTGAATAATACATAATACTGAAACACGTTGGTTACAATTCGCGTACCTATCGTAAATATATTTTTTAAAGAAACTTTATACTTGATTGGTCTTCTTCGAGTAAATAACTGGGAATGAGAATAAGAACTCAAACCACGTCATTCTCAAGAGTTTAAAATATTTTTTGAAAATTTCAGATCAACATTTTTGTACATTTGTAATAAGCTGAAAGCATTTATGGCCATCCTGAAACAAAACGAGATATAAATGACATCAAAGGTCACTGCACGCGTATATTTATTGAAATAATGTTCTTAGCGAATTCGGAGACCGCTATACAGGGCCGGATCTACCATGTGGTTTTTTGGGCTTCAGCCCAAGGCCCCGTGGATTCAAGGGGCCCCCGGCTTAGTCAAGTCAGTCAAAAATAGATGATATGCAAAAAAATAGGTGGGGTCCTAAGTAGTATTAGCCCACGGCCCTCTTAACTCACGGTCCGGCTCTGCCGCTATAGAAATTTGAAAACTTAAGGATTTTTGAATTAATATTGTATGAAAATTTCAATAGATTCAGTACCGTTTTCCCTAATTCTCTGCTTAATAACTTTATAAATGTTTCTGTACCCACATTATGATTTAAGTCGTTTGAGAAACGAGTTAAAATGTATATACAAATCGCCTGAATTTCATAATCACAATGTCTGTAAAATACTAAAACACTTGTATGAAAGTAATTTGCAAACAAATTTTCACAAAGTTTTGCGACTGACCAAGTTGTTCGTAACCGTTCCTACAACTAGCGCCTCTGCCGAACGATCACTTTCATGTTTAAAACGCCTATATACGTACTTACGTAGTACAAAGGGACAATAACGACATACCGACTTATCAATGACGTTATTGAAGAAGAGGTGTTAATCGATTTAAATAGTTTCGAAAGCTTTTACGACGACGTTTTGAAATATATTTTAAAGACAAAAAGATTTAACGTAAGATAGTAAATTATAAGGACTATCTTATAGCAAACATTTGCAGTTACAGTTTCCATACTGTTATTATACCCATATTTTATGAAGTTTTACTATCCGAAAATGAAAACAGTGATAATTATTATCTTTAAATGATCACTTTGGTTATTCCATAATTGATTTGGTTGTCCAATACTTTTATATTTAATGTGCTCAAAGAAGGCTCTATGGTGACCTGCGGTGGTATGTTTTTATTGGATATATTTTTATTTATTGTTATATACGTAGCAAACAATAGCTGAGCCGTATATAGGTGGATTTTGTCGTGCATTTTTGGCAAATATTCATAATCTTCTCCACTTATAAAACAATTTTACTAAAGAAATCATAGTCATTGAAGTAGCTGTTTCTGAGAAAAATAGCCGCGAACTCGCACTGGCAAATTCGTCAAGTCGCCCCGCGATACGAGCGCGACCGCGCCAGTGTTGCGGTCTGGTCGGGCATTTATTAGGCTTATTATAAGTCAATTATATATTTTTATAATTACTTTAACAGAGTTGTTGTAAAACAAAGGAGGTTATTAACATTTACGAAAAGATGCATGATCGAATTCATCCTAAATAAGAATTAAATGTCAAAATAACCATGTGATCTTATTTTTGCGAAATCACGTAACGGAATTCATATTTTGTAAATGTTAATTGTGTATTTATTTATATTTTAAAATCAAAATGCATGACGAAATGAAATCGTATGAAATCGACGTGTTTCGTTTACCTTTAATTCTATTAAGTAGCCAAAATATTTTATGTAGTTATCTAATAGTAACTATGCAACTGGTCTACGAATTTACTTTTACAGAGAACGTAAAAAAATATTTTCAATAGACAAAGGATGGGTGAACTGTTATGTACATTGTTTCCTTAAAAAATAAGCCAGGCATTTTTTTTTTTGAGAACCTCGGAGACAATAAGTGTGATCAAAGTTTTAATAAAACAGGTATTAGCATTTTTAATGACGACCTGCGTCTTGTCAACCCTTACATTTTTATACCTGTCTGGTCCAGTAACCGGAAATGCAGCATCTGTTAGCAATGAAGGTTTAAATAATGCGAATGCGGAAAATATAATACTTTCTACAATACATCCCGTCAATAGGATACGAGAATCTTATTTTTTGTGTTTTCTCCTTGGGGGCGAGGGGGATAAAAAACCTAATGAGCTGCCACCCACCCGCGTACGTGGGGTGTGTCCGACAGTCATGAACCAAAAAACCCCGAAGCAACATATTGGATGGCTGTTGTCCGTAGTCCCAATAAATTGGGGTTTTGAGGACTTCGTCTATCGCGGCCGATCGGCATGGGATGCCATCGGCGCGTGATTGTTCTATGGATGCTACAAGGTGGGCATCTCGGCATAAAAAATCACGTGGAGATACAGCTCGGGCTGAATCTCCTAGCGCGGTGCCGGGAGCGCGCTCGGGCTGAATCTCCTAGCGCGGGAAGCGCACCGGGTGGGCGATCGTTTAAGGTCGTGACAGATTTTTATCGATAGCTATTAACCTTTCGACCTCAGGTGAGCTCGTCGGGCGGGTCTAAGAGAACATTCCGTGGGCTTTGGACGAAATGATGGGGTGCCTAGGCTGACTGTAGGAATGGGTTCGAGTGCGAGTGATTTGCAGCTTTGAAGAATTTTTTTGACATATCTTGCATGTATTTGGAGATCGTAGGGAGTTCTAGATCCCTACGAAGGATGTCATTCCAGACGTACCAGGGTGCGCCGGAGGCTCTTCTGCAGAAATTTTGCAAAATCCGGAATTGGTAGAGTGAGTTTGAGTCGGCATGGGCGGAAAACTGGCCCCGCGTACGTCATCACCGGCCGTATGCATATTTTGTAGAATGTGCATTTATTGCTAAGGTTCATTTTGCTCTTTTTACCGATCACACCGCTAAGGTGTGATAGGTATAATTGAGCATTTTTCCTGACCCGCTTGATGTGATCTTTAAAGTGAAGATGTTTGTCAAGCGTGATTCCTAAGAGAAACGACTAATGACGTCGATCCTATTGTAGGTAGTTACATGTACCGCCAAGATTTGTGAGCGCTAGATAAAAGTGGTGTGGTTGATTCCCTCTTGTATACAGTACAACACACAAAAACCCTGTCGCTCCGAATTGCCTGGGAATGGTGCAGGTTCAATGCTTCGCGATCCTTCGTTCTTCTCCCTCGCTTTCTATTTTATTCTATTGTGACGCTTTCGTAACGAATTTCACAGCGGCAGAGTATCGTGTATTGTATTGCACCTTTGTATGAACAAAGCATTTGTCGATTATTAATGAAACAACACGAGTCGCTTCATTATCATATCTCAGTCACATTTCTAATAGTAATACTATTCTGTGCATTTCTTGAATATCAATTTCAAGATATAAAATCCTTATATCCCATTATTCCTTAAACTAAGTAAGCTCCTCTTATTCCTTAAACTGGGTAAACTAATAAGAAAAGGAGTTTAACTAGTTCCATTGATGTCCATGATGAAAAAATAATTGATTTGAATTTTAGTCTATGATTATCTTAATTGAAAAACTGAAAATAATATCAAATTCATTTATTGAAGTGCCCATTTAAATGTTTTAACTCATACAAATGACTTATGGTGTTAACAATGCATAATGAAAATACCATTTTATTATTAAATATATTAGATAATTTTAAAATTCTGTGTTTATTTTTGAATTTGTTGAAACAATAAAATCATTGAATTATGGAGTTCCAATCAAAATATTTGAAGAAAAAATATGGTATTTAAATAAAAGAAATTATGTAATAAAATAATGTCTTCCTATTAATAAAACAATATTCATTATACATTTCCAAATTCTATCCCAAAACATTACACATTATCTGAACCATAGATTTAGTATACACTATCTGAACACATCTAACACATTTTTGTTACTTCTAAGATTTAAATCCCATTATTACAAAAATTCTCACAAATGTCACAGACTATTGAGCTTTTCATTGACACATTCAGTAATTTAATATGAATAATAACGAAATAAAAACAAACCCAAAAAATTGGCACTAGATTTACAACCCTAATTGAATTGATAGAAAATAAAATGTATATATTAAAGTAAAAAAAAAATATATTTATCTATGCATAAAATATGCAATGAAACTATATATAAAATATAAATGAATTCTTAAAAATATAATTGCAAAAGAAAATAATTACAAACTCCATAAATATTCTATTTCTAAGGCAAAAATAAAAAAGAAAAAACCGACATGAGCATGTTGGGCCAAGGTGGTTCCATAGCCTTTCCCACAAAGAAAGGTACTATAGATGAAAAAACTATGTTGTTACATTTTTTTCATGTTTCCCTGCACAAAATAGGTAAAAGCACTAACTAGAAAAACAAGTAGGTATGTCGACTATTACTCTAGAACAAGTGTAAGCTAAAGTGCAACAGTAAAAGCGCATATTTTCATGGCACTTACATTCTTTTGTAGAGAAGTGCAATTTTCAGCAACACCTCAAAAACGGTATATACAATCATGTGCAAAATAATTCTTGTTGAAAGTATTTATTAAGCATTACCTTTGTAATTTTTTTCATATATTTTGGACATACGGTTTAAAAAACAAAGGGGGGGGGATACAATTTATGCTATTTTCAGAGCAATTATTTCTAAAAATATTCACTTAATAAAAAAAAAGTATAGAAAGCGTTTTCAAAAGAACTCGAAATATGTGCCACAAATTGATGGTTACCGAAAAGAAAAATTTTTATTTTCTGTTACATGGAGAACCCCCACCCTTTCCTAGTAATATTTATTTCTGTTATTTAACTACCAAATTAAGTAGAGGTTTATACAAGACACCTATACTTAAAATTCATTAATATACATTCTGTAGTTTTTGAGTGAAAATACTTACACTATGGCCCACACTATGCTATATTAATAAAATGTATTTATTGCAAATAAATACATTATATTAATATTGAAATATCATTTGACACAAATTTCCTTTGCATTATTTTTAACATTTCACTTTGAATATGCTATAATTTTTCTAAAATATATAAGTACTTAAATTGCTTTCATAAAAAGTTTTATTGTTTATATATTCAATATAAAAAAATATTGCTTCTCCCTATTACCTGATTATGATATGATTACATGCAATGTCTAAATAACGAGACATATAAGATATTAAATAAAATCTCAATCAACATTGTTGATATCAGATCACTAATTTTAAATTTGCATGATCACACCCATATCTTTTCTCTTATATTATGAAAACAAAAACAAGAGTGAATATAGTAGTAGGAATATTGCGATTATGCAATTTCACGTTCATCACAGTCTTTTACTAATTATTACTAAAAAATAATATCACAAAAACATCTAAACCTCTCTTGTTGCCCATGGGTAAATATTGAAAACAATTTTCACATAGTACTTGAAGCAAAACCGTTTTTGTTTTCAATTTTTGACTATTTCCTCTTAAATAAAGATTACATTAATTCGTCTGTAGATACATTGCACATCGATATATCATATACATTTGTAAGCATCACAGTCAGTCATAGACAATCACACGACAAATACTTATAAGCAAACACTTAAAAAAATATATGTTTTGATTATTGACTGCCACCAATAGACTAATATCAGACTTAAATTAATATAGATTTCAAAAATTATTTATGGTCATGTTAAATTAAATAGCTATGTCTTTATCTACTTTGCATGGATGCTTTATTGTTATGTAAGGTATCCCAAGTTCGAAATCGTTTCTTGGCCAGTACTTAAGTTGTGGTTTCTGTTCTGGCCTTTCTTCTTGAACATTAAAGTATGCGAATAAAACTAGAGCAGTATAACTTGCTATGAATATGAGAATATGCCATATTCCATGCATATATGGGAAGTTGATGGATAGCCAGGCATCACAGAACATCCTGTCTAAGATCCAGCAAAACACAGCGAGGAACCATACAGCCGCACAACGGAGACCCAAGCGATAGACTCTTGTGCATTTTACCCTGTACATATAAAATAACATAATGTATAATATAATCTACAAAATAATCACCTGTCATAATATGAAATACTTATCAGAGTTGTCAAAATGGAAACAATGTAATGCCCTGCAAATGCATACACTGACATACATATTTATCATTAATATTAAAAAAAAAGTTATTCAGAAGTAGAAGAAATGCAAATGTTAAACAATGGAAAATAAAAATTTATGTATAAATAATGTTACTGGACACACGTTATGGACTATTCATGAAAAATTTGAGATACAATTTACTGTTTTACCTAGTAAGTTCATTAAAGAGAAATCCAATAGCAGGAAGGGCCAAAGTCATTAATGCAAATGCGTTTGCAGCTGGATGCATAACCAAAAAGCCGGTAGACACAAAGGAAAATCCGCTTGAATAAAATGCCAGCACACGCCTGAAAAAGATTATTGCATTCAAGACTTTTCCAAGACTTACTTCTAAATCTGCTTTTAATAGAAAACCTGAAATTGAATTAGATCTTGATTTATAAAGAAGTCTTGAAAGAGGTACTTGAAAAGGCAAGATGGATGTCACAATAATTGTAAATGCCCAAATTAATTAGATAGTGCAATAAGTTCAGTATCATATGTTAGATAAGAAAATAAATGAATCAAAATATTTAATGGTGCTATTATTTACAAAATAAATTAGACACCAATTTTTTTGTCATTCCACTGAAGAAGCACATTTTTACAAAATCTTAACATAATTTATTAAGCTTGATATGTTTACTTAAAAACAATTTTACTTCTGAAATGAAAAATTTAACAAGCAATCAAAAACAAAATCTAGCATTTAAAGACACCATAAATATTTTGCTCTGTTTTTGTTATTGACAATTATGAATGAATTTCAATGTATCAAATAAATTGATAAACTGATGGTGATTTTTGGCACCAAATTGTGACTTCAAATGAATGAGTATTTTTTGCAAACCCTAATTATTAAAGTCGGTTTAAAGTTTTATTTTGAAATAATTCACTTCAAACAAAAGACTGTAGAGGGAAATGGATGAATGGTGGCACCACTCACCCAATCTCTTACTTTTTATAATTATCTCTTATTTTATAGTTATTACAATGCTAAAAGAATTGCCATAAAAATATGTACAATATTAAATAAGTTTGCATTTTCGTTTAATGTATTTAGCTTTTTTAAATATATCTTGCATTTAATACATAAACGATGTTAAAACAAAAATTAATACTGTTATAAATATCAAATAGAAAACAATAGCTTTAAAGGAAATTGTCTGCTTAGAAGTGCACTTTCTTACTTTTGATAACAACTTTTTTTTTATTAATATCTCAAAAAAATAATTAGTGTAAATTGGTATCTCTATTTAAATAAAAAATAAACTACAACACACATATGCTATCTTGAAATCATATTTATTTTTTAAGAAACATAGTTTAATGCGCTAATCGAATGTATTAAGGTCAATATTATACATATTACTAACAAAATAAAATTTAAAGTGTATCTACATTTACATCATTCAAATAGCAGAGGTCAGTTCCTGTAAAGATAATATCATAGTTTTGACAAACAAATAACTGATAGGTATTGGATGGCAGTGTACAGTACAACATACAAAACCCTGCCGCTCTAAAATTTCTGAAATGTTGCAATGTGCAGGTTCAACACTACCCGAATCTTCCTTCTTCTCCCCTGCGTTCCTATTTTTATCTATTGTGACATTTTCATGGATAAATTCACAGTGGCAGAGTTGTATGCGTTGCACTGTAATTTTTATATGCCCCAGCTCCTTTTCCTTAAAATTGAGGCTAAGAAAGTTTGAGTCATGAAATGAGCAAATTAAATTGAATCAGTGTGAGGGGTATAGACAATTTCTTCTTAAAGGAGATCCATAGCCAGCAGCGAGAGGTTATACTGGTCTTTAAAATATCTCTAAAATCAGTGATCATGTGAGTTTTCAATTATTAATTTAATATAAAGTCCACTGTTGGTGGCATCAATTTTCACCGAATGAAATTTATGGGAACTTATATATTCTTTTTCTTTCGAAAGGACTTCAATTTTGTTTTGAAGTACCGTTTTTATATCTAGCCCATCTTTATACATTACTGTGAAGTACAATATTTTCAGTATCAATTAACAGCCCATTTATAAAACTTTTTGGACTTTAATAAGACTATAAATTTAGAATTAAGTCTAAGAATAATAAACTATTATTACCTGTTCCCACCAATGAATTTCGGGAAATATCGTTTGGGGAAAAACATTGCGAAAGCTGCCATGAAGACCCATAGTATTGCTAATTCATCAAGCAGTTGCCCTGAAATGGGATTCGCAATTTTTAAATTGTACTTAGCATCTAAAATATCTAGAAAATATGTTGAAATCTATAATTCTACAATAAAATTATTTGTTCAGAACTCTAACATTAGAGCAAAAAACTCAAATCAGTAGGTATTGCCTTTACTCATAATTATGAAATGAACAATAGGGATTCTATAATTTAGCTTATATGCGTATAGGACACCATCAATTTAAATTACCTCCCTATATGAAAAAAATGATCTCAAGTAAATGGTTGATTTTAAAACCTTTACTATCTTTTTTACAATTCTTAAGTCAATACACAACAATCCATTGAGTAAATATGCAGTCATAGTGAAATCGCAACTGAGAGCATTGAACTAATACAAACATCAGCAAAAACTGGGTTCATTACACTATTTACACTGTTCGCACATTCAATTAACACAGTTAACGGTCCACCAATTCCGTTTCATTGTATTTATAACACAATCTTTAACAGTTTTATTTGAGGTCAATAGTTTTTTTAGACTAAATTGTATATGCGTTTATGAAAAAAAAGAATGAGTCTTCATATTTCTTTTAAAACTACAAATAAAAAGCTAATAACAATAACAAAATCAAAGTAGTCGTGTTCTAAATCACAGAGAAGTGAACTATTAAGCCAGAAGCACTGGTCACAATATAAATATAGATTTAATGATTTACAAAGATCCACAAATTTTTATTTCTGCAATTTATACTTTATTTCAAATAGAGTGAATAATGAATCGTATCTTCAGGAATTGTTTCTAAAAAGAGCCACTCATGATCCATAATTAGCCAATCCACATTCTATATGTACAAAATTAAACAAATGCTTTTGATATCACATTAATACGTTGATTAAATCAGTTGAATGCTGGCAGTTGACTAGTGGCTAAAGCAAGTCAATTCTGAAAATTGATTTGAATTTATAGTGATTTTCTTGTACTACTAAAAGTCCGAAAGAGGGAATTTATTTTTTAATCCATTCAAGCAAAGGTGTGTAAAACAAATATGTACATATGTATTGTAATGAAAAATATTTGCGTTCTTCCTATTTCCAAAATTATTAAACCTAAAATTGACAAATCAAGACTTACTTATATTTCATAAGAAAATAACATATTGAAAAAGAATTTAAACAATTTACAAGTTTTATTTTAATATTGCTCATTACTAAAAACACTATTGAGAGAGCATAAGGGCAAACCACAATGTTACATGTCATTACAAGGGGGATTAAATAGTATGAATCTATGCATATACTAAAACAGCAGAACCGTTGTTTTCATACATTGAGAATATTTGGCAAAAATTGATTGTGGGTGATGTAGAAATTTAACAAAATATATTAATAAAGTTATTTTTAAAAGCTTTCTCTGGCTGATTGAACATGCCAATGTCTAAAACTACCAGATAAATTTTCATGGAATTTTCACAGATAACTTGGGCATAGCTTGGAGTAACATACAAGTTTTACTTCATCAAAATAGGCTGATGGATATTTTAAAAATAAAGACCATATATATGAAGTCGTGGGCACAGTTAGTATCTATTAGTATTATGTTGGATATATTATTTTTTCATGTACTAATAATATACATATTTAATGGTTTTTAAGAACACATTATATTAAATATGCAGATCTTCACTTTTTTTCTATATTTTAATTTTTATATTTTAATCAATGTTACAACAATGACTTGAGTCATAATTCTTCAATTTTCTATGCAGATATGTGTTATTGTAATAATGTATTAGAATTTCCATTAATTTAATATTTGTAGTAATATTACATTACATTTTATAATATATTGAGATCGAGTTTTTTTGTCTCTCTACTGCAGATGCACACTCTTAGAATCCTAATTCAAATACAGCAATTAAGTCCTTTGTGCTGGTTTAATGTAGATTGGAAGTTGCTAACAACTAACAGCTTCTATAGCTAACATTCAGTAGCAGCTAATATTCAGGGCAGACAGTTTAATACATTCTCAAAAACGCATTGGGAATTCGCCTACTGGTACAGACCAAACCTATTATCTTGTGATTTATAAATAACATGCTAAATATAAGACTGACATTATTCTTTGTTAATATTTCAATAAATACAATTCATAAAAAATTATATCTACTAAATTTTAAGAACAAACATTAACATTATGTTTACTCGAGTATTTATCTTACTACCTTGAAAGATAAGTAGATTGAGATTGTGAAAATACATATTATTGTTTATTAAAGAGCAATTTCGCATTGAATTATTTGTATGGAGTAAATTTTAACAAAGTATTTACAATTTTGTCCTTACCAACTAAACTAAGCGTAGCGTGGAAGTATGCTGAACTCAAGCCAACCACCATTAACAAAACCCATAAGACATTGATCCCAGGATTTACAAATTTCGAGTACTCTTGGAATAAATGAATTAATACTGGAGGGAAAAGAAAGAACAGTATGTTGCTTACCTGTGAAAATAAAATAATTCCAATATTGGTCTTTGTGCAAATACTTTTTTTTTAATACAGTAATCTTACTTACAGTATATAGCTAAATTTGTTTACACAAAAATAAAAAGATAAATTTAAAATAATTCTATATATCAATTTAATGATGTAGTATCATATATTATAATACAAAAGATACTTAACAGTATTGACAAATTCGGCTATCATAGGTGAAATCGAATAATTTGATTCACACCAATCTACAGGCGAACTTCCTGGTTCTAAGTGAGACCACATATTGATGACCTTCCACTTTCTTTGTTTTGATTTCAATTACGTTGTTTTATCAACTTAATGCACAATAACTTTATTTAATTTAGAATACACATAGCCTAAGAATTATCTTCCAAGATATCGATATTTAAACTATAACCACTGCTGTGTACTTTAAAAATACTTTTAAATTAATTTTATCGACACAACTTTACAAAACAAAGAGTTTAACGCAACATATCGCGATTACATGTTCTTTGTTATGATCTTAAATATATAGTATAGTTTGTGGTTATGATGTTAACTGACAACTGTAATACGTAGAACAACGAACTACTAAACTGTTATGGTCAATGAACTGAACTAACTGAACTAACTGAACTGACTGAACTGAAGATCATTGAACATAGAACGATAAATAGAGAATTACAGAACAATAATTATGTTCACCCACAGGATATATAGTTCTATACAAAGTAAGAAATTCAGTAAAGAATATATTTGTTATTCTTTCGTACGATTCGATCATTCAAATCCAGTCCCTTCTGTAGTCCTATTCTAAGCCCTCGCCCTTCGTCTGTTACCTTCTATTCGGCACTCCTCTCCTTATATTTTTCATAGTTTTCTATGATGTCTATATCGAACACTTCGCTTATTCTTATACTACACACTCGCACTTGAGTCTGAATGTGTTTTGAGTAATAAGCTAAAAGCTTATTATTAACCCCTAAGTTGCGAATATCTTTGTATTAGAACGAATTTAAAGAAGTGAAGCGACGTTCTAAGCCTTTATTTATGTAAAAAATAAGCGCGATAGTGACAACAACGTTATGTTCTTTTTAATTAATAAAATTCACAAGGTCACAAATAGGTAATACTTTATAGTATTACTTATTTGTGACCTTGCCATATAAATAACCTAAAGTACTTTACATAATGTATTTATTTAAGTAAATATATCTTCATTTATATTTTTATATGTACGTATTTCTTAGTGAAATTCTAAAAATATATTATAATTTGCATGTATGGAGTAAAAAGTTCCAATAAAATTATTGGTTACGTTGAAATAATCGCTTAAAATATTCGTTAATTAATTACTAAGTTAAATGTTAGAATGTGATATGTGTGGATGAGTAACTTTAAGAACTTTTTACTTATTGGTGTATCGTAGAAAAGATATCGTTGACGAAATAATTGACAAGTAAAGTTTTTATTGATTTGTCCGGACATAATACATGTTTTTTACTAATAAAGAGATGTATGAATATGTACTAATTCAAATTATATTAAGTATTTGTCTGTCTAATGAATTTTATTAATTAAAAAGAACATAACGTTGTTGTCACTATCGCGCTTATTTTACATAAAAACTTAGAACGTCGCTTCACCTCTTTAAATCGTTCTAATACAAAGATATTAACTTAGGATTATCAACTTATACTCAAGTGCATGTAGTATAAGAATAAGCGAAGTGTTCGCTATAGACATCATAGAAAACTATGAAAAATATAACAATATTTGTAAAGACCACCCTCTTGAGAACATCCAATACAGTCCCATACACAACAATATAATCTGTAATGGCTTTTATGTAATGTATCTGGAAGAAAAAATTTACAGATAGAGTTAATTTAAGAATCTATAAGTAAGTCCATCATAATGACGTTTATTTATTGGACTTAATGGGATTGTAATGTTATTTGTATTTGTATGGATCCTATCTGCACTTTACCTGTAGGTTTGTATCTGTTCTTATCGTAAATCCATTTGGACATAAAAACCAATGTGGATTTCCGAATACGAAGTAGTAAATGTTTTTAATGCATTTAAATGACAATTCCACAATCAGAAAAAATAATGTATTCTATATGTAAATCCAGATAAGAACTCTGTAGACATATAAGTTCCATTAAACTTTCCGTTTCTTTTCTTCGAAAGTTTTTATGGGTATTGATATGGACTTGCAGCGACAAAAGCACATTAGGTCCAAATACAATTATTTCTTATTGGAATCTATTGGATATTTTCAACAGGGCATGTCTCTTTTTGCATACTAGTGCGTTGGCTTAAAAAGGCGCATTGTGATAAACAAATATAAACGGAGTCGCTTATTGCCATAGCCGGTGGTTCCAAACCTTGAGGATAACGGTGAATCTTGCTAAATCAGCAGCCATTTCTTTTAAACATAGCAAGGGTAGGAGCGTACGTACAGTCGCTTACGATACTTCCTCTCTTCGCATTTATAGTATGCCTATTCTGTGGAAATTCCATTATAAATATCTAGGTATCTCTACGAGTCCAAGGTGGACGACCCGCTCGATTATATGAGCCAAATTTTCACAAATGTTCTACCTTCTTTATTAGTCCCTCCTTTACCGGCCTCGTTTGTCACTGTTTCCGATACTACAACTATGTCCTGCTCGGAAGATAAAATAAATAAAAAGAAAAGGTTATCAAAAAAACGTGCTCATGAAAAGAGGCACCGGAAAAACTCTAAATTAAATATACCAATCAGCTCTCAACCCCTTTTGTTAAACGATGTTCCATCTCTCCCTCATCTCTCCAACGTAGGTCCTACTCAACTCTCCCCTGCTACTTCTTTTGACGCAACCAGTCCTCCAACTAAAAGCGTAGGGTGTCTGGAGTATAATTATAAAGACAGAGGCCCATTTGTCATTCATTGCCAGAAGATCGAAAGTTCCCCTTCTGCTGGCAGTGTTCTCCACCTGGTGTCTTTTGGGAAAATCTTGCAATCGGCCAATGTCAAAGACATTATCAATGGCAGCGTAAAAAGAATTGGGAGGAATTGCATTACCCTCTCCTTCATGAATCCCACAGCCGCTAATGAATTCCTTTATAACCCTCTCCTTGCACTCAAAGACCTAAGGGCTTTCATCCCATTATTTTAATGTTACTCGTCTTGATCTAGTGTGAGGTGTCCTTTCCAATGGGTCCCCAGAAGAGATTCTCGGTTGCATTGTGGTTGCGGAGGATTGCAGTCAGGTGTTAAAGATTCGGCGTCTTAACTATAAAACGATGGTGGATGGCTCTATTGTCTGGAAAGCGTTCCAAACCGTTGTGGTTACCTTTGATAGGTAGATGTTGCCGCAGAGGGTGTTACTCTATTATAATGTTCTGTCGGTCGAGGCATACACTTACCTGACGATCCAGTGATACAACTACTGCCGGTATGTGCATACTGAAGCTCAATGTAGATCTGAGCCTAGATGTTTTAGGTGTGGTAATGAGCATATAGGCGAGTCCTGCACTGTGAGAGAGGACGAAGTGTCCTGTCTTCACTGTATGGGCCGACATACCGCTACTAGTAAACTCTGCCCAGAACTGGATACACAGAAGCGTATTAAGATTTCTATGGTTGAAGAATCTATTTCGTATTCTGAAGCTTCAATAAAACAACCCTCTAATGGTAAATCATATGCAAACGCTACTGCTTCCTCCTTTTTTAATCCTAGTGCTCAGAAATCATTGCTTTCTAATTCTTCATCCTCTAATAGAAAAACCAACTTCTTGAAGCTTTGTCAGTCAGCTCCTAGGCCAAACAAAGGATACGATAAAGCTTCCCATCAGATTATCTTCAATGTATTTTTTTATAATCACAATGGCTGGGCTCTTTTAACCTCAAGCCCTGTTGAGAGTAACCTTCAACAAAATCCAATACTGATCTTTTGTCTTCTTTATTGAAAATTCTCTCTACCCCTAACTCCCTACCATCCAACGTTGCCAATTTTTTACACTCAAACTTACTTACAGAAAATGGCTTGTCCAGAAGTAGCTGTACAGTAGAACAAGCAGAGTGTCAGGAGGGATAAATCCGACCTTATCTTCCTCCTACAAAAATACTCCCACCGTTGCTGCCGTATCTGAGACACGATTGAGGCCGAGCAGTCACTTTAGAGTACATGCCTTACTCGTCTGCCTGAGATGACCGATCTGTTAGATACAGCGGTGTCCCTGTGCTCATCAGAAATCATACTCCTTTTTCTCCGGTTGGTATTCTTACCCATGGCGATGGCCTCCAGGCAGTAGCCGTGACGGTTGAGGGTACTACCTTCCTGTCCCTATACATTGCTTCATCTTCCTCCCTAATCGTAAGTGAGTTAGAAGTTATCCTCTCCACCCTTGTGAGACCATATATTGTGCTCGGTGACTTCAACTGCCATCATACCCTTGGGGTTGTAGTGGCGTCGATTTCGCTGACAGGACTTTGGTCGACATAATAGATAAACTCGATCTTTTCTTCCTGGACAATGGTACCCCAATGCATTGAACAAGACCGCATTCTAGTCTCAATGCATGCAGACTTATCTTTTTACTCTCCTGATCTAGCACCGCTCCCGTCCTGGGAAGTCCTACAGGATTCTTATGGTTGTGATAATTTTCCGATCATTATCAAACTTTCTTTTTCTCACCCCACTCCTAAAAAACTGGTTTTCTTACTAAAATAATCAGCATCCTAAGATGCCTATCTGGTATATGGTGGGATGCCCAACCTTATATACTTAAACTCCTCTACAATGCGATTGTTCGTAGCAACCTAGACTGTGAATCATTCTTGATAGAGCTAATCAAGTCTATTGTTTTGAAGAGATTGAACTTGGTCCAGGCCAGAGCTCTGCGGATAATCGTGGGTTGTATGAAATCCTCCCCTATCAACGCACTCCAATTTGAATGCGCAGATCCCCCTGATAAAAACTGTCCTCTTCACCGACAGTTTTTATCTGATGGTTTCCTATTCAAATCACTGAGGTTTTCAAGCCACCCCTTCATTAATTTGTTACCCACACTGTCTATATTCTTTGAACCCGGATAACATAGTGGTTCAAGAAAAACTCCATGCCTTGTTCTTAGCTTCCAGATACTTCAAGACATGGAGGCTAATTTCTCTTCTATTAATACATTACCCCTTTTTAAATATTCGTTCAAAAACATAATCTTGAAACCTAGAATAATTTTGGACTTTGGTATTTCAAAGGATGACCACAGTGCTGATTTCCATTTCCACTCCATTATAGAGAACGGTTGGCGTGTTTTTATATTTTATACATTTATAGCATTTCTTAATCTGAGAGATAGATGTATTATGATGGTAAGTATACTATAGAGTTGTACGCAGAAAGATAATTAATTACGTTATTCATATTACTCTTTGATCTCACTGATAATGTTACTAGAGTTTTAATATATTCTATTTATAATTGTAGTGATAGTAAGCTGTGCTACAAAAGTTCCCATTTATGGGGAAATCTATAAACTTCAGCTATTATTTCTCGACGTGCCGATTTAGCCATCCTGTTTCTTCAGTTCTCTGCATTTTCAACTAAACTAACGTTTTAAATAACATTTTCGTAATAATTACTGTAATAATCAATTTCCCATCAAAAATAACCAGTTAAAAGTTTTGTAAGTTTCCTATCAACAAAATGTCTAAAAAGATGAAATGTCGTTAATCATATTAATATCTAGACATTTCTTTTAAACAGAAATAGTTACAAAATATTGACACAGAATGGCATTTGATTCAAAATAAGGAAGAAATTGAATCGTTCAATGGCACATATTTGAAAACATCTGTTATTCTGTATTTTAAGTTTTTTAATTTGTCTTATGCATCTGTAAATGTGGAAATAATATTTTCAATCATTTTTCTTATTTTTTATCATATAAAAAAATGAAAACTAAACAGAGAAATAAAGTTTCCCCCGAATTAATTACAGTACTTCTCTATAAAAAAAAGATTTGAAAGAAAAAATAACGAATGTGGCTACAATTTTAATATTAAATAGTAGGGCTGTACAATTTAACTGGTCAAATCGGCTAAAAAAGTTAGCTAAGTCAATTAGTTAGCTAGCCCGTAGGCTTAGCTAATTTAACCGGTTAACTTAATTAGCTCAACTAATTAGCCAACGGCTAACCGGCTAAACGCCAATTTTTTTTTCAGTAATTCACTGATTTTCTATTGACAAACAAGTTTAAAAAATATATTAAGGTTGTTTTTTTTGTTTAAAGAAACGGTGTTCGCGAAAATTAATATTTTATCAATAATGCAAATAATTATTTTTATTAATAGTTATGTAAATATAAATAATAGGTTGTGGTATATAATCTAATTGAAAATAATAGCCTCTGATAAATATTAAATAAATTATTAACATGAAATTTGTTTTGATACACGATTTAAATTACGCGCGTTTTTTTATTCTTTAATGGCCACGTTTACCTGTAAAGTAGTTAGTTTTTTGGCCGTTGTTTTTTTTGTGCGTTGTGATATTTTTCTAGTAATTGTCATATGTCACAAAAGTTTCCTATATTTGATATTTCTCATACAATTAAAATTTATGTTTCATAAAACTAAAAATTACAATTCAATATAATAATTGAATATTTAAAATGCCATCCTCATTACTATGGAATCACTTTACACTTATTACTAGTGGTATTGCTGTAAGGCCTGTAAGTATTATAAATATTGTCCTGTTGAATACAATATAAAAAACAACAACATCATTACAATGTCATTTAAAAAAAAATAAGCGTAGTGACAAAGTGCAATCATTAAATGAAGAAACAGAACCTAAATTACGGTAAGTTTTATTTTTCTCTTCTATAAGGAATTACTGTATTTGATAAAATCTATTATTTTTTTGGAAACCGAATATTAATTTTTTTTATATGTGTTAATATAATAAATTATTTTACAATTAAATTCTAGCTTGGATGAGGAATTAGACTCAGATACACCAACAACTCAAAAGAAAAGACTTTTAACAAAAGAATATTATAGACGTTAATTTTTTTTTTAATTTTCTGATCAGAAAACTAAAATTTTTTTTTTTTTCAATATTCTAAAATTTATAATATATTTCTATTCTTTTAGAATCCTAAGGCTGAAGCGATCACCTTTACCGTTATCACACGCATAAGGTCCAGGATTTGTATAGTTTGTTAAAGATGTCAATATGAATATGTGATCCCAAACAAAACATTATAAAAAGTCGCTAAGAAATTTTGTACCAATCAGTGTGTAATGATATGCTGGTAACTCTTCGTCATTTTATTGATGGGTCGACTACAAAGGACGCTTGGTCCTCTCGTTCTGCATTTTAATTTATTACACTTACAGTACATGGCATAGATGAGTAATGGAATTTATACTCTGTAAATTTGGACACCTTAGAAATGATTGAAAGTCACTCGGCAGCAAATATTTACGATCATTTATGCAAAGCTTTATCACAATGAAATTTAGCAGAAAAAACAATTGCTGTGGTCCATGATAATGCCTGGAATATGGTGGCTTCAATGCTGAGAAGCTCTACTGCTGACATCAACGTCGGTCAAAGTGTTTGTTGCTTTTGTCATTCGTAACAGCTTGTTCTCGAAAAATATTTTAATAAAGAACATTTCCAAAAACATCTTCAAAAAGTTTCTGCAATTGTTGGTCACTTTAAACATTCATGTATAAAGTAACAAACACTCTTAAAGATGCCCAGAAATTATATAATTTACCCGACCATTCTTTGATTAGTTACTGTGTAAATCGTTGGAATTCCGCTTACACTATAACTGAACAGCTATTGGAACAAAAACAAGCACTTGAAAGTGTATTACTGAATCATGAGTATACAACTACAGCAATGTGTAAAAAATTGCTTTTAAGGAATTTAGAATGGAATTATTTAAGGGATTTGATTCGAATATTGAAATCATTTGAAGTAGCAACGAAGATAATATCTAGTCAGATACTAGTAGACTAATAACTAAAGTATTTTAAAAAGTTTGATTATCAAATTCATTTATATTTTATTATATTGCAGATATAAAAATATGGCTGATGAAACTCAAGAATTTCGAGAGTCAGCCAAGAATTTTTTTTTAAATTATGGCCAAAGAAAATTTTATAGCGACAACAGCAGCTGTCATTAAAAATATGAGAGAGATAGATTTGGATTATCTCTTTAATTTTGAAGTCTTATCTCCAAGTTTTGAGAGAATGGCCAGTTTTAAAATTGATAATCCAAATTATCTGAATAAAGCAAATGAAAGAGAAATCGATAGCTTTAAATTGGAGCCAAGTATTCCGCTTGGTGACAACTTTCTTTATTGGTGGCACTCAAAACGTCATAAGTTCCCTAACCTGGCTAGGCTAGCAAAAAAATACTTAGGTGTCCCAGCGTAGCAGTGCACCCTCTGAAAGGGTTTTTCCTACAGCTGGAAATATTATTAGCTGAAAACGCGTTTGTTTACTACCCGAATTTGCGAATTTATTAATTTTTCTCTATCAAAATAGAAGTATTAAGGTAAAAAAATTCAACAATTAATTTAAGAGCCATTTTCATAAATAAAATATTTTTAAATGTTATTTAAATACATTACTCTGTTCTCGTTATTTTGGTCATAAAACATTTAAATTATTATTATTTAACTTGTTTGTGGGTAAGGAATCAATGAATATAGCTGAAAAAAAATAGCCGTTCAGCCTAATAGGCTAATTATTTGAACTAATTAAGCCAGTTAAATTAGCTAAATGTACCGATTAGCTAGCCAATTAACTTAGCTATTTTTTTACTCGGCTTAACCGGTTAAATTGTACAGCTTAATTAAATAGCTAATTTTTATAAAAAAAGTGCTGGTAAGAAGAGGTATAAAACAAAACCCAATAGCTAATACACATAATGAATAAATCAACGTTATAATAACATTAAAAAATTGATTGTCTGTAAATTCAATTTACGAGCGATAACTTTACATGATAACGTTATAAGAAAACATTGATGAAAAATTGCATACTTTTATGAATTGAATTGAATTATTAAAACTTGCCGCAATTGTTGTAATGAACAATGGAAACCATATTAACTTTTCACTTCACTTTATAAACAATTGACAGTTCACGTGTAAATTGTGTGCGGCCGCTGTCTCTCTTCTACTCGGACGAATCGGCCGATGGAGTGGAAGAGAGATCGCTTGTTCGGCGCTCTCGCTCGCACGCTCGGCTCTGGCGGAACGCGACAATGAGTCATGCTTTTTCGTGCGTGCAGCCGGTGTTCATTGATTTATAAGACGTAATCACGTCAAAATACTTGTGTTTTATTACAAATTAAATGTTCAAATTTCCTTCGACTTTTAGCTAGTGAACATACCGTTTTCAATTATTTTTTTGCAACACTGGAATAAGATTTATTATATGTAATCTGTGGAGGTAAGTGGCAAAATGGACCATAGATAATAAACATTTCTGAAGTGGACTTGTAAAGTGGACTTTGTATTCAAAGTAACCTTTCTTAGCTAAGTTCACAATTATTTTTTTTATATTAAAATCAGTTTCCTTAGGAGACAAAACGCCTCATAATGTTTTCTCCGTGTAGCAGACATTTTATATTGTCGGCTCAGGTAATTAATATTAAATTATTGAAATAATATTGGTGGACGGATTTGCATTACAATAAAGTACAGTATTATTTTTGAAGAATCTTGTATTTTAATTTAATAACTTTTTCAGTTACGACGTTTACAAAGTACTTTAGTCATTGCGGAGCACAACAATGAAGTATTGCTACCAGTCACTCAAAATACTTTGAGTGCTGCTAAGAAGATAGGTGGCGATGTGTCTGTATTGATTGCTGGTACCAAATGTACACCAGTAAGTTTATCGAAGTATTGGGAGTAGCTTAACGTCATGAAATATCAAATCCTTGTGTTAATTAAGAACTTTATAAAAAAGAAATTGATAATGTTTAAACTTAGAATTTATTTTGAAGGTAATTTTTCAAAACTGGAACAGAAACAATGTTTGGAATTTGTAATTAAAAAATTTGGTTTTGCCAAGAAATGCTATTGAACTGATATTACTATGAGTAATTTAACCACTTTTATATAACCTGATCAAACATTGATCATAAATACCTATATTTAACAATTCCTTTTATTGATGGAACATGATGTTCTAATCTATATGCAGCCTAGCTGTTTTTTATATAGAACAATAAATCCAATAAATCCTAGTGATTTTCTTATCGAAATAGAAAAGCATAGAAGTATTCCTACATAAACAAAAAAACCAAACGAAATTGGCTTCGCAGTAGGCATGGCTTATGATATTGGCTTCACTGCCATATAGATGTTCACCACATGTCCTTATTCTTTCTCTTTCTGTCGTCAGTGAGTGTCCTCATTGATTGGCCTCTTTCTTTCTCTTTGATTAAGAAATAACAGTGTCATTCATAATTATATTTAAAAATGATAATAATAAGGTCCTTTGTAAGAGATTCATTTGGTTTAAAAATATTTACATAAATACAAATAATACATTTGTATGTATTATGTTCCACAAATGAATCTAAATTTATTGTACATTATAATTCTTTTCTTTTCTATTTTGATGGATTTTCTATACTCATTTGAAATTTTATGAATGGTAAAGTTAGCTTATATCATCACAGCAGCATACAGTACACTATCATTTAACCCTCCCAGTGATGTTTATTTTCTCAATTGTTAAGCAATTTATTTATATTTTATTTCGGTCTGCAATTCATTTGAATATGCCAAATTAAGCTGGAAGCTAATGGAGTTTTTGAAAAAGTGATAAATTTTTATTTTGGTTTTTTAGTAGTATTATCCTTTAGTTCAGATGTGGGCAACCTTTGACATGGTGTGGACCAAACTTTAGAGTGCAAATATGTTCACAGACCGTGTTCAAAAGTAGGTGCATTTTAAAGTAGTGTTCATAATTTTTAGTGATAGATATCAGACATGAAATTTTTCAAAATGTCTCACGAGTCTGATCAAATCTTACAGCGGGCCGGATGTTGCCCACATATGCTTAGTTGGTCATAGGAAAAAATTGTATCCAGCATACAGTTGCTGTTATTTTTCCAATATGAATTTCGTCAAAAGATCAAAAGTATTAATAGAATATTATTTTCTAAAATTTCTATTTCTGCCATCGCAATTCAATTGCCTTTTTTTGTTTTACCATTGATAGTACTCATGATTGTAAAGTTTTATAGGAAATAATACATATGTTTTTTATAAATGAGGCACTCGAGTCGGATTTTTCTGCTGATTTTTAGACTATTAACTGCATTTAAATAAGAATAAAGAAATCAACTGGGATGGCTACAAAATTGTGGATTTAAATTGAGAATTATTTATTTACTTATAAACTGCAAGTAGTTGGTTGAGGTTTTTAAATAAAAGTTATTGCATTTAAAAAGGTCTATTTACAGGTTTCCAAAGTCATCAAAACTCTTTAAACAGCCAGTAGATATAATCTGCATATAAGAATAAAGTTATAAGAACTTCTTGCATTTAATTTCTAATTATTATGATAATTATGAGTGTAAATAAGGGCAATGAATAATATATTCTTATGAAAAAATGAATATTTTGTATGAATAAATCTGTATACACAATATTTTTGTGTATTCAGATTTATTCATACAAAATAATTGCATATTTATTACGTCAGACAAAATTATATATAACCATTTGAACTTGGCACTTGTATATTGCTACTTAATTAAACATTAAATATAGTTAAATAATATAAAGATTTCTTTGAATTTACATTTAAAGAATATTATTTGTGTTTAATCTAAAATTATAGTATTTGGTTTTTATATCATTCAGGAAATGAAGTACTTTAAATAAAATATACTATAATCAGTGTAATAAATAAATTAATTTAAGCAATATGTTTATATTATATATATATATGTAGATTGTTCAACGGTAAAAATGATATTTTATGTTACATAAAATATCAATGTAATACTATAACGATATGGCAGTTTTGTATAATTGCACTATGAATATATATTAAAAATACAATATTTTACTATATTTTAGGCTGCTGAGGCAATATCTAAAGCTGGCGGAGTATCTAAAGTGCTTGTAGCTGAAAGCGATGTATTTAAAGGTTTCACTGCTGAAACCTTGACTCCTTTAATCCTCGCTTCACAAAAGCAGTTCAAATTTACTCATATTTTGGCACCAGCAACAGCTTTCGGAAAGTCTGTATTACCCAGGGTGGCTGCCAAGTTAGATGTTTCTCCTATCACTGATATTATAGGAATTAAAGATGCCAACACATTTGTGAGGACAATTTATGCAGGTGTGTTATATTTAACATAATTTTTGGTGTTCCACATAAAAATGAAGCACTAAAATCAACTGATATGTAGATGTTGGAGATTTTTTTTTAATCTATTTGCATATATATATTTGTAATGTAGAGAGATAGAAACAGAATGCCTAGCCATAGGAACATTCTTTTTGAAATAGAATTTCGTTTTAGTGGTTAATTTTTGACAGGTAAAATGGGAAAAATTAACTTTTTATTAATATTATGTACAGTTGTAAATGTAAGCTTGTTTGTTAAAACATAGTTCAAAGACATACTCAATAATTATTTTTCTATTGCAAACTTTTTCAGGTAATGCAATCCTCACATTGGAGGCTAAGGACCCTGTTAAAGTAATCACTGTTCGAGGAACAGCTTTCCCACCATTGCCTCTGGAAGGGGGTTCTGCAGCTACAGAAAAAGCCCCTGAAGGCGATTTCAAGACTGATCTAGTTGAGTGGCTATCACAGGAATTGTCTAAATCAGATCGTCCTGAGCTCACAAGTGCTAAGGCAATAGTATCTGGAGGTACATAGATTTAATTTTTCTTGTATCAGACAAAAAGTAGGAATATTGTAATTTTGTAAAATATGTTTACACGTAAATACAATATTTAAATGATGAAAATCAATTGAAGTTTTAAAAATAGAATGCAAATAGTGTTTCATAATATTTTTTTTTGCCATCAGGCCGTGGATTAAAATCTGGCGACAATTTCAAGTTGCTTTATGATCTGGCGGATAAGTTAAACGCAGCGGTGGGCGCGTCCCGTGCGGCCGTCGACGCTGGCTTCGTGCCCAATGACTTACAGATTGGGCAGACTGGCAAGATTGTGGCACCTGTACGTTAAAATATAATAAAGATATTCATATAAGTCAAAAATGTATGAGTCCTCACTGCAAATCTGATATTTTATGTACTCAATGAAGTGCCTAAAATTTTAATTGTGATTTTATATGTTTTATAGCAATCAACAACTTAATAGTATCAAGAAATGCCATTAAGTAATACCACCTATAATATATTTATTTTATTCATTTATGTAATTTTGTTATTATGACTGTAGGATCTATATATTGCTGTGGGTATAAGTGGTGCTATACAACATCTAGCAGGCATGAAGGATTCAAAGACCATTGTGGCTATTAACAAGGACCCTGAGGCACCTATATTTCAGGTAAAAATATATTATAAATGATAGATTTCTTTCAATAATATTAATAATGTTTATGAAAATACAATTCACTACCTTTCGCCCGCGCCTTCGCGCGTGAAGCGCATAAAATAATTTCTTCATCTTTCAGACCGACGGATCACATTGTCAACTATGCTATAATATATAAATTTTGCATATTCTTATCCAAAAGTGTAGTACTAATTAAGTATATTGTAAAGCTATGTATGTACTTATTGTTCTTTCATACATATTTTAGTACATTACTGTTAAAAGATAAAAGGGTTACATTTATCATTAATTTAATTCAGAAATTTGAAGTATTTTTACTGGCAAGAGTTTTTGTAGAATCACTGAAAATGTTTGTAGGAATAATCACAGTGTTAGATAGGTTACACAGATTAAGTAAGATTAGCCCATTTCTGAATTAAATATTTGATTCAGGAATTGAATTTGCAGAAAGTTTCTTTGTTTCTTATTCGTTATAAAATTTTAAATGAATACTCGTGCTTAACCTTCGGTCTGTTTACATAACCTCGAGTCGAGCAGTTTTTTAAACAATATGATAAAATATATAATAATTCAGCAATTTAAACTGGTTGTTGTGAAATAACTGTTAATGTTCAGTGTTGAAATATTATGAAATTAGATTTTTTTGCTAAATTGACATGAAAATGTATCTTTCTAGGTTGCGGATTATGGCCTGGTTGCAGATTTATTTAAAGCAGTTCCTGAACTCACTTCCAAATTGTAATTTTTCGTTGAATGCAAATGTTTAGTAAAATGTAGTAGGGGAAATAATAAAATGAGATTTTGTAGATACCTCTATACAATGTACAGTTTATTTCGTAATATTTTCCAAATATTTGAGATAATATTTACTATTTTGTCCACTTATTGTTCCAAACTATTTATTCTATAAATTATGTACTTTTATATGACAAAGAGTTTTTATACCACAATTTTAATTATATTGAAAGGAATAAAAAACTTATTACATTTCATTATTTCATTTAGTGCACATAATAATTCCCTCATTACATACTTATATTATTACCAATTATAGATATAGATGAGATATATAGGAGTTAGCATTCTAATTTTATAAGGATTTATTTATTTAGAGCATTTATACAGCAATGGAATATTTATCTCAACAGTATAATGAACTAACTGCTTAAAATGTTTCATTATAATCCTCACCAATATTTGATAAGTGGATATCAGTGTCCAATATTTTGCAATGTCTTTATTAGATTTGTACCAAATTTGAAGGTAATTATATTAACAATTAGATATACAATATTTTTATATCATTCATTAGTGGTATTATTTTTGTAACATAAATATATTTTTTATAAGGTTTGAAAAATTATAATACATTTTTGATCAAAACTTTACAAGGTGTGATAAATTTTTGGTTTTGAAAATTTTTTATCTAAGTACATTTTCAACATTTTAGATAGCTGATCACACTGATTTTTCTAAACGTGAAGTTATTTATTTCCCAACTTTATTTCGATGCCATTACTGGTCTGGGACGATTGGGACAAAGCTGGGGCCAATGCTAGTGTTTAATTGAAATTTGTGCTATATTACTTGAGGATAATGTAGTTTTTTAAGAATGAAAGACTTTTGAGAATCTGTAATAGCACAAAATTGCTAATGAAACCAAGGCGAAATGTTAATAGTCTGTTTTACTCAAGGAAATGCTTATTAGTGAAGGAATTTTTAGAGTCGTTTGGTGGTTTGATTCAATAGTATAAATACGCGGATGAAGTCGGATGTAAATACTAGTTTTTTTTTTTAAGAATCCACGTTCGCGCGAAAAAATTTATCACCACTTTCACATTGTGTTAATGGCTTACGCAAGTAAAAAAAATTAACAAGATTCTCAAAAAACTCATTGAAGATAGTGAATCCCTATTCAGAATTTGATTAAAATCTATTTAGTCTCCAGAGATTACCTCAAACGCACAAATAGGCTTGTTTGACAGAGGGTCAAAGTAAAAATTTAAAAATGATAAGTTTAGATGGTGTGTAATGGAATGGACAAAATTTTACAAAACTCTCGCATAAACAGTTTCATATAATACTATATATAAATGAATAAAAAGTACACTATTTCTTATTCCAAAAGTCAATATAATTTTATTCAAAATTTGATTCAAATCTTAGTTCAAGCATTGCTTGAACCAAAAAATTTGGTTCTGGCATTTTGGAAATTAACTTGAATAAGCAAACCAACAGCCCCTTTATCAAATCATTAGCGCAATTACATGTGCTTACCTCCATGCACTCAAATTTTTTTTCATTTACTTTTATAATCCAATGCACAGCGAAGCGAACGGGAGACAGTTGTATATTAAGATTAAGTAGTTTTGTAAATATTGGATTATTTAACTTTTCTCAATGGTACATTATTTTTGGATATCATTATTTTATAAACAAAACTGCATCGCTATTTAATTAACATTCACAAATATATGTAGTGCAATAATGCAAATTGCAAATAAATTATGCACCATAAAGTTGCATCCAGATTACCTATCGTTGATCGATGCCATCAATTCAGACGCGAATTTAAGAGAAATGGGGCAGTGGCTGCAAACGTTCGTCTGGGGTATTGAACCGATAGTATATATCGGATATAGAACTTTTTGGTCGACATCCATTGAAAGATAAGTTTTCACACGGAAAATGCGTCCCCCTGAAAGCATTTCTGCAACCGCGTCTCCATAAATTGTCCAGATCGACTACGAGTGCTGCTATTTATGTATCCGGAACTGACCACGTACAGAACAATGTTTAAAAAGTAGTTACAACATTTAAAATGGAACTCCTTGTTTTACCATTGTAACTGTCGATTGTTTTATTATTGTGGCGCCATTTTGAAAATTGTGTATCTTTATCACCATGGATTTAACTCGTGAAAATTTTCGTGCGATGATTTATTACTATTTTCGGCGTAGGCTAACTCAAAAACAGTGCATCGATCAACTCACTTCGACTTTTGGGGATGAAGCATCATAGACAACCACTGTGTATCACTGGTTTAGTGAGTTTAATCGTGGGTGGTCTATGCTTACGGACGAATTTAAAGAAGGTCGTCGTAAATAGTTTGTTGTACCATAAAATATCAATGCTGTGCGGGAACTACAAATGCGAGATCGTCATGTTACAAATTGCGAGATAAAGGCGTCCCTGGGTATAAGTATGACGAGCATACATAAGATAGGTGTTACGCGAAAGTTTGGGTATAAAAAAATATGTTCGCATTGAATTCCACACATCAGTATTGATCAAAAACAAGCTTCTGTTGATGGGTGCAAAAAAAAAAATGATAAAAGAATACAATCATGGTGCGTCAAATGCTTTTTTATAATATCTACACAGGTGATGAATCTTGGATCTATGTGTATAATTCCTAGCTAAACAACAGTCAACGGTGTGGGTGTTCCAAGATGAGCCGAAACCTACAAAAGTTATTCGTGCCAAAAACTCTTTGAAGCAAATGGTTGCCTGTTTTTTGGGTATAAATGGACATGTGGTTACACTGCCAGTAGATAAGCATAAAACGGTTAATTTTGAGTTAATTCTTGTTTGGCAGAAGTCTTTAAATAAATAAGAAAGAACGCAGAATCATTCTTCATTATGACAATGCTAATTGTCACACGTTGTCCGAAACGACTCAGATTTTGTAAGGTCAAAAGATCGAATTGACGGGTCATCCACCGTACAGCTCCCATTTGGCTCCCAACGGTTTCTATTTATTCCCAAGCGTGAAGAATAAATTACGTGGTCAATGGTTTTCGAGCCACGAAGAGGCCGTTAATGCGTTCAAAATAAACGTTTTGGAGATACCTACACCAGAATGGAAAAAGTGCTACAAAAATTAATTTCAGCGTATGTAAAAGTGTATCGATCATCATGGGCGAATATTTTGAAAAGTAGTAAAACCATATTAAATTGTAGATGTTTGTTTCTTTTTGATATTCTAGCCCTATAAATAGCAGCCCTCATAATGTAATGAGATGTGTTACATTAAACGGTTTTATCAATCGATACGCCGAATGAATCAATATATCTAGTCCGTTCGAAAATGGCGGACAAGATTGGAAACGACTAAGTGACGAGCTGGCTATCGCTTAACTTTTAAAGGAACGAGGTACGGGATTTTAGAAATTATAAAACCAAACTCTTAAGAAAATTAAGAATCTAAATAGTGGCAGCATTTAATTTAGAACTGTCATTTTTTACACTCTCATCGTAACAAAATTAAATTCAAATTGGGCTAATACATTTTCTTGGTAAAATGCTTGGCATTGGAGTTTTTCATTCGTTTTGTGAGACAAAAATCTGACAAATAGATTGGCCTACTCGTATTACTTATGCAAATTATATTATATTTCTACAATATTATTTTGATCGAAAGTAATTCGTAAGACCATTTATTTTCCAAAAGAGATAGGTCAAAGTTAGTGAGAAGTTAATTCCTATGTGTAGATATATAAAAATGATAGCGTTGTGAGCATATCATGTAAATCTACTGAATGGATTTCAATTAATGTTAATGTTAGACTCATAATGCGAAGCATTTAAGAAAGCTTTCCGATCGAAATTTTTTCTCGCCTTTTGTCTGCAACTAGACCTATTGCTGTATCCTCGTTAATACACGAACATTAACGAGGCTAACTTGTATACGATTGTAAAGACAAGTTAATGTAGTTTCCTATTGAAAATGGCTGTTTAATTCTGTTATTAAACTAAGATTAATAAAAATATGATTTCAAAGAAGAGACTTTAGTTCAACAAATAGGGAAATGTAATTTTTGATGGCGACCTCTAGAAGTAAATCTATCTCTTCGTCACTCATCTTTCTCGAAAAGATTGGTTGTAATAGTTCCAATAATATACTTTAGAAGGCACTTTCCTATTTTTTTGGTTTTTGATAAAGAATTTAATTAGTATTATAAGGCGTGTACATTCGAATTTTCCAATATTTTTTAGTTTTATTCCTTAGATATTTTTTTCTTTTCTAATATAAAAATTATTGACGCTACATTTAAGGGTCTGTGAGGATTACTAAGAACCCATATATTTTGTTCTCATTAGCGCAGACACTGTTTAGAGTGGTTTTTGGTTCCGTTATTGTGTTCTGCTAGATTTAATATAACTCTTCTTATAAGATCGGTTATCGTAAAACTTCCATGTTTGCCTGTTTGTTCGTCCGTGTGTATGTATGTCTCGTTGTTTTATCTTAGTGACTTGTCCAACCATTTCAAATCAAATGTATTATGTATCTCAGTTTATATATGAAAATTTAATATATCTAAAGAAAAATCAGAAACGTTTATAAGAAACAATTGATCATCATTAGTACTAGAAATAAAAATAAAGTGTGTTTACACGTAAGTCCTTATGACATGTCATTATGTAAAATCATGAAGTCACTTATGAGATTCTGTGTGCGCATGTCAATAAGATCCCTGTTATACAAAACTTTCTAAATTTAGGATTATTGTCAAATAATTAATCGATAAAAAAGGATGAGTCAGTGCGGTGCGTTATCGGCCTTTTGGGTAGGAGTAAAATATCTGATGGAGGAGGGAGTGGCCTTCCGGAATTCTCACTCACTGAACGAAATGCAACAGCATTGTTTGTTGTTGTTTCACGTCTATATTTCATGTGAGAGTGTGGTATTTTACAGGTCGAACTGACCCCTTTTCGTTTTCGTGCTGCAGCTAAGTTGATCAGAACGTGGCTCTACCACTTAAAGCGGTGCAGGATTTATATTGTTTATTAATGTAGATCACTTTATTTCCGCCGCTCCATCACCTTTCTAAAATAATAATTTTCTGAAATCTGCCGCCCCTAGGCCGCGGCCTATACGGCCTATTTACAAATTCAGGACTGACTTAAAGTAATTCAGGTGTGTATCCACAATTTCGTTCAGCGAGAGGCTTTTCTAGGATTTCTTTTGGACGGGGGCATTTTATGTATGATTTTATTTTATGGGTGTAGAACAAAAAAGGCTTCGGCCGTGCAAAAAACTCAGTGCTTCGGTTGTGAATTAGGGGGGAGGAGGCAATTTCACCCATTGCCCCCCTAGAACTGCATCTGAAGTAATTACAAAAAAGTGATCTGATGAGTCTAAAAAACATATCAATAATAAGACAATAAATAAATTAATTCAATAAAAATTAATTTAAATGAACTGATTAACAAGTTTTTTTTTAATATGGACAATATTCCGTTTTTAATAGTAACAAAGTGTGTGTGTGCGTTTTTAGTAGTAAAAGTGGTTATAAAAAAAAGATCTCTTAAGTTCTACAAGTTCGTTGTAAAAATTCAAATCGGAAATCAGGCATTAGGTGCAAATAGACCATTTCCTATAGCTAGTTCTTACGTCCAAATTTTGAAAATTAATCATAGAGCTTTGGTCCTAGTCAGGTGCCAATAGTTTGTTGGTTAGTATCAACGCGATAATCTTAGGATCATACGCTTGGATTTGAAAAGATCTTTTCGTATTGAATAGTTCATTTATTGCGGAATTTTCTAGGTCAGCCCTAGGCTCTACAACATTATGATTCGACTACAAAAACAACGATGATAATAAACGTCAATCAATACGCTAAACTGTGCGATGCTTGCATGATTATTTGAGAATGGCTAGACCATTTTGGCTATGTTTTTTAGGGTTCCGAATCAAATTAGCAAAAACGGAACCCTTATAGTTTCGTCATATCGTTCCGTCCTTATGTCCGCATATCAAAGGCATTTTATTCAAAAACTGCAAGATGTACATTGATGAAATTAGCATTATAGGTGTCTTATGTACATCGCTACTTACTTTCGTAGTTAAATAACGAAATAAACATTTTAAGGGGGGGCACTCTACACATGTAACACAAGCCAAAAATTTTTTTTTTCAGTAAACATCAACGTGTGGTACATATTTCGACAGTTCACTTAAAACATTTTAAGGTTCCTAAGTAATTTTTCTGAATACGTGAATAATTTTGAAAATAATCGCTCCGAAATTAGTAGAAATTGTGCGTGTCCCCTTTATTTTCTAAACCGTATGTTTAAAAAACATGGAAAAATAGAATATATAACGGTTAATAAATACTTTCAACTAAAATGATTTTGAACGTGGTCGAATATACCGTTTTTGAGTTATTGCCGAAAAACTGCACTTCTCAACAAAAGGACGGAAGTGCTATGAAAATACGCTCTTTTGCTGGTGCACCTTTCGAAATACCTACTTGTTTCTCTATTTACAAGCAACTAACGTGCTTATATCTATTATGTATAAGAAACATGGAAAAAGTGTAACAACATAGTTTTTTTCATCAGTAGTGCATTTTTTTGTACAAACGCCTTCGGAACCCAACAGTGAGCATGGTCCGACATTCTCTTAGCCTTTTTTTATTTATTTAATGTTTGTAATAGTCCGAATATGGTTATTACCAGGGAAAAAATTGAAAAGTTGTTTCAATTATTGGGAAATTTGGCAAAATTACATTTTCTACGGGATTTTTGTATGAACCAAAACAATAACTTACGATTCGAACGAGGGATATGTAAATTTCTTTTTTTGTTTTATTTGTTGCGGTCCTGGAGAAGTTCTTAAAAAAGAAAAATACGACACTAGGTACGTAGGTATGGCGTCGGGATAGAAGTTTCTTTGTGACAGATCGATCGGAACCGAATGAATCCAGAATCGGAAATTTGAGCGGGATCGGAATCGAGGTCAAATTCTAGAGCTATTGGAATCGAGAGCGCGACTGCAAATTGGGATCAAGAGTGGGACCTCGGGTATTCCGACGGTCTAACGTTCTTTCCCAAAACACGGAATTAGTGGTGTAATTCGACCCGAAAAGTCATCGGTCAATTCGCCTGCGGTGACGAACGATTTGGATTGGTATGTACTTCCTGATTCGAAACCGATGTTTCTCACCACCCTTTCCACCGCTCGTTTGTCAAACTTTGAACATCTTAAATTATGCAATTTGCATACCGTTGCGTGAAATTTACAAATAAAAAATTCTTGCACCGTGAAAAGTTAATGTGCTGTTATGTATTAAGAGCATAGAATCAAAATAGTTGTATCTATTGAAGTAACCAAAGGATTTTTGAAATGTAATATCATGAAGTTTTTACAGAAAATATTGTTCTCCCTATTTTGATTTTATGAAGGATTACGGCTGAATACTGAAACGTCACTCAAATCAATCATTCGGCATAGACCACTTTAATTTTGAGAATTCTTCTATTTTAAGTGGGATTCACAAAGAACATCACTTAAAATTTATGACGGTGATCACCCGAGAGCCTCTTAAATGATTATCCGACTCTGTTCGTAAAGATTTACGAATAGAGTTCGTTTTCATTTGAAATTTTCTTTTCAATTATTGGCAAAAGTTCGTTTTACACAACATTCTATGAGTAAAAGTTATTTTGGAATAGAGAACTCTAACGATAAATATGATCCTTGAGCTGATTTAATGAAATTTGAAGAATTGCTAAAACAGCTTTTAATTTTTTTTATGATAATTATAAACATTCTCATTTTTAAATCAAATTAAATTGAAATTAATGACTATTTGTTTTTGTAGAATACATTTGAGAAAAACTACTACTTTCGGGGTATAAGAAATGCTGACAGAATACATCTCAATGGTTTTTAGAATTACCGTTTGTCTGTCTGTTTCTGCATTTATTCGCGAACTTTGCAAAATTTACTGAACAGAATCTGATGATATTCGTTATGATGGTGTATACCCGAAGTTAACAGATTGGATAGTTTTATCCTGTTTTGCTGCCATTTGTCACATTGTATATATTTTTAATAGAACCGGAATTAGATCAAGACCGGAATCGGAGTCAAATGTGTTGCCATGATTGAAATAATGAGGCTAGAATCAGGTGTAGCATGGAGGTTCTATGAAAATCAAAAACTGGATTAAGATCCTTTTTGTACGCCGTTGGAGCCGCGGTCAAAAGCTAGTATTAATTAATAAGTCTCCTATCATTGCTTTTTGGTAAGTGCCAGTTATAACACAGTTTAATTAATATTTGACCCTTCATCGGCTGCAGATTCTAAATTCCCTTTGGAGTGAGGTTTGACAATAGACCAAATTTGATTCCAAGTATAACATCACATTGTTTTTTTAGATAGACGGAACCGCAAACTATTTAAATTTAACGTTTGAAAATGAGCATTTATAGATTAAGGGCATCTTAAATAATTAAGCAGTTCTAAAAATTTAAGTGGCGTTTCAGCAAGCGGTTACAAATGAGACTAAAGATTTCTTACATTATTATAACTTTGTATTAAACCTACTAATATTTTATATTTAATACATTAATATAATATACTTATTATAACTTTGCATAAGACCTAAAAACCTAGACAAACTTTTGGCAGTACCTTTTTATTATTATTTTAATAGCTCAACTATATAGAAAAAAAACAGCCAGAGATATAATGTAAAAGTAAAGCCAGCCTATCAAATATTATTATAATAATTTCCACCTATTACAAATTAAATAACAGTTCGTATTATTCTTGGGTGTGTATTTATAAATATGACTATTGCAGAAACATTTTATCTTGTCATGTTCTCATTTCGTATTATTTAATACCTACTGTGACTACTGTGAGCCCTTTAAGTAAAAAAAAAGTATCAATGAAAAATATACTTAGACATTTAATGTAGGTATAATTACATACAGCAAGCCCATAGATTAAATAAATTAACATCTGCATGTCTGAGAATCCTGAGGTTATTTTCTTATATAAATAAAAATCTATTTCGACTCAACATATTTAATATAAACAACTATACTATACTATGATGAGCCCAAGAAAATGAATTCTGTACATTTTCACAGTATTCTACTAACATTGTAAACGTGAAAGTTTGTACGTTTGGTTGTTTGTTACTCGATCACGCTTGAACGGTTGAACGGGATTAGATAAAACTTTAAAATAATATAGATTATAAACATCAGAACAACACACAGACTATAATTTATAAGGATAATAACTTTTGCTCACGGCTTCGCTTGCGTGATCGTAGAACTAATTCTTTATTTATGCCGATTACTAATAAAATTGGTAACAACAATGTTTCAAAGACGTTTAAGTTCAACATCGGTTTGCGACCGAAATTGCGAGCGGGACCGGGGTCAGAAACAAGAGTTTAAATGAGATCGTTTCATAATAAAAAAATTGCGGCATTATTTTGGTTTAAGAATAACAGTTCTTCTACACTCTAAAAAAATTGCTTGCTCTTAACAAAATTGTGATTCCCGTGATCAAGTATCTTGATTCCTTACGAGCCTAACTAAATGTTAGATGCTTCAAATAAGATTATTTTGATTGATTAATGGAGTGCTAAACTGTATTGTTCTTATTATTACTCGTTGGTTAAAACAATTGAGATTTTATTCGGTATTTATATAAAAATTGCTATATACTAACTACTTCATCTAACAAATTCGATTAACATTTGGTCAGTACTAACAGAGAAATGATTATAGTAACTAATTCTCTTCAATCAACTCAATTAAGACCATGTTCAGTACCAACACAGAAATAATTAAATAGAAACTGATTCAACTTAATAAATTCAACTTATTTGTTACATATGAACAGTATAATGTTTATTATGATCAAATTAATTTACTTGAATTAACTATGCAACTTGTTTGATAGGTACTAATTGGGAACGTTATAATGACAACTAAGTTACTCTTGTTTAAATCTTGCCTTCCACCATTTTCTTTTAAAGTGATATTAAAAGAAAAACCTTCTAACGAAGATAAGAGACGGAAAAATAATTTTAAAAGGGACTTTTTGTTAAAACTTATTTTAAAACATGATAGACAAGGCACTAAAAACGTTTTGTTTAATTCACTAAGTCGCGTATTAATAAATCGCCTCCAACTCTGAGAATGACCATGATTTCGCACATGACGGGTTATCCTGAAGTTCACTATTAATCACCTATAACACCCATAGTTGATATGTACCACACTTAAGAGTGAACTTAAGTACGACATATTAATTAAGACAGCACCTCCAGTGCTAACTCAAACGCGGTCTCAAAGTTGAGTACGATTTATTAATACAGCTTTAAGGTATTTTATTCACTTTGAAAATCAGTGCCCGCATGACATTCTGTTCCACCCGCAACCAGCCTCGATAGTGGTTCCACGTCAGTGTGCTGTGATACATTTTATCTATCATCAATTATAGAATGTCAACTTTGGTTAAGTTGACATAAATGCTAAGAGAAAAAATATGAAGTAAAACCTACCTATGTTCAAATTATCATAACTTATACATTATTAATAGAACAGATCACATGTAATAAAAAAAAATTCCTTGTCAATAACTGAATCCCAAAAATAAATCTCATTATATGTTATAATTGGCAAACGTGAAAAAATTTAGATAAAATAAAACTAAAAATTAATTGTAAGAAATTACTTGTTTATTAATTTTTAAGTAGTATCTACAGAGCAGCATTACATATTTTTTTTTGTATAAAATATTGATGTTACAAGGTATCGAAGATATAAATGAATTGTAGAAATAACAATCTTATGTGCTGTGTTAAGGTCGTTCTTAGGTTCCTTATACCTTTGGCACATGTACACTTCATCTTCAACATCAACACCAAACAACAATACCACCACTATTTCACTGATGCCGGTACGTCTGACTTTTCGCAAGTAATGTAAATGAAGAAACATAGAGGTTATGAACGAAATAAACCGATTTTAACTCGAGTGGCTCACAAACAACTATTCATGTAACTGTTGACTGGTTAAAATGGTTTAAAAAAAAATATTCTCAGTAGAATCTAACATTTAATTTATCTATAGTTAATTCAATAATGTTAAGTATTAAAGGGGATCATTTTATCCTTGTTAATTTAAAAATGATGTACCTATTAATTGAAGTATTAAACAGGTATTATGCAAATGAAATACGATAAATTTATTAATTTAACAGTGAAAAGGATTATACCTAACCATTATTTTATTTTATTATTTTTGTTAATTTATTCAGGTAATATTTTTTCTAATTAAAAAAAATCTAACTTTGGCTATAATTTGAAAGCTAATGTGCATTATTTTTTTTAATTAGTTTGGTTTAAACCTTACTGTCTGTTGCGTTTTTCTTCGTTGTACAACTAAAAAAGTAAACACTTTAGATATAGTCTATAGGAGTTACTTTAAAAACACTTTACTGATTTGTTCATGCTAGTGAAATCTATAATTAGAAAAAATAATTTCCTTTTTAATAACCGGATATAAAATATTTAAGGCAATTTTAAAACAAAGTTAAACTAATAACAGCCCTTCACTTGTAAGTGGGGATCATATTTTAAAATGTAAAAGGCAATATTAATTCTGTTACTGCATTTTTCTTGTCAGACTACAGATGAGTCAAAATTATACTTATACATACATCGGCACACGGTTTTGAGCGCGCAGCTTCCTCGTTATCTTGTAACATGTCAGTGGGAGGATTCTTATGCGTGGGGATTGGCGCGCCCCGGGCCGGGACCGCACGTGGCTCCGCCCGCCGCGCCTCTCGGACGCGTGCCGCTGGCGGGCGCGCCGCGCGCCAGCCAGTGGCGCCGGCACCATGCCGCGGCCCTCGCGTGACTCCTATGGCGACCAGAAGCCACCCTATTCGTACATATCGTTGACCGCGATGGCGATCTGGAGTTCGCCGGAGCGCATGCTGCCGCTGTCCGAGATCTACCGCTTCATCACGGAGCGGTTCCCGTACTACCGGCGCAACACGCAGCGCTGGCAGAACTCGCTGCGCCACAACCTGTCCTTCAACGACTGCTTCGTGAAGGTGCCGCGCCGCCCCGACCGGCCCGGCAAGGGCGCCTACTGGACGCTGCACCCGCACGCCTTCGACATGTTCGAGAACGGCTCGCTACTGCGCCGCCGCAAGCGCTTCAAGCTGCACAAGGGCGAGAAGGATCAACTGAATGCGGAGTTGGCTGCGTTGGCTAATTTCAATCGTGTTTTCCTTGCGAATCAACCGCCGGCGCACGCGCTGCCATCGCTCGTCCCGACCGATCTGACGATTTTTCACGGGGACTCTCCGTATTGCACGCCGACAGTTAAGGAGAAATCTAAAAAATCTTTCACAATCGAGAGTCTGTTGAGTGATGAAGGCGAAAAGTGTACCAAGTTATCGTTCGCAGAGGTCTCGGTGAACGAACGGCAGGTGTTCGATGTGAGGTGCGGCGCGCCCGTGGAGCTGGTGGCCATGGCGGCGGCGCTGTGGCGGCTCGGCGTCGGCGCGGGCCCAGCGCCGCCGCCGGGGCTCGTATCGCCACGGTATATGCACCCCCCACTGCCGCCGATGCTCGCCCTAGAGTTCCTATAGGTTGCTTTTTACTAGTGTCGTTCCTACACATAGTAGGCACTAGCCTTTCCCAGAACTGTTAATATATAAAAGTACTTTGTAAGTGGTTAAGTAATATTTTAATGATCATTGATTAAAAACGTTATTTTTATATGTTGTGTAAATAGTACATAATTTTATTTTCGTTGTACATGTAAGCCAAATGTGATCAACTCATTATATAATTTATTTACCTAGTATAATAATTACAAAAGCAAATACAGAAAAACACAGTTTTTTAATTAGTATCGTCACTTGTCATGAACCTGTATGTCTTTTTTATACAGTAGCCACAGAGCAGCGTTTTTTTTAATGGGTGTTAGTGTAGACAATTACTTTTTTGTGGTAGGTACTCGTGTACCAGATATTTATGAGTAGGTACATATCACGAAACTTAAATAGCTCATTACTGTTCATCTGCAATTTGGTATAGCTATTTAAGCTAGCATTATTTGCGGTGGAAGAATTTCAAACTTTTCTATTAACCGTGTGTAGGGTATAACCACTCTCACTTGAAGCTTTATACATAAGGACTTGCCCTACTCACCCGAAGCATATGCATACTAAAAGAATGCAATTTGTGAACGTTAACTGTATCATACGAGAGATCGCCCACATATTATCAATCAATTCTTACGTTTAATTTTACGATTGAGTTTTTATCTTTTGGCGCAACTCTCTGACAACGTTTAATATATATCGGTAAATCGATGTTGAAATCAATATAAATAATAAAACAGTAAAACCTGATGTGCCTGTATTTACATTATGAAGATATGTTTGAAAAATAAAAAGGATACGTAACAAAAGAGAAAGCAACGATTTTTAAATTTCTTGTCTATCTGCCCGTTATTCTGTCTGTCTGTTCAAGTACATTTCTGGAATTACGAAAGATATTTTAATGCAGTGTTTAAAGATAGATAGAACTTGATTTAGAGTACAATATAGTTTTTATTTGATTCAAGTAGGATGTCAAGAAAAAAAGTTATAAAAAAAGCGTAATGGGATTGTATAATACATAAAATTTTGTAATTATATTGGAATTGAAATCGTGAAGGAGAGTAGAATCGAAAGTTAGGAGCGGTATCGAAATTAAAAGCTGAGTGGCATCGAAATCAAGAACAGTACCGGAACCAGAATTGAAATCAGGAACGAGATTGGAATATACAGGATGGTCTTTCCAAATAAAAGATTAAGGAACACATTCTATGTCCAAGCAGGCGAAACCGTGGATGGAAAACTAGTTAATTATAAAATTCAATAAAAAAAACTACAGAATATGTTTAATGCAAACCTATCATATAGATGTACTATATTGCTCTTGACCATGCAATCTCCATAATAATTGTGTCACATTGCTTTACTTCCAAAAATAGGACTCGTATGAGTTACCGGGATGTCGTAAACTCACATGCCTTATTTGCATTGTGGGATTACATATCTAAATAGAAGAATAATGTTAAATGTAAAATTTGCCTTAAATGTTAAAAAAAAAATTGTAAAAAGATTGAATCTGACTTCTATCCCTAAAACTTCCCACTATTATATTAATCGATGTGCTTTTGAGCTCATCGAGTTCAAAAATGAAATATAAGTTTTTGCGCTTTTCGAGCTTAAAAATTCCTAAGATTCATGACAGTGTCTCGGCCATTTTTGAAATCACTCGCTGCTTTCGAGCTCAAAATGTACAAAACATAAATAGCAGTGAATGGTAGTGTCTTTTTGAGCTCTTCGAGCTCAAAAATATAATTGTAATATGTTTTGAACTCTTCGAGTCCTAAAATCAAAATTCATTTAAAAAAAATCTCTTTTCTAATTTTTAAACTACCATATCTTTCGAACGCATCATTGAATTTTGATCTCCCCTATGACATTCGAAGCAGTTCCTTTATTAGAATAATTATTACATAGGAATAAAATAATTAATGAAAAATATTACTATTATCGTAAAAAAACCGTGGGGTGTTCTGTACCATATTTTCGTACCATTTTTAGACTAATCGTACCCATATAATATTTTCGAGAACTACCTAATTTATCGAGCACTCCAAGCTTTTTTCACAATAATACTAATATTTTTCGTTCCTTATTTTATTTCTGTATAAGAATTATTTTTCACTTTTTAGTTCGATTTATCATTAAAGCGTGTTTTTTAGTTTTTTTAACAATATTTTATTTTTAAAATTTTTAGTCTCAAAACGATATCAATAGTATTTCTAAACAATGTCTTGATTTTAAAATATCTTACGTGTGGCAATGAAGTTTATATCATTCGTATCTAAGTAACCTTTCCATTTGATCTAACGAATCACAATTACATGGAACTTTCCCTGTTAGCTTTGAGTGATTAAGTTCTTCTATTTGAATTCCATTTAGTGACCTTCCGCGACTTAAGCTACATAAGCCTGCCCGGCAGCAAACAGCCGAGAACCCAGATAAGTAACTGCATAATATACCACAGAACCTTGCATTGACGACTTGAGGTTTAAGCTAACGACATGACATTTTGAAACACCCTTTTGCCAATCATCCCTGGGTACGTTTACATTGTATTATATTATACTGGATTGGGTGAATTTAAAAATGAGTGAAAATTTAGCGCTCGACATAACTTAATGTTGAGCTGTACAACTTATAGTTGTGGCACACAAAAGTTGTATAAAATTTTGTGCTTTCAAATTGTACAAAATTTCTGAAATTAAAATATTTTCAAAATTTTATTATTCAAAATATGAAATTATTGTATTGCCATCGGTCCTTGATAAATCTATAATCTAACTGTTTAAAGTGGGTCAAAATAGAGTTCAAAAGAGACGGTCACAGACAAACAAACACACAGGTGAGATTATTAAAAGCTTGTTACAAAAATTGTACCACAAAAAAACTTGTAAGGCAACTAGTAAGTGACGTCGAAAGTACATGAAAGATGTTACACGATCTTTTACGTAGCTCAGGTGTTACTACAAATGTAAAAAAATATCTATCTCAATACATGATTTTATTTCTTTGTGAGTGATTAAGCATATTCATTAGCTTCCTCATGCGGGTCATGACCCCCCTGTGTTGGGTCTTTGTCTTAGTGTTGTACTCGAATTAGAGCCGGTTCATACCGAACCTCGTACGTGTGACCCCCCTTGACTCGAAGGCTGGCTCCGCCTTTGTATCAGAGGACTTTAATCGCGCGTATTTCATGAAGTTAACACTGTTCCATTAATAAAGCAATCGATTAGAGCGGCTGATTTTCTCCAATGCGTAAGCCTCATTCGCACTTGATCGGGTTTAATGTTTATTTCTTGAAAAAAGGACACGATAAATTATAGTGTAAAATCCGGTATTAGAAAAATATACCCTCATTTGTTAATTGAATCAAATAGTGTTTTAAAGGCAGATAACAATATTATAAATTTATGAGAATAATGTCTGCCACCGCAGTTCTGCTGCTACTAACTCCTAACTAATTAATTAATAATTAAATCCTCGCTTCTTATGTTAATAGCATATCGCACTACAAAACTTTCTAATATGATGTTTTACATCTTGTTACTTTATGACTGCTACGGCTACCTGTAGCCGGGTGTAAACGGGAAGATAAATCGAACTTATTTCCCTCATCTGTTAATTAAAATATTAACACTTATGTAAAGTTTACAAAATTTTAAATATACTTATAACTGGCAGTTACTCTGAAATTATTTGCAGCCTACATGAAAAAAAAGTAATTAGTGTTAATAGCAGCAGGACTACGGTGGCAGACATTGTTCTCATAAAATAATATTGTTATCTGTCTTTAAAACGGCGTTTGATTCAATGAACAGATGAGGGTATATTTTTTTTTAATGCCGGATCTTAGACTATTACGATTAGTAAGGTTATAAATTTTTTTAAAACAGTTTGAAAATTTTATATATAGAACTATAGATATATACATTCACATATCGTACGTTAAATAAATTTATAATTTTTTTCTTTTCACAGTTGTTAATTACCCACCTTAATACAAGACATGGCATGTAGGTATATATAAACTTGACGAATATCATATACAAGAATGTGTCGCAAATATCGTTCGGTTAAGATTATTCGATCAAGAATATAGTTTGTTTTGCACATCATCGGATACTCATTGAAAATAGTTTGTATTCTCTTTCTTTTTTTTTAATTAACACAATCCGGTAATGAAAATGTTACTATTAATACAACTTTTGAATTCATGAGATTTGTTTTCATTATTTTACTGAAGGTTGCGCGCACGTAGTTTGGTATCCGGCGATTTCGAGCATGGGCGCGGCCAAAGTCACGACTCGACCTGAATGAGAAACAGAAAAGCTTATAAAAAACGTTTGATTTATAAAATTTCGATTAAGTTTATTCCTATTATTATGTTTATCGCCGTTTGCTATCCCTCATAGGTTTCTAAATAAATTATAAAGATGTAATAATGTTTTATGACGATGAAAAATTTAACGTCGAATTCTTTAAAAACGTTTTGACTGCCTAAAAATAAAATTGTCTCAAAACATACCTTCAAACTTCAAAAAATACAGTTCCAAATGTAACATTGTTTACTATCAGTTTTCCTTTTTACCACGGAGTTTTAGCAAAGAATCAATCAAAGGCAAATAGGAAACAAAAAACAATTTGTTTTTTACGTACATCTATCGGTTGAGTTAGGTAGGTTGACGGATGTTGAGGTTATGTGAAAATCCAAGTCTGGTCTAGATCGCCACCAACTAAATGTCCTAACAACTGTAATGAATCTATTTATTTATAATCAAAACGATAGATTAGTTTTGTGTTTTGATCAATTGTAGATACGATTTACTTTCGTGTTATTTGTAGATGCGGCGATGTTATTGATATTGAAACAAATTACCCGCATTTTTGTAACAGGACCATATAGATAGGTCAGTGTTCCCCGACCTGAGGCAATTAGAAAAATGTTTTAGCTTAAAAACATTAAAGTGCGGCACCGTTGTAAAACTAGTCGTTTCAGATGTGAATGCAACACTGATTTTACTAACATTATACTCTTTATTTTACATTAATCAAACATGGTTGTGTTAGGGTTGTCATCTTTTTTTTTAAATAGACTACAAAAAAAAAAAAAGAGGAGAGTCTCAATTTGACTGTATTTTTTAGGGTTGTCTCATAACAGACAAACGGGGGTGACCACTTTGTTGCTCGTTCGTGTTTCGAGGTATTTATGTTTCTCTGATGTGTTCTTGACTAGATGTGTCAAGTTCATATTACTGCAGAAAATTTGAGTTTCTGTTTTGTCACACTCACTGACGGTTTATAGAAACCTGTAGGGTATCTACCGGGGGAATCTTATTTAAAATTTGTTAGATCTTTTTTGGTAAAGCCAAGGAATAAATACTAAAAATATATTAAAGAGAATTACGATATGGAATTATTATTAAATATATTTATATTTGCAGTTGATTGCATATAGAGTACTATCGTTAGTAAAATGATGGGCAGAATGCAAATAAATCATTTAAGTACGGAACCCACTGCGCGTGAGTTCGATTATCATTCGGTTTAGTTAGTGTAGAGCATTATATATATATATATAGAGCATATTACTGTTTTTTCGTTTGTATGTCATTTAATGAATGAACTAGGATGATATGAGCTCTAATAGAATAAGTGGGAATAATAAGAAAACCGTGAGGTAAGTTTTTAGGGAGAAAAGGTGTGAAAAACTACTAAAGGTTTAATGAAGAAAATTTTCGGATGTTACGATTTTTTCAAAGGAGCGTTTAAAATCATGTTTGAGCCACGTCCATTTTCTTTACACAATTTTTTTCCCAAATTTTTTGCTTAAATAGAACTTACATCCACGCCCGTGAAAGTATGAGTTTATTTTGAAAAAGAAAATAATATGTTGTGCACTGTTTCTTATTTATGATCCATTTGATTCTTCTTACATTTCCTGTCTGTAAATCCACTGCGCAAAACATATTGAAAAAACTAAGTGACGATAATTTTTATAGCTTCATAAATGACCAACACAATTATCTTACGATCTTTACATTTCATTGTATAAAAATATATAACAGTTTTTTAAAATGACTCATGTGCTTAGGCTTCTTAAAATAACATCTTTTTTTGGAAACCAAGTTTATAAGTTCTAAACCACGGACGCCTTCAATGATCTTATTATACACGAGTTATCTGTCAAGCAAGCGTATTCTTCATCTGCCAGTAAAGCATTCTTGAACTTTAACGGTGGCGAAGGCACGCAGGCCTCATCGAGAAGCGCGCTCACAATGGGCCATTGCGGTCCGGCAGTTGATACATAAGCGAAATACCACTGACTGACTCATCTCGAGACCTCCGAAACTATAGGTCCGATTGATTTGAGATTCGACATACTTACTCTTTCCGTGACTGAGACGCTTACTAAGAACGGATTTAACTCAAATCCCATCAAAAAAATATCATTTTATGAGATCTCCGAAACTATAGGTTCGATTGAATTGAATTTTGGCATAGTTACTATTTTCCGGATCTACACGTTTATTAAGAACGTATTTTACGCAACTCCTATCTAAAAAAAATTGTCTACGCGGGCGGAGCCGCGGACAATAGCTAGTAACAAACATCGATGTCAGCCGAGGCGGGGACGCTCGTCGGCTCGAGCAGGCAACACGTCCGGAGCACGCGTCAGTCATAACGCAAGTGATAAGTGATACATCGCAGAAAAAATAGAAGTTTGACTAACTGGTGGGTGATTCGGAGTACCTGATCGTTGACATAAATCCTTTTCGGCGCGACTCGAGAGTAAATGAGAATTGTTTTTGAACGGAAGAGAAGTTCAGTAGAATCTACTATAGATCCTAATGAACTTCCGTTTATGCAATTTCGGAGTTATAATTGTCGAATTCCGAATTCATCGTCAAGCTTGAAGTACAATTTAAATTCAAATCTAGTATTGAAAATGTCAATTTTATAATATCCAGATTTCGAATATGCTTATCAATAAATATTTTATTAGTAAATTCAGCTGTGTTTGCGGGTCGTTTAGGTAGACATAGAACGAATTCCTTTGTTTCTTATTTAGAGCCATCTCTATTTAAGTCATGATCCCGATGTCGGTCCATAATATGACCTAAATTTCAATAATACTCATCGTCTATTAGAATAGTCGCATACTCATGTTTGCTTATTTGCTGCGACCCCTTGCTTTACAGTAAATATTTGTTATATTTAATTATTTTTTGGATGATTTTTTTACATACTAATTTTTTAGTCCTATTTTAACAATAAACTAAAATTGCTTTCTCGTCATTAGCGGTGTTAACATCGTATCTTATAATAATCTTGATAAATTTATTTTATCGATATATTGATATTAGATTATGTTAATTAATAATAAATTCAAGTTGTGTAATTCTTATACAAAGGTTGTATTATTGTAAAATGGCTTTTAGGAACATCATCTTGCGTTTGAAAGACCTACTAAATTATGTCACTATTGCAAATCAATATGATACGATTTTTTTTTTCGATTTTACAGGCGTTTTACATTTTACGACCGTCATCCTGATTTTATTATTATTTTCCACGTTAATAAGTCCTATTGTATACGATTATATAAAAATATATCTCAGCTTTATTATAAGTTATGAAAGTTTAATGAGTGTGGTTGCGCAACAAATTTAAAACGTGATAGAGCTTATGATGTCATTCAATAAAAAAATTAAAAAACCAAAAATATAAAAAAAGAAACCCAAATATAATTCAATGATACGCCGCTCGACATAGTTCGTTCACTTTCTTTTTTTTCCTTTTCATAATACAGCACATACAATACAACGCACGAATCTTTGCCGCTGTGATATTAGCCATAGAAGGCGTCGCATTAGCGTAAAATGATCAGTAAGGAGAAGAAGGACGGGTCGGCGAGTGTTGTACCTGCGCACTATTCATACATATTTAGGCCGATAAACATAGGTAGGCCGATAAACATATTATTACGCTCTTTAATTTATGACGTGCAGTCGGGTTCAATGACTCGCGAAGATTGCGTACATTCAACATTTTTAATTTTTTTCTTTACTCATATATACTTATAAAAATCGAAAGCTAAATAATATATTACTGCAGAGTCATATCGTCTTACAATCTTTTCTATTTTAGACATAAAATAGAAAATATTTTAAGGAGTATATAAGGAATAACATTTTATTCCTTTAATGTGGAGGGGAATAAAAAAGGGCTGTTTAATAATACGGTTTTTGTTTTAGAATTCAAAAATTTCCTAACGTAGTAATTGATCTTTCAGAAAAAAAACCTTATGATGACAAGTCTAATTTTTAATATTTTATTAGTTGAGTATCCAAAAAAAGTTTCACTTTTAATAGAGACGAATTATGTGACTATTTAACCTACGAAAATTATACGTACCATAAAGTATTGCGTTCAAAAATTGTGAGTAAATAAATAGTCAGATTATGAGGAAAAGGCAAATTATTAAATACCTACATTAATTTTGATGAGTTTGCAGTGCATATTTGTCTAGATACACGATACCTGTCCTGATGCGGTAGCAGTCGCGTGGTCGGCCTGTCGCCCACAGCCTCGGGTATCGGGTCCGATTCTGACTAAACCGAAGTAAAACTAACGCCTTTGCTATATTTTATTCGGAGAGATTAAGTGGTTGGATTCAGACGTAATCACCGCATAGCCTTATTAAATTATCGGCTTAGCCTTTGTATATGCGAGGTTTGTATGAAACGTGAATTTAAATCTACAAAACATAGATGCACGCAGGCTTCCTTATTGTCAAGGGCCGAAGAGCGTTCTGAAATTGACGTTTGAATTCCTTGAATTTTCTCTAGCATGAAGATTACCTCAATGACATAAAATCGCATTATATAATAACCGGTTTTTCTTTACTCTCTAAAGGTGAACATAATTTTTCTATAAATTAGAAATATTAAGCGATGCGCTCATACAGACTTGAATTTGCAAAGCGATCTTTCTATAATCATAACTTGATAAAATTAAAGCTTTTAATAACACCCTTCTCAAGAAAAATATATCTGATAACACACTGTCACATTTTTTTGAATTATAAATATATACGGACATACAATACAAAATCCCGTTACGACAAATTTAATACTTTAATTTTTATTTTATGCCCAATGTTTGTTTGTGACTACTAAACTGTCCATATTTTTCTTACACATATTAATGGTATGTGCCTATTTACTTGCAATAATGCGAAGGGATTCCACCTAGTATATCATCGAATAGAAAGTATAGGATTTTGGACACGATGTGTTTAACTAAATAATTTTGTTTAACTAAAGCATTGGATACATTTTAGTGTAAAATGATTATAGACTCAAACAAAAGTGCCCACCAGTTAAGCTGTTTCTCAGATAAACGTTAATCTCGCGTATTTCACAGTTCTATGACAGCGGGAGTGCGATACCAAATGTTTTATGCTCCTAAAATGTTGCAGCGAGACTCGGACCGATTGCAATCGTTTTTTTTTTTTATCACTAACAACCAATTAATTAAAATTCTCGGAATCGGCTTATGATACCTACTCTCAAGAATAAAACAACAGCAACGAGACGAGAATGAATTACCGGGGCATTCCCGTCACATCGCACAGCCGTTAGCTGAGAGATGTTACAGCGGGAGCGCTGAGAAAGAGAGGCAGAGGTTGATTTTTGTCGTGTTCCGACTACAAACAGGCGGGTTTTCGTGTTTCCGCGGTGTACGTGATCCGGTTAATTTTTTGTTACAAATCCAACTTTCACAGTTTCCGAACGGGCGTGAGTTGTTACGGGGCTCCATCGAATTAGTTCTCACGGACGTGCCCTCCTCTGCCTCCCCTTCCCCCCTCGCCCCGCACTCCCTGCTGGGTACCCCCGGCGAAGCCTCCGCATGAAAAACCTCGCAGCTCGGTAGCGGAGCATTAATCAGATGCTGCTGCCGTAACTGAATGTACAGTCGCGGACAAAACTGCTATAGAGGTTTGTCCGCATATTCACTGTGTAACTCAAAATTGAGTCAGCATATACGGCTTATACTAGTTTGATTTTTAATTACTAGATATAAATTACGTTGTGACACAATCGAATATCGTGATTACGAATGAAAATAGTTTTATATTGTACGTAAACTGAAGAGTGGTTTCATATATATAATGGCATAATTACAGTAAAACGCACGAAACTCTGCCGCCCTGAGGTGGCTTGCGAATGATTTAATGTGCAGGTTCAACGCTCCGCGACCATTCTTTCTCTCCTGAATTCCTATTTTACGCCCTTTCGTGATCAACTTCACGGCGGCAGAGTTTCGTGCGTTGTACTCTAAATAGCGTTCGGTTACGGTAACGTTCCGGTTTCATCTTAAATATAGTCGAGTTGACTAATGAATTTTTAGCTTAAATCATCCGCGTCGATGTCGGACGTTATCCCTGCACCAATGACGATGGTCGTCAACAGCCGCCGACTCACACTTCGCTAGGTGCGGATCGGGAGCTGGAGTCGTCGTAGTGGAGGTTTAAGGCTTTCAATATTAGATAAGAAGAATGTAAGAGGGTGAGTATCTCGGTGAGATGATAAAACCTGACAACAAATAGGTGAGTAATACAGCCTTTTTTACAACCAACAACTATTTCGCACAGACCCATTGTAATGTCAGTTGCAAATAAAAGAGATCGCGGATCGTTCAGTTGTTTTAATTATTATTAACAAAATCCGGTAAAATGTTAATATATCTCTTTTCGTATTGTCGATCAATCTATTCTTTAATCGTGGTACAAGTTATGCTCAATTTCAATAGTTTTTCGTGAAATTCACTAGAAAAATAGAAACGAATGCTAAATAATATAAGGAGTCACTAAGCTCTAATAAGAGTCGAATATTTGATTGCGGTGTTTAAATTAATCAAGATGTATTTTTAATAATTGTTTAAGCAATATTTAACAGTACAAATCGATTAAAGAATGACCGTAATTATGTTTTAGTAGGTACCGGAAACATACATATATTTAAAATTTTCTGGATATCAGGTTACTCTATCCTGACAAGGATTTTCAACTTTCTTTTTTTATCTGGGATAAAAAAGATTCAAAGTGAAAAGAGAGTAAATTAAATAATAAGATAAATCTCTTCCGTTCTTATTAATAAAACTATATATTTAAATATTTTAAGTATAATACCGAAATATAAAAGTGATATATAATAACTTGTATTGTTACATATCTACACTTTCAATAAAAACATAGCTTTTGATAACAATAATTTTTAGCACTATAAAACAACTTAATTCACGTGTATGCTGCAGTTTGAAGCGATTGAACCTTGATTTTGTAGTAGCTCTTAAAATTAACAAATATACTAGTTATTACTAAATCTTTAGTTGCAAAGAAAAACTGTACAGATTAACAAAAAAAAAAAAAAATTATTATAAATTAGAATGGCAAAAAAGTTTATGACTTTTAAAATTCCATTAAATCTGTAAAACAGTCGAAGAAACTGAAGTACCTCGCTCTTTCATCAGAAATTGATTTATACTGTGGTGTGCATCACCGCCACAAGATGTCGTCATTGTATGGTAAGCCATCTTGGTGTATTATATGTGGTGCGATCTTATTTCATATTTAGCATCTACGTGTGTTCGGTAAAAATAAATTGTACATCGATGTAACTAGTAGTTTATCAATAATGCTACAAAACTAGTAAATAACTAATAATAGTAACATAACGTAATAATAGCTATGCGAGATGACAACTAGCTGTTGGAAGGTACGAGTACCTACTGGTATTCAAACCTACGTGTTAGTTTCTCATTGAAGCAATAGAACATTGCGGCCTTTGTGTTCATGAGTAATTGTTCAAAGTGTAATTTGTGATTAAAATTTCGAATATATAAAACCTTTTAATCAAAACAGCTATGTATATTATTTTTTCTTAAAAAAAAAATCATGACAATTTACATGATGTTTATGGTGCAACACAATGTATGCAAATCATTAAAAACGAAACATAAAAAAACTTCATAATCGTTAAAAAATATATATGTAGGTATGTATGAGGTATTTACCGAGTAGACAAATCTTTATCAAAAGACTTTATTTATGCATCAGGTTTTAGGTTTATAGAAATTGTAAGCCATAGATAATTTGTAGTGGATGCACATCCCGATTGTCACATCCATTCGCAGTTTATGGGCATCCGGATTGTGTGCTTAGTATGCAGGTGTTTGTGACAGTTGTTTTATAAATTGCACTTAACGTATTATATTGGAGATTGTCAATATCCATCGTATATGTATATTACGTTACTGTAGTTAGTTGCGTCGGGTCGGACAGGTGTTCTAATGATCGATTTCCAACGTGAAGAATCCGAGGGCGACAGAGGTCGTTATCGAGACGCCGTCGACGCGAGCGCCGCCGTCGGCGACTGTACGCGGCCGCGGGTCCGGGCGGCGCGCGGCGTCGGCGGCCGGTCGGTGTCCGTGCGTGACGGATCCACTCAGCGTCGCATTCACGCCAAGTCAAATGTTTAATTTGCTCTATAAATCACGCTATTAGAAACATTTCAAGGGTGTCATCCCGGCAGCGTGACGCCGCGCCCGCGCTGTGTGGTCCCTGGGCCAGACCGTCGGCCGGACGGCCGTGCAAATATTATGACAGTCATTCACACACTGTCGCTGTCATTATGGAGAAACGTAAACGGCGCAAATGTTTTCCCCTAACTCAATATGGCGATATGTTTTTTTTTTTTTATAGAACATATATTGAGTAGGATTACACCCAACTTGTAACACTGAATATGTTTCTAATTAGTCTATGTATGTATACATATATCGAAATATTAAATTTTGTTCCGTAAACGTCATGTCGAAGTTTCTGTACCGATATGTGTTGACTGTTGAGCTAGTGTGACTGATTGTGGCCGCCGCTGTTCTGCTTAAAAAAAAGGTTCGCCTTTTATTGATATTCAAATTTTCTTACTCTCATAGCCAAAATTAGAATTTTTAGAGCTAAAATGGGTCGTGCAGTGAAATGTAAACGTCGGTGTTAAAATTTGTAGGAGGAACATCGGTGATTTGCTGAGATCTCACAACTCATAAAGGATAATTAAATTAGTCATTATTAAACTAAATGTTTTTGATGGTGTATTATACTTGCAAGTTTTAAATATCTTTAGTTATAATTAAATTTCAAAGTGCATAAAACATTTTTTAATCTTTTAATATTTATGTGTCACTCTCGTCATATATAATGCAAAAACAAACCTTATCTTTTATTTTGAGATTAGGTGCGTGCCGCGGACGATAGGAGACCACGCCTTCCAATATCAAATTTATCTTTTAGTTATTTCCGAATATTTATGCTGTCTACGAATTTTAATTCCTGTCTGTCACGAATTTATTTAATCAGGATCATTTGAAAAGTAGCTCTATCATACACATAAGGCCGACATTTCTCTCAGTGTAGATTGATCCATCAGTAAATTCTGACCGATGCATCAGTTTCAAACGATATTTGTTACGTGCATTCTGCCATCGCGCCAATTGTCAGACAACTGACAGTCATTTCGAACGTCATAAGGTCACATTAGAAAAGTTAGTATAGACATTGAGTTTTCTTAAATTTTCTAAATTCCCGCGTAATTTTCTCAACTTTTTTCGTAAGAACCCTTTCCTGACAGTAACACAACAATAAAAAAATTAGCGAAATTCGTCCAGCCGTTCACGCGTGATGCCGTGGCCAACGGAAATAGGGATTCATTTTTATATACTTTTAAACATAGAAAGTTGCAAATAAACTATGAAAAATTCTAGTAAACTCATTTTAATAAACGTATGAATAAAATGAAAAACGCGACTAAATCAAAGGTCGAAATATCGAGAGAAATTAATATCCAACACAACGACTTACTTTGAAGTATATATATATATATATATATATAAATTTGTATACGCAATATCAGTAAAAACTGTCAACCTCGTTAGGAAATGAAAGGCGCAGACTTAATGAAATGAAAAAGGGTAGGTGCATCTACATAGGCTGTATCGATCGGTCGCGTGACTACACCGAAAACCGGACGGGCTAAGGAAGCGGCCGGTTCGCTTCAAATTAAATTAGATTAAATTGATTTATTGGAGGAGGAGCGTGGAGTCCGGCCGTTCCGGCACCGGCCCCCTTAATTAATAGAATTTGATCCGGGACTGCGCCGGATAATGAACGATTACATGATATTATTCAGCCGCTTTTTCTCTCCCGCGTCCTATTCTTTGTTTTCTCGCCTGTGTAGCGGAACTGTGAAGGTGTATCAATGGCGCTGTAGATTGATTGAGTGATGCATTAGCTTATATTAATCTAGTGCTTGGAAGGGAATATGTAATCGAAATTTAAAAAGCGGCTTGTAAGTAAATTTAGGATTGAGTATTAGTTTATTAACGATGGTTTTAGGGATTGGTTTGTTAATTATGATTATACACGGTGGTAAGGTACTCATATTGAACTCTTCTTTTGAAATTTATAAATATGCCTAACCTAAATATACGTAACCTCTTCAGAAAGTGCTTTTCGTGGACGAGTAATATAAAATTAAATCCAAAAATAAATATTTAGAGTTTAAATCCTTCCTTAGTTGATACATAAGATAAATATGTGGAATAGATGTAAATTAGTGACAGCAGAGTTTTTAAAATTGGTTGAAGTGTCATTAAATCGGTAAACCGTACATCATTAAAATGGTTCATTTAATTTTGAAATGTATTGATACTAACAGTTTTCACCAATTATTTTAGGTTTTGGTTAATTTTAGTTAAGCTTCCATATTTCCACTTTAAAATTGACAGTGCTTATTTAGGTGAAAACTTATTTTTGGAAAATATTCCCCTTTATTTATTATAACATGAAGTGGCTGTAAATAATTTGTATAAAGTTTTGGTGTGAGCTTATATTAAATAAGATAAAGTTTGACGATCATATTTATTGCACTCAATAATTAAAAAAATAAACAAACGAAAGCAAATCTAACAATTACTTAGTTTTATTGTGAGGAATAACGAACACAGTGATTGCTCGTACTATATAACGTTATCAGTTGAACGACCAGGCACTCGTCGGCCCTGTGTGCCGAGCGCCCGACCGGATATCCACCCTAGAGGTGCCCAGAACCCTTCGTGACTGACGGAAAGATTTCAGGCTACGGAAACGGTTATATACTTAAGACGCCCGGTAACTAGACAGGCATCCGGTCTAGGGCCCATGAAAAAGAAGATAAAGAACAGAGGAGATTTATTCACGGTAGCTGCTACACGTTCAAATTTTCCGGTAGAGGCGTAAAAACGCGCGTAAAATAGAGCGCAACAACGCACAATGACGAATAATTTCTATACGCGAAACATTTCATTACAGCGGGCCGTCATCATTCAAAGATATTTATTCGTGTCGAATGATCGCCTCCCCTTTTGTGAGGCCGCGCTACAACAATGGCGTCGCCGCCGCCGCGTTCCGTTTCGAGAAATTTACCATTTACGCGGCGTTAGTTTAATCGTTCACTCGTTCAATAGTTCAGTGTTCGCCGTGAGCGCGTGTCGTCGTTCCCCGCAACGGAGTTTTGTTCCGTTCCCTTTCACGCGCCGCCGAACGCGGGCGGACGCATTCAATTCAAAAATTAAATGGCCGCAAGATTGATGAGCTTAGACACGACCTGTGACACGCACTACCGAACGTACCCTGTTACGGGGCCCCGTTTCGGTGCGAGCTTTATTTTCACCCTTTAATAAACGGCGGGTAATTATTAGTGAGGAATGTGAATGGGACTCTTTATGTGCCTCTAATATGATAGGGTTACCATTGTAATGTAATTTAATCAGGTTTGTGGCGTCCGTCAATACGTTCGCTTATTTGTGTAAATATCAAAGGGGGTTAGATGATGAATGAATCGAAACGAGACGAAGTTATTTATTTCATCTATTTCTATAGTTCTACGGTTTAGGAAAGGTATGCGAAAAACTTTCGTTTCGTTATTTCAAAATATATATGAATGTGGCATTGCATGCAGCTGTACGCATGCGTACGCGCTTGTACAAAAGTACACACTCGCACATGTATTTACATTGAGAAGAACATGTATTTACTTTTAGTTGCTCTATCACTCAAGAATTTTTCCCAATGGTACACAAACATTCGTCTGCACTCACACACCGTTCACCCACCTCCACACCTCCATACATCCTCACTCAACTATACACACCTACTAATTCTCACTCAACTACACATTCACATGCACTTAGGTACATTGAATCACTTAAATACCAACATCTCTGCTAAAATTGCAACTAATATCAATTGTGTAATGTGTAATAATTTTAGAGTAATATCTGAAATTGAAGTTACTTGTAGTAATAATTAAATTCCTTAATGACGATTTATAGATGCTAATGCTTCTAAAAAATACAGCATACAGTAAATACATACAGACAGTAAGCAGTTGATCTTTCATTAAGTTTTATTGCACATACTGCGGAGTGATACCCTGGTGACTTTATAATACTGGTAGTCTGAACCCAACTTGGGCACAAGTCACTCATAATTTTAGGATAACCATTTAATTGTGAGAAGTACTCTTAGAAATATGATTGTGCCCGATCTTAGGCACAAGTCACTCATAATTTTAGGATAACCATTTAACTGTGAGAAGTACTCCTATAAACATGATGCCCGATTGTGGAGAGAAATAAATATATTATTATTACATATTACTATTACTGTGCTCCATCTCCTATTGTTTAATAAGTTAATAAGTTCAAAATAGATGGCATCATTTTATTTTGAATGGTTAACAATAAATTGAATTAGATTCTTTTTATTATAGCGTAGGATATCACTGAAAGGTAAGGGATAACGTCGTTATTCTATTGTTAGTATGGACGGTGTCGTTTAAGTTTGACAGCGGGACAAGAAAACAAATCCAGGTGTTTTATTAAGTTGGATATTAAAAACAAAATCATGCAAACCATTTTAAAGGAAAGCAATGCTCTTTGTTAATATCGTACGTAAATTTAAATATCTATGTCAAAGAGCCTTTTCTAGGGTTTCGAGCCAAAATGGCAAAAACGGAACCCTTATAGTTTCGTCATGTCCGTCCGTCCGTACGTATGTCACAGGCATTTTATTCGAAAACTACAATATGTATATATATATGAAATTAATAGTGTAGATGTTTCGTACAAGCCGCTATTTTGTTTAGTAGTTAAGCATCAAAAATAAATATATCTAAAAGGGACACTACGTACATGTAACAGAAACTGATAATTCTTTTTTTCATTGAACAGCAAAGAATGATACGTATTTAGACAGTCCTTTTAAAAACATTTTAAGGTTTCAAGGCAATTTTTCTGATTACTTGAATTATTTCGGAAATAATCGCTCTGAAAATAACAAAAATTGTGTTCAACGCCTCTATTTTCTAAACCGTATGTCCAAAAATATGAAAAAAATGACAAACATATCGCTAAGTAAGTACTTTCAACGAAAATTATTTTGAACATGGTTGGATGTACCTACTGTTTTCGAGTTATTGCCGAAAAACTGCGCTTCTCAACAAAAGGACGTAAGTGCCATGAAGCTAGGTTCTTTTGCTGGTGCACTTTAGTTTACACTAGTTTAATAGTAATAGTCGACATATCTACTTGTTTTTTTAGTTCTAGGTGACTAAAGTGCTTATAACTATTCTGTGCGGGAAACACGGACAAAGTGTAACAACGTACTTTTTTCATCTGTAGTGCATTTCTTTGTAATAATGGCTTCGGAACTCTATAATGAGCATGGTCCGATATGCTCTTGGTAAGTTTTTTTATACCTTCTAATAGTGTCTCTCTTTTAATAGTAGGTGGCCGATGCAATTTTGCTGAGCGAATCTCGACAAGTGTTTTTTTTATTACGTACAGTACAATTGTGCAAACAGAAAGCTTGGGAACTATGTTCGTATTGCCTTCGTTGTACAGTGGCGAATATTGTTTGATAACGATAGTTTAAGAGCGATTTCAGTGCGACGACATCACTAGTGGTTTTTTTATAACTATTTACCGCCCGCGACTTCTACTGCGTAGATGTAGAACGTCTGTTTCATATTTTTGTACCCAGTGATCTCTCTTTCAGTCATGATCGTGATGTCCTCCCTGTTTTCTGTTTCAATTCCGTTTTCATTACGTTTCCAATCCCGGTATCGTATCAGCAATGTATGCAGTAAATCAATATTAAATGCGCAATCGAATTGCATTCTATCATCAAATCAATATGCAAATGCGCGCCTTGAACACCTGATTCGCTTATTTGTGATCCTATATCTCGTTTTTGATTGACATCAATTAAAAACGAGATAGGATCAGAAATACATCCTTGAAGAACGCCGTACTCGATTGCGAGTTATAAAAGCTCAGTCAGTCGTTAATTTAGTAATCGAATACCGCTGATAATTATATGAGGACTCAGAGTGATACATGTTTAAAGACTTGGTATAGGCACATGATCTGCTGAGAAAGTTAAAATACAAGCTTACAATAAAGTCGGCACACTATTGAAACTACCCTGTTTTAACTGCGTAACAAAAGTGCGAGTAATGAAAGAATTGTTTGCTTGAAGCGAAATGGATTGACAAATAATATTCTTGTGACGTACTAATGGCTAAATTCCCATCTCTCCTTTTCCTTCATAGATGCATCTCTTTGCCTTTTTGCCTACTGAAAAAAGTGAAAATATTTCCTACATTTAATAAGACAATATTAAATAATATCATCTGTTTTACTTTTTTTTAATAAATTAAAGTAATTGCAGTAACTAGTTGGAATTCGTTATATAATATTCGTTACATATAATCGGATAATTAGCTTTCGTTTCTAATTATCCAAAGACGTTTCTAATAAACTTGATCTAGAAATTAAAAAAAAAATAGAATACATTGTCGTAGTCTCCATCTTGAGTATTAAGATAAAAAAAGTAAATATTAAAACAAAGAGGAGATGAGTAATCAAATATTATGTGACATAAAAAAGCAAACTACGAAACCACTAAGCACTTCACTAATCGCTTTTCAACTTGTTAACGCGCCGGTCCCTGAGAAAACTTCACGCCCAACGTCCGAATTCGCATATAAATGGTCATCGAACTATATCCTAGTGAATTACTTATATTTACACAAAGAAATTAATACGTTACATTTGATTATAAAGAGGTTATCAAAATGTCACTCTCGACGTGAAGAAATAAGCGACGATTTCTACAATACTCCGACCGCTAAAAGTTCACAAATTTTATAAGCAAAATATCATCACATTTACGGTGTAAGCAATAGAGTCTTATTCTCTTATTTATTCGTCAAGACGTTAATCGAGCTATTGTTTTTATTTTTATGAGCTGTATTCGTAACGACTATCGATTTTTGTTGTATTTTCTATTCGGTCACTGTGCTGAATAGAAAGATTATTTTGTAAAGACTCAAATCGTCATCTTATACTTTATATCTTGGAGATGCATAAACCGATAACATTGAGATGCACATAATTATATTTATACCGCATTATTTGTATGACATTTATTTAGAACAATGTATGCATATTAATTTAATTCCTACTGACTCATGGTAACCCTGAATATAGCAGCGTTTGGTGTTGTATAGTCGTTTGTCCGATCCGTCAGCTAATAGGATTTTTTTGTGATCGTCTAGTATCGGTAATGCCATTAATATGATCTTAATGGCGGGCCGTTTGTTCGTGAACCGATATCTGCTGTGGAATTCGATGAGCATTTGTTTATTTTTCTGTATTAAAGTTGTTAGACGAACTTGTTATTATATAGTAATTTGCGTTAATCATGAAATTGAATAATCCCATTCCCATGCAATTAGGGAAATAGTGGCAGATTGCTCGCATCGGAGTTGTTAATTTGGTCCGTTAAACATCTTTAAAAACATATTACTACGTAAGTCTAAAAAAATGCTATATTGCTGTCTAAATCTATTCAAACCTAGTGTGAAAAAAATGGGAGTTAGCCAAGTTAAATTTGGCTAAGTTAAATTTAACGCTCGGATCAATTACCTATTGAATACGACTTTTGGTTTGCTATCTAATTTAATAAATACCTAATTTTTATATCAGGAAGCATATATCTCTAATTTTCCTAATTATAGTTTTCATACAACAAATTACAATATTTAGATTACGACTGCAGCTTGCCCGTCAGTTTACCTGCTTAGACTGTACGCATGGATATTTTATATTGGTATATTATTTAAAATTAAAAATTTATAATTCACAGACAATAACAATCACACTCACCAATTTTGAAATGAACACACGGAATTCATTCTGTTATTTATTTTACTGAGGGGTTATTCTGCTGTTTTTTTTTTTAATTTGTTGATGAGCGTAGTTTGTAACAATACTAAATACTTAACACTCATTTCAACAAAGTTGATAATTTTTGCTCATATTCGTCAAAAACTTCGATCTATACACGACTTTGAAAATTTAATTAGGTAACTACTTATTATAGATCATATTTAATAAAATCTATTTACTGCCTTTTATAAGATTACAAATATCATCTACATTTAAATAGGAGCTTTTTAGATTTTCATTCGTCAAGATTTTTAGCATTCCTTTTTTTACTCCTGTATTGAAACGATTGGCTAAATTTTTAAATTACATCTCCAATGGAAGATAGTATTATGTGTTTTGCCCTTAACTGTGACGGCCATCGCTGTCTGAAATTTATGATTCTACACATTTTGCTCTACAAAATGTTTGTCATAAAATTATGAAAATTTTCTTTATTATTAATGGTGTGAAACCCTCAGGATTTTAGATATAATTTTTTTTCGACATTTTTTTTGTCGAAGTTTATCGTTCATGAGCAACATTGTAAGAAATTTTGTACAGTTAATCTGAAAAACAGATATGTTTATACAACACCTAAGGCATTGCGTTTCAGTATGCTTAACGAAAAATATTTTTATCGATTAGGCTCTGGAATCATATGGCATTATTGAAAATAAAAAAGAGTTCTTGAAATAAATAGCATAAACACCCCTCGATAGCATTCACGAACTAGGGGGAAAGGTTGGGTTACGTGGGGACAAGTCGAGTGTCGTAAATAGTGGACTATGTCCATAGTGAAAAAGTGAAAAGAACCGACGGGATGTAAAGTTTTCAACTAAACTATTATTAAAGTAGCGACTTTATTGCCGACGTAACTTTATTTTTTTTAGGATTTTTTTTTAATATTAATATCCGTTATTAAATATAAGCTAAACTAAACATCACAGATTCGCAAACGATCATGAACAAGTAGAAAACAACGGCTCGCCCACAAACATCAAAACAGATCGTCACGCAAACATTTCCATGAATCAGTTTCAAATGACAGCCGAGGAGAAAGTATTTCGACACAACAACGAAAAAAAAAAATGTAACTGTACAGACTATATCCAAACATCATTGTATCCACGAGAGCGGTGCGTTGTCTATTGTTATTATGTTAATACGTGTAATCTGTGTGTTTGGGTAGCGCCGCCTAGCGGCTGGCGGCGTGAAATTAGAGCAGCGAGATAGTTTATCGGCGCCCTGTAATTTGGACGGACCGCGCCGCTTCTCGGAAGCCCTGCCAAAGCTCGTAAGAATGGGCTGTGCTCCCCAAAAGTAAGCTAGTTTAAAAGGTTATGACGATTGTTTTTGGATGAAAAAATTATTTGAATTCTATGTCGAGAGCCGTTGAAAATATCTTCATAATACGTTGATTCGTTTTAAATGAATAGAGGTTTGTTTTTATTGAATTTTTAAATCTGATCTGGTTTATACTTTTATAAATATCATTCTTTTACTGCTAAAACTGAGTAATTGCATGAAATGTAATTTTGTGAGAATTAAATTTAATAGTGTATAGAAATTTCTGTTAAAATATGCTTATGCTTTTATTAAAGTATTTTATTACTAATAAAATACCTCGATAAAAAAAGCGTAAGCATTTGTATTTACGAGCTACGTTATTAAATAAAAAAAAGGATGTATTTTCCCACCATGATAACGCTTGGACAAATGCATTTTTAAGTACTCGGTGAATGAGAAATTTCGGCTGGGATGTGTTCATGGATTTAGCTTCGACCTTACTATTTCAGACTACCACCTATTTAGGTCACGTCATAACTCTTTAGGCAGCTTAAGATTAATGTCTAGAAAACTGTGCCAAAACTACTTATCATAATTTTTTAGATAATTTTACATCAATGTGATTATGGTACTATTTACAAGCTATCAACAATAAAGTTATTCACCAAATTGGCACCATTGATGATTAAAAAAGAGAAGATGCATAGTCCCCTATTTTGTCGACGGCGAAAAATGGTTTAAAATGTACATTTTGTCTCGGTCTCATATTTTACGATATCAATTTGCAGTACCAAAGACAAAGAACGGAAGAAACATTATTTATTATCTGACATTTCAAACCGAAATGCCATAACATAATGTTCGTTTTTAAATGCAAAGAAGACAAGTAACGATGATTTTATTACTGGAAGACAATAAGTCTTACTTTTTTACAATTTACACGTCTTCTTAAACAAGACATCAGTGGAGTGGTTTAATATTATTTTAAAACTATATTAATGTTTTTTATTTGAGTGTAAGAAAAGAATTATAGTATATTTGTCTTTATAATAAAGCTTAAGGTAGTAATTACGTAAGATTAAAGTTAATATGAACCCTTAATTTATAATATTGGTGAAAATATACATAAAAGAACTTGAAAATTTGTAAGATGTATAGAGTATAGTAATATAAAATGTTCTTATTACTTATACATTAATCTAAGGTGAAGATTCAATGAACATTAACATATTTTTGATAAACATACTACCTATACATAATTTGTTAAGAACAAATTCAAAGATAATGAACAGAATTTTATTTAGAATAGGTTTAATCTACTGCATGAGTTACCTTTACAGGTAATTTTAAGATATGTATAGATGTAAAGTTAATAATAAATAAAATAATAACAAAGGCGACTCCATTACTATAATTACAGTCTCAATTATTAAGCGACTGAATAATGCGACAACGCAAGAAATACTATACCGGTGTTGCTTAGGTCTATTTCTTTTAAAAGCTTATATCTTGGCTTTTGATGCTACTTTAAATGAAGAAATTCAAAATACTCATCGAACAGTCATTATGATACGTGATTGAACACCTATTATATACAAACTAAATTTTGCTTACCAAAAATAAGAAATACCATCCTTTTTTATAACTTTTTACGTGTTATTTTTGCATTTTTTAACAGAACACTTGGACGTTGTAACGGAAGGTGCGATGAAACTATTCTGAACGCAATAAGTGCTAAATTGTCTGTTTTAGCATTCATTTACTGCGGCCGTTTTTTAACGCGAGACCGTGCATCTTCTCCTTTTTATAGATCAATAATTGGCACACATACACACACACACACACACACACACACACACACACACACACACACATATATATATATATATATATATATATATATATATATATATATATATATATATATATATATATATGTGTGTATGTGTGTTACACATATATTTTGGACATATGCAAATATGTTCAAAATAAGAAAAACATTGTTATTTCATTGAAGTAATAAAAAACATGCATAAGCACTTTTTCCCTAACTTAATACATTGATTTTTAAAAGTAGATTCTGTAGATTTAAGGCCAAATATACTTTTAATCTATATTCTTTTGTCGCAAATAGGCTTAAAAGTTTTTTTTAAATATAAAAATAAGCCTATTAAAACTTGAGTTCTCAATATGTATTAAGATAGACTGCATCGCAATTTCGATTTTCTATAGGAAATGTATAGGAAAAATGTTTTGTTTCTTTTAATATTTATAACTAGTTAAGGATACGTCATACAGGGTAATATTTAGATATATTGTTGTAGAAAATTGAACAATCTACAAAAAAGGTTTTAAGTCATTTTTTGATGAACCTACGAGTTCAAAAGTTATTCAAGGAAAAATCAAATTAATAATAAATGTCAATGATTTTTGAATATTGTTATAGCGAAACTATTAGCCTCATCGAAAACGTACATATGCATTTTATTATACATGTTTGAATAACTATATGGTTACGTGGGGGTTTAAATATTTGATATATTTAAATTATAATATTATATATTTACCAAATTATATATTTACCAAATAATATATATTACCAAATAATAGTTTTCAACATATTGATGACAACGGCAGCTGCAGGCCTTCGGTACTGAATCCTAAGTGGAAACTAAGAATCAAGTCTTCCAATCTGAAGAGATTGTGGAGGGTATACCTCTAATACGTTTACAAATACTTAATATATGTGGTAGTTATTTTTATTGAAATACAAATAATAATATTCTTCAATGAATACTTTGAAATTTAGATAATTTTATACAATATAGAAACCGTTAAGGGTAATGAATTCTCTTAGAAATATGATAGTAATTTAAGCTCTCAGATAATATAGTATAAAAACTAAAAGTATTAAACAAATAGCAAGTCTTACATGTATTTAAATTTATTGAAAATATTTCATTGAAGGGGAACGGTTACATATTTTTGATGGTGTATCTAAACATGGTCTGTGGCAAAAATACGACTCCTAACTATATACAGTCGCCTGTTCTAAGACGCATACTTGCCCGGTCACCGCTCAAGAAACTTTTGAAGGCGATATTTTCTTAATACTTCCCACTGTCTCTTAACTGGTTAAATTCCCCCGAAGTACGCTCTATTTTAACATGTCCATCGGTATCATCCGGTCTCATAGTCAAGTCGTCGAATTCCAGTTTTTTTATGTGTTTACATGTAACTATGCATTTATCAATTCTATCAGTAAACCGTGACAACGATGATTAGTAATGATTTGAAAAGACTACAAATTGATGAAGGCTATATAAAATTCCTACAAAACTTAGAGTGCCATAGGTTACATTGTTTCGTCCAATAACAACTAAACAATTAATGCCTTATGTATTGTATTGTGTGAGGTGTTAATTCGCGGAAATCCATAGTAGACGCTTGCCTGCAACATGCAGCATGCAACCCACCGCTGACCCTCGAATCTGCCTCTCCACTACGAATCTCTATCCAAATGATTGAATATTGATTCCAGAGGATTGACAGATATCGAACACCTAAGCAAGTGTTATTTATTTTTATAATTATCTAATTCCGCTAACTGTTAAATTGTAAATTCTACGTACGTTTCATGCCAACAAGGCACATCCTCAGGAAATTGCCGACAATCACATCCACCAGGGTGCAAGGAGCGTTAAAAGAACCAACACAACATCGTTAGGCAGGCCGCTGTCATGCAATGGTCAAAGAGCGACGAAAACATTCTTAAGGCAGCCACAGACCACCACCGATAGACATGCTTGTCAAATGTCACAGACTAACCATCACCAACATTACCCAAATAGTTACAGGCAAGCGTCCAATAATGGCGATTTATAAACGTCAATTTGTCTCAAGGATATCTGTCAATCCTCTGGAATCAATATTCAATCATTTGGATAGAGATTCACAGTGGAGAGGCAGATTCGAGGCTCAGCGGTGGGTTGCATGCTGCATGTTGATGCATGTTGCAGGCAGGCGTCAATTAATGCCTTATGTGTTGAAGTCGTTTCGTTTTGAATTGTAATAAAATATCAATACATACATACAGAGACTTTTTAATGTATCCATTACACTGCTTTTGCTGCGCTGTAGTCAGGTAAAAACTACGAGAGTTCTACATTTACAAAAAACTCGGTCCGTTCCTTTTTATTTGATATCTCCTTCAATGATATTACCATTTAAATATTTTGAGCCGCTTCAATGATTCCTCATTATAATTAAGTTATTTAGTTTTGAGACCTTCATCAACTACATCTACCGGCTTTCAGCTTTCTGAGGTGAACGGTTTCAGAATGTAATACTATAACAGGCAAATATATAATAGGTTATCGCACAAACGATTTAAAATTGACGTGTCTTATGACATAGTAAAAATGATAATTCTACAAGTGGCAGAACAATTTTGTTTGCATAAAAGCTTAAATATGACATGAGTAAATAACGTGACGATGTCTGTTATACCTTTCGCGCTCACCGTTTCTTTAGCGTGACCGGGCCGAGCTGAGCCGACGCTCGGCCGATACGCAACGTGAATTCTTAATAGGCGCTAATAACACGGCGGTGACGCGGCCGCGCCGGCCGGCGGCCGGCCTCGTCCGGATCCGGCTGTAAGTTTTTCAATCTCATTTGCATGCCGGGCGTTCTGAAACAAAGCGAAAGGGTCTCGGGTTATTAAAAAAATAAATGTTTATGTTGTCGGCCGGGAAAGCCCGCCATCGGGGGCGCGCGCGGGGCGCGGCGGGCGGCGCGGGCGCGGCCGGCGGCCCGCTCCGATTTTTATCTAAAACGGTGAACGCGCCGCGTCGGCGTTTCCATCGGCGTAATTACAGAGTTTAGGCGGCGGAGTGAATTATTAGCGGGCGTGCGGCGCGACGCCGTAATCTACACAATAATTGTTATTCGCTTAGCCGGCCAGTGTTTGGAGAGGGTCCGCGGCGGCGCCGGCATTGTCCGCGGCGACCTCCGCCCGCGTGTTTTCGCGTTACGAGCGGCGTAACGGTCGGCCATTGTTGTCGTAGCTTTTTGTCGCCGGCCGCAGGACGACGACGTCGCCCGCCCGCCGTTTCGTTACACGTTCCGCGCGCGCGTATATTTAATTCGCATTAAGCTCGACGCAATGCTAGAGGTCGGCGTGCGAGGTTTGACGTGTCGGACGTTAGCACACTTTTACGTACACTTCGAAATCTATAAATTGGATACGATTGCGCACTTGTTAATAAAACATTGGACATATTGACTTTGTCTTTACTCACATTACAAAAGGAACTTATCGTAACTAATTACTCATCTTCAACGGCTTCGGCTTGGAAGTAATGGGTTCTGACAAAACATTTCTATAAAATTAATAAACTGTTAATCGAATATCAATCAAACGAAATTTACAGGAAGTATCAAATTGTAATATTTTCGGTGTATAGGAATATATATACATATTATTATATTTCTATATGTATACTAGCTATCCGCTCCGGCTACGCCCACGTAATATAGAATGTGTTTCTTCATCTTTCATATGGAATGATCTTGTAGTCACTTCCAATCTTGTTCCTGCTTTCAATTCTGGTTCCGGTATTTCAATCCCAGTCACACTTTTAATCCTAATCCAGATCCGACACTCGGTTTTGACTCCGGTCCCGTCTCAATTCCATTCCTTATCCTGGATCCCGATTCTGCTCCCCGTCCTATACTCAATTTTATGCATTATACAACCTCACTATCTCTCCCCATTTGTGAGGAAAGTGTTTCACATTTTTCAATAAGTACTATTGACACCAAATTTCGTAGTCATACCTCGTTCCACAAAGAACCTACATACAAAATTCAACCCTCTTTTACCCCACTTAAAAATTGAATTAAGAAAATTCTTTCTTATTGGGTCCCTACCTTATACAAACTATCAACAGACTAAATTGTTTGTCCCGATTATATCTATACTTTCGTAAATGTCTTGACGAGCGAATGAGCGGTATTACGTTCATTGTTAGATATTTTCTTTATATGTGTGTGCGAATTCGCCAATCCGAGCCTTCTAACACGAAAGATTTACAAATTAGCAAAAGACTTACAAATTAATGATTTATTTTTATTTTACCTCTGCTTTTGCAGTGAAACTTAGTACTTTTCCATAAATTTGACGATTCTAGGTCAACGGAACTACTACATAAGTATCAAACTACACACATATACGTACAGCTCAAGCATTCGTCAGAAACTATGGCCTGCCCTGTCCTGTGACACACTCCCTCATCCCTTCAACTTTTAATTTTCAATCGGTTTTTCAATATGAATGCCCTTTAAATGACCGAACCACCTCAACGCTCCTTCATTCGATCTTGTCACTATATTCTCTCTTATTCAGCGACTTTCATGTATCACTACATTTTTTTGCTTTATCGCACTGTTGTACGCCACATACGCTCCTCAGCAATCTCGTTTCCACTTGTTTTGCTCCCATTCTACTTCCGCCGGACTCGACATTCACCGCCATACTTAGGTGAATACATAAAATCGACATTTCAACATAGCATCGTGTGTAGCGACGGGTGCTTTTTAGACATGTCCTGCTGCCTATCAAACTGTATAGAGCTTCATTTGCTGCGGTAATTTTTCATTTTCTCTTTCTAATATCTTACACGTACTTGCCGTCTCTTACTTGAACATACATCTCATACTTGAACGTACTTCTCAAATACACAAACTCATGGGCTTGCGCAATCTCTATATTTATACGTATCGAATATACTGTCCTAATTCGACTCTAAAAAATTACTACTTTCTTCATATTGTAACAGTTTTTTATTCCCTTTGGCCAATGGCTAACATTCTCTGCAGCTCGCATGCCTACGAAGTAAGAATCATTCTGCCATTGGCGTACAGGAGACTTTTCGTGAAGTGTTGGCCGTATTTATTTTCATTCCACAAATTATTTGCCGCAAATAATTTAAAATACTAAACAAATTGGAAAGCCATAGCCGCAAACTTTTTTGTGACCTTTAAACGTACTAACCCTTTCGGCGAGTGCTCCATTTACTTTCATATATGTACTGAAATCTTCGTAAAGTGATTTCAGTGCTCAGACTAGACGGTTCGCCACCCTGAATTTAGATAGTACTTTCTTCTTCCAACTCAAGGAAGGCACAAAACACTTTTAGTATTGCAGCTAAAACATTTCAATCTATCCCACTCCCTTTCTGAAACCAGTTGGTCCAACTCATATTTTCTCATCTGTCTCTTCTCCTCCTTCAAATAGTATGTTTGCTAATTTACTATTTAATAAATTTACTTAAATTTTTAATAAACTGATACTGTGGTAGTTTTTGCCTTCCTACATGTTCTTTGGATGAGTTAGAAGCTTCTATTTTGTATATTTCCGAGGAATCATTAATTTTAGTATTTAGCGTTCATTTCAACAATACAACTCTTTCCATTCCTGAGAAAAAGAGTTTTAACAGACATAAGGTTAAAAACGGAAACACAATGAAAAAAGTCGTGCTTTATAATCTGTATGAATAAGAATAGATGCAAGATTAAACATCTTTATTTTAATAACAATACATTTGCTACTACAAATCCGAGACTAATTAGGTACCTAACAAATATCTTTGAGACTGTGATTCAACGTTATAATTAGAATAAAAGGTTTTTTTGTTGCTAAGCAAAAAATAATATTCTACTCTAACCCGAACAACATATTAAAATGTGTATATGATACCTATGCCATTATTTCATTAAAATTACTGTTCATGTAGTCATTTATATTTGATTTGTACTCGCGGCATTCAATGTATCTACAGCTGACGGTACATCAGTATAATGACGATAGTCAAGTTTTAAATACTTAATTTGTACACGTGTGAATATTATACGCTTAGCTAGATATAGAAGCAACGTGCCATTTCCAAGAAAATCCAATCACGAGAAACGGGATGGCGTGACGACTGACATAAAACTTTCAGAAACGTCGAAATGTACCTTTCGGACGGCAACGAGGGAAGTTCGATTAAATATTTACAAGCGACTTCCATAACAATAAATATTTTGCCCTAATTTTCCATAACCTGAATACTCTTCGAAAAGTTTGACGATATCTTTCTTGGAATTGATGGTTCGGGTAGACCTGCGTGTTGCGTGACAGTTATGTCATTTAGCGATGAATGTATGCAACGCCTAGTTACGATTGTTTCTATTATATACCTATTTACTTGTTTCGTTTCAATAATTACCTTAAATAGAAATGGAAAATAATTTTGTAGTTGTAGAAATGTTAAGAAAAGAATATCTTAAAAACAAGGTAAGTTAATTAACGTAGATAGCTTTTGTGTACGACGACCCAATTATGTCGTCTGTTTGTTAGTGCCTCCAATTAGCATCTTCCACATGTATAAACTAAGTATTGTTATTGGTTGAAATCGATCGTGTTGTAAGGTATAACTATATCGTTATATAGACTAACAGAAGACTATAGATTAGAGTATGGATTAGGTAGGACGTACGGTATATAATACCTAATAGGACAAAATATAATAGATTTGAGTATTACAAAGGTACCTCATCAATGAATAACATTTGTTCCTAGGTGAGATGTTTTTATTATTGAACTTGCGTTCTGCCCGTGCTCTGCCCGGCCGTTTCGCGGGGTTGACATATAATGTGAACCTATTTATTTTTTTTTATATACGAAAGGACCTTGCTGTCAACTCCAATCTCGTTCCCTTTCAATCTCTCTCGTTCTCGTTTCAATCCCGGTTCCGGTATCCTTATTGATTTCGATTCTGATCACGCTTTTGATTCCAATCCCATCAGACACTCAGTTTTGACCCCCGTCCCATTTTCAATTTCGGTCTCGGTCCTGGCTCTTATTCTACTCTCCATCTGTTTTTCCATTCTCATACCGCTCATGATTCCAATTTGTACAAATGCTAGCATGCAAGTAAAATATTGGGTATATTACTTTAGTATTGTGTAGCTTTCTACGTGTGAAATATTTTTTTTACATTATGCAACCCCTCTACCCGATTTTTTCCTGAAATACGATATTAAATGAAATAAAATCTGTATTCTACTCCAAGCTAGGTAGTATCTACCCCTGTTAACCGTATAAAAAACCTTTCAGTAATTTCGAAGATGTGCACGAATAGACAAATGGACAGTCGGAAAAAAAATCGAAAAGCTTTGTTTTCTCTTTTATTACCTTTCTTTTTTTGTCCCTTCTTTAATTTTTATACATACCTTTATTGTGCAGACGCTTCGGTTTCTACTGTTATATTACATGTGTAGAGATTTGAAATCATTTTTTAAGCGGTATAGTCATGCTGTGGCCAACTTAACTGAATGGGTCGGCTCGACTAGTGAAATAGTAGATTCTCAGAGGACATAGACATGAAGTAACAGCTTCCGTTGTTCTATTTCGTCCAGTGAGTGAGAGTTCTTGTGGTCTACTCTCCTACCATCATCTCATTCTTACCTTCATCAATCCACTCTCCCTTTCATCAGATATTCTAACTGTATATACCCGAGACCGGCAAATCACTGTTGTCTCTTCTGGAATAGCGAGTGTCTATGGGCGCGATAATCTGTTTTGTCGTGGGTTGCATGCTCTTTTGCCCCTCGATAATACTGTATATAAAAAAATCATGTAGGTTGTGCTTTGACGAAGACGGGTGACTAGTTATATTTATCGATATTGTCGATTAAAGCCATTTTGATTGATCGAAAATATTGGGTAAAGCTTAGAGATCACTTTGAAAAGTGCACATACATAAGCATTACATTGCATCGGAAGTGTAACACGTGTCGTGTTTATTCGCGAACGAGACTGCGAGCGCTTCTTTGTTAAGAAATAAATCAGAAAAATAGTCGTTACATGAAGCAACTGCACGAATCCTGCTCTACGGTTTAATGAGCATTTTCGTATGATGTTAAGGTTCATACCTCATTAGTTGTCCCTCCGTCTAAAATTAGCCTTAAGTGCATAATTTTTTTTTGTAGCCAAGCAAAATAAGGAATAGTTGTAGGTGATTTTTTTTCTATATGTACTTGCGATTTCTGAGCAAAACGTGACTGCTTTACACCGTTTTCTAAATGGTATAAAACGTGTTGTGCATACTTCGTATACATATCTCTATACAAATCTAAAAGTGAATACAAATCTTACAAAAAGTACTACGTGTAATTTGTTCAGGGAAAAAGAAATATTTTTTAATATGAACGCTCTAAAAGTCTATTGGCGGGTTGTGCCAGAAAGTAAAAACGTAAAAGTAACCCGAAAGATCTGGCAGATAATGCATAGAGAATCCGTCAAATCTTACGCATTACGTTTACGATATACGTCTTTACTTGTTGGCGTAATTCGCCGTATCACTTCAACGGCGCGCCTAACACGCGCCGCGCCCGCTCGCCGTTTCATTACTCAACTGAGCGCTTCCGTTTCCGTTTACATGCGCACGACCTCTGTAGGTACACTGAGGTAACTAAGAAAATCATGTTTTTGTTTAGTTGATAAACATATTTTGCTTGTTTAAAAGAATGACTTTAACAAAAAAACAAATATATAGTAGAAGAAAAACCGCTATGAAAACCTATTAAAATGAATAATTTGTTGATTTTGCTAGCTAGAGGCGTCGTGGTTGTAGTTGTGTCGTAAATTTCAATATTTGATATCACTTTGACCCTAAGCGTTACATTTTTTAATCGCGTTTAAAAAATAATGCTTATTATTACTTATTTGATTTGCTTAGCTGACAACGACTTTAAAAACAACTATTTTAATAGATTTATTGAGGCAGTTTTTTCTTTGTAAAATCAATTTACTTTAACATCGTTTAAAGATTGATTAAATAAAATAATAACTATAATAACATACAGCGTTTGCTCGTTGATTAAGCGAATCACCACATGTCTTCTTTATTTATGGTGATAGTTGACAATCAGTTGCGTTTACGAATGGTACGGAACTAACCATTTCCGGAGTTAAAATTTTTAAATTCATCGGCATTGAACTTCGCAGAATTCGCCAGATAGTGAGAGAACGTGAGTACGTGAGGAATAATGTAAACTAAACAACTATTTACCTAAGAAATTATTCTATTTCGTTGTTTTATGTGAGCGATTCTTGTATATATGTATATACACATGAATAATGTATAAAATTATATATATTTATATATATGTCTATCTATTAAGCGACCCTAAAAATTTTCATGAAAATTTTCAGTTTTATAAAGTATTGCTTTACAAATTTGTCTATTTAAGTGTCTTTCTTGGAAAACCAAATAAAAATATGCTAAAGGTTGCATTATTTAGCACTGATTCAGGAATTTTTGTGATACTCGCCTTGTTTTTATGTCATTGTTCGTCAACAGCAAATAGAATTACATGTCACAAACTACATACAGATAACACTATACAGATAAAATACGTAGATATATTTCGCATATTACGATTTACATATATATATATCAGTGTCATTGGAAATGAACACAATCAGCTATTCTATGGAAAGTTATCACATCCTTATCTTGAATCACATGCAAGTTCGAAAGACGCCGAGGAAAGTACCCGGGTACTTTCATAGTAAAAAAATACGTGTTCATGTTCAGATCTTTATAAGTATAAACGCAATGTTCAATTGTAACTATATGAAGAATTATTACAAAATTCATGAAAAGCGTATATCGATCAAAATATTAGTTATAAACAAGAAATTTTCCAATTTTCTAAACAACAATACATTTCACATTGTAGAATAATATGTAGAGTCATCTCGGGATCAGAATACAGCTTAAACGATAAAGCAGGTTAACGCCACAATTTCGTCCTTTCATGTTGTAACATTAAACCTTAAGTACTGCTCCAGTTGGGTTGCGTGTTGCGTGCGATCGTTGTGATCGCAGCCAGGATAATGTTCGGAACCGACGATTTAGCGTGGCCTTCGAGGTACGGCATTAGCGGTTCGATTTGACTTAAATTAATAACTCATAGTTCATTTTACACGTGTGTGTGTATATACGCGCGCGCGCGTGTTGTGTGTGTGTGTGTTCTGTGCGTGTGTACATGCGCGATCTAGTGCAGGTGTAAACGAAACGTTACATGAAATGTTTTGTAATCTGCAAAAAATAAATAATAAACTAGTGCAACGATTAAACACCCTCCGGCGAAAAATTAAAAACAGAAATCGTTTTGTCGCCTGTGGGTTATTGCAGTAAAAACGAAAATTCGGCACAATTAATTGAATCACAATTCGACCGATAAATAGGTTTGAATGGCTTTTTAATATGTGTATCGACTCGAAAACAGAGATTAAATCAATACGTCTAGTCGTACACGGTCGGGCGATCGCGAACGAATATAAATTCACCCCGGCCAGAGCGAACGTAATAAGTTTATTAATTAGATTATCTGTTTGCGGCGATCTGCAGAGGCGAACTTTAAAAGAATCGTTGGTATTAAAACGGTTATAACTTCTTGTCATAAATCATCTCGTGGCTGGATAGGGGGAAGGTCGAAAATCAGCCCGGAAGCGTATTGCCAAATTGCGTTATTGTGATTAGAAGATGAGAAAAAATATATCGAAATTAAAAAAAATGCGATTTATACATGTGTTCGCTTATTAAGAAAAAGGCAAGTATGTATATGTCAGTTCTAGTTTGTACAAAACTATATGAAAACAAGCAGTAGATTAGTATCACCTGAAGCAAACGGATAACTCAAACAATTATTATAACGTTTGTCAGTGTTAATGACATCAGCGCAGTAGCTTGGTCAATGGATGTCAGGATGGTTAAAAAGTCTAAAAGCTAAACCCCGACTACTAAAAAGACATAAATAATCTTGTTGTAAAAAGCGATCCCTTTTTTCGGAAAGATGAATGATCGATTTCGTCTTATATGCATATATTGAAAACCTTTTTAATTATTCTAATATACAGTTGCTCAAACGAAATTTTATATTGCACTGGCAAGTTACAGACAATTTAAGAAACAAAATAAGTGAAATAAGTTTTCAACTTTGGCAATACGCGACCAGATCTGGTACGAACAAAAAAAATGCAAGTAATCACGAACGAGCTTTGCTGAGAGCGCTTTTTCGGGTCTCTCTGAAACTCTTAGAATTAATAATGTCACGTGCCTACGACAATAGCGGTCCGCCGACGCGACAGGAACACAATAACCTTGATAACGAATTGCACTTGTATTTTCTTTATAGAAACTTTTCTTTGAAATGCATTCAGCTACAACGATATTTGTGGTGATGTCAAAACATGGAAGAAGGAGGTTTTGAAGAAAATCCCTATTGGATTGTTATAATTTTGTTAATTTCACAGAGAGATTTAACACTGTACAGTTTACATGTGCATATATGAACAAAAACATGTTTTTACGTAGGTCTTACATATCACTGATTCCACGTATGATTTGACAGCCATTTATATTCGGTGAGCTTCTTCTTATGACGTAAAAGATTTATAATAAAATTTTTCTGTTCGTAAATCTCTTTTGTCGTTCTTTGTATCATTCTATATTTAGTTTTCTATTTATGAGTTTTTCTTAGATTTCATTAATATTTCTCCGTTTAGCTGCTGCTGGCGTGAAATAAATTTATAGACTGTAAATTAATCGCATTGAAGACATGAATGTCTGAAGGTATATAGTGAATGTTGAATCCTTATTCAAATAACACTTTCGTCCACTTATATCTTCATTTATTATAACTTACGCTAACGAACTAGTATCAGTATTTGAGACATTTGACAGAACGAAAATTATTTAAAAAAATCATATATTATTTCTCAGTTTACAATAACAGAAACAGTGAAAGGTTCTCAGGAGTTATTCCAATCGAAGAATCTGGAAGATACCTGTTTTGCAGATATTTTAGAAACCGGAACTTCAAGACGTACACGTTCAAAATTAATACCAAGCGCATACGAATGTACGTCATGTTCAAATTCTTATGACACTCGACATCTCGTGTATCGGCCCTCGTCGAAAGCGGGCCTTTCGGTTTGTTGTTACGGAGCCGCTAGGAAATTATAAAACATCGACAAGTTTTATCGAGCGTCCGCCCGATAAGTGTCCGTGACGAATCCGCTGCGCTCATGTTATGCCCGTGTGTCGAGAGCGCCGTGGCCAGATGATTAAAAAGCTCATGGGTACAATGCAAAGACGACCTTGATGCGATCGGATAGAGATACATTTTAATTGTTAATTATTTGCGTTTGATGGTTGAGATTTTATTTGTCAGAAAATGTTCGCGGTACTCGGCATCGATATAAATTCGTCTATATCCAATTACGGCCACATCGTTGCCAGTTTTTTTTTAATTCTAGTTTTTTTTTTCTCACATACCGTCCATACATGCAAGGAGTTCAAACACGGCTTTAACGTCACGCTTTCAAACATTAAAAGTCGATCGCCAAAAGCGATTCATAGTTTAGACTTTTTACAAGCTTCCCGGTTAATAAAATATTATTGTTAGTCTGGAGTGGGCGAAAACTCGTCTAAATTCGGCCACGGTATTAAAATGTTAAGTGGAGTATTGGAGATGATTTGCCTCTCGATCTCTTCTTCGATTATGTTCCGCATTTGTACAAACATTGATGCAAACTATTCTTCTATTCTGAATCCAATACAAATGTATCACTTATGTTGTTGATAATTTCTTGAATATGTTGACAAACATGTGTACACATAATCAATGGGTTATATTAGATAATGTTAACTACACAACTAGTTCCATGTTAGTTATAGAGTTAAATATTGCTTAATATTCCGTTGTATTCATTTCAAAGATTTTTTAACGGGTTTTAGTATTGAAGTTATACAGCGACCGCGCGTTCTTGAGAGGTTATGTGCAATCATTTCGAGTCGTCACAACTTGGGGTCTTAGACATTTTTTGAAAGTAAATTCTTTCTTAGTCAAACACTTTAAGAATTGTCTTGATGGGGAAAAGATCCCGGTCCGACTTGGCTGTCATTGCATTCGGCGCCCCTATAATATTAAAATATTAAAAAAAAAACTTGCACACTACATTATACAATACACGTAAGGACTCGGTGCTGGGCACGGGTTTACTCCCAGATATTTCACAATTAGCCCTATCTAGTCTAGTTTTTTTTTTGAAACTCCTGCCTCGTACTTTTAAAGCACGTTTTTTTTTAGTTTTTGCCTTGCGGGTGAGGGGGATAAAAAACCTAATGAGCTACCACGCACCCTCGTGCGTGGGCTGTGTCCGACTTTCACGGACCAAAAAACCCCCGAAGCTACATGCTGGTTGACGGTTGTCCGTAGCCCCAATTTATTGGGGCTTTGAGATCTTCGTCTATCGCGGTCGATCGGCAGGGGATGCCGTTGGCGTGTGATTGCCTTATGGATGCCACAAGGTGGATATCTCGGCATAGGAAATCACGTAGAGATTCGGCACGGGCTGAATCCCCTAGCTGGGTGTCGGGAACGAGGCGAGTGAACCGGGTGGGTGACAATTTAAGATCGTAATATGGGGTTTTAAAGCAGGTTATGATTTGATATCTATATATATGGACTCCGGACTTTGGACCTCAACACAGCTGCACTGATTTTAATGAAATTTTTGGAACATTTTAAAATTAACCTATCGGGTGATCCTGTGAAGTTTAGTAGCGATTGGATCAATAGATTTTTTATAGTATTATCGAGATGCAAATGGGCATGCGTGCTTCCAGAGTATAAGTGGTCACGGCTGCTGATGGACACTCACAAACTTCGGAGAAGTCACAAGTGTGTTGCCGACCTCTTGAGTAGAAATATAGATTCGCAATAGGACATCTGATGAAAGAAGGAGTGGACTGATGGAGAGAGGTTGTGGGCAATGGAACGGGCCACCAGATCTCTTACTTACTGGATGAAACGCAACGACGAAAACTGTTATTTCACGCCCGTAATCTGTGTGAGTGTGGTATTGCATCTGTCGAGCCAGTCCATTTACATGCAGCAGCCAAGTTGACCACAATATAGACTGCCTAAAATAAATACCAATTTTGTGTCATACATTTGCTAAAAAACAATACATTTTTTGAGCTTTACAAGGCACTATACTTATATAGATATCTGCTGAAACTTCGTAACATGACCGATCCTATTCATCCACCAGAACTTATATATCTGGCTATAGACAATTACTGCTACCGAAGCGAAGCCGAAAAGAGAGAACACTCACAAAAGTACCCGCAGTCAGGGTGCTGGCCGGGGTCGGAAGTGACCGGCTGTTCGAATTTGAATGGCCTCAGATTAATAACATGTATAAATAATATTAGCGTTTGAGGTTCCGTAACATTAACTTTTAATGGTCGCCTCGGATCCAAATTACAAAGTGTATGGTTCCGTAATTCTTACACCAGCCATTAGCACAAAACTTGATGGTAGATTATTTGTAAATTATACATGACGACTGTTATTGACATACAAATAAGAAGGTAAATTAAAATGAATCTGCTATCGTATCGGTTAAGGGTTACAAAAAGAAGAAATCTACAATAAAATCCTTGAGACTTATTTCTTTTCGTTTCTAAGTGCAATTTATCACACCGGTGTTTAAGCGTTGTAATACTTTTTTTTGGTGATCTGAGATTTAACGCTTTCTTGTTTTAAATTGCTTATTATTTTACTACCTCCTTGAGAATAAAGTCATTATGGCCGACATTGAAAACGTTATATTCGTAGTTGGAATGTATGAAGCGACTAGATATAACAAAAAGTGACTCCAAAATTAAAACTGATCAAAATGCAACGAACTCTAAGGCATTAAAAATTCTTCATTAACTCTTTTTTGCGAAACACGAGTTTCGGATGTATTATGTACGACACAATGAAATATCACTAGACGTCACTAGTTGTAATTAATGATGGAAAGCATTTATTATTTCGTTAAATTTAAAGTTGTTTATTGTTAATATAGTGTAGTAAACTTATTGTTGATAATAAACTTACTATAGTCTTTCTAAAATGAAAAACTTTTACTATAGTAATAAAAATTACCTTATTTTATTATAAAAATAAATACAGTCGTTTTTAAAGTAATTGTTAGCTTGAAGTTAACAATTACTTTATGATAGGGCCACTTCCAAGATTTCCTTTTCTGCTAGCTTTTAACAAAAATAGATTTTATAAATGAATTTTGACTTTAAGACTAACTTGTAAAGTGACTTTTTATAAAAGAAATAATAAAAAATGAATTTAAAAGGTGTTCATGGGAGAACACTCAGTCTGATTACCTTTGGCCTTTATATTGTTGCTATCGCCTATTTTGGACTACGCGTTTGATAAATTTTATATAAACAAACGTCAAATTTATATAAACAAGTAGATAATAAAAAACCATTTATCTTCATTTCTTTTATTATTTCGAGATTTCAGCCTGTACCTAAATAATTTTAATTCAACCTACTTTTGTAAAATAAATGTAGTATGAATATCAGCAACGTTCCTCATTAAAGGAACATGTAGGATATTATTTTTATGAAAGTAGCTCAAATAAACCGAACTCAATGTATAATGCTAGTGTTAAATATTGTTGTTTTTTTTGTAGCGATTAAAGCATCAACCACCGATATGGACTACTTAACAATTACCATCTAAATGAGGTATTTTCTAAATTAGAAAATTAATATAACAAACAATCAAATTGAATTGAAATTGATTTAAATACTATATTCTTGTTTAAATAGATAACACATCGAAATATGTATACACTAAACTTACATAAGTTTGGAAGCGGGGTATTACGGGGTAAGTGCGGAAGTTACGTTGCGATGTGTGTAGTTTACAATGACATTTCTGGCATTTTGAAAATAAGAATCTGATTTGGGACTATGTCGGATGCTGTGGTTGTATCAGGTTCTTATCCTCCCACTAGTGAGACATAACCGCCCACAATTTTCTTTTTTCATATACGAGGTTTAGACCTAAAGCTTTACCATACTGGCCTACTACGCGTGGGATTCTGTCCAGTATCCATTATTACCACTATCATTTGTTACCATTTCCATTATAGCAAATTATTATCGCCAGTGTATTGACCACATTGGGGACTATTGAACACATTGAAACTGGTTCTCTAATGTAAGTAGTTAATGCTTTACTTTTGCTTAAATTTAACATACATTTGTCATTAGACCACGGTTAGACTTCGAAGTCGCCATTTTTTGTTTTAAAAGTTCAACTCTTGACCGTGGTTTTGACACTGTTGTACCATAATGTTATTGAAGTTTAGGCTAAAAACCATTGAATTATATGTCTTCTATTTTGCGTCCATAATTATGTATTAAAACCTCTCTTTATGTTCCTCGTTTTTACCATGTTGATGTGATGATTAAAAAAATGCACTTTGTCGTGGAATATCAGTATCGTTATCGGATTACTTCAAACATTTCCATCTGCTGATAATTCCTCCTTAATTGTGCCTACTATAATTGAACTATTTTTAAATGTGGACAGCAATCTTTTTGATAAAAAATGACTAGTCGAATAGCTTGTACATGCCAACATTAAAATTATTTTCAATGAACGAACCTCATTCAGGTAAAAAATAAGGGGGATGAAGCAAGATAATAGTCTTAAATTTTAATATTTGAAGATAGGGCACATTGCATTTACTCTGTAAACCTGGGATTTCTCAGTGTGAATTAGGAAATCTGTCAGTATAATATTTTAGTCATTGTTGTATATAAATATAATAAAACAATAGAACCAGGGGACGATAAAAGAAAGGTAAAATAAGAGATTTTTTTTTTATTTTTGACCGTTTCTCTGCTGTTCGAGCACCTCTCTGTCATCACTGAACCGATTTTAATGCAGTTTTAAGGGATAGGTGGAGTTTGGTACGCAGCAGAATGTTGACTTCATATCATTTAATCGGATGTTAAGAAAAAGTTATTCTCACTTAAAGATCTAGCTGAAGAGGTTACAAGAAAAATAATGATTGTGAACGTCGAAGGGCTCTACAGGCGTTAGAATACGAACGAACAACAAGTTCGAAACGAAAAAAAAAACAAAACCCTGTTACTCCACTTATCGAAAAGTATACAAGGGCGCGGGGATGTAGGAGAGGAATGGACTCGTGAATGAGGGAGGGAGTTGAATTTCGATAAAAATTTTATACGATAGAACGAATTCTGCGCGGGCGGAGCCGCGGGCGGATATACTAGTTAGTTGTAAGCCACCTAAGCCTTAATGTGACGAATATGATGGTGAGTGATGCATATCATAAAAAAAATAATTAATGTATGTTGTGTTCTAAATGTTCACTTGCATGACTTTATGATTTTTTTTTCTAATATGATTAAATAGTTATTAATTTATTTCATGTGTTTGTCATTACTGTTTCTCTTAAATTTACTACAATACTTGTATAACCATGTACTCAGTATATGAATCAGCGTGCGTGTAACGAGCATATGTACAAGACCTTGGATGAATAGTTATGCGAGACAGTATCAATTTTTACCGCGTTATTTTTTTAGTCTATTTTTTATGGCATTTTTGAAGAGCAAACGAGCATACCAGCCTCTAAAGGATAGGTGGCCATCGCAGCCGATGGAAGCTCATAAATCCAGGGGAGTCTGTAGCATATTGCCGTTCTCTTGGTTAGGAATAGGATGTTAGATAGAGGGCGAAGAGGAGTGATGAAGGGTGAACAGGGTGATGGAGAGGAGAGTGAGCTATCGGAACTCTCGTTCACCTGGCGAAGCAAGCAGCATCTCAATCGTCGAGCTGATCCGTTTTTGTGCTGCAGCCAAGTCGATCGGAGTACGGCTCTCGTAAAAATATCAGCAATTCACGCATTTGTAATTCCGTAATGAATTTGGTATAAATGTATTCAGTTTCAGAATTAATGTGATCAAATACGATAAGTTTTCCAATTCATTTTCGTACAAAACTTCTGTAGTTCTTCCAGTATGAGTAGTTTTCAAAGACTACATTTAAATAGCAAATCATTTAATCTGTAATTGCATAAATAAAATTTGAAAGAATGCGATTTTTTTCTCATTTAAGTTACAAATACAATTCGAATTACATTTGAAAACCTGAATATTAGTAAAAATGATTGAGAGTCGATTCTTTTAGGGCCAGGGCAGGTCCATATGAGACTATAGCGCGTAAGCGAATGATATCGTGAATGTATTTCGCTCTAACATACGCGTTCCCTGCATTATTTTTCTTATTTAAATAGCTGACTTTACAGTAGCATATCTACCGAAAGTATGTGTGTAATAGGTACATTCGTTTGTCCCGACAGTAGGTGAGACCGTGTTTTATCATGAAATACAATTTTATATTTTTATTTATTGATATATACATCGCTCGATGAACTGACAGAATCCTTTAATTATCGGCTGTTTAGGTGTTATTATTAACATTTCCCAGAACTTAGGACTATTTATTTTCGTAGACCGTAGTAAATTACTTATTACACTGATAGCATTCGTTTCTCCACCGGAAAGCGATTTCGGCCGCTTTGCGACAATCCGGCAATTAAGTTTCCATTGTTACCTTTTTTAATTGCGACAAACTAATCCGACTTTCAGTCGGACCTATCGATCTTAATCGATTTCAAACGCCGGCGAGGCGGGGATGAGCGCGCGCGCAGCCGTGCGTGTCCGCGGGCCCGACGGCGCTTTTTACAAAGTTCAAATACCTTTCAGCCGTCGGAGAAATAAACCGGCGGCCTACGAATGGGAAATCGACTGCGTTTCGTGATCGCCGCGACCGGCCGTCGGCGGCGTGTCGCGGCGGCCGCGGGCGCCGGCCCCTCGGCCTGCGACCGGTCGCCGCTGGAACGACGCGACCACAGCTAACGGCCGATGATGCCTTAGCGACTCCGCTCGAGTTGCGACCGTCCACGGGCGACGGTGACCACCCACTCTCTGGGAGCTAAAGTGTTCGCATAGCTCTTTCGAAAGCCGAAAAAAAATATAATATGACTTAGAGATATACCATTTCGAAAATGTGCAATAATGTGACACATGTGTAGTAAAGACTTTCTACCGCTTTGTCTGTGGGCATTGAAAATATTTATCTACCAAAAAATGAACTGATACTGACTGATATCTACTAAATACTGAGTGTGACAGAACAATGAGACAATTTTTAAAACTTTCTGTACTGTAGCTTGAATTTGCGTAACGTATAGGTAGGCTTTATCTCATCAGAATCCGTTAACAGAAATTAGTCGACTTTAAAATTTTATTTAATGTAATTAATATTAGCTATTTACATTAAATAAAACTTAATTGCAAATTTAATTAGTACACGCGTCCGAATACGCAGATACAGCTTGTGTAATTATGCGTTAGGTGTACCTAGATTCTTATCAAGTTATCTATGCAGTATCAGTCTGTGACAATTTCATACAGATTATCTATTCGGCTTACATAAAACGTCACCGGCATTCACAGCATCAGTAGTTTGGTCAAACTATATGCAGGTACACCACCATCTGATGACTTGTTTTTCTTCGTTTTATTTCGCGAAAAATATTTGCCGGTATATAGACGCATTTTAATAATTTTTCATAAAGACGTAACTAATCAAACATATATTTTATACTTATAACTATATGATACGAGTCGTCTCTTTTATTTTTGATATACATCAATCCAAAAGGACAAAGTAAAGATAGGTGGTGATTTTTTATAAACGATTAAATAAATTTTGTTTAAATTTTGTCAGTTGTAGAAAATTTAAGCAGATTTTATTTCCTATTGTTATAATATCAATAAACCTAATAAAGGAGGGAAAAATTGATCCATATAAAATAATTTGTATTTTTTATTTGTGAAATGCTTCTTTCATTTTTTCTAAACTAAAAATAGTATCACTAAGATTTTAATGTCTAGATAATGCTCCATTTTTAATTTATTTGTTTACAAAATAATACAATTTTTACTTAAGGCATTTAAAAACATAAAAAGAAGATTAATGTCTATAATAAAGGAATTGTAATATGCATGATTTACATTAATTTTCCTTCATATATAAAGGAAAATTCTCTATTAGTCTATTAGTTCTTATATATAATGCTATCTCAGAGGAAAAAAAATATTGATTTTTTCATTACCTATTATTTCTTTGCTTATCAAAGTATATGAATATCTCTAGAAGCGGGCGACCTCTACAGAGTCACGCGCGCAAAATGTAATTTTCGACTTTGAATTATACCTAGGTATGTGTAAAATAGACAGATTAATAATAAATAGAAACTGGTGATAAAGTATGATAATAAATGAATAGGAATGAAAAAGTCTAGATTTATGTGTTTTCAAAACTTTTCAGAATTTTTATTTACCTAGCTATATATATATGTATATATATGCTTTGTATTAACACTTTGATAGCTATCCTTGAGGAAGTAAGCCATATTATATTTAGTTTGCTTATATCGATTGCAGTCTGTAAGAGCCGGACCAATCCTAAAATTGTCTTCCTTTTGACATTATGTATTACTTATATGTATTCCTTACATGTAATGTTGATATGTATTGTTATCATTACACTAATTTACCAATTAGACTATACAATAGTTGCATAATTACTACATTAAGAAAGCGCTTATCCATGTTAATAATGTTTATAGTATGTACATCCAAATGACGTGTGTATTTTTTTATAAGTATTGATAAGCAAAAAGTTGAACTCTCATTAAAATAAAATTTGTTTTCTTAAAATGTGAAGTTGATTAAAGCCTTATGAAAGTGCATCGTACCAGCGGGATGACATAACGCATTTTTCCTTTTCATCTCGCCGATCGCATAGAATATTTAATGCTTAAAATTTTAATACGTTCATTCATCGTTAAATTGGTGTATAATTCAAATCTCTTCGTGTATCACCATAATTTACATACGCTAAATAAAAGCGGTGTCATCACAAAAGATATTTGGAGGCAATATAAACATAATATCAATTTAAATTCCTTGTTAGTGGAGCGAAAGCCGACATTAAACCTGAATGCAGCTCGCCGCTATTGGTCGGCGAGGCCGACCAATGGTAGAAGTGCGCGCCCCCACGTTCACTCGGGCGGGACCGCGCGTCAGTTTGTGGCGACACCTGACCGAGGTGGGACGTTACGTCGTGAAGTTAATTTCGTTTTGACTTTATCTAACCGAATACTTCAAAAGACATAACATCGTGACGATGCCTAGACCATCACGCGAATCCTATGGCGATCAGAAACCGCCGTTTTCCTACATAGCATTGACCGCGATGGCGATCTGGAGCTCGCCGGAGCGCATGCTGCCGCTGTCCGAGATCTACCGCTTCATCACGGAGCGGTTCCCGTACTACCGGCGCAACACGCAGCGCTGGCAGAACTCGCTGCGCCACAACCTGTCCTTCAACGACTGCTTCGTGAAGGTGCCGCGCCGCCCCGACCGGCCCGGCAAGGGCGCCTACTGGACGCTGCACCCGCACGCCTTCGACATGTTCGAGAACGGCTCGCTGCTGCGCCGCCGCAAGCGCTTCAAGCTGCACAAGGGCGAGAAGGACGAGCTGAACGCCGAGCTGGCCGCGCTAGCCCATTTCAACCGAGCGTTCTTAGCGCGTCAGGCGGCGGCGGCGGCGGCCGAAAGTTCTTCGCTGTCGTCTAATCCGTTACCCCCCGCAGCCGCGCCGATGCATACTCCTGGCCAAACTATAACGCCCGCAGAGCGTCCGCGCCGTGCCTTCACCATCGACGCATTGCTGCAACCAGACGTGGAACCCGCACTACCCGTACCGCCGCCGCCGCCGCCGGCGTCGTTAACTCCGCCACAACCACAATGCTCGTTGCCACTACCTCTTCCCACCGGGCCTTACCTGCTCGCCGCGCACGCGCATCACTACCGCGCCCAACTGTTGGCAGTGGCGTCACACACGCTCGGCCCTTGTTGCCTTCCGCCGCTATCTGTGGCGTGACCCGACGCACGAGCCATGGCTCTCGTCACGTGCAATGTTAGATTGTAAGTACCTAAACAATACTGATATCATATGAAAAATATCGTGCGACTCGTTAAAAAGTTGTTGATGAATCGTTTGACACAATTTGTAGTGTACATCAAAACATGTATATAGAATTAAAAGCCAGCAACCTACGGTTCATCGCCTTGATGAGGCCGAAACTTTCACATTAACATGTTAATAATTAGTGGCATTGTAATTCACATTCACTGTTTCATTGAAACAGAATCGCTAATGTAATAACAGGACAAGAGTAAAATAAAATTGCACGAAACGAAATACTTGTTTAATATTGTATTGATCTCAGAACGTTGTAGCAATAATCTGTAGTTACTAGTGATATTTTTTTACATAATTTTAATGTCACTGCATGACCTACGTGTTTATTAGTTAAATGCGATATGAATTATTGATTTTATCATTGATAAAATTTCTAATTGCAAGCACGAACTATGACAAACATTGTACAGTGTGATACGTTTATAAACGTAAAACGATTTATAGCATTTTAGTTGCTTTGTTTATGTTCAATTCTGGTTTTATAGATAGTTTCGGAAAATTATTTATTTTATCTACCTAGGAGAAGGTTTTAGTTATAAAAAATAGCTGTCAGTGCAAAGGTTTCGTACTAGACTTCTATGCTGTTTCATTTTCAAAATGTAACAACAGGAATTTAAGGTGTTAACTGTTTGCGTCGGCTTGTAATACGCCGCCAAACACTTTTCCGTTAGATGCATTAGTCTTTATTGTTTTTTTTACTCGTTAACCTTAGGTAAACACCTATACTTACTTGTTTTAGATGATATCGTGAGACTCGGTGATTGTATATATTAAAATATTAATGATTTAGCAGTGGCTTAAAATTTCCTCTTCTTTAAAAAAAAAGACTTCATGTTTTTTAAATGATGCACATGCTATTTTCTGTCAATTAAAATTTTGATAATAAACATGTTTTGTTACCTTAACTGGTATTTTAGTAGAAACAATCTGTGCCTATAATGTTTTTGATGTAAGATTGCATTCAATTTATAAAAAGTTCTTTCAATTCAAAAATGAAATGCATTAACATTAGTAAACTATAAAAGTGTCAGTAGATCTGTACATACGATGATTGCCTTAATTACGGGCAACTTTTATTAACCTTGGTCGTTCTATTCGTTAACTATAAGTTTAATGGAGTTTCTTCTTTGCTTAAATAAACATTTTCTGACAGCTGAGACTCTAATTCACGGATAAAAAGATGAAGAAAAACAATGATTTCGACAAAAAAAACACAGTAATTCAGAGAAAATTTGAATATTCCCTTTGTTACGTCTGAGTGTGTCTACTTCGGTAACTGCAAAGTAGTTTTATGAGCGTAGCAATCAGAATACCTATTAAAAAAAAAGAAACCACCTGATATACAATAATTAAAACAAATTTTTTAAAATAAACATATACAGGTATCGTCCGAAGAGTTGAATATGTGAGGGTAATGTCTTCCCCACTAATGTTTGTCCGCGACTGAACCTGTAATGAATTTCAAAAGGTATATACTTCTTATCCGTGTTTACTTCGTGCATTTATACTTTATATAATTAGCTCACAGTTTTTTTTTTTTGCTAAGAATCCGCGGCCATGTCATCGCGGGTCTTTAGACTACCTAATCGCATTATTCCTGATTCGTTTACTGTTTTCAGTTTACGGTATCGAGCTGTAAAATAGTGAACACCTTATTTTGGATAATTGCAGTAAGTAGCACAGATGAGTACTGAGCTAACGAATTGGCAGGCAAACGAAGCAGTTATTTCTTATGCGATAAGTGTTTTTAAAACTTCAACGGTCTAGAACTCCACACAGGACTTCACAGAAGCTTACATAAATCTGCAGTGCACTTTTAAAATAATAAAAAATAAAATAAAAATTAAATACCACGCAGTCATATTATTGTGTTTTACTTAGGGAGGTTTATTTGAGCCGACAAAGCGGAGAGAATCATAGTTCCTTATTTGCGGAAAACAAGTCGCTCTATCGAGTGTGATGCGCCGATGGGTGACTAGGCGACAGTCAGCGAAAGTCTTTGTATAGATTTTTGCTAATGTCGGCTCTGTATTTAAATCTCTTTGGTTTTACTCCTATTGTTATGTTGGTAACGTGTACATCTTTTTTACGAGATTCAACAAAAATAAATAGTGTAAATAGACGTTGATCAATGTTGTGTACGATTACAATTGTATGTAAATAATTGTATGTAAATGCGTCTTCCTCAAATTGAAAGTTTAAAAAATACCACAATTACTTTTCGTGTTTGTCTATTATCGGTTCTGAAATTAGGAGAGAACGCGATTTCTTATAGATACATGTACCTATGTGGTTGATTTTTCGACAATCGGAATGGACACTATCGCAAATTCAAATCGAAATAAAATTTTTTAAGAGGTCAACGAGCATGCTAGCCACCACAGAGCGATCACCGTCGAGCTAATTTAAATATTTGTTAGGGTTATATTGAATACATCTATGACTTTTATGAGTTATGAACACCTACAATAGATCATTGTGAATGTTGAATTGTTCAAACCTATTTCTAATTTATGTTTGTGTATAATTTTGTTCTAATTGCAATGCGTATGATTTTTGCATTGGTGAAACCCTGTGCTTACTTATTTACTTTTTTAATTGAAATTCTACTAATTGTAATGGAATTGTATAAGCATTGCAAAGTTAGGCATTGATATGTAAATGATGGGTAAACAAACGATTGTATTTATGCTTATTTCCTAATATTATTTTTATTTATTTTCCTATTCCTGTAAAATGTGATCGATAAAATGTTTGGGTGGCCAAGGACTGCTCGTATAAAACTAAAATTATTATTAATTGTTACTCAGTAAATATTTTTATATGGATACGTATTTAATACTTACCGAGTACTTTAATTAGGATAAATTTTAGATATGTTAATTTATTTATTAAATAAAGATACTCCCTGAAAAAATAAGTTTAGGGGAATCTGTAAATATTGTTCTTAAATGTTTGTGATATAGTACGTTTATAGATATTAAATGAAACTGCGTGTTATGAAAATATCTTTTATTTTTTATTCCATCGAGTGTCTATTAATATTCCAAGGGCGAAAATTTGTTACTCTTTTCTCTACAAAAAAAAAGACCTTCGTGGGGGGTGGATCGTGAAAATGTATAAAAAGCAGCAGCCGTGGTGGTGGTCCGTTTTCACGGTGCGACGCGGCGCGGCGCGCCCGTTTGTGGCCTAATCGGACGTGATATTGGGCCCGCCGTGCTGACTCACGCTGAGCCCGCGCCGCCCGCGCCGCCCGCCGTCGCCTGCGCCGCTCGCAAACACTGCAAGGAAAACCATATTATTTGCAGACACTTTATAGTGCGTTAGCGATCCTTTAACTGAAATGTCTATTTGATGATGTGATTCAGCTTATATAAATTGTCCGTACAATATAAAACATATCCGAAACGCTTTGAGAGCGGCGGTTTGTTGCAAAATAAAGAAACTATTGGGATGCAATTGAATTTCTGTCTGTCAACTTGTAGCCATGCGATTTGGGATTAGGAACTGCATGGATTTTAATACACTGTTTTTAAAGTTGACAATTATTAATCGGTACTAATGATATTTATAACCATAATATGGCTAAAGATGCAGTAAGTTATTGAATGTAGTTGAGAGCAAACACTGAAGACAACTGATAGGTAAGTAGATATCTGTGTATTTTCTGTTACAATGCTTATTTTAAGAACTAAAATTTTCAGGCGTTTCCATTATGGTTTATACACCACTTGTATTGATTTGTAAAAAATGAACTGCAGAATGATACCAATCGGTTCACTTAAAAACCCTACTTACAAGATTATATCTACATGACCAGGATTGATATAAAAAATCGTAATTGAAATAAATTCTATAGGTATCAGGATTACAAAGACAATAATATACTTTGGATCAGCACAAGCGTAGCAATGGACAGCAGAAAATGTTTAATAAAAATTAACTTTGTTAACCACCCGCTCATTTATTAATGACGCAGTGGTTTAGAGAGTTAGTTGCCTTCTGACTGGAAGGTGTATACCGGGGTTCGAGCGCTGATGACGGGCGAATTGGTCAAAAAGTTTTTAACTTACGTAGAATTAAATCATTCGATCCGTGTTCGTTTCGGAGACCATGTTAAACTGTCGGCGTTTGTCCCGGACGTAGTGACCACATTACGTCAGTGACCACGGTCGTAAACAGCCCTCGACCGCACCGGGTCGGCGCGAACAACTCGAGGTTTGGAGTCGTAGATCTGAATCAAAAATATAGTGGGAGGGTGTTCCGCTTCAGTATTGCAATGATAAAAACCTGACAGCGAGTACATATGTGTATGTATAGTAGGGGCGAAAAAGACAAAAAAATGCCCAACTGAGAATACCTGACTGCCTGAATTAAGTCAATACGTGTACTGTCCGGCTGACTCTGCAGTTTACAGCGGTGGCCTATTTTCCTTTATATGGGCGTATTACTTAAAAAAATAGACAAAGGAAGCTATCACTTCGAGTAAAAGCAAAAAATCTGTTCCTTGTTGTGAATTGTTCGTTTCGGTATTACAGTTCGTACCTATTACTATATAAATACTTTTACAATCGTAATAAATTTCTATGTCTCGTATAAAAAAAAAAGTTATGAAAGGTCGTGTATAAACAATAGATTATTGCATAAAAGCAGACGGTGGCGATGAAACTATTATTATTGGAACCTAAAAATAATGATTGCATAATCATTCGACAATATTCCGCCTCGCTTACATTCAAAATATTCAGCCGCCGCGCACCTTGCTGCGCCCGCGCCAGCCTATAATTTGGGAATTAATATCTAACACATTGTGCCCATCCGCTCGTCCCTCGATTTGCCGTTTTTATGGCTTTCCCGACACCATAACCGCTAATTATTTCTGCCGCGATATCGCCTTAAGGGTTTTTAATAACGCCACCGACGAGCAGAACTCGACCTAAACACCGTCGGATAGGGCTCACAACGCGACGGCTGACGGCACGAGATGAAAGATACGGGGTTAAACGAAATCAGTTAAGGAATTTCGGTCGCCCGGCCGAAGAACGACGCGCACGGCCGCGACGTCGTACCGCGGCCGGGGCGGGATCGGACGGTGTTAACCTGCGATCTCGAGATTCGTAGTCGTGAAGGCTCAATTCGTGTTTCTTACAGGTGCGATATTACGACAGCTTCACGAATTTACAGTTTCATCGATGCCGTAGTATACGTTCGCGATGCCGTATGCCAAAAAAAAATCAAAGCCGGTAGACGGTCGATATCGCAGACCGAAAATGTATAAATTATACCATGGATATGTATAATGCATACATTTATGTATCGATATGGGTATTGTTATTAGTATCACACTTTCGACCTTGCAAAGAAGAAATGTAAGTGAAACTTTTTGAAATGTCATGAATCTGACTCTATCAATCGATTTGTTTAGAACTAATTTTGAAAAACTTATCCATTTTCATTTTCTCCGAATGTAGACAAATAAAATTGAACGTGCATGATTTCGAAATAAAGTTTTTTTTTGTAACTTATATTGTTATTTGCACGTTACTATATATCAAACAAGCACTAAAACATTTTTATGTCGGTCTGTCTAGTTTCTTTGGATTAATTCCAAAACAGCTAACTGATTTTGAAAAATTTAATTTGAAAATAAAACACTATTCAGGGCAGAATACGGGCTACTTCTTATCCTGTATTTATTTAGGGTTCCTTCGTAAAATTAAAAAAAAATGTTAAAAATGTTCCTCCTTCTCATTAAAAAATTCGTAGTTTTTAGATATTTTAATGTATTTATGAAATTATTGAAATGTTTAACGATTTATAGTCGACTAACTTATGAAATAGAATGAAACGTAGTTGCGTTTAGAGATACTCCATATTTGTTGCCAATTACTGTAAAAACAACATTGTGCTTATTAATGTATTTAACATTATCGACTAGCTTTTGCCCACGGCTTCGCTCGTTTGATTATACCGGTTAATGACTGAATGTGCTACTTGGATCCGGGTCAAGACCAAAAGTGGAAGAGAGATTATTTACTATTATATATATAATAGAAATAATTTAACGGCAATACATGCTGTGTGTTTGGTGTCAGAGTACATCTTCCTTCTGAACGACTTGACCTGAATCGGATCTAGATCAACAGGGAGGGATCAAGGGATAGAAATTGAGGTCGGAAGTTCGGAAACACGAGAGACATTACGATCGTGGTTGACAGCGTTATCGGACGACATAAAGGATGAAGGAATTTATAATATTTCTGTGTCCACGCGGGCGAAGTCGAGTCGACGAAAGCTAACTATATATATACGAATATTATTGGAATAATAATAATAACTCCCAAGATAACTTTTATAAACTCAAAATGTCAATAACTGTTTTTTTTTTTGAGATTAAAAAGTTTATTATAGTACATATTACGATAAAGTTCAATAAACAGTTTCGTTTTGATTTTTGACGAGATTCAAAAAGGTCATAGTCTATTATTCGACACATTTCGAGTGTTTACCGCCGCGACCTCGTGTGTCGGCCGCAGACATCGATTATTAGTACCGATAGCCGGAACAATACCCGTATAATAATAACAGATGTCGGCAACACTAAACGATAGCACACTACGATATTGTATATCGTATCGCATAGTGATAAACGACATCGTCACGGCGTCTTTGAGGTGCACCCCATTGTGTCGCGCGCGCAGTTCCGGCGATTGTCCGACGCCACGCCCTCTCGCGGCGTCCCGAGGTCTGTCCTGCCGTCGTACATACGACAGTACAAAAATAAAAACATTTTAGGACTTATATTCTTTTCAATGTTTTGTTTTATCTGAATTTCATAGTTTACGTTTAGATAATGTGTTTTTATACATACCTCAAAAGTGCTAAAATTTAATACATCTACTACATATAACGTTTTTGCGAGTTTCATTAAAGTTTCAAGCGTGTGTACATCGCGCACATGGACAAGTGCAATGTATGCATTTAAAGTTTGGGTCACATATAAGTCACTCAGCAGCCACCATCACAATTTAGCTTGTTTTAACCTACGCTGATTGGTTTACTCATTACTACGTGAAATGAAACCAAAATTATTACCAATTAAAATATTTTGTTTTTTATCGTAAGGCACTATTGAATACAGACAGGATTTTTCTATTTATGAGCGATGATCTTTAGGTACCTTTATCTACCTACTCAAAAGTTGTGAACTTTACGAGTAAAGTAGAGAATGAGTGTTCTTTTCGAGCATAAAAATATTGAAATGCAATTAATTAATGTACAAGATTCAAACGACTTCCATAAGAAATAAAAATTTAGTTAAAAATGATTTTAATGATAATAACAGTTTCATCTCGATAAAAAACATGTACGTTGTAATCCGTCATCTTGTTTTTGTTAACAAGACAAAAATAACCATTATATAAACTATATAAATTGTTAGTCGTCGATTGCCAGCAAATTCACCGTCGAACGCACCGGTGTGCTTCCTCCGGCCTCAACCACAAGCGATAATAATATTTTCAATGCCTATCTACTTTTAATTGAAAACGATTTTACACTCAGTCAAGCGTTCATCTGTTCTAAGCTTCCGTTGGATGCGGTTTCAAAACTTTGCTCGTCTATTTTAGAGGAAGGAGTACGTCGTTTAATAGTTTTTTTAAATTCACAATTTTTAGCGCCTTTTATTTAGAGGCTTTATCTCGAGTGCATTTTGCTTTGCGCGGAAGTAGATATCCATTGACGTCATAATTTTGTTTGGACTTCAGTTCCGCTTCCATTTGATGTAGCAGCTGTTGAAAAGAAAAACCTTTATTCTTAATTTTTAGAAAAGATCGTACCTAATATATCAATAAAACTACAAAAGAATCACTAATAGTCTAAAGTATTAAACTTTAAAAAGACCTGATCACTTATGATATGATTACTATTCATTTCAATAATTTAATTTTCAAAGTCTAGTTTCCGGACGTGTTTGCGTGTTTCTCTTATCGAAAATATCTAGATTGTCGTTACAATAGCCGCGGAACTGTTACTATACTAATGAATATTGGATTATATCAATATAACTCTGATATGGTATGAACAAATAGCCTACAGAAAGAATGCTTAAAATTATTAAAAAATATCCCATCGACTAATGTAAAAATTTTGAAGTTCGGTTAAGGCGTTGGCAGATACAGCGGATCGAACATTTGCATAGAAACAAAAATGACCGTCTGGTATAACTCGGAGGCGTTACGTCCTATCGGATTACGACCTGTGGTAAAATCTTTCGCGCGGTTGAATCGCGTAGAGTCCTACTAACGTAGAGTCCTACTAACGTAGAGTCCTACTCGCGTAGAGTCCTACTAGAGTCCTGCTAACGCTTAGGTCGTCGTTTCGACAGCCGGGGAGCTGTTTCAATACGTAAATTAGGTACAAATATGAAAACATTAGTTTTCATAACGTGAATGTCACCGAATCTGTATTTTAAAAATTGTACCGTGATCGATCGATCATTTGACTAACAGGCAGCGCACACTCTAAATATTTGGACCTAGAGATCCGAAATTTGTGAAAATATTTCATGGGTATATCCGAAGGTTGTAATTAAAAAGCGATTGTTTGTGTTTGAATCCCTAAAGCGGTGAATAAAGGTGAGGAAGTTTGTACGAAGGAACATTTTTTTTTGAGTGGTTATGTCCTTTTATGAAGATAATCTTAAAAAATATCACGTTTACTCATTTTTAAAAGTTCTTGCTATAAGGGGTTAAACGGGGGTGACAAACTTTGTATGGAAAAACATTAGTTATTATTTGAAGGTAATACTGATATACTTTTAAGGATATTGAATATTATGTATACGAATGTCACTTGAAGGTAAGTATAGAAAAAATACTTTAGCCTGATTTAGGGATTGATTTATGAAAACAAAAATACATGTATTTTTCATAGAACTACATAAAAAAATATAAAGTATACATAGAAATTAACGGACTTAGCTTGAAAAAAGTAATGCGTCGATATTTATTAAGAGATATTTACAAGTACCTACGTTGAAATTTTGAATAAATGTTTTTATTTCAAAAATAAATACAGTGTGTTTGTTTTTAAACAGTGCCTTAAAAGGTAAAAGTCAATTGTTAAGTTATACATACTTATATCACGAAAATTTGAAGCAATCGATGTAGGGAAATCACTTTGGAAGAATAACTAAAAGCATTGATGTCAATAAGATATATATATTTTCCCCTGAAGAATTTCTAGTTTTATTCATGTGTACATTAAATAAGTTTAATTGTAATTAAGGTAAAAGCCAAATAAAGTCAAATATTTTGATATGTTTGTGACAAGAAAATCAAATAAAGAAGTAAGCAAGTTAACAAAACATTACCATTGGTTAATTATGAAAACACTAAAAATAATTAATCTGAGTTTTCGCTTTATCATCAGACCACTGCGGCGTGGCTGAGTCTTAGATGTAGTCACTGTAATTAACCATATAAAATCATTTTTCATTCAAATACCTGTTGTATCCTAAATACCATAAAACGATCGGCCGTTATCACCTACGTATACCTAAACAAAAACGATGATTACGAAATGTAAGAAATATTATCCAAAACACACGGAGAAAACAGTATTGAAAAACTGTGTTAATTGGGTTCTGTACTATTATTGGATTTTTCTCGATTTACAAGGGATATTATTTAGGTTATTGACACCCATTCTTTTGTACGAAGAAAATATTTTACTATTTTAGAATACGTAGGGTGGACTAAAAATTTCTGTAATGAATGAGAAAATAATTTTTGACCATTCGTACTAACGAATGGTCAAAAATTATTACATTGTTTCTCAATATATTCTCCGTTAGCATAAATGTACTTTTAAATACGAATAAACCAATTTTGAAAACATTTATGCTACTCCTGCCTGGCGACTTCGGAAAAAAATGTTTTATCATACTCTTCGACAGCCTCTTCTGGTGATAAAAATTGTTGATGGAATAATTGGTTTTTAATTTTTACGAACAACAAAAAGTCACAAGGTCAGGACTGTATGCAAAATTGGTTATAAATTTTATGTTTTTCTTCTTCTAAAATGTATTTGTCTGTTTGGCCGTGTGAGAACTGACATTGACGTGGTGCAAGACGATACGACGTTTACGGTTATTTTAAGGGAGTTAGTTAATAACTTCCGGCAAACAAATGATTGTGTAGCAATATCTATTCACGGTACGACAATTCTCCAAAGCAACAATGTCCACGTATCAAGTTTTATTAAAAAATAATCAGTTACCCGCTTAGAGGCACTTCGCTCGCGCGCCACTTTGGTTCGCTTCAGTTCACCTCGATAGATCCATACGGTCGATTTCTGCTTTGTTTTGGAGTCATAGGAATAAATCCATCTTTCGTCATTTATTACTTACTACATCTCACACCAAATTTGACGCCCCTTCCTCGAGTCTGGTAATCATTGCACCAAGTGAGCCGGTCTGTTTTTTGAGCATCAGCCACATTGTGTGGGATCCACCGAGCACAGATTTTTCATATCAAAATATTTGTGTAGGATTGATTGTATTGGACTCATGCCTATGCATAAGGATGCCCGAATCTCGTGGTAGGTCATATGCCTTTCTGTTTCGATCGTACGGTGCACAGCATCTATGTTTTTGTTGTTCACAACGGTGGACACGCGACTATTAGGAAATTTGTCACTGAGATTGATATTGACCGCGCTGAAATTCTGGAAACCAGTTATTAATAAATTATTAATAATAATCGTCTTGCGTAGTGATTCATTGCCAAAAGCAGTTCGAAGCTTCATCATTATTATGCATAACCAATATCGACCAGTTATAATCTGTGATTCTTATCATCAAAACTAAATTAGTCATGATGCATATAGTACTCGCAATTTAGAAGTTCCTTTATGAAGCTTTGAAGTCGAAGGGCAGCTATATCTTCAGCATAATTAAACCCATAACCAGTGTCGACGAGTTATTATCTGTGAACTTTACTATAACACTAAAACAGTTTAATGCTTAAATTTATTATTGTTTGGGAGTATAATGGATGGAATAAATCATGCACCTTTTCGCAAATATTCATAATCTCTTTATTTTTGAACAACTTTGCCAAAGTAACTGTAACAAAAAATATGTAATTGAAAATATACTGATGAAAATATAAAATAATATAAAGACAATCTTAATAAAGTAGCGGCGTAAAGCAGCGCGGTAAAGGCGCGTCAGCTGTTCTAAGGTTGTCAGTACGTCATTTCTGCGTAGATGTTCTAAGTTATTTTTCTCAGAAACGGTTAGTTCAGTCACTATAATTTCTTTAGCAAAGTTGTTTTAAAAAACAAGGAGATTATGAATATTTGAGGAAAAATTCATTTTTTGTTTTCATATGGTAAAGCGTTACCTACCATGTCTAAGTTTAGATGTCGACTGAATTTATATGCAACTTGTTTATAATTTATATGAAACTATACTTTTATTCAAAGAAATTAAAAATCATCATACTAGGTGCATAAACAACGAAGCTACATGTACTTATCTTAAATCAATTGAAAGCATAAACAATCATTTCTTTTTTTGACGTGATAACGTCTTATAAATCGATGAACGCCGGCTGCACGCACGAAAAAGCATGACTCACTATCGCGTTCCGCCTGAGCCGAGCGTGCGAGCGAGAGCACCGAAGCGAGCGATCTCTCTTTCACTCCATCGGCCGAGGCGTCCGAGTAGAGGACAGACAGCGGCAGCGCACAACCCACACGTGAATTGTTTTGTCAACTGTTTATAAAGTGAAGTGAAAAGTTAATGTGGTTTTTATTGTTTATTACAACATCAATTGCGGCAAGTGATAATAATTCAATTCAATTCATAAAAGTATCAATTTTTCATCAATGGTTTCTTATGACGTTATCACGTAAAATTATCGCTCGTAAACCGACATTACAGACAACTAATTTTTTAATGTTTTGTAATGTGACCTTTTATATAATATATTTTAATATAGTTCAAAGTTCTTATTGTTTTTCAAAAATATTACGTAAATTATAATAGTAGATTATTTAAATATCAATGAGTGTAACTATGAATTTTGAAGGCGAATATCTAAAAACATACCTAAAAAATACAAATGTACGAAGAATAGGTATATTCCCCTCTACATTTTAATAATTTTCTATAGTTAAATTTGGTCGTTTGTATCTTAAGGCAATCTACTAGCCCCATTTCAACTCCTGATATTGGATATTTAAATAGGATAAATCCTAACCACATGAACGATTTTATTATTTAATCAATCTACAACAATTATGTGGAGCTTAATTGTATTTATTCTTGACAGCACTAAACAATCTTTTCTCTATAACTTATAAAAAAAAGACTAACAACGTTTTTTACATATTTAGTTTAAAATCAAATTGTCTTTGGAAGGTATTTTGCGATTTCGACATTGTCTTCTGTCATTGTCACTGTCGTATGCAAATAATAAAGGTATTTATTAAATTTAAGTACTACAAACACATTTTAATAAGTGTTTTTATTCGCAATTTTTATAAGCGATATATGTAGCCCATGATCAACCAAGGGGCATCAGTCATGCGTGCTCTGTGCTCAGTGGAACCTAAGACCAAAATCTATCAGTGTTGTCCCAGCGCAGCCACAGCAAGTAGGAGCACCAGGGATTGGTCAGTTCCTCCGTTACCCGGCAGCATAGTTAGCAATACCGAATTGACTTGAATTTATCGAAACGAAACCAAGATACCAGCTCCGAGTGACATGTCGAACACCCGTATCCTACCTGTCGTTAAACTTCAACCATAGCTCATAATTCCGCAGACCTCTATTAGCTTCTATTGTTTGCTAATAGTGAACGCTTTTTTGTGCAAAATAGAGCGTCGTTTACATTCTTTTATAAAGTCAAATTCTTTAAATCGAAGCTCTAAACTGGGATTACAATAAAAACTTTATTTCATCGTAATAGGTTCGGTTTTTCATTACGTCTTGCGGCAGTCGTGATTGCCTGGTATGAATTGTGCTTAGGGTAACAATTTTATTATTTAAATTAACCTTTTCTACATGTGTAGGTAGGAATTCCAATGATTTTAATTAAGACAAGTAATTTAGGCACACATATTCGCATTCTTTTTGTGTTACTAAAGACACATTTTTGATATTGCATAAAAATCGTTGTAATGATAAAATTACAACGGCATTTGATATTTTTGAACTGTAACAGGTAGCTAGATATTTTTTTACAAACATATTATGTTACGCATTTTATGGTAAATTTTCCATGACAGAACATTTAACTGATTTATTTACCAGCATTTATTTTAGAAACATTTGCACGCGAAAATAGAATAAAAATCTCAGATTTATTTTAAATGTTCAATAGGATTTACGGAGAGCCGATTAGTTGTTTTTTTACTTGGAAATTACTTTGTTTTCACTGAAATAAAATCACCTATTATTTCACTACGATGCTATTAAAGAAAATTAACTAAAGGTTTAACCTCCTGTGTCTTGTTTTACTTTAATAGCAAAGCACTTGCTATTTTAGTATTAATATCGAACTCATTGCGAGAGATTACAATGCAATGTCAGCACCATTTAATATTTTGCTTTTAAAATATATCAAATTTTCGAACTGTACTAGTGTTTTTTATTTTTACATCTATATTTTGGACAGCTGGAATTTCAAAGGGAATTTTTTTAATATTTAGTTTTTATGTATTTTCTAAAATATCCCCGTTTTTTATTTGAATCGACTGTACGATTACACTTCTTATTTTTTGTATGTTCTAAGACGTTAAATAGTTTTGGTTGCATATTTACGTATAAATGAATATTTAAGTAAGTATTTTCATTCGAAACGAACGATAATTTACAAACGAATTCTTGCTTAAAAGCAATTCGTGGGCCGTACATTCAAAAATATTTAATATACCTACACATACAACATGCCAATTAGTGGCAAAAATTTGCAGTACCACTATTTTGTGTTCGATAGTCGTTATTGAAACGAGGGAGGTAATTTTCGCCCAATCGACAAAAAAATGTCGATTCGTTCGGAAAATGAATCGAAACGTTACTGTCTGTCTGTACTATCATCGGTGGTACTATAATAACTATATTAACGTTAAGCTATAAGATAGGTGCTACTTTTGTCCGCGTCCCAGAGACAGCGGTGCTGGCTGACGGCCGACGCGCGGTCACCCTACACGGGCCGGTCGGTGTGAAATGCCTCGCGCTGGCTCCTTTGATGTGGCCGGCCGTAGGTACCGTTCCGTTTTTTCTTTCGCCTCTCGGCCCGTTTTTGTGCGCCGCGAGTCCTCACACGTCCATATTGTTCGGCGCTGTCTGTTGTTAATTTTTTTTGCTCCGACAACGGCCAGTGTTGTCCGATGTGTGGTTTTAGATTGTGTTTACTTAGAGAGATCGCGGGGAAAACATCGGATGCGGGTAGATAGAAGTGTTTTGTTTGTTGTTAGGTAGCTGTTCAATGTAAATGAACATTGTAAACATTTGTTATAATACACTACACTCATGAATATAAACACTGTCACAAAAGTAGCTTCGAGCTTGGTGTTTCAATATGAGATTAAATTGAGAATTTCTGACAAAATGATTTAATGCTTTCTTACATGATACTCAAATTAGGAGATGAAAAGTGTTTATGATCGTTGTAAATTAATATTTAATTTATAAATAAAGCCGACTACTTAAATGAATAGAAATTTACTTGGCAATAAATGTATTTATGTTTAATGTTATGTGTATGTATTATAACATATACATTATAACATAACCGTACGATTATAACAATAGTATTAAAATTTGTTCATTCAAAAATATAGAAAATGACTGGCTGAAGTACACATATCCTATTAAGGAACAAAGGATCACAAACAATAATCTTCTCTCGTTACTTTTTTTTTCAAAACAAAGTCACAAGATGATATCTCTACTTAACAAACGGTTGACCAACTGTTTGACGAGTCCGCAGGTGTCGGGGCGATTATCCACTTTTAGAGATAGTTAGAATCCTCAACCTGTCTTTATTTACACATCTACTGCGACGCCTACTGTGCGACATGCCTTAAATTAGATTCTGATTGCCTGACAAAAAAAAAGGGTTAGGGCAAAAACTGACTCCATCACTGTGAAGAAGGTATTCGTGTTTCACGAAGGACGAAGTTATTGTTGAAGTTTTGTAAAAGTAGAGGAATATAATTGTAATAAAAAATTATATATGTATGTTTATGTACTGGAAAAATTTCAATTCAGATGAAAATATTTTTAATATATTCGACTGAAAAAAATTTACAATTTTATTTAATTTTACACCTTTAATTATTTGTATACCTTGCTATCGAGGGTGCAGTTTCAGTTTGTGATAAAATTTGGGCACGGTATGCAACGGGATAGTTCTCATATTTGTATATCACTAGGTCTTGTTCGCGGTTTGGTCCATCTGGATAATAAAAAAAATATGTCCATACTGTTCTTTTCTCGACTCCATTTTCTTTTTAGTATTTTTAAGAGGCGAACATTGTTATTTACGTACTTGAATTAACAATGGAGGTAAACTAGCTTGCCTGCTATCACAGAATAAGTGGCCATCGCCGACCATGCTAATCGAAACCTCAGAGGAGTCACCAGCGCCTTGCCGTCGTCTCGGGTAGGAATAATATATCTGATGAATTGGGGTTAATGAAGGGAGCGGATCACCGGAGCTCTCAATCACTGAACGAAACTCAGTAGCCAAAGTTATTACTTCGTGTCTGTATTTTCTGCGAAAATTTTTGTTAAGTATTAGTTTCGCTTTCGGTTTGATTTCTAGACGCTCTTTCGGCTTTGATACCACATCTGCTCTTGATTACCAAGCTGATTTAAGTCTAGCATCTTCTTATTCCGTTTTTGGTAATGCCCGATTTCGATCGATGACAGCGCTACCTCTCCCTTTCCTGTTCCGATCCCCACCCGGTCTCCTTGTCGATTCCGTTGTTACTCTTAGTCATAATTCCAAGCCCAATCTCGATTTCGTTTTCAGTTCCGATCCAAATCCCGCTCTTTATTCCGAACTCATTTTTGCCTACCAATCAAATTTTACTCATAGTTCTAGACTAGTTTCCAATCTCGGCCCGCTCTTGATTTTAGTAGTAGTACTATTTTTAGTTTCGATCTTGCATTCATTATCAAAAATTATTATCGTACATATTAGCCGAAACAGCTTTACATGGAATGCTGATTATATTTAAACATAAAAACATATTTACTGTAGCTTATCACTAAAAAATAGATATTCGCTATCGCAACGTGGTCCCTAGAACTTTTTAAGGCATTAATTACATTAATTTAAGGTATCTGTTATGGTAGTCAGCTCAGCTATGTAATCGTCCCACAAATATTTTTTTATGACATTCCTACTAAATATTAACACTTCTCTTCTATATTTTAATTTATTATATATTCTATGATATGTGTATGTATATTCTATATGGACTCCAAAATGGCTGGACCGATTTTAATGAAAGAAGAATGATCACTGAACTATGGACTCCCGTACCACATTCAAAACCATTCTTAGTTTTTTTCATGGACTATACCTTGCCTATTATCACCCACAGTAGCCATTTGAAAATTCATATTCGGGTTTCACAATAATTTAAGAAAGTCGAAGTTAATCTAATAATGTACGTAGTGTTCTTTGAAAAAGGTTTTTAAGAGCTTTTAGATTTATGTAGATATTTGACGCAGCAGCTAATGTCCAGAAAATGTACCTACTGCTGTAATAGTTAGCATAGTTCCAGTCCTGGAGCTGTTTGAAACACCTACTTAGATGTACCTATGTACTCACTGTAAAATGTAGTTTAATGCATTTACTGAAAAACAATTGAAGATATTGTCGACCAGCATTCTTACTCTATCTGTCCAGTTGGTAAGCAGGTGATCGGTACTGATTTTACTTTATTTATGATATGAACTGGGGCGCGGCGCAAGAGAGACCACGAGCCAGTTTAATCACGCTGTGGCATCATAACTATAGGTATTCTGGCAGCGTGCAGAACTCACTTTTTAATTTATTTATTGCCATAGACCTTTTTAACTTGAATTTTTATATCACCTAATTGATTGATAAATTGATTGCTTCAACACCGCAACAGTGAGACTGTCATCCGTTATTTTAAAAAAGTGTCAATTTAGCCACTTTATATTAAATCCCCGTTTCAAATTTTACATTTCTTTGGGGATTATGTGATATGATTGGAAAAAATATTTTGATAACATTTTTTTATAGAATTATTGAAGGGCCAACGAGCATATGAGCCACGAGACAGGTGGTAACCGTTGTACATATATACTAGCGACTTCGGAGAAATCACAAGTGCATTGCCAACCTCTTGGATGGAAATGTAGATTCGCAATAGAATATCTGATGGAAGAAGGAGTGGGCTGATGGACAGAAGAGAGGCTGGTGGAGAGAGCTTGTAGGGTGATGGAGGGGAATGAACATCGGAACTCTCAATCATTGGACTAGTAACTAGGGAGACTGTTATGTCAGGTCTGTACGTTTCACTGTTTTCTGTGAAAGTGTGCTATCTCACCGGTCAAGCCAGCCCATTTACGTGCTGCAGCCGAGTTTACCATAGTATGGCTTAACCACAATAAATGACAATTTTTTTGTCGTAAAAATGAATACACTTTTAGGACGTCGCAAGACACTATACCTATAGATAGCTGCCAAAACTCCGTCACACATGACCGCTTCTATCCATCCATCAGAAGTCATCTGGCTATAGATAATTTATTCGAGCCGTGCGAAGCCGGGGCGGGTCGCTAGTATGTCATAAACGTATTACATTTAAAAACGTTCCGGAAGAAGTTACCAAAACAATAGTAAAAACTGTAGCCACATTTATTGTTTAGTTTAAAAAACTATGTATACGCAAATAAATATTACACGTTTTACTTGTATTGCGTATTTGATCGCCTTAAGGGTCTATCAGGGCGTTATCTATCAAGGGTCTGTAAAGGTGTGATCATAATTTCACATACATTGCATTCAGTTCAAGTCGTATTCTGTGCGACTGATCAAACGTGATTATCCTACGGCTGCCGCAAATCGAGTGTCCTGCGGCTGAACATCTTATATTTTAGGTGATTTGTTACCGCCTCCCCCCGTCATGCATTATATTTGTTTGATAAGCAGCGATGGTTTTTTGACCTGAACTTTCTCTGCTGATGTTTTCATTCACCATATTCCTGGGAAAATGACTGATTTTAAATGCATCAGGTTCGAAACAGGATCATTCGGGAAATAAATAAGCGGCCATCGAAGCAAAACAGTTTACATTCGCCTTAATTATTGTAACATTAAGATTGTATATTATCTATGGGAATGTCACATCATCCAAAAAGATTATAAAGAAATATGAAGTTCCTTAGCTTAGTACCCTCGAGGGTGTGTAGATGCGTACTGTGTGAGGCCGACTGTTCAATATATAAAGGCGCATCGGTCGATTCAAAACACGAGGCCACAACGTCACCATCAGCAGCGCAGAACGCAGAACGAGCGAGCGGCGGCGGGCCGCATTATGGCGGGCGCACAATGGCGCCGCCGTCGCTCGCCTCGCCGTCACTTTGACGTGGAATAAAACGCAAAAAGCGCTCTTTACGAGTTATTTTAACAACAAAATAAAGTCGTAATGAGTCACGGAGTGCATTTTGTCGCATTGTTGTCGGGCGGGCGGGGGTCGGGGCCGGCGGGCGGCGGGCGCGATTGAATTAAAATCACCTCAGTGTCGCCGCTTTAAAATGTTGACGTTTGACAGGCGTCGCTGACTGCTGTCGCGGGCACAATGCCCGCCATCGAAATTGCTTTCGTTATAAAGATGGCAACGTTGTCGGGTCGCGTTGTGAGCTTAAAACAAATTGTTCGTTTTAAATTATCGTCTATTGTCGGATGCGTGTTTTTCTATTGGTTGCTCCTATCGGTGCCGTGTTTATTTGTTCAACGATGCAAAAACAATATATATATGAATATAATTGCCCTGAAAAGTACGTTTTTTTTTTGATTTCTCACTAAAACTTATTCATGCCTTTGGAAAAACTTTGATTTTATTCGGTTGCGCTGTTTTTTTTCGTTTTGAAGTATTATCTTGTATGTATCCTAATCTCATAACTAAAATAAATGTGAGTGCGTAGCTCTTAAGGTGAAGGAGGGTATAGTTAGCGCGAGGCGCGCAGGCGGCGTTTTACTTGTTTGTTATTAACAACAATAAGAGCGACCGAGGCTATAGAGAACACGGGAAAGTCCTGGCTGTTCTTAAAAAATAACGTTGAAATTTCTCTCTTATAACAAAGAGCTTGAATACAAGTTATCAAACTTTTTAAAGTGATACTACATATACGTTTCGTTGGCGAAACGCCATACCGTGAACAACGTTCTGATTCTCATTTACAAAATCAGATCTTAATTTTAGGTATCAATTTAAATTTTGTTTAGTCAGATTTTAATGCGCTCTTAGTTTATGAATAGATATACCCCGATTGGCTAATTCTATGATCTATCAATGCACGGCTGAAACCACTATAGTGAATTTTATACCTTTTTAATTAAATATCGTAACTTGCGTCCATGCATATAAATATTATTTGTTTGTAGTATTATTAATGTAATGTTCCGTAAAAAGATTATTTTTGTATTCAGGCTTGGTTGGGGCTATGGCTCGACTTTGTCACTAGAGTCAGTTTCAGTTTGAATTTTTTTTCTCTTGTTGTTTTAAATAAAATTCATGAAAATGACGATTGATTCTTTTTGTTAAGTAAACAAAATTGACGAATGTAAGCTATTTTATTAAAAATTTCCTCAAATCCCCACAATACTTTAAGTAATGTGACCAATTAAGACGATATTTTTCAGAATGTTTGATGGAAATTTTAAAAAATGGAATGTCCAATTCTTGATATGGAAGAAGTGGCTAGTGGTAATAAATTAAATAGAATTTGGTTTGGTTGACTACATAAATCGAGATCGACATCACTAAATGGACTCTAATTTGGGATGGGATTAGGCGACAGTCAAATATAAATTTGTTTTGTATCGAGTTAAGGTGATGGAGTCCTTAGATTTGTCGAAATTTATTTTTCCGACGTTGGAAGAGTAGTCTGGTTAATATGTCATTATCCAATGAAGATCCACAACTTTCTCGATCTGTATCATCGTTGATTCTAACCGAGCGATGCGAGAGTGATTTTAGCTGGCCTGTAATCACGGGCCGCCTGCAGCCCGAGTGTCTGCGCCGGCGCACGTCCCCCCTCCACGCTGAGGAAGCTTGCGTCCCTCTACCCAAGACCACGGCCCTAACTGCATATTTTCACGGAGGAGAAAAAAATGAGGCTTGCTTGTACACTGGACACGAAGGTGAGATTTTAAAAGTAACAACGATTTCAATATAATATGTTCACGGAATATAATCTACAACTTATATATGTTGTACTTTAAATGCCGGTGTTAAAATGGTTATAAATTACACCAGAAAAAAATTATGTATATTTGTGAAGTAATGTTAAAATATATTGTATACAAACTAAATAATATACATATATTTATATTGAAAAAAATGTTATGCACAAAATAGTGTTTTGGTGATAAAAATCATATCACTCACGTCGTATTTTTGTGTATCGATAAATGTTTAATAAGCAGATACCTAGAGTAAAAGTTTATAAATAAATAGAACATTATATGATGAATGTGAGGTTTACCTATTTGGAAACAGTTCCTAGTAAAACGATACAATTTAAAGAAAAGCGGGTGATAGATAAAGGTAACAGGCTCGAGATGATTATTTGAAAATGACAGCCGAACATATAAATAAACGAACAATAACATAGAAAACTGTTAGAAGATAAATGTAATTATTATTAACTGATATAATAAAAACAATTCTAGGAGCAAATCAAAATATAATTATTAAGCCGTTGTTCGCTTTAGTGTACGAGCGTGCTATTAACGAATCGTTTTCGGGCTGTGGGAAGATTTGGCGAATTTTAGTCGGGATGGTTGCGAGTTGCGGGTTGCGGGTGGCGGGTCGTCCATCGGCGGGATTGATGGATTTGGTCCCGACGGCCTTTGGGGTTTTAAAAGAGGACGATTTGCGAAATTTGGTCGGTTAAATAAATACCGCGGCGATGTAAAGTAAACGGAAGTTGAAAATATTTTTGGTCGTCGGTTCGTTTTGAAATTATACCTTTCTCTGAAATTAATTTGATAATTTTTGTTTATCTTTAAATATTTTTCTTTCAAGCCTCTATAAGAAATAAGGTACATATATTAATTGTTAAATATATAATACCGAGTATAAAAAAGTAATAAGTATTATAAATATTATAATAGTGAGTATTATTTATTTTTAAACAATAGTTTTTTGTTAAGTCGAGGAAATATTTTAAAATAAGTTGTATTAATTACTAATGAATAATATTCCAATAACCTATAGAAGAATGTCATAATAAGTAATAATAAGATTCAGTTGTTCAGGGTGATGGTTTTAGAGAAAACTATCTCAAAGGAAAAAACGAAGAAAGTGCCCTCTCAGAAGAGTTGATGTATTCATCACTACGATGATGATGATATCGACTTCATGGATTACTAAATTTATATATTTCTTTTGTATTTCTAAACATTTGTAGATATTAATGAAGTTAAAGTGTCTGTTTGTGATTTGAAAATAATTGCATTTTTAAAAGTGAATAGGGTTAGTTATAACTTAATAGTATCTAAGCAACCTTTTTAGAAAATTATCATCTGTTTGCGTGCCTTTTTTTTTAGCCGGGGTAATCTTTGGAACGGTTGAAGTGAATTCGTTGGGACTTCTATACTGATAGATGGAGGTTCCATTGATGGTTTTGATTGTAGAAATATTTAGAATTCTTGGGAGAAAATTGAAAAACTCTTAAATAATAGGCGAATATTGAATTGAAATAATAGTTGCAAGGATTCGAATCGAGAGCATAACCGCAATTGGAGTCCATAGCGTAAAGGTAACAGCGTGACCTGTCGATATTAAAGGTGAAGGAATACATTCTATGTGTACGCGGGCAGAGTCGCGGGCGGAAGCTACTTTGTACTGAATTAAACTCCATATGAAAGCAATAAGGAATGTTTGATTACAATGTGATATTAATGTGGTGGAATAATAATGATTTAGCAAAACACTCGACGAACCAACCATTTTTACATAATTAAAATACTATTATTAAGAGAAATTAATTGCTTCACCGACATTGTTTTTAACCTTATAATGAGTTTGAAATCTTTTTACCATCATAAAAAGATAGGGGCATCCTTTTAAGTTCTTAGCATATTAAGCGATCGAAAGTAGATAGGCTAGAGCGCCCGTCCGTCTGGCGCAGTTGGGCCGCTGCGCCCGCGCCGCGCCGTCTGCTCAGGTCCTATCGTGCTGACAGAGTAGCCCGCTGTTCGTGCTACTTCACACCCGATAATCTCTGACCAGATCTAAGTGGGAACGATCTCCTTACGCCTACATCTTTACCGTACAACGACCTTACGAATTCATAACGTTTAAAAAAAATGTCATCAGTTCATTTAGTATACATATCATTACTAGCTTTCTGCCCGTGGCTTTGCTCGTGTGGACGTAGAACGCATTGTTATTTTATCTGTTACATTAAACGATCTAGCTGTTTGATTTTAACGTCGACACTGTTCCTCTTTTGTGTCCCAGTTACGTTCTTGATTCTAATCTCGGTCCCCTTATCAATTTCAATCCCGGTCCTAGCTTTCAATTTTGCTTTCGTCCCGCTTACAATTCTGATACGGCTATCGGTCCCAGTTCAATAATACAATTGCGGACGAAGTCGGGGACGAATGCTATGACAGATTGCATAAAAATCTTCTCCATGACAAAACACTTAGGTACTGAGTTTCGCGATGATCTGTCAAACGGTGTTGCAGTGCAGCAATCTTATATATATACAAACATTAATTTTTACATGTAGAGAAAATAATAAAATATTGATGAAAGCAATGTACATACAATATTTATAATACATAGTTTAGGGTTTCAAAGTTTTACTAAATTTGTACTTAAACAGCTTCAGTATTAATAAATAATTTAATAAAGCAGAACTTAATGCTTACCCAATGGGGTCGTTTTCTGGATTGAGAAAAACACGCTGTCTGCATATTCTTCGATACCAGCTATTGACAATTGTTGGTCCCTCATTTTCTTTATGTGTGCTTAATGTTGGTGATTTGATTAAGTTTGATGTTTCAAAATGCATCATACTTGTAAAATAATACAATTTAAAGTTGATTAAAAACTCAAGCTTTAGTTGACAGATACTTTTCCATGTTGACTTTTTTATATTCATGTATGTAAAAGAGTAAACTGACTGACCTTACATATTAGCGTACAGCCCAAATTGCTGGATCTACAAATGTGTAATATTGTATCGAGTTTCCTTCTATATCGTGGTCGAGCAATAAGAAATAATTTCTATAAATTCAACGCTTTGGGGTGACAATGATGAAATGCTGTTGTATGGTAAATAGAAACTGTTGAAGCTACAGATGTTGAATTTTCAGTTGTTTATAGAAATAAAGAAAAAAATACATAAGCATTTTAATTAACCCAGAAGAGCGTAAAATAAAGAAATATATGTTGTATGTCGAATCGAAACTGCTGATGCTATTTATGTCAAAATTGATACTTTAGCTAATCATTAGTTACTAATAAAAATAACGATATGCATCGTTCTTAAATGTAACCTTTAAATGTGAAATGAGGATTAAGATTTTTATACAAAATAACTAGCTTCCGTCTGCGACTCTGCCCGCGTAAATAGAATGAATTCTTTCATCTTATATATCGACCGATGACGATGATTAAACATGATCCTGATTGCTCTGAATCGATCGAAATGAATTCAATAACTATGAACCTGGCGATATATTGTACTCGCGAACGGAAAGATTTCTAAAAAGTGAACTAACATTCGTATCTGACGTTGTCTGCGTATTTTTCCTATTGAACCGAACTACTAAACCGATAGTAAGAATTACGTCGTTAATAATAAACTCTTTGAGTAAAATATATTGAAATTTCGTTTTGACTTCATCTACATATTTGTGTTGTTGCAGATTCTAAAAATTATTTTAATCACAGAAAGCAACACTATCCCCAAATAATATACGTAGCACAAAATTTTATCTTGACACTAGAATTTGCCCCGACTTCATCCGAAACGAAATCGCAAACAGGACGAGGGGCAGAATCGAATGCCGAGACCGGGAGGGTTCGAAATCAAGAACGGAACCAAGATCGTAATCGACCGCGGGGCCAAAATTAGAATCGAAACTGGGTTCGGAATCGAGAATGATACAAAATGGAATCGAGAACGGGCCCGGGATCGGAATGAGGAACGGCATCGGGATCAGAATTAAATATGGGAACGATTTGTGAATGACGACAAAATTGTTCAATATAAAAGATGACAACACATTCTACGTCCGCGCAGGAAAAGCTGCCGGCGGAAAGCTAGTTCAAGTATAGAATTTTATATTCTAAGAGGTCCTGACGTCGAAAGTATGGCTGTTACCTGAGAGGTTATTCATCTTAGTAAGGGAACGTGAAAACTTTTTTCTTTTAGTTGTTGATAGAGCTAATTTGATGTTATCCTTTAGTTGACTTATGCATTCATCCCTTACAATTCAATTCTATGGATATTTTTTAGTCAAAGTTTACGCATTTATTAATTTATAATAATTTATAGGCTTATAACAAATATCTCGAAACAAAAAAAAAAAACTGGCCAAGAGCATGTCGGACCATCCCCAATTATAGGGTTCCGAAACCATTATTATAAAGAAATGCACTACAGATGAAAAAAGTACGTTATTACACTTTTTCCCTGTTTCCAGCACAGAATAGTTATAAGCATTATAGTCGCCTATAACTAAAGAAACAAGTAGGTATGTCGACTATTACTATTAAACTAGTGTAAGTCAAAGTGATTCAGCAAAAGATCGTATCTTCGTGGCATTTACGTCCGTTTATTGAGAAGCACAGTTTTTCGGCAATAACTCAAAAACATCATATCGGATCATGTTCAAAAAAATTTCGTTGAAAACACTTATTAAGCATTATGTTTGTTATTTTATGTAACATTTTTTGGATATACGGTTTTTGGAAAATACAGGAGGGGGATACAATTTTTGCAAATTTCGCAACGATTTTTTCCGTTATTATTCACATAATCAGAAAAATTGTTTAAAATCCTTAAAGTATTTTTAAAAGAACTGTCGAAATATGTGATAGTCGTTGGTTTGCTGAAAAAATGTTTTTCAGCTTTCTTTACATGTATGGAGTGCCCTCCCTAGAGATATTTATTTTTGTTATATGAACGCCAAACTAAGTAGCGGTTTATACAAGACACCTACGCTATTATTTTTTTAATATACGTTTTGTTGTTTTTGAATAAAATGCCTGTGACATACGAACAGACGGACGGATGGATGGACATGACAAAACTATAAGGGTTCCGTTTTTACCATTTTGGCTCGAAACCCTAAAAAATGCAGGACAAATCGACAGTTGAAATGAAAACTTTCGAAGCTTATATAAAAGACACTCAAAGTTTACATTTCATAAGTTTTTTTTGTAGTATTTTCGAGTGGCAAATGAGCTTGCGTGGCACCAGAGACTAGGTGATCATTGCCGCCCATAGACACTCGCAACCCTAAAGGAGTCACCGGTGGGTTGCCTGTATCTTGGGTAGGAATAGGATATCTGATGGAGGTGAATTGATGGATTACCGGTACTCTCACTAACTGGACGAATTGCAACAATGCTATTAATTATTGCATTAAATAGAAAATGCAATAAATAATAACGATTATATTTTAGCTTTTAAAAATCGTACGTCTTATTTGTAATTTGGTACATAAACATTCTTAACCTTACGCGTTGTACAAGAAAAAAAAAATAACTTGGTCAAACCACGTTCATAAATTGAAGAACTACGATTAACACGTTAACTAACGATGTTATAAAAAACTATTACGATAAGTTATTGTTGTTATTTGTAACTCTTGACACGTATTAAAATATTCTTTGGGTATTAATTCGCTTTATTATTATCGTTAATGCCGTTCTATAAAATTTTACGATTCCCGATGAATAAGCAAAGTTTATACGTGTACGTATAATAAAAAAAAAACTTAATTACTCAAACTGATTTCGTACTAAAGTCGTATATCGATAATTATAATAATAAGGTCGTTTTTTTTTCCATGAGAATTTAAGTTAATGCTGACTCTATTTCGATTTCATGAGTGTATTTAATTTGTCTAAATATCTATGAGTTGTGTTTATTATTATACAAAATTTATAGAAACAGAAATATAAGTATTTTCTCTATAAAATGTAATCTTTGAAGAAAAGGCTTTTAAAAGCAAACTTATTATAAAGAACAACGGTAACTTAAATGATTTGTATAGTATTAGTATGCATTAGTAGTTTTGTAAAATTCAAATCTATTTTATATAAAACATGGAAAGGTATGGTAGATAAGAGCTAACGGGCTACTTTCTAAAGACAAAGTGACGAATTAGACTTATGACTGTTTAGAAAATTAATAATTTTATTTTATAACATTTTCGAGGGACAAACGAACATACCTACTAGCCGCCAGAAAGTATGCGGTCACCGTCTCTCATGGACACTCGCATCCTCAGAGGAGTCACTGGTGCGTTACCGGCCTCGTGGATAGGAACAGGATATCTGAGGGGGAATGGGCCGATGGAAAGGGGGTGAGGTAATGGAGTGGGCTACTGAAACTCGCACTCACAGGACGAAACAAAATGGCGGAAGCTGGTACTAATGTTTTTTATTCTTTGAGTTTGCAGCACGAAAATGCTCACGGTTGGAGCAGGCCCATTTTCGTGCTACAGCTAAGTTGATAACAATTTTAGAAAGTCCCTACCACTTCTAAATAAGTATTCTACCATTGCTATTTTTCTGACTTGAGTCTTCGGTTTCAGACCCTCTCAATAGCGTTGGTGCCAGTGTTCGCTAATAGCTCAACCCCTAGTAAGCATCGTTGAGAATTGAAACAAAATATGGGAAGTTATACCGCGGCAGTTAAATGAGATATATTTGACATAAAACAATCATTTCAAATCAACGAGTGCTAGGTTTTTACAAACCTCTTTGTAGATTGAGCTATTTTCATCTTTAAATTTTTTATATTGTTTTGTAGTTAGTAACATTTAACAATTCAATCATACACCAAAATGTATACTAAAATAATTGCATAGCCCTTTATAACGTTCTACTACAGACTTAACGTATAAGGTACTACTGTATCTTCTTCAAACATCAAATATAATACAGACGCTATAAATGTCAAGTTACCGTTAATAAAATTACAAACAACTGAACCAATAAGTTCCTGCATGGGGTAATATGAATAATACTTATTATACTTTACTTAAGGGCTATGTTAGATTGAATTACAAGTCCAAAGTCAATTACTTGAATCGTTTTTAATACAGGTTTTTCTACAATATTCCTAAATGTTATCGAGAATTGTATTTAATATTAATTTTATAGGATTTTTAATGAACAAACGAGCAAGCGAGCCAAGTCCAAAGAGTAGATGGTCACCACCGCCCATAAATACTCGCAAACCCCGGGCATTCACTAGTTTGTGTCGGTCTTTTAGAAAAGACTGCCTTGACTAAGTCTTTGTCAAAGTTTGTTCTAGTGATGGTAGACCATTCCAAAGTTTTACCGTAAGTGGCAGAAAATTGTGCATGAAGAACTTATTATTATGTTATCGCTGACTTGAATGTTTATTCTCAATTAACTTGTAGTTCTGGTATATTCTAAAATTAATAGATTTGAATTAACCTCCTCAGTAATGCATACATTGTCGTATTCCATTATAAAGGATTTTCCTGAGATTTTCCGTCATTACGTATTTAAATATAAACTATGTTTACTTTGTTCGCTTCGTTGGCATCGGACAAAGTCCGATTTGGCATGTGTTAAGCGCGTTCTTTCCGATTTTACGCCACGCTCTCGCGTACTGACCATAAAAATTTACGCCTCGAAAATATCGAAATTGCATAGCATCGGCATGACGCGCCGGCACCGGTGAAATCTGCTCTGCGCCCGCGCCGCCGTCCCGAAATAGTCTCGACGCCGCGGCCGCGCGGGCGCCCGCTTAGGCTGTACCAGAAGTCGACTGGACACCGCTTAAGAGCGGCGACCTCGACGAATTTTGAGCCAAGCTCTCCTGATTATGGTTCAGCATCATTTACTAAGTTAAGTTTCTTTTGGCGCATTAGGAAAATATAATCAAAGTGTATTTTGAACACGTGACGCAACGATGTAACACAAAGTTTGTACGGTCTGAAGTTATTTTGTTAGATGTTCAACGTAATTAAGTGCACGTGTTATGAATGTAGCAGATATTGTACTGAATTAAATGCATATTTATAAGTGTATTCATTTAGACACACACATATATATATATAACACAAATTTTTGAAGGCTGATATTTCATTCTATGAATATTCATAAAACCTTACATATAAGCTAATATTGTTGTGATAGTTTTACGTCAAGATTTGAGGTTATATTAATTTAAAGTGTAAATATTACTAAAATTATATTTTTAATGACACAAAAAAACGGTCCACATCACATACGTAAATAATTTTGGATATAATTATCAAAAATAACTGATTCTGTTTGCTTACATCAAAAGAATATAAATCCCTCGGTGCGTACATTATTTAATTTATAAGGAAATCAAAAGGACCTAACAGGAACCTATCACTAACTTCACGTCGTCCATCCGTCTGCCCTTCCATCCTACGTCTAAGCGAGTGGGTCTTTTTAAACATGAGAAATGGCCACTCGCCATTGTCGCAGAACAATTATGTGTTATTATAGCGGATGTGCTAACCGATAATAAAGAAAAACAACTTGAAAAATTAACATGGATCCCATTGTTTTTGTTTTTTTGTTTTTGTTGCGTCGTGTAAACGGTATGCACATATAAAGGTCAGGCTTTATGCGATCTTAATGCTAATTCTACAGTGGGTGGAACAGCAAATAATAAAAAGCGGCCGAGGTGAGTCGGGCTCGTGCCGAGGATTCCTAACCGAATGAAAAATACAAAAAGAACACAATCTTTTGGTGAATAAATAATGCTCGTTTATTGCCGTTGTACAGAAGCCTGCGAATCCGGTATGCACTAGTATTACACTTAAACGTATAATATCATAGTTAGAATCATATCAATATAGTAATCTAATATTCAATACAAATTGAATATTAGATTACTTAGAATTAAATAGGACGTTCCATTCAAAAGGTATCAAGATTTTAAAAAAGCGGAATGCCACTCAGCGATGAACACCTCCATCAGCCCACTCCCGCGCACCGGATAATCTATTCGTTCCCGAAAGGCCGACAACGAGCTGGTGATTGTTACGGGGTTGCGAGTGCCCTTAAGCTTCGACGATCGCCGTGGTCACTATCATGATAGTTTGTCCCCAGATGTTACATAAAAAATGTATAAACCGAGAACAAAGTTCGTTTAAATTTAGTCTGTTCGATAATCGAGAATAGGTGTTATGCCTCACCAATTTGTGTGTAGTATTTGAAAAATGTATTGTTCTTTCAATTTGGACAGAATTTGGGTGTGATTCTCGGCTGGTAATACTTGTTGTGGTATAGTCATATTCACTATTACAGAAAATTATGAACCTTTTAAGACCATCGCAATAGTATTATTGATATATTTTTATGTAAATAATACTCTATATATATTTGTGCCGTTTAGAAAGACTTTATGTAATTTATTTCTCAAATAACTACGGAAATAATCAAAACGCTAATATCTTGAATTGTCGATTAAACACAGAAGGCACTACTCAAGTCTAATCTGTACGAGATATGTTAACTACGTTTATTTTTTTGAAGCTAACAAAGGACCACCATCGATCGTATACAATTTCATTGCTTTAATTCCAATTTAATTTCGATTTCATTTACGATCATAATACATATCTATGAAATAAATTTTACTACCACAGATAACCGTAACTTGTAACAGTTTTATTGCATCATTGGTATTGAATGTACTAAACCTTTAACACAGCGATAGCATAAAGTACAATGTAGCCGACCGGTCGCATTGCATTCATTTAACTTTTATGCCTCCGATGTCCTCAGAACGCAAACAACATACTCGGGGATGTAATATAAAACAAACTCGTTTCCCGTTTTACAGCTTCGTAATGGCTATTAACTTTGTTCGTATGCATTTTACTACTTTGTTTTTAAAATTGATTTACATTGTTTGTTTTGCAGTGTACGCGTCAATCGACAAGAGCCGAGTAGGAGTTTGCGGTTCGGGTTGATACCGTTATCTGATTCTGTTTGTCGTTTATGGGTAAATATTGAGGAAATGAGGAAACAGGCAAGGCGGGATACAAATTTGTGCATCAAGAGACCACTGAAAAATGTAAAAATTCTTGCAGTTTGGGGCAGGGGGGGGAAGCTGTCCTCCCTGCCGCCCTGGTACGTCCATGAATAGTACAATTATTGATAATGTTCAAATTTTTCGTAGAATGTGGAGCGAAGTGGCGATTTCAAGTTGATATCTATACTAGATGCCGAGGTTGCAGACTGGCATAAAAATATGTAAATGTTTTTCACCTATCGACTGGTACAGGAAATTGATGAGCGATGTGTAATATGTTATGAAACAAATTTTATCTATGCGGTACTGGGCATATATGTAGAATGATTTTACATTAAAACAAAAATACTTTGAAGATAAATATTATATAGTCTGTTGTTACAATGTATTTTTTTTTGTTATGGCTGTTTTATTTTTAGAATTTAGACAAGACCAGAAAATATTGGAGAATCGTGTATTTTAATATATGATCGGCAAAACTCATCTACGTCGGTCCGAACGTAAACACCAACCAAAAAAATCTCCTGTATCCCGAACTGATGAAATTAGATATCTTAGGTATGAAAGCATATTTGAAAATAGCACAAAGTATTGTCGAAATTAAGTAGCGAGAGCAAAGAAAGGATATAAAAATGTTTATGAAAAGTTTTTGAAAGAAGTTCTTGCTGACAATAATAAGACTTTCATACCCCTGGACCTCAACAGATATTCCAGAAAAATATTCTATTTCATGTAACTGACTGTTATTGGACAACCCGTAATTAATGCTAAACTGTAACTTATTCACATGTCACTACAATAACTGTTATGAAGTGTTTTAAATTTTGATATTTCTGCAAAATTAAATGTATTGAATTTGTTATTATTGTGTTATGTTACTGTAAAGGATATTAGTACATATTTATTTAACTACAATCTCAATAAAATTGGTTGTTTCTAACAAAATTGTGATTCCTGTGATCAAGTATCTTGATTCCATACGGGCCTAACGAGATCTTAGACACTTTAAATTAGATGATTTTGATTATCATTATTCAATACACTACTCAACTGTATTTCTGTTATCATTGTTAGCTAATTAAAGCAATTTAGATCTTATTGAGTATTAATATGATAAATGGCTATACCGACTAATTTATTTTAAATTCAAATAATACCTGGTCAATATCAACAAGAAAATTATTATATTAACTAATTCACTTTAATAAATTCAACTAAGACCATGATCAGTACCAACATAAAAATGAATACAGTAATTGATTCTGTTGTTAGGACTGTAAAACCGTTAAAAAGAGGACGTGGAACGTAAAACTAATTCTAAAAATGACTTTTTGTTAAACATTAGTTTAAAATAAGATGGTGGACGAGGTCCTAAGAAACATTTTGTTTAATTGACTAAATAAATGAATCGCCCTCGACTCGAAGAATGCTCATGATTTCGCATATGACGGGTTGTCCTAAAGTTCACTATTAATCACCTGTAACTGTCACCTGATTGATAGTTGATATGTTCCACATTTAAGAGTGAACTGAAGTACGACATATTAATGAGGACAGCACCCTTAGTGTTAACTCAGACGTGGTTTCAAAGTTGAATACGATTTATCAATACAGCTTTAAGCTATTTTATTCACTTTGAAAATTAGTTCCAGCATGATATTTTGCTCCACCCGCAACCAGACTCGATAGTAGTTAACACGTAGTTAAAGAAAACCAAAGTTTATGTTTATGTTATCAAAAGAAACACGAAGCAAAACCTATTTACGTTCAAATTATCACAAATAATAAATAGTTCATAGAACATACTACATTTAAAAAATCTAATTTGCTTGTCAAAAATTGAATCCTAGAAATGAATCTCATTATTTGTTGTCATTGACATATATGATAAATTTTAGATAAAATGAAACAAAAATAATTTGATAGAAAATACTCGTTTATTAATTGTTAAACATTACCTACAGTGTAACGTTACATATTTTTTGCTATTGTTAAAATATTTATGTACAAGGTATCGGCGATATTAATGAATTGTAGAAACTAACAACCTTCTGTGTTATCTTTGGTTCGTTCTTTGGTTCCTTATACTTTTGGTACGTATACACTTGGTCTTCAACATCAACACCAACCAACATTACCACAACTATCTCGTTCACTGATGCAACTACATCTGACTTTTCGCAAGTAATACAAATAAGTATTGAATGAATAAACAAAGAAGTCATTAACGAAATAAAACGATATTAACTCGAGCGGCATACAAACAACTATCCATGCAACTATAGATTAACGATTTGCGCTAGATTTGTTCTGTTGGCTTCGCCTCCTGCCCTAGCGCCGTCCTTTGAGGTAAGGTGGAAAGGATAGTCAGTTATTTTGATTGATAAATTGATTATTTATTTATCTCAATTAACATGAAAATCACTTTAAATATTTACTCGAAGTAGAATTTAACATTTAATTTATAGTTAATCCAACAATATTAAGAACTAAAACATTTAATACATGTTGTTTTAAAGTGATAACTATTACAATAGGTAGTTGATGTAATTAACAGGTATTAGGTAAAACAAATACTACTTTGTTAATTTAACAATGAAAAGAATTAAAACTACTAATTTATTTAATTATTTCAATTAATTTATTATGAATCGATTTATCTATATAGTTAACTAAATAAAACTGATCCAATTATCTAAGAAAGCAAGTAATGATAGAAACAATGTATATAATTGTTAGAATTAATATACTACCTACATGTTAGTTCAATTACAAATGAACTAGTTGTTATAACGAATCAGTTTTCGTTGATATATATAATTTCACAGTTGTTTTGAATAATGTAACGCCAACTAAGAGAAAATCTCAGTCAGCTTTCATTTTTTAGACTGTATCTGAAAAGAAATGCTGTATGTGTTTTGCCTCAGTTTTTCATTTGTCTTAAATTTGAAATAATAAGAGTGTAACTGACATTGTTTCAAATTCAGCATGAGAAACTAATGAATAAAAGTATACTCGCTTTTAGCTAGAAATTAGCATTTCCAGTTTGGTCACCGTCGAATTTCAGAATAATAGAAATGTATTACAGTCTGCCGTACCTAAGCCGTAGTCACCGGCTGACCAGATTCCCGGGCGTCGCGCCCCATTCGCCACAGGCCGGCGCGGCGGAGAGCGCGCGTCACGCAGGTGGCCGCCGAGCCCGCCACCACGCGCCCGGCGCGCCGCGGCCGTACCACTGGAATGCTTATTAAAATATTTGTTGTTCGGACGCTGTTTATTTTAGGTACATTGTGTCGCGGCGCTTTGTCGGGCGCCGCCACCGACGCCGCCGTGCGGATCTCACCAGTTGAGGCTGTATTGTTTTCGAATATGTAGTGTTACCATTTTTTGTATTCTTGTCGAAAAATGCGACTATTCTGATTAGTAACGGACTGACAAACCGTAGCTGATGCAAGGCGGTTATGTGACAACGGAAAAGACTTGTAAAATGAGTAGCGAACCTAAGAGCACCGCTATTGTATTAACAAGTCCCGCAGAGAACTGTAATGTTTGTTTTGTAGTAAAGTTCAAAACTTAGTAAAGTAAAACACCGATAAGTGAATAAATCTGTCAAGGTTATTAGACGTTTAAGCTAGACTGATTTCATACACCGTGCTATAATCATATGATGTTTATTTTTCATAGTGAGTAATCGAAAGATTCGAGGAACAGAAATGGTTTCCTTTTTTGCAATAAAAGTTCATCTCAACAATCCGTCAGAAAGAGAGAGAGAGAGAGAGAGAGAGAGAGAGAGAGAGAGAGACAGAGGAAAACAGTTTTGCAACATCACAAAATATGGTCACCCTTGTGGCATTATACGGAAACATTGACGGGACAGGTTTTCCATTAACGACACAAAGCAATAAAATGTACGACGAAACCAAATGTATCCGAGTGTATATTATTTTATTGATCTTAATTTTCGCCTGATCGTAAAATCATCATAATTGTTTATAATTAAACGTTTTACAGCACTTTGTTTAGTAAACAACTTTATAGCTTCGCGGGTGTACGGATGGGACCGCCTTGAAGAATACTAAGAATCCTCTAGAACGTTCCTGATCAATAATATCATTACTATAGATAGAACCCGCCAACTTTGTAAATAAAGCAATGTATTAGTATTATTTCTAAGTTATCATATATTAGGTCCCTACATATGAAATTGACGTTTTATACGGAGAAATTAAAACGAAAAAATTATATTATATATTGAATCAATCGAAGTATGTACTGTTATTATTTACGCACTTTCGCCATTTTATATGTAGACAATTTATTCCATAGCTGAAAAAAGTGTGGGAACGGGAAACAATAAAATCTTTGAAGGCGGTTTGGACTGCGCTATCGGAATTGAATTTTTTTTCCTTGCAAGATATTGTCCAGATTGCGAAAAAAGTAGTAATCTGTAGGAGCAAGGTCTGAAGAGTGGTGAATGGTGGGTGAAGAATGGTGGGTGTCGGAGATGTTGTAATCACAGCTCCTCTAATCTAGCGACCGTCTGTCGTGAAGTGTGAGGTCTAGAGTTGTCCTGAAGCAGCAGTGGACTAGAGCAATGGACCAGTCTCGTTTGTTGAATAGCGAGCTTTTCCATCACAGTTTGCAATTATTGACAATGTAGATCTGCCATAATCGCCTGGCTACATCTTAAGAAGCTGTAATGAATGACACTAACACTGGCCTACTAAACACTCACCAGTTGCTTTTTTCTGAGACAACTTTTGCTTGTGATAGAATTTAGCCGGTTCTTCTGGGCTCAACCACTGTGATGAGCGTTTCCGATTATCGTACAGGATCCATTTATCATCACAAATGACAATATTATTCAAAATTCCCTCGTTATTGTGACGGGTGAGTAATGTAACGCAGCACTCAATGCGTGTTTGTTGGTGTGCCTCACTCAATTCATTTTTTCAATTTGTTTCAAGTGAATCAAAATTATTTTGTCACTTACACCGAATCCTGCTGCTAATTCTGATGTGTTTCGCGATGGATCTGCTTCCACGATCACCTCTAATTCTTTGTTGTCAACAAGGGACTCTGGTCGTCCACGGAGAATGTTCTGTCGGTCAAAATTTCCAGAACGAAAACGTTGGAACCAAAAACGTACCGTCTTTTCTTTTACCGTAGCTTTCCTATACACATTATTAATCCTTCGAAGTGTTTCTGCAGCGTTGGTGCCACGATGGTACACTTATTCGTAAATAATGCGACATTTTAAGTTTTCCATATTGTGAACAGACCGATGTTAAAAAAATATAAAATAGCGTGAAAACAAATGAATCGTTAAATTTGAAACACAAATATACAAGCCTAAATTTGAAACAAATTTGAACTTGCAATTCCTAGCTAAACGTCAGATATTTGAGATCGAAGTGGCCAGTTCGAGAAAATGTTAATTTCATATGTAAGCACCTAATAATGTGTTTAGACAAGACTATATATCGGCATATTCTATTAATTTAGTCCAATTAAAAGGTAAACGGTAATCACAAGCACACCAGTCTGTTTCGAGTAAAAAAATATTTTCTTGAAAAAAAAAAGAAAAATGTTTCTGTTTAAATGGCGTTAAAGATATCTGCTTGATCGTTTTAAGTGTATATGTAGATATCATAACATAAATAAGTCTCTATTTTTGATTATTTTCGTCACTCTTTGTGTTTGTGGTTTCATTTCTTACGTTCATTCTACACGTCGTTTGTGATTCGGATCCGTGTCCGTTATCTACGACCGGGGGTCTAAGAGGACTTTATGCTTCATCAGAAAGAATATCCTCGGCCGTGTACCGCGGTATGCCCCAAAAGGCCGGCGTGTTCAGAGCGGCGGCTCGCCGGCGCCCGGACAGCCGTGAATAATCAAATTGATGTTTGGGCGGTACGCGACGGGGGCCTTCCACTTTTGCAGCTTGCAATGTTCTACACATTGTCGGTCTTCTGTGATGTACAGATATGTGGTAGGGCACAGATATCTCAAGAGGCGATGCAGTGCAAGCAGTGCATCACAAATGATCGTGACGCATTATTTGCACTGCTTTGCAATCTTCCTGATGTTTGACTTATGAGTGGTTTAGGTCTGGGCCAAGTCTTGAGGTGAGTTATTCTCTTATTATTTGATTTTATAGATTTTGCATTTCTCTATTGTTATAGAAGATTCGGTGACTGAATTTCTACTTTGGAGTTTCAGTAAAAGCTTGAAAAGTACTGAAAGTTTACATTTATTTATGGAAATTGTTCAGTGGAACAGACTTGTTCGTAAGATATATAGATATTACATTTGTTAATTCACATGTTCACTAACGCAGATTTTTCCAAACGGTTGTACTGGAATTGTAAAATTATCTACAGGGAAATAAAAATTGAGTACGTTTCTTTAGATATGCCATTTTAATCAAAAAAATAATAAGTAGGTGTTATTCAGTTTTATAATAAGTTATGAAATAGGTATAGTTTACTCTATTTCGATAGTGTGCCTACATTCTTAATATATGAAATGACTGGTGAGCGTAGTATTAAGGATTAAGGAAAAAGTTTCACGTATTTTTGAAGTAAAAATTTGCAGCAAAATCATTTTGGTTGTACTGTTTGTATCTGACTAGTTTTGATACTATTAAATAGATGACATTTCAAAAAAAGAAAAATAAGTAAAACCGGTGTCCCATCGTTTATCTATTGTTTTTCTATCCACCAAAATGAATGAATGTAATGTAGTAATTCGATTCATTTTGAAGCTTTATTATATAATAAAAAAGAGAAAAATATTACACAAGCCTCGAAAAAATTACTGAGGTTTACGGACCTAATATACTGTCAGTAAAAGTAGCACAAAAGTGGTTCAAGCGTTTTCAGTCCGGCAATATTGATGTCCAAGATGATCCTCGCTCAGGTCGACCTGTTATGGATAAAGTTGATGCATATTAATTCTTATGACATAGCTGAAGAATTTCATATTGAATAATGAATAAATGACATGAATAATGTCATGTCAAGAAGAGAATTGACCACAAAACAGTTTTGCTTAGAAAAAAGCTGGATATACAAAAAAGCTCGATACTTGGGTCCCATACGAGCTCGCTGAGAGAAATACAATGAATCGTGTATTATGAAACGTAATAAAACCGAATCGTTTTGGAAAAGATTGATCACTGATGATAGAAATTAATTACCTACGACAAGAACGTGGGAAAAAGATCATGGTCAAAAGACAAGTAAGCTTCTTAGACCATAGTGAGACCCGGATTAACTCGTAGTAATTTGGTGTCATTTGCATGGTAGGATTGGAAGTGCATTATTCATTATAAGCTTTTACCGCAGGACAAAACCATAAATTGGAATTTCTACTACCAACAGCTGATGAGACTCAAGCAAGAACTACACAAAAAATGTCCGGAATTTTTCCAACAGAAAGGGTGTTATTTTTGACCACGATAACGCCAAACCACACATATCTTTAACCTCTCGGCAAATATTGAGAAACTTTGATTGGGAAGCGTTATTGCATCCACCATATAGCCCTGATTTGCACTCTTAGATTTTTACCTGATTTGATCTCTTCAGAATTTTTTAGACAGTGTTAGAATGACATCAAGACAGAGCTGTCAAAACTACTTGTTGCTGTTTTTTAATCAAAATTCCCAAAATTTCTACAGCAGCAGAATTAGGTCACTACCTACAAAAGGGCAATAAGTAGTTGAATAAAATAGCATACAAATTATAATTAAATGTAAATAAAATATGATGAAGAATCATCTTGAATTTGTTTATAAAATACGAAAAAGCTTTTTTCACGACCTTATGTGTTCTTACATCTTGTACATGGTATTTTCAAAATAAATAAAATTATAGAAAAATAAATTTAACTAAAAAAAAGCATCTTTCTTTTTGAAATGTACGTGTTAGTCTATCTAACAATGAAATAATCTCAATTTGATATTTTTATTACAGAAGCTAAGAATCGAAATAATTTTTCAATTACTTTTGGTTTTCTATTAATTATTACAGTAATCGTTTTTTCTTGAAAATTAAAATTTTTGTTATTTTTATTTAACAATATTTTACTCTAAGGTCGACACAACAATATCATCAAGCAAATGTTGGCTACTTATTCCAGCTGTAAATACTGTTTGTACTTCTGAAACTAGTCAAATCAAATAATTGATTATTATTTAGGAATTATAAATATTCAATTGCTGTGAATTACGGTTAGTATGTATAGTGCACAGAAATATTTGTTAATAGATATTAAGTTATAACCTCTAACGAAGTCACCGGTTTCATTAAATTTGGAGGAACGAATAATACCCGTCTATCACTGCAGTAAGAAGTCATCATTTGTTTGATAATATTATTAGTATAATGTCGTCTGTATTTAGGATACCATTATTAAAGTTTACTATACGATTATTAAACATACGTTTTAAAAAAAAGGTGATTAAATAATGGAAACAAAAAAAATATTGTTAAAATTTATTACAAGTGCTCAATGTCAGTCTTCACCCACATTCGATTGAGTGAGATAGTACTTTGTCACAGAACGAAACAGCTCCGGATGTAATTTTATGGTTATTTTGTTACCTGAAAATAAATTATTAGATACACTTAGCTCTGATGCAGATATATTTGCATACTTTTTATGTGTCTATGGTAAAATGATTTAATATTTTATATAGCGGTTAGGTTATCAGTGTATTGAAAATAATAAATAAATATTAAAACAAGGTCCCAATTTCTTATCAAATATGCATCAATATTACCTACGCACTTCAATAGATGTTATATTATATAATCTATGATGATCTGGTATATAATTTATTGCTATTTCCAAAATAATATGTTCTACGTAATTGCTGTTCCTGATATCAAAAATGAAAATAGAATCATATGTAAGCCTGTACCTAGGTATTTAGCTAAGTATTCACTAAGTTTTCAGTAATGTTTGGTAAAAATCTGTTTACACTTTCCTGCGTATTTTCAATAATCACATATAACCCAAATTAGACAAATGAACAATACTAAATATAGTTTATTATAATTGCCGTTAGGATTTAATTAGAAAACTTTCGATACTAAAGTATAATTCGCATTTGTTTATGCTTCACAATAAATTAATAAAAGATGCGTACTTAACAAGTACTTAAGTGAATTATTTTTAATAAAATAGACGATCTACAAATTCGTAAACGTAGAAATTATTCTCTAGCTTGAAAAAAATTTTGTTTTAAATTATGAACATTTTTCTACGTTTTGATTTCAAGATGCAGATTATTTAATCTAATTATTTTTGTTTCAATATTAGCAAGTATTATAAAAATGTTCTTATCTGAAAAACGATAGCTTTCTTAGGTTTACGAAATATAATATAATTAAATTAAATAAATATTTTCTTGAAGGCAATAAATATTTTCATAAAATCGGTTTACTTGATGGAAATATTTCTATTTTGCTATATATATTTATACATAATGTTACAAATAAACTTGTGTGAGACCTTTATGAAATGATAAAGACAGCAGTAAAGCAGGTGAGTTATCCTGAAAATAGTATAATATTGTATTAGTAGAGTGAAAGAACGGAAAATCAAAACTGTGTTTATTAAAGACGAATAAAATTATGTTACCATATGTTATTTATGAACTTTTTCTTGCGAAACGGAATTTAATACATTTAAAAAAATCGTCGTACTCCTATCTCCTATAATAGATTTTTAATACGATCCATAAGTGCACTTGCTATTGAATATCCATATACTTTCAAACTTAATTCATAACTTGGGTATTTAAACAGTTAATAAAAAAAAGTGTGATTTGATACTTCTTGACTATACTAAAAAATTCTATAATTTTGAAATCTTTTTAAAAACCTTAGCTGTTCATTCGTTATGATCTTAATTGTTTGGAAAAAACCATCTAGAAAAAATTATTATTTAAAATACATAAATATGATTTTGTAAAAACAGCGTAAACTAGTACAGGTAATCGATATAGTTATCGAATTAGAGGCTGCACCTAAAACCAAATTCAAGATAGTCCTAGTAAACAACTTCAATAACAACAAAAGTATAAAAGTGCTTTTGTTATTGTATTACTTAATAATACAATAATCAGCACATTCCTGTTGATGTCCTTATGAGTGACATCCTTATCCTTACGCCTCGCTGGGGTAACTCGATTGTTTGTCAATCCAGTGTCCAGCACACGGCGGCTGGCGTGGTCGCCTGCGCGATGAATCTGCGAGGGCGCTGCTGTAGAATTTATACAGCGCATTGTTAAAGTTGAAAATTTGTCAAAGTCAAATTATGTACGAACTAAAAACTTAAGCGAATGATCTTAAAAACTGAACGAGTTATACCAATATGCGTAAGTTTGTAAGTCGTTTATGGACTGTTTTTTTCAAATGGATTTGAATTACTAGATGAAAAATATTGTTTTTATGTTTTAAACAATTCGACTCGTTCTAAGCGTGATACAATATATAGAATAATGGAAGATCACTTGATAACCATTAAACACAGACTTTTAATGTAATGGAAATAAAATATATAACTATACTATCATAACATTGTAACGGACTTGTGTTCTAGATGAGAAATATTTTTGAAAAACTAATCGGAATGCACTATTTAAAGGGATTTTAATTCAAAACAGTGGTTTTAGAATAGTTGTTTTTCTGAGACATTAAAGACGATATCACATTGAAGATCAGACAGCTTTGAGACTGACTTGTCATACCAAAAATCACTGACATAAACCGGTTTTGCCTAACGAAGAGCGGAGATAAAGAAATACAGTAGAAAGGTGAAAACTATAAAACGTTTACTATTTTGAATATAGTCTAGTAGTACATATTCAATCAAGACGACGTGATGATTGAAGAAACCTAGGTATATAGCGAAAGGCTTATGCTAAACATAAAACATTCGTACGCTATATAATGATTTACTTAATCACGGTAGCAGATTTTGTTAGGTATTCAAGAATGGATTTATCAAATACAATTGTCTCAATTGTTTTAATTTTGTAATAAGACACCAAAATGCAAAGTTTCATCGATCGGGTCGCTTTTCGACATCGTCAATTAAACTTTTTACTTGTTCATCGTCTAGTACGATGGTAAAATAAAACACGTGCTTACTCTCGATTGTCGAGATCACACTAACGGTGTGTTAGACAATTTTGTCTCATAATGTGAACGTAAGCTATATATGTACTGCAATTCGTGAAAGAATATTGGACATATGTGTCTTATAAAGGTTTAATTCTTAGTCTTTATGCGTTTTTTTGCATCAGGGTTAGACAAGTAGACAGTCTAAAAACATTACTGCCTCAAATGTGCGCTCGGATTTACGTTTCGTGTAATTCAGTAGTCCATCCGACTGAGATTTTCCAATCGATAGTACCAGGCGAATTCGTGGAAAAACGTTAGTATAAATATGTCGTAATATATTTGATGAGAAGGGCCGTTACAAGTGTTTACCTTTCCTTTTATAACCAAAATCGCTTTAATTAAATAATTAGCATTAAGTAAACCGATATACTTTTCTAGAAGTCGTAATTTTTTCTAAAAGCAGAAAATATTTTGTTTGTATAATTTATTCGTACTAGTATTAATCCTCTTTATGTTCTTTCTGATTTTTGTACTGAAAGCTTGATTTATTGAAGTTTCTGAAGAACTGGTAGCATAAGTTTTCATTTACAGAACTTACAATTTATTAGATATTAATCAAGTTAATTGTAAGTCATGCAGAGATCAATATAGTTAACAACTTCTTTATGAAGAGTTAAATTAAATTATAAAATCATTAAATCATCTCAAAAGGATTTGGCCAAATTAAGATGGCCAAAAGCATCTAGCTGGCCGATATTATTTGCGTGATAAGGCGCAAAACAACGATGTCAAGGAAGATAAAAATGTAGGGAATTAACGCATTTCATAATAATTAGTATTCATTAATATTTATACCATCATAACGTGGTTTTAGACCACCTATGGGTGATGAATGATGAAGGATATTCAGTATGGGGATATACTACGAAACATGCGATCAATTTGTACCATTTTATAAGAAATGAATTTTCTAAATACTTCTTTGTTATACAGTTGGTAAAACGGGCTTATGTACATACAAAATATGCATAGAATACATATTACGAACGATACACACACAGAGAAACTCTGACAGTGTGGAAACCATCTTAATATCGAAACCATTTTGTTGCTGTTGACTTACATGACGCCATTGCTTAGAAATGCCTTCCTTTTGTCTTCCTATTTTAGATTGGGGACTGTGGAACTTTAGCTTTCGACGCCTAAAACCGTTGTCACAAATTCCATAACGATGTTTGAAATCGATGCCTGAACGTGCTTCTATATTCGCTTTTCGGTCTATCCGCCCGCGGTTAAATCGGAACCGGAGACCTCGAGGTTCGAGATCGACGGACGCTCTCGATAGCTGGGCCAGTGTCGTTCTCTCGCCGTGTGCAGTGCCAGTAATTAAATTGAGTAAATTTAAGGCGGTGTGCCCGTCCGCTATAGCACGTCAAAGACGGTTTGAAACCGACATCCGGATTTGATCATGTGCTTGTCTCCATTTTGATACGAGTGATACGATGAATTGATATCGCAATAAGCAGTCGGCTAGAAAGCTATGCAGGCTCGCAGACGCAAACTCGTTATTCCTGTGTCGTCGGCAAAAGCGAACGTGACAATCGTTAGACTATCACCGCCCGAGTGGGGTGGGGTGATGATAAAGAATATCATGTGAAGAATTACAGTTGCATCTTACGCCATGTCTAAGTAATGATTACTTTGTCAGAGGATTTTGCCTAGTTGTATTGTCGTAAACATCTTGTTCCTTTACTGCGAGAACTCAAATCTTGTAACAACACTACACCATGATTGTATCATTAATCTGTATACTACGTTCAAATTCTAACGTTGAGGTTCTGTCTAACAAAACTCTGTGATTTTAAAATTATAGACTTTACAATAGTACTGTAGGTATACAACAATAGCGTCATTATTAAATTAGGTTTCCTATTTTTTGGTCCGGATGCTGTAGGCGTGCCGCCTACCACAATGGTGAAACTTGAACTTCTGTCGATCATGAACTAATGTTGTATCCCATTTGTTTTGGCTTTAAAGGTTTCAGTCCTTACCATTATCGTTATCGCCTACCAAAATAGTGAAAATCGAAAAATTTCCGATTTAAAATTATTGGTGTGAGATTGAAGGTCTTAGACGTCATTATTTAACTTCAGATCACTATATAGTTTCTGAACCGGCAAGGTTCTATACTGAAAATGAAAACCTATCGATCGAGCAATAAAGTAGTCATAGTAGTAGAGAGATTTTGATCGAACTCCAAGGATCGACACTACATTGATGGGGCTGAAAGAGCTGGGACTCATCCAAGTCGAAGTTCATGTATAGTACTGAGTGAGGCCTGGGTGTTCTTGGAGTGGCCATGACTGATATCGATAGCGATACGTTACTCAAATGAAGATTTGACGCGCATCGGGTCACATTAGCTTATAATGGAAGTTCTGGATGGCTCGATGGGTGAAGAAAAGAGCGTTCATGTGAAGATTTTATAAGTTTGGAACGCTATTTAGGTTCTATTATACCAAAATAGTATGAGGAGAAGAAAATCAAACATTCACGTGCGGGTTACAAGGGGTTGGAGTGTGATTTGGAAGGAGAAACTTTTAATTATATATATATTCCCACTAGTTTTTGAAAAACTTTGAAAGTAACACTTCATGTGTTATGCTGTTATTGGCTCTTTATCATTGTGAGATGTTATCGATACTTGTTAGCTCTATAGTTATATTATTACAGTTGTGTTCGTCTCACAAGTGAATATTAAAAAAAAAAACGAAAGGAACATCTCTATAAATTCTTCTGTAAGTAATACCAGATACGTATTGTAAGCAAATTTTGAGTTGTTTTTGCTATGGGAATGGTGTTAAATATTGTAGGTGTTAACTTCGTATTGCGGTAACATGCTGCGACTAAAATATTATGTATAAAATGGGTATAAACAGATCACTGGAACAACGTTAGAAATCGTTCGCCTTGAAGTAATTAACCACAAAAAAATATATAATGAAAATACCCACCGAATTCGAGCACGTCGTTCAAAAACGCCGATAACAAACTACTTCGAGATCATGAGAAAATGATAAATTATCTAAGAGTCAATTCGGTAATAAAATGCAAATGGAGCTAAAAACGTTAACGGGCCCCCCTCCCCCGCGGTCGGCCCTCTGCCCGCCGGGCCCGCGGCCGCGGCGTCGGCGCGCACAGAACGAATCGACGCAATTATGACTAACTCGAGGATGAAAATTAGATTGGGCAGAGGCGGCCCGCGCCGACGAGACTGTTAAAACATTATGACCCGTACTATTTTATCTCCCCTTTGCATCGGAAGGGGCCGGCACACTACCGACTCTGCGCGTCTCGGAATTTATGATTTTTAAATTAAATTCAATAATTTTCGTGTTTTGGCCGTTTTTAATAAATACGTGTGTTATTTATGCGAATCGCTTAAAATGTGAAGATTGTAATTTACGAAGGTGAAACCGGTTTCCTAATTAATATCGAATTTGATCTGTATTAAAATTTACGAGATTTTGTGTGATCCGGTTGATTATTCTTAATTGATCCAAAGGAACAGCTATATTTCTCACAATATATCGAGAAAAAGGTTTTTCATGAATCCTTGTGATTCCTTAGGTTTAAATAGTCGTTTAGATAATTTATGAATTTCTCAAAGTTTTATTTTATTTTTTTTACAAACTTTACGGTGATGTTACTAAATTGAAGTAGAAATGGATGAGACAAGCCTGGTGATGCGTACCATCATCTTCTAACCCGCTCTCTGTCGGCATGGATGACTTGAAATCCAAACTTTCAGTCCACAGTTCAATTTTGTTTCAATTTTAAAGATTTAGCACATATAAATCTTGAAAATTGAGATAAAAGTTAAAAAATCCGGAATTCATCAATGCTGTTACAAAGCCTGCCGGTAGCGAGTCATGGTTATGCATAGGTTTGGTAAAATATATAACAGATTTTCGACCTACCGTCGTTATGTGTGTTTCTTCGACATACTTTCATTCGTCTTTAGCGAGGCTGTTGTATTTTTTCAGTGTTGTATGTTGTGTATTTTGGTTTACGGTTATTGGATTTGCAGATGTTGTGGTTTAGCCTAGTAAGCTTTTTAGAAACTAAGTCTATATAACACTTGGCAAAATTCTATAATGTAAACTTAATAAAATTTGACTTTAAATAAAATCTCTTCATTCTCGATGTAGGATCGATTTCATTAAGTTAACACCTACATGAGAATAGAAAATCTTCAACATATTCAAAACACCAACACAAATGTCACTCATCGATCATTGTAACTCTCAATAAGGTTGCATATTTATTTATTGAAATACTAATATTTCTGAAGAAAACTGAGACGTTATTAAAATACACGTTGACGCAGGATTTGTAATTAGCGAGACGACAGCTTGTCAAGTCTATATATTTAGTGTTTATTTGGGAGGAAAAAAATCGACAAATAAATGCAGATGGAAAATAACTGCCTTATGATACGTATATTTTGAAATATAATAGTCTTAAAGGTACCAAAGGTGACAAAGGTAAGATCCCTTTAAAGGATTCAATTTTTCTCCCCAACTTATCGCCTCCGATTGACGACAGAAAGCCCTCTTTTGCGGAAAACTTACATTATATTCCTAACGTAAGTTATTTTTTACACGACCTAAACCTACATTAGCTTCAATTACTACTGCTGTGTCATATCTGAATTAGGTAGCCTAATGTTCTTTCTTTTACGATGACAGTTGTCAGGTGTTATCATTTTCAACGCAAACAGCTTAAATGTGTATTTTATTCAAATGTCCTCCTTCTTAAATAAATGATTTAAAATTTAAGAAGAAACAGTTTTCTATAATTGTCAAAGTTTTTTTGAAGCCATCCGTTGAATTGCAATCGTCACAAACATACAATTCACAATGTACCATATGGGATTAACTGACAATTTTCGTATCCGTGAACGAATATTCAGTGACTTGTTTTTTTATATATACTTTACGGGAGTATGTTTAATCAGTTATCTGATGGGCAAGTTAATAATTATTTATTAAGGACGTATAGATATGGTTCAGTTTAACAATATTTTAAAATTATTTTTCAATAACACTCGTACAAGGAATATTGTAACAAAGAGCCTTTACAATTATTTTCGTAAATAGTGATTAAACAATTATTATTGTGTATTTTGAAAATTATTAGATGATCCCCTCGGAAAATTGCATGATGTGATGTAAATTGCAGTTTTAATGTAAACAAAAACGGCAGATTTAGTTTTTATGCAGAAAGAACTATTGTGTCTAACAGTAAATAAGATTCTTTTTCTAAAAACTAACTTTTTTTTTTATTTTTATCCAGCGCTTAATTATCTGTTCACATTCATGGTTAACACACCACTCGATATTTGATCCATCTTTACACCTCATAAAGTATAGGTCCTTCATGTAAACTGCACTTAATAAGGTTGCACCGGATCCCGCAGACGCGCCGGCGCAGCCAGAACGGGACAGAGGACTCGGGCCGTCCTGGCCGCACCCGATCTGTTCCGAACGACCTCGCGCCGTAGAGGTCGAACACGGATGTGGAATGTTTATGGCTCTACCGTTTTATTTTCTCGCTTTGGCGGCGAAACCTAACACATTGCTACAATTGAAAGCGGGACACATCACACGGATCCCGATGATAGTTGTGACACGTAAAAGCTTCATTCGTGGGTCAAATATAGAGGTTGGACGTGACTAAAAAGCTGAATGAATGTACAATATAGTTAAACTTTCTATTTCACCTATCACAAAAAAAAATAAAGCATGACAAATAAAATTTATTCGTTTTACAGATCAAACTTGTAATTCGACAGTTTATTTATTATCTTCAGAAACTGCCCTCAGCTCACTCGTCTGACCTTTTCTGTTATCGAATAAAATTAGTATTTTAATCCTGTTTTTTATCTATGGCTGTTCATATGCAAATTATGTTCGATTGAGTATTTCTTATGGTAAAATTTTACTATGAGTTTTTTTTTTTGCTGCTTATCATGAAAACTGTAACAGCATTCGATTCTGTAAAGTTTAAACCGCTCAGCCGATATTATTATGACATCGGAATTATGTAAGTCGAGGACGCGCGGCGGCAAATACGCTCGCCCTGGCGTAATTTTGGCGTTGTAACGATATCGACTGAGCGATTTTACGTTTACAGAATTGAGCTACAACGCTCGAGACTTTATCCGTATCGACATCGATATTATACATCTACGTATAACTATAGTTGCGATTTGAGACTCGTTGAAACGAAAAAGTTACACTAAAAAGAGACAAACGTTGAATATCTATAGGACTCTCTCTGCTAGATTGTGAGATGAGATAAATAGTGAGATGAGGTAGAATGCAAGAGAAAGAGATGTATGTGCTTGTGTGCTCCCGTATTGTTATTTGTTGAAAATGAAAACATTAAGTCTGATTAACAAAATGTAAAACAACTTTCAACTTTAACTTTTCGTACCAATAATGTAACAAATAAACCTTACAATTATCCCTTCCCGATACTGCATTCGTCTCATTCTCGCGCCGTTTTATTGTTTTCTGAAGCTAGACCCGCGGCAGCGTGTCAAGTCAAGTTCAAGCAAAGGAACTGGCTAGCCAGCGCCGAGTGTAATATTACACGAACCACTTGGTGCCACTTTTGACCCTTCTATTTTGAGTTATGGACGTAACGTAATTGTTTACGTGTGTTTAATTATATCCATGAGGATATCCAGAAGCCCAAATTTCATGAAGCTAGCTCAAACGGTTAGTAAAGATATGAAGGTCAAAAAGTCGTAAATTTTAGCACTGACTGACTGACTAACATATAGTACCTAAATCTAACCTACTTCCAGATGACCTAGAAGAATAAAATTTGGAATCCAGCTCGGTAATTGTGTGTAAGCATAGGAAAAAATCTAAAAATAAAAAGAAGTTAAAAAATAGGGGGGTCCCCATACAAAAAAAAAATTGTAGCGTTGGAACCGTTACAACGTTACAAACAGATATGTGAAACTATCCCAATATAAGTATTATTATATAGCATAAAAAAGAAAGCCATGCAGCGAAAACGCAAGAAAAAACATTAAATCTCAAAACCTGCCTAGTTTTCTTTACAAAAAGTAATGATATCTCACCAAAAACATAAATGTAAAAAAGGAGAGCCAAGTTCAATACAAAAATTATGCTTGGCTGTGGTCTTCGCCGCAAAAAGAATGGAGATCTAAATGAGTGCCAAGTTCTATGCAAAATCCAAATATGTATTTATAGGAACAAAATAACATTATGAACAAGTATTAAACTCTATTTCTTTGCTTTGTTGGATACCTATAACGATGACCATAAAATTTTATAAAGTTATAAAGTTAAAATTTTATAAACATATTTTCCAGTTCGCAACAGACCTCTCTTCAACCGACACCTCCGATGCAACCAGTGCAATCTTTCGGCGGTGGAAACTATTTTTCCTTGAGGCGATTTTTCATTTTGGGACACAAATATTTACACGATGCCAGATCGACATTTTTAAGAGGGTGAACTATAAGTTTGACCGGTGTGCTGTCAAGAAAGTTTCTTATTTGAAGCACCAAGTGCGTGGACGCCTTGTCGAGGCAAAGCAATAGCCCACAGAGGTCGGAGTTCGGTCTCTTGCTGCTCACAGCAGTGAAAACTTGAGCTCCTTTGATGTCGAAAGTAATCGCCTATTCTTTTCAATTAAATGTTTCATTACCGACACATTTTCTTCTGTAACAGAGATCAAAGGGCGGCCATTCGTTCTTTGTCTAATGCAGTCATCGGACCGCGCTTAAATTCATAAAATCAGCAGCCGCCTTTGAAGGGCCTGTCTCTGAACGCCTTTTCAAGTTTTTCAAACCAGTTTTCTGGTTTTAGTCGACATTTCAAATCGTATAAAATCATATGAGATTGTTTTCATTTTTATGAGATAATATCTCAATTTGAACATATTCATAAATCACGAAAAAATATTAAGAGAAATTGAATGTAACACGCGTGTGTCTTTTCTTTACAACAATTATAACTCAATAAAAAGTTATTATCGCAAAATATTTTACTCAACCATGTATCACAGCAGCGGCCTAGCATACCTTTTACGAATATACATCGATAAATTTATGAGTGGAAAACGATAAAGGACGAATTTATTAATATTTCCATTAAATAAAGTTAACTATCAACAATTATAAATAGAGACAATTAAATAGTCGTCCAGTCCAAGCGCATTCCACAGACTGTTCTCCGACTTCTTCAAAAATTTCGAACCATTCTAATGGTCACTAAAACTTACACATCATAATCCTTGGGCATCTAGCTACGGATGGTTTCATTACAATGACTATTTTTGCAATTTACCGTAACAACACGTTTTCATTAACAACAATCATTAGAAATGTGAGAATTTTTGTTATCTGTTGTGCCGATATTGATAGTGATTTTGAGATAACTATTGATTATACATTAGATTGAAGGACATTGCATTATATTGCTAAAAAGATGAGACGTCACTTGTGAAAGTTTGTGGTTGGTTTCGGATAAAAACAAAAGACAGTGTTTAAGTTTTGTATGAAACTTCCATGTTTCCTATCAATTACAACTGCGTGATTTCCTCTTTGTTTAAATCAGTTATAAATAAAGAGGTGATCACTTTAAATTTTAAGTCACTCTCGGTGATTTTCATTATAAACTTAAAATGTCACGAGATGGGACTTTTGACTTGTAATTCAGAACTTCTTCAATATCCTAGTCTACATTATTATTAATTTTGTTAAATAGAGTAACTACAAGGTTAAGTTCATCACGATACAAGCACCTAACAAATTAAGGTGAAATCTAAAATATTTCCTACATTTTATTGAACGGAATTCTCATTGCAGACGATACGAGTAATTTAACTGATATTTAATTATTCAAAGAATAAACAGTTTTCTAGTGTTTTTTTATTATTTTGTATGTCAAATCTTCATATGCAATTGTAATATTATGATATGAAAATATTCCTTTTTGTAATATATTCGTAGAAAAGTAATTTCAGTTTTTTTGTTATGTAAATACAGATTAACAGTCTTTACATTTCTTCTTTCCTTGTACTGTGGGACCTTGTCAAATTTTATGACACTAGGTCAACAGGAAGTACGCTATAGGTTTTGATTTATTTAAAAATGTCAAATATGCGGCGAAAATGGTCGTATTTTTTGACTTTGAGTTTGTTTCGACTTTGAGATCAACTTCATACTACTACTGCACATTGCGGAAAAAAAGAACCTAGATAGACGGACAGAAGAACAGACGGACAACGAAGTTGACAGACTATTGTCCGTCTCCATTGCTCTGTGTCAACGGTAAATGGGTGCAATTGTCCTGAACCTGCGCCTGCCTTTGGCACGCCTCTTCCTTTAGGATATTATCGCACAGCTTCTCCGTCGAGTGCTCATAGCTTATAAACGAGACTTCCTAGCCAGGAACAATGTTTATTCCGTCCGTATATATTATTACTGGTAACAAGAACCGATTTTATTGCATCGGAATTATAGTTTATAAGTTATAGATTTGCTGAGAAATCTACCCTCGTGTGTATAACATTAGGTACATAAATATCGTATGCAGATCATTACGATCTACCAATACGGGGAGTCTCGAGACGTTCATTCGAAAATAAAACACACATTGACAACTTTTCCGAAATCCCAATAAAATAATATTAGCGATTTATTCGGCGTCATAATTGGCCAGATCGATACGGCGTCGAATTAAATTTCGTAGTTTGAATGCTTTTACGAAACGATTTCGGTATCTCATATCATATAATTGAAACGAAACGGACTTCTATTAATTCGTACGGGTTGATTAAACTTTATGTGTTCGTTTGATGTTTCCTAATCGATTTGACATTTGGTCTGCCGGAGCGGTAGCGGTTCTATAATTACGGATACCTATAAAATGAAAATTATTGAAGAACGTTAAAAATTTTAATTTTTCCAAGTTAAAAGTTGGATCTATAATTGCAATGTAATTTTTAGAAGTAGCGCTTTGGTCGTTTGTATTTTACGAGCCGGCCTCATGCGCGCATATCAAAATTATAAACCATTATTTAACAGTTTACTTGGTGGACGCGTTCCTGGGGACTTGTATTGCATACTCAGCTTTTTCTAAGGCGACGTTGATTTTAAGAGGTGTTTTGTGCGGTTGTTAATGTAGAAGGTCACGCTCCGCACTTCATATTTGTATTTTATTTAGACGTTATTGGGAACCTATAAAACGTCATAAGAAATTCTTAAAGGATTTTATCAAGAAAACTTAAATGCGCTTATTTTGATCGTTCATTTGATTACGTTAAGATATTATTATCTACTAATTGTAACACGTTTTCTAGTTTCATTATAACGAATATTAAACAAACGAAGAAATAGAAAACATTAGACACTCGTTTTTTTTTTTTTGCACTCGAACGCGGCATTATTCTTGAAAACATTTATTAAGGTTGTGGCAGAGATTAGAATATGTACTTACCACATCGAGTATACTAAATTAAATAAAAAACATAGCCAAGAATTCTCAAGGCTTGTCAATATATATATTGAAGTCTCGTCTCATTAACGTTCCGTAATCTAGTCAAATAAGGTTGTAATTTACCATTTTTTAATAAATTAACATAGAACCTCCTCCTTATTTTGAAGTCGGTAAAAAGTAGGTAAATTACAATGGATTTGGTAATTGGCTTTCAGTGTAATAATACTTCATATTGTCAACATGTGTCATTAATTGCAGTCTAAATAAATAATAATATATAAATAAATAAATATACTGTACATTTACGGAACTACTCTGCGCCCCGTGCGTCCGTCTATGACATACGTTTTTATCAGCCTATTTGACGTGAATATGCATATGATCAAATAGTAATATAATCATAGGAGGCAGTTATGCAGTGTATTTGAAAATATTAATTATCGAATTGAGGAGTCAGTCTTGGGAATTGGGTGTTCATTTTTTATTATGTGGTATTGTTGAATAAAACCTTTTTAAAAGTGATCTAAAAATCTTGTGTTTACATAAAATTAAAAATACATGTATTTTAAGGTATCATTATTTAGATACAGTTGAGAATAAAACGAATATAAATAATGAGAAAAGATTTAATAAAATCTATTGATTTAATTCAAGTAGTTTTTTTTTATTATTAAAATAATGATTATACAAAACGGAATGTATTTATTTGGCTATGTTGTTCGTGTTTGTAAATGCTAAATAGTTTTCGTTGTTTACAAACAAAAGGTTGTATTGTTGACAAATGTCACAAACACTAACTATACTTTGAAGTAGATAAATAGCCAAATGAATGGTCTATTTACAAATGACTGTAAGCATGAGAGAGATACTCAGAGGTGAGTATTCCGAGATCTAAAGTGAACGGGGCCTTGCTCGCTGTCGTAGGTAGTCACTGTGTCACAACAAGAGCATTTGGCTATCCATATCGGAGTCCTGGTTTCTATGCTTAGATATGCACGATAGCGAAAGCTGAGTATAGCAGAAGAAGAATGAAGGTAAAATCAATGTAGTGGAGATGCGAAGCCAGCGTAGTACACGAGGAGTGTCTTTGAAAGATAAATGTAGGAATAATGATGTCTAAGAGCGGTGTGTCTGAAAGATGAAGTGACTAGAGTATAAAAAGGTATGTTGTGGTTTGACTACCTGGAAAAGATGAATGAAATTGAACTGTTAAAATTTACGTATGTATTGATTGAGTTGCTAAACATGGCCATAGAAATTTGAAGCCTGAAGTTTTTGATATTTCGTCACATCTAGAATATCTATGAGCATGATAGGTAAGCGTAAAATTAGAGGAATGTGTCATAATCGCAACCATCCTGAAATTTAAAAACACTGTGGGAGAATAGATATAGGATTCAATGATAAGCGCCATAATAATTTAAATAGACTGTGCATTTCGCTGCAGAGATCGTCAGATTCCAAGGAATTTTCCCTCGAGATCAAAGAATATTTTTGTGTCGCGTATGATTACATACGATTAGTCGTGGCCAACTTCGGGGTTTTGTCCGTACTGTCGGTTGAAGTTCAAGGTGTGTCCCGCGCGGCGCGGCGCGGCGTCAGCGTCAAAGACCGCCCGCGCGCCGCCGCCTTTGTCGGCGCGGTGCGCTCGCGTCGGTGGCGATTGTCCACGATTGGTCGCGGCCCGTGTTGTGACACCCGAGGGATCACAGGCGCCGACCGCGGCGCTGGCGCTGCGTCTTTTGTGGCCGCCGGCCGGCAGTTTCGTTCGGTTCGAACTGACGATGTTTCAGTGCAATACGAACTCACCGCCGAGTTCGGTGTCGATGAGTATCGATTGATGTACGACAAAAACCTAAAGTTATACGTTCTGTATCTATTTCTCACTTCGTCAGTCCGGCATATTCGTCATCGAAGTCGTAATTATAACACGAGACAGCGATTTTTAGAGACATTAAATTTTTGTTCTCGACGAATTTGTATTACCGCTTTCCGTAGTCGTTTCTTATTTTAGTGTGTGGAACTTCGGTGGTCCAATGTTGGTCAGGCGGGCTAACGAAATTTGCTCTAAGCAGTGATAATGTTTGGAATTAAAGTTGTAACGTACTATCCGACGCACAATTGGTGTGGTTTTAAAGTACTTTATATTAATAACGGTAGCAGAACGATAATTCTTATGATTCGAAAACAACGTTCTGGATCATTCCATCACATACCGCCAAGTATCATAGAGTACAATATTTTTTTTAGCTATTCTATACAAATCACGGAATGCAAGATTTGTGTAGAATCTTTAATAATAAAACTAAATCTGTCAGAGAAACTTAATTAAAATAAAAAGAATCATTTGATGTTTTATTTGTAAAACTTGAGAGAAGAAAAGAAGATATGTGTTTGTTATTGAAATTAAAAATGAAATAAATATTTGTGCAATATTGACGAGTAGGTACTTGGTAGGTAGGTGTTATCAATCACACTCAACACCAGAGCGCTGAGTACAATAAATATTGTATTTCTTAAACACAACCTAGATATGTATAGCACAATATTAGTAAAACGAATGTATTTCAAAGTTTCTACTATTTAGCATATATTTTTTTAAATTGCTGCCATGAACTTAGAAACAAATTATAAGTTATGGTGCTGCTGTTTTAGTCCAATTTTCCGAAATTAGATATTGATGTGTTAGGACCCCAGTAATCTATTTTGACTATTGTCAGAGTGGTTGTGAGTTAGTGTGTGTGTGTGCGTGCGTTGTATTGCTTGCCGCAAACACCATAAAAATCAGCTGAATTGTTCAAAAGAAAGTCGACGAAATATTAATGAAAAGGTTTTTTTAAGAATATTTTTTAAATTACTCCACCACCAAATTTCAAAATTTAAGCATCTTTTTTCCTCGAAAAAAAAAAATCAGTTGGTTCAATCGTTAAGGTAAAATCTCCAAATACTGTTTTTTCGAAAAAACATAAAATTCTTTTTAATTACGTTTGCTACTCGTTTATCTTTTTCTGCTTAAAAATTTACGTCCAATGCCGTACACAAAACCAAAATTGAAAACGCTTCGAAAGATATCATAGTCAAATAGTTTAAAAAAGCAGGGTTTTATTTTTAAATAAATTTAGAGTTTTGTACTCTAAGAGTTCGATATCTATTAAAACTAAATTTTTGAACTCGATAAGCTCAAAAACATATCCATAAATATATTAGACGAAAGTTTTAGGAATGGCCCTCTCAGGGTCAAACATTTTTAGATTTTTCGCGATACGGTTAATTTCCCGATACAAGTGTAATGGCATTTGAGACGCTGCTCATCCATTCATAGTTCACATCAAACAGTCAATTAACCATGAAAAGGTTGGATAGCAATAGTGAAGCCTACATCTCTGTAGATGTCTAACCAGTCACTACGTGCCCTATTTTGACGGAGGTTCCGTATAGAGATTGTAGTGCCCTTATCGATCAACTATACACATCAGACAACAATATCGTTTTTATAAAGTTATGGTTTTTGAGTAGATAAAAGAGAAAAAAATAATAATTAGAAATCTACTTAAACGAAAAGATAATATTCAATAACAGTAAATTTCATATGATAAACTGTTACATAGTGATTGACAAAATGGCATCAGGTTCCTTATGCACGAACCCTTATACTATTCACTGCTCATCCTGAACTAGGTATTGGATGTAGTGCTCAGTAGGTTCATTTCGGATCGTGCGGGACGAGCCCAACAGTAATTTGTAAGGCCCCCAACACAGGCGCCGACTGTTTGCATTGTGCTATGTGCCGTGACATATCGCTTGTGACGTGTCTGGCCTCTGATATTTATGGAGGTGAGCCCGCGCCGCCTTTGTAGTCCAGAGTTAATAACCTCCCGATGGTTAAATGATGAGATCAGAATGTCGGAGCTGTGGTCGAAATGTTCATAACGAGACGGCGAGCGACGTCAGAATAGTGAATTGTGGAGGACTTTCATAGTAATTACAGATGTTTCGTTTCAAAGTTAGTAACAAAACCGTTAGGTTTTGTGTCATGTTAGGTTATGTGTCACAATTTTAAAAGACTACCTTTTAAACCGTAATGAAATTTCCAAACGCCGTCTAGAATCATTTCATAGAATATATGTAATTATGGTGGATATCCTAACAAATAATGTGTACATAATCTGGCCAGATTTTCTGCTAGCTTTTGGCTGTGGCTTCTTTCGTGTGAACGTAGAATGAATTCATTTTAAACGGATTATTTATTGAAAATAGTAATGTCTAACGTTTACGATTAATGTCTTTACGAGATTGGAATCGCTAGTAGAAACGAGATCTGGATCAAGAGCGCTTCAAAAAAAAAAATGACTTAAGGGCAGCACGTGTGCATGTCTCCAATGTTAAAGTGTATAGAGGCTTGCCTGCGACATGCGGTAACATGCAGCATGCAAGCTACGGCTGTTCCTCGAATCTGTTCAAACGCTACGAATCCTCGAATGGAATATCGATTCTGGAGGTTTGATAGATATCGAACACTTAGCAAGTGTTAGTTTTCTATTTATCTTAACCGCCAATTATTAGATACGGTTTCTATGTAGGTGCGTTTCATGGCAATTTAGCACATCTTAAAATTGTGCTAGGCTCGATCGAGGCTCAGCGGTGGATTGTATGCTGCACGTTGTCGCTAGTCGCAGGCTAACGTCTAATCATGAATTTCCTAGAAATCATGCCGTATACGATAAAATATATAGAGAAGCTTATGTTGCTCTCGGATAATTTGATAATAAATTGATTCGAACGTCGGAATCGCGAGAGGGATTGGAATGAAAACCGAGGACAAGAAAACGATCAAAGTTGTGGTTGACATCGCCGGCGATAGACGTAAAATATAAAGGAAGTCGTTTTAAGTCAAGGCGGATGGGGTCGCGGGTGAAATTTAATGAATATAGAATAAAAATCCAGTACTAATACAACAAATGAAACAACGTTACCTTTGTCAGTGTTCAGCGTTTCCTGCCCTAAAAATTGCGATTTATCTAACATTTTACCATGAAGGTTAATTTTATATTGTACGACACAATATTAATATTTAAAGTATTATTTATACTTCAATATTTAATTTATGTAAAGTTAAAGTACACTAACATTTATTTACAATATATAATTGTAACTATCTAGTTATGCACCTGCGCCAATTCTCTTAATAATACAAAAATGCTAAATACTTATCAGTGTTTGTTTCCCACTAAACTAACGTCGATTCGAGCTTGAACTGTGTCTGTGCCGGCTGTCGAGGCGGTCGCCAGATGTTTAATTACGCTCGTACCGGTCACTGGATCGGTGGCCTTGGAGTAGTTGGAATCGTCACGATTATTCGGAAGTACCATAACGAAAAATGATACAACTTTCATGGAAATTCATCACGATATACATTGATAAATAAACTTGAATATTTTTTGTCTACGTAGAAGTTACTTTTCTTTTAATATAGGTTTAGTTTTATTAACCTAGTTCGAATCGCTTTAAACATTGAAAAATATATGACACATAGATCATTTGTAACTATTTTTTTTTTAATAATATCTATTTGGTACATAAAGAGGAACTTTTTCAAAATGATTCGAGCGCGGCCAGTTTCCTCTTCGATCCTAATCTGATAACAGAAAGGCCTGTTTTAATAGTGCAATCAGATCGTGGGAGGTTTGTTAAGATTTATTTGTGGAAACGTTACGTTTGTTTGCTGCCCGATGAGTGAGCCGATAAAATAATTTCCAACATCACGCAAACCGACCCGAATGTGAAATCGTTTATTTGAATTCAAAAAGCTACTACAGACTTTGTTCCTATTTGCTTGTAATGTGTTATTTTTGTTTACCTTTCTAGATTTCGAAAAAGTTATAAACAATTGCAACGATGAATCCAAAGTACGTGACAAAGTTCGTTATATACGTTAAGTGTTGTAGTTTTCAAAACTACATCTATAAAAACTACTTTTATGAAATTGTTTAACAGGTAACTGACTACGAGTTATTGAAGGAAATGAAAAAAAAAACTATTTTATATTTTATCATGAAACGTATCCCTCAAACTTCAAAGGTTTTTTTTGTCCGTAGATTTTGTCTTTTCGTAAAATATCTAAACAATCTAGAAATAATAACAAATCGCCGAGGAGTCGTAATGTAGTCAGCAGTAGAAAGACAATCGGAGGCCATCAGTTTTTTCTCCGCCTGTACAACATTGAATGTTGTATTTTGTTTCACTGTCCTTAGCTTTACAAGTTCGCTTTTGAAACAGTGATGTTGTTTTGTTAGGTTTATATTTTTCTATTTGCATATAATTTCGATAATCTGATTATCGATGTTTTGAATGCGGAATCGTATTAATCGATTCGTCGATTTCTCCTTACACAGGAACGAACAAACCGAAGTGATTTTCCATATATACAGTCGTTTAATTACATCGTCTATATTTAATCGGCAAAAATGTAAATCGGAATACTGATTATTTGTAATAGCCGATACACTCTGAACAAAGTTTTATCTGAGAATTGAATTAGTCTCACATCAATGCACGTATGCGTGAACACAGACACGATTTTCAAAGGTTTTTGTCCGATCGCAACGTATAGTACAAGTGGGTTTTAAATTGTTAACGATCTTCCACGCGAGTGAAACCGCATTCTCGTAATAGATGTAATGAATGATCGGGATTCAGAGCGGCATCGGGATTCGGGTATTAATGGCGGAATGGGGATGGGCGTGCGCGATGGCCATCGTGCAGCGGCCCCAGCTCGACGACAGGCCCCCGGGACACAGGCGAGTAAAGCGTGGCATGTCAAGTGGCCGACACCTATACAGTGACGATCATGTGACCGATAGTGTTTAAGAAGCGTTTTCTATTCGAACGCTGTATTTTATGCATAGTAATTAGATACTAATTATTAGTAACATAGTATTTGATACTGCGGGGGTCACTCCAAAATTATTGAGATACAGGAAAACTGTGTAATCAAGACACACCATGTTTAAATATATTCAAAGTAGTCTTCTTCGGCTGCAGATTAAAGCGAGATAGGGAACCGAACTCAAAACGGGGTCAGGGCCAGCATCAAGATGGGACCGGCGACGAAATAGGGAGGAAAGTGATATTGGGACCGAAACTAAAACCGAGATCGAAACAGGCCGGGGAATCGGAAGTGAAATCGGGAGTGGGACCAGGGTCGAGGTCGTGATTTGAAGATCGCTCGATATAAAAGATGATATTCCTTTCATGTCCATGCGGACGTGATCGCGGGTGAGAACCGGCAATAAGGACACGTGATATGACATTTTAGAGTGCTTGAAGAAAACGTTTACAATTTTGAAGTTCCATATCTTTGATACGAAATAGAATGCCTGCGACTGTACGAAGTTCAGCCTCATCTAAGTCAAGGCTGTGCCTCAACGGTTTCTTTTGTGTTAAGCATTATTGTGTTCTGGTTTTAAGAACAATGGGCACTTTTCAATACTTCGTCCAGGTTTCCGAGGAATCAAATAATTTAGATGTAGATATTTAAGTTTAAATATATGCTTCACGCGTATTTCTGAGGTTTCCGTGGGTAAATTGAATATAAATAATTTTATAAATGTTTTCTTTGTAGTTCGTTTGTTTGTGATAGTTAATTGCTTGTGTTTAATTCAAAATAACAACGATAATATACAAGAATACAAAAAAAAAAAAATGAATAAAAAATGAAAACAGTTTAAAATATTGATTCTGAAACATACACATTATGTAGGGAAAAATAATCCTAATTTTATTAAAACTCCATTAACTTAAATATCACAATATATAGTTTGAATAACTATTATAGTATACAACTATTACATTAAAGATACTGCATTCAATTTCACAAGCGGTCGTTAAATGTACGTATTAGACATATTACAGCACATCAATAATTATTATCGATGTTTGTAATAATTAAATTGCACAAAAAAAATATTATGTGAAGAACTATCTTAAATTTCATTGGATATCTCTATCGAGTAATTGTTATTTCTTCCATAGTAACACCTTTATTTTATTCGGTATAATGTGAAATTAATGTCGGGTAACGAATACTTTATGGTTCGGTTAATTCTAGGCATTTGTGAGAGTGACGTCAGAGGTGTAGAGGTAACAATTTATTACTTTACATTTTAGCAAATTAAATTACATATACATCTATGAATTTCTTATTGTATTTATATATTTTCAGTTTGAAGGACGGAAAGTTGTATTTTATACGAGTGTCGAAAATCAGTCGCGGGACAGTATTTGTTAGACTGTTAAACCTTATTATATATATAATTCTACTGTATGTCTATTTGTCATGGAATTCTTCCTAAGCTTTTGGACCGATTATGATAAGTTTTTTTTTTTAAGTGGATGAGTATGTGCCTGGACGGCTTAGATTCGCAATTAGACCTGGTGAGTGTCGCTATGATCGAGTTATAGGATTGTTTTTAATTTTTTCAATTCAACTTTCCACCATTTCCGCGTATTTTTTAAAATAAACAATTGACCGTAAAGATCTTTTGAGAAGTTAATGACTAATTGGCCTTTGGGGACTAATTCATATTTAAGTTTGTGCATCATAGGTGGCGCTAATATTGAATCCTGTGTTGTTTGACGCAAACATTATTACGCAATTCATTTGCGTCGTAGCTTGGCTTTATTTGATATTTCGCAACGACTGTTAAGAAATTTCTTTCATTTTTTAATGTTGCTTAGGGCAACACTCAGAGTAAGGATAGCGTAGAGAGAGCCATAAAATAGCAATATATTTCTTTCTATTTAGACTCGTTTTTTTACAACTTCTATAATGAATGAAAAATGCTAGTTATATAATTGACAATTACGCGTCTGACAAAAGTTGTACACCTTCCATGTTCATAAAACAAGTCTTATAATGTGCTATTATCTATTATCGGTAATTGTTGCACTTTGTTTTTATCATGAATACATATAAAAAAAAATTTTGAATGTCTCTCTGTACGAGTAAACAATCAGCACTAATACAAACAAAGTTTATATAAATTAAGTATCTGTCTGTTTGTTTGAGCTAATCTCTCTAATAAATAATTCGAAAAGGACGAATGGATTGGGTTCAAAAAATATTGCGATGCTTCCTTGTGTAATTCGTCTAAACACAAAAAGCGAATCTCAAATCCAGTTAGAATAATTGACACTTCTGATAACATGTTTACTACAAAAAAAAAACTTTAAGGCTTTTGTAGTTATTATGAAGGTTAAATCTATTTTACGAACCCACTGAAGCTTCACAAAAATAAATCTATCCCTAATTAATAATGACATCAATAACAGATAGTATTCGCTTGTTTAAGCAATTAATTTTAATAGTACCCATTCTAAAACATGACACTGCCAATTCTATGACTTTCTACACATTTACATACCTAAAGACTTCTGTAATATCCTACAGCACACAATATCTGCATTTGCACACAATATCTGCATTTACTAAGACTCCAGAGTAATTTTGTAGTCGATTTGTTTGAGCCATCGTGTGGTCAACTTAGCTGCGTCACGGAAATGGCCCAGCTCGATCAATAAGATACCATACTCTCACAGAATACAGATGTCAAGTAACAGTGTTTACGCCTTTTTCATCCCTGAATTCATGGTTTGTGTAGTGACACATGTAAATTTCTGAAAGGTGTTGAAGTAACATTCTCGGGTCCGAAGATAATACATATTACATGGTTATATTAATTTACAGACATCAGTTGATAGAAAAAATTTTAGACCACTCCATTTTGAATTTTAAATTCTTCTACATTGGCCAAAATTAAAAAATACACCCGACGACATTGTAAGGACATGAAATGGTGCAACTTTTATCAACTCTATTTCGAGAATTTAATTGGGAATGATGAAAATAGTAAACGTTTAGCATCAACACAATGGAAAAATAATACAAAAAAAATTGATTATGACTGAACAGTAAAACCAAAAAATTGATTATGACTGAACAGTAAAACCAAAAAATTGATTATGACTGAACAGTAAAACCAACGATATTGGTTTCTAGTTTACACTTTATTGAACTACAATTATTGTTCATATGTCATATGAATAAAAATGTTATGTCAAATGCTAAATCAAAAGTTTCAGCCATTTCAGCTATTCTACAGTAATACTGAAACAGAAGTGTATTTAACGTTTTAATTAATACAAAATAAGCTGAACATTTTTATACACCTCAAATGCGTGTTGTCGTAACTTAGCAACATCCTTTGCATAGAAGTTGATTATCGGTTGGTATACGAAACGGGAGACTTTTTACACACAAAAAAAAAATGTATACTTAATATCAGAAAAATAGCAGCTATGTTCAAGGAAGGATCAAAATCGGTACTGCGACCGGTATTGAAATAGAAGTGGGGTGACCGGAACAGAGGGCGGGGGCGGGGTCAGAAACGATTACTATTAAAATTATAATTGGCGCAGAGCGTAGAGGGTGGATAGAACGGCTAGTTAAAACAGAGTCTGTTTATTGCACGCCTCACAAGCGGAGCGTTGAGGTGGTGCTCTACTCTCGACATGTCAAAAAACCCAGTCTTTCGAAACTTAAATGACTTTTTTTTACTAATATAACACTTACAGGGTAATATGAGTGCACTAATATCAAGTTAAATAATCTGTCTAGCACATATGGTATATTTTATAAATAACTATTTTGTTTAATATAGTAAATAATAACATTAAAATCAATCATTGTTGACGTCCGTCAGTCTGTGTTTATGGATCCGTATGTGGCAGAGAAATTGGTTGTATCTTACCGGAATACTTTTTATTATATAAAGTTATACCCTGTGCTGATTCCTAGTTAATATTAGCGTTCTAAGTACTGTCGTTTAATTATAATTTACAAAAATGCATTCAATGTTTGTATATCTATATTTATATACAAATGAAGATTAGCCTTAAGCCATATGTGAAAAGTTGAGATCAGCGCATGCTAATATCTCACGCCATATATTTATGGCGTGAGATATTACACGCTAATATTTCGCGCAATATCTCACGAAATGGTGCGTTTGAATTTGATAAATCTTTTTTTGAAATTTCATTATCAAAAACTCTATTGAAATTTTTTATTTTAGAATTTAATGACCGCAGTGAGGTGTGCACTTTTGGATTTTTTGAAAATTATCGATATCGTAAACAATTAATCATCACATCATTAGAGTCTTTGTCTATAACCTAAAAGCAAATAATAATTTTGTAAGAAATATCAGAATTTACTGTTTTTTTTTCATATGAGCAATTTTCCGTGCATAATTGTAATATGATTAAGTAATTATTATTATTGATAATATATTGCTGACTCAAAAAGATATTCTTGTATTCCTAAACACATTTTCATATTTTTGAAGCTTATGTATTCGATAAGATTTTGCCAATCGTCCTAAATAAGCAGGCCACTGCTTAACTGCGAAGTTGGATGGCCAGAGACGAATGATAGTGATTAGAGAAGAATGGTATCTAACGGGTTTTTTTTGTATGCTATATTGAAAGAAATGAAAATAAGAAGATCTAGAAATAAACTCCAGTACAAACGCTTCTCCTTACAACACTAATACTTCTAAGGAGTTTATGAGTCACTTAAAAATTGCATCAATTACTCGTTCACTTTACAGTCTGGACTTCGCGCTTAGTGATTTCTTTTATTCTCAAAAATAGAAGAAAACTTGCAAGGTATTAAATTCAATAACACTCAGGATGCGACTAACGCTTATCACAAAGCAATTGAAGGCACTTTTCCACAAGATTCAGCAAAGGGAACCGAGGTGGAGCATAATACGAAAGGCAATAACACTCTTTTTACAACATACGAAATATTTAAAATTTAAACGTACTCTACGCATGTAAAGTAACATCACAGATTGTCCGTTTATAAATTTAATGTATGCTGTATCGTTAGGTTAACATAATAAAGTTACACAGTAAACTCAACGTGGAAAAGAAAAAAAAAAGAAAAAAACAATATGTATATTATATTGCCGCAAGAAAGGGTGTCGATTAAATATCGACATCATATCGATAGTTTTCCGTTAGTGTTGCTGATTTGCGCCTTTGCGGCGTTTGTTCGTGTAACTAATACTCTCAACGAGATCGTTGAACAGCGATTTGCGCCATTTTAAGTATTATACGGATTAAACTTCGCGTAAACAATATTTAGTGAATAGCTGGATATGTTTTATTGCTTTTTCTTGAAATCAAGTTCATTTCAAGTATTTGATATAAAGTACGGACTCTAAACTGAGGCGGCATCGTTTCAAGTTAGTACATTTGATCTGCTGGTATAGTGTGTGCCCTCAGACCTAAATTTTTCTGCGTGTGCAGGTATGTAGATATTGCAACAAAGCCAGTGCATCGCTAATCGCGTACACAGAGATCAGTATGTGGAGGGGCATCTATTTTACAAATGAACATCTGTAACATTCAATGCACGTAACTCGAAGTAGTGTTGTCACTGTTTTTGATGGTAAAATAATTAAATAACAGTTGCAACTAGAGACATGAATTTTAATTATATTTTTCACAGGACATAATAAATAACAATAATTTAACATAACTATATATACACGGTTTCTACAGTACATTACATTTAGGACGAGTATATCACAGTTAGACTTGCCTAAAAACTTATGATTTACATGAGCCCATTGCACGGAAGCCTACGTCGATTAATGCTTCGGAATAAACGACTGCCCTTCCGTGATGCTTATTACCTGAAAAATAAAGTTCCTTTAAATATCTTCTTTCTAAAATAAATAATTTTTAGGCCAAAATTATAAAATACAAAATTTTTATTTAAATGTAATACAATACTTTATATATAATATATCATAATAATATATAATGTAATATCTATATTTGTTAACGTGGTAAACTCAAATTTTGCGAGTGGAATTCATTGAAACATTTATAATAATGCGCTTTGTCCTAGTTTCTACCTTTTTTACAATTTTAAACAAATTTTTGGTAGCTCATATTTGAAGGTAAGAACTCTTCTTGTAATGCATATAAGCAAGTTTAGTGTCTATACTTGATATTGGAAAAGAAAGCTTTATAAATACTAACAAACGGGAACTAGTTTTATTGTTTCTAATAATTTTTTTGGTACATTGAGAGTAAAATTCTAATATGAAACGAAATGCAATGCGATGAAAAAGTTCCACAATGACGTTTCTGTCACAGAAATATCTCTAAGTTCACTCACGTGTTCACTTCGAAGTCATTTTTTTCCGTTTATTACATTCTCTAGCTAAAAAAATAAAATTATCGTTAAGGTACAATACGTTCATAGACAACAGAACTATGTATATGTAGTCGTAAGCCAAGTTACATTACATTTACAACGTAAACTACTTTTCTATCTATGGTATTTAAGAGCGGTAGTCGCTAAGTGGCCAAAAGAGTGCCGGTTTCGAATCCCGACCGTGGATGAATTAATCAGTTAGTTTTCGACTTTGACATTAAATCACAAGATCTGTGCCTCGGAGAGCACGCTTAGTCAGTCCCGGATGTAGTACTTTGCGCGTTATTTCACTTTTGGTGCAAGAGTTATTACACATGGCGAAAATATTATAATATCATATCTTAAAAAGTCGTGAAAACATATGTTAGAAATTCTTAACCTCTAATAATATTAGAAATGTTACATGCCAGCCTTGTGGAAGTTGACTTGGAACTAAGATAGGATAATACGAAAAATAAGATGATTCTCTAAGGCAAACTCTATAAATTACGATGACTTTAGAATGAAAATCGTATGACTTAAGATGTTTAGCCATATTGTTGAGTATCGTAAACACTCTGCTGTGTCGTAAGATAAATTACCCGTAAGCGTTTTCGCTGTGTGCGACACTGTTAAATTGTACGTGGTGCGTGATTTAGTGAAATATGGCTGTAAGTGAAATATCACTGACTGACTGATCCATCACAAGATCTCCGAAACTAGAGGTCCGATTGACTTGAATGTTGTCATAGTTACTCTTTTAGCGGCGTAGACGACGCTCACTAAGAACGGATTTTACGAAAATCCTAACAAAAAAAAATAAAATTTCATCATTTTATATTTGCGCGGGCGGAAATGCGAGAAAAAGCTAGTGCGATATATTTGAGTATATTGAAATTAAATTTTATAATATGGTTTTTGATATGTATATTATTTTAGATATAATTAATTATTAGATACTTGGATGTGGAAAAAAAATGACGTTGTTTTCAAAAGTTGCGAACGTTTCATCCATCATTTTTCAACTTATTCAGAGAAACTGTAAAATAACTAAATTAATTAATAAAGTAAAGTAAATTTACTCGTATTATTTACTCGTACTAAAAATACTCGTATTATTTAATTTTAATAAAACGACAATATGGATAAATAAAGATATTGTTTGTACTAAATGTTAATAAATACAAATATCATAATACATGTATCAATTTCCAAAACAACTACATTAATAAGTTCAAATATCGCTTGCATTATTTTGTCGCACCCTTAAGGACTTCCATTGATCATCATATTCGACTACGACAATTACTTGACCATAACGACCTTACGGTAGGTGACCCAAATATCCGGATAGCCTATAGAAGATTCGGCCGAGTATTGTTAATTTGCTACAAAGAATTGAAGAGTTCCGTTACTTTGTCATGGATCCCATAACCAGAACCTAATCAAACTCTCATCAAAGTACCCTAAAAGTACAATCTTTTTTATAAAAAAAGAATCATCGAAATCGGTTAGCATGATATTGAGTTATTCGACCATTTGTCGCGCACATACTTAATGAAAATTCAAGATTTATACGATTTTCTCATGGATGCCATTGTCAGAACTGAACTAAATTAAAATGTAAGCACACAGAAAGCATCAGCTTTCAAATAAATAAAGAATCATCAAAATTGGTTCACCCAGTCGAAAGTTCTAAGATAACAAACATAAAAAAAATACAATCGAATTGAGAACCTCCTCCTTTTTAAATTTAGAAGTCGGTTAAAAACGAATACTGTGGACCTTTTTGTTGCACGTGCGATTAGGATAACTTCAGCAGATTGTTATAATGGACAGACCCTGCATTCCTGCTGTGAATTATTAGACTCACTAATGGATAGTCTTAGGTAAAACTAATCACAAAAGTAAAAAAATAGTAATATGTGGAGACTTTAATATTATAGTCTGCCAAATCTCTTTTTAATTACAACGAAAATCACTTCTGTATCATCTGTAAAACTTGTATCGATAATATTTACATAAATATTGAAATTTTTTATTCATAATTTAAAATCAGATCACAGCATTTAATTTGCTTATTTTAGGATAAGGCTTAACAAAACATTAAAAAGAGACGTGATTTGTATACCAGTGAACGAAAAACGTCTCATAAAATTCAGAAAAAATATACAAAGGATCCCGATAGAGTTACTGTTGTGATGATTTCAATGAATTATATAATTTAATGTTTCAAATTTTAAAACCAGAATACGATAGTGTATTTAAAACAAGGAATGTTAAAATAAATGAATGATTATCATGTAATTATTAGGAACAGCAGGAATTCATAAAAATAAACGGAGTTTGTATGAGCTTTTGACTAAAGGGGTTATAACAATGTTGAGAGTTTTGCTAACTATGCGAGAAATCACTCAAAATTTTTTAAGCGTGTTTGTATTGCAGTTAAAGCCAAGCGCGTCAACTATGAAATACAAAAAAGCGAGAAATTTATGAAACTGACTTGAGGAGTCATAAAGAACGAGACTGGAAGGATTAGGGCCGAATTGTTGACTTTTAACTAAAGTTAAATGACAAGACTGAATAAGAACATATAGGTTACTAAGACATTCGGAAAGTGCTATATTTACATTCCTGCTTCGGGCACCAGGTGTCTCATCTCATCTCCCGCTTTCACCGAAACATTACAGAAGGGAAGTATTCGAATCTGTAGTATTAATTTAGAATTTAAATATGTGAATTCTGAAGAGGGTATCAAAACATTTAAATCGTAAGACACGAAGAGGATTGCTGACTTTAGAAGTCTTTTCATTATGATTGTGAAATCTATTATACATTGCATTGCGCCGCACTTGGCGTTTATCTTTAATAAGTATATAGATGAAGGCGTGTTTCCCGATAATTGATAAAGGAAAGCTAAGTAAATCTTCTATTTAAAGGTGGCAATACATGAAACTCTAAAACTTTAGGCCTACATCTGTACTATTGGTACTTAGCAGTTTTTTTTTTTAATATCTCAAGTCAATTGTTAGCACATTTTGTAATAACAAATTAATGCTGGTATAGATACTCGCGTTGAGCTTGTGCATCATATATATATAGACCCTGGGAGCATTCGTAAGATGTATCCCGAGTAATTTACAATCTCTCGAAAGCATTCGATTATGTTTATCATGAAACTCTTCAGGAGACTACAATGCTAAAAAGCAACAGGCTAGGTACTAAACCTTCTGAGGTCGTATTTGAGCAACAAAGTTTAGTGTTTAAGTCAATGGTTTGAGATCATTTGGATCTGTAGTCTACATGAGCGTACTACAAGGATCATTTCATGGTCAGTTTCTGTTTTTAAACTTTATGAACGAATTTTCCGGTCTTGCTGAAGATGTTGATGAGATAGTATTGTTCGCATATGACATCTCTTGGGTAGTCAAAGTTAAAAGACAACAACCTGCTTGTGACGATGTATAAAAAGCTACCTGATTACGAGAGAATTAAAAACTAAATTATATTAGAAGCCTACTTCTTTATGAAATGAAAAAAAAAATGTATAAAATTCTCACGTCCAAATGTAAAATACAGATACGGAGTTATTTCGGAACTAAACGAAGAAACGGATAATTAAAGTATGTGAATATTACTGTAATCCTGAGAATTTCCTTAGATAAAAGGTTTCAATGGGGTTTTCGTATCAGTATGTTAGTAATTTGGCGAAAAAGCTTAGTTCAGCCGCTTATGCAATTAAAATATAGATACAAAATATATCATGCAACGTAACCACTAGATTAATTTATTTTGGCTGTTTCTATAGCGTGATGTTTTGGGGCATCTTGCTTTGGGGACATGCCACTAATATTCATAAAATTTTTGTGCTGTAGAAGTGGGCCTTTCACGCGATTTATAACCTTTTAGTAGTGCATTTATGAAAATTGGAATTTTACCTCTGGCATCTCGATTCATATATAAAAATCTATAATTATAAACAGAAAATAATTTAGAAATGTTTAAGAGAAGTTGCGATCGATATAAATTCAGTACCAGAAATAAAAATTAACTGTGTTTAGATGTTAGCCCATTCTCCGAAGCTATGCATACATTTACGGTTCTCTGTATGCACAAAAAGGTTCCTGTGGATATCCAAGGTTTATCACTATATAAATTTATGAGCATTATTAAACAAAAATTCAGAAAAAATGGTTATTACATAATTTAAAAATATTTAGAAAATAAATATTTACAGGCATGACTGGCTCGTTTTCTTAGCTAGCTGTTTCATTCAGTATTGGTTTTGTATTTGTTTTGGCTCCGAATGGTGAAATAAAAAAGCTACCGTTAAATTTCTCATTCACTTTTCTTTAGAGAACTTAAGCTTTACCAATTAGTGATGAAGTGGAAATTTACAAAAAATATGACTTGTTTCAAGTGTTACATTATAAGTTACGAAATAAATTTATTTTGAATTTGAGTTTTGCGTTTGAGCGTTGATCGGACTCAAGTGCCGAGTGCCTCATTGGTAAAGCGCAAACTTTACTGTGCCAACTTGAATATTGTCTCATTTTACGTACGGTAAAACTTAATTATGTATTCTTCACTCAATGATTTGATACTGGCAAGTTATACAAAATCGAAGATATTGATTGTTTAGTGATAATTTTACAAATGTAACGTATTTGAATTTTTATATTTTTATTTTATTTAAAAAGCTTATTTCGTGAGAAACTGGCGACAATTTGCTTATAGCAGTGGAACTCAGTAGAGATGATTTTGGCGCTGCGATTTATTACGATTACGAAAAGGGCTTAAAGCGACAGGAATGTTTTGAACTTTTGTCACTACGTTTGATGAGTTTGCTTGCTTACGAACAATAGCTTTTAGTGGGTTTGCTGAGTTCGAAAGAGGACGGAGAAGCGTTGAAGATGTAGACAGGTCGGTTGCCAACCGATTCACCCAAGAAAATGTTTGAGCAGCTGAAAAATTGGTGCGAGGGAAACTAAGAATTACATATTTGGAGCTTGAGAAAGAACTGCGTATTGCATCAACAGTGATACAAACCATTATTCACATTTACCTTTCTCTTCATAAGCGTTGTTCAAAATGAGTGTCACATAAACTGATCGATCATCAGAAAGAACGCCGGGTAGATTGTTGTCGACTTATGATACAGAAATTTGACGAAGGCAAGAAAAAAAATTTACCAGTGATGGAACGTGGCTGCATAACCATGACTACGAAACAAAATGACACTCGATCATATGGTGCTTTGAAAATAAACCAACACCAACAAAATATCATCTTGCGCGAAACACAGAGAAACAAAATATCATCACGTTTTTTTGTAAGACCGTCATAATGCTACTCAAAATCAAAAATAGTCCATTGTGAGTGATGTATGACAGTTTGTACCCCTGAAGTAGTATCAGCTTGGTGTGACAAGCGACCAAAGTAACGAATCCGGCACCTTATTGGGTGGTGTTCTTCTTCTTCAGACGTGTAGCGCATTTGGCGGTGCACACGTCCGTCAGGACACTTGATTCTTTTAATTCGAAAAAATGTATCTTTACTATCTTAACCTCTATATTACTCTAACTTAGCATCAACCGATTTTTATTAGATTCCGAAAATCAAAGAAGAATTGAAAAACAAGAAATTTTAAAGGCAGAAAGATGCACTGGCTGCCTATAACTTCGAAATTTCTGAGTTATCCGAAAAAGAGTGGTCAGAGGTATTTTTAAACGGTTAAAACACTTAGGAAAGTGTATAAATATTCAGGATGAATACTTTGAAAAGATAGATACTAGTAATAAATAATAAATATTATAATTTTTGAGTACCTTGTTTTTTGAGGCATACCCTTCGTATAAACAGGATAAATCAGTTTTTTTGTCATTGTTTTAGAAAAAGTTGGGTTTTAGAACAGCCTATGTATTTAAATTTTATGTGTTCTGCTTACGTCACGCTAATCGAAATCCTATGAGTACATTCCTGCAGTGCCTACTTAAAAAAAGTTTGAGTTTGAGCCATAAATAGCTTACAAAATTCGAAATTAGCCGCAGGTATTTTGAAAAAATTGGATAGGTTATTACTGCAAAAAAAAATAATTAAAGGTTTATTTTATTTATCAGCAATTGAAGTTAACGGCATCGACGAGTTAATAACTCTAAGACGAAAAATATACATGAAAGTACTGAAATTTAATATTTAAAATTGTGATAACTTCAGCACGAAGTGTATGGAAGCGAATATAGGAATTATTTCAATGTTTACATCAAATCAAGAAAAAACTGTACAAACTATCTCGAGGTAATGCTTGCTATGTTTTTATTAATTCCCAAGAGGAGTTGGGGGCTGTTGGATACATATCATCTATATTAGCGGTATTCAGCGAAAAGAAAAAACTCGGTTGTTTGGAAACGAAAGTAACTAAACTAATTATTGTCTTAACACATTCAATGGTGTGAAGTCACCGACGGGTAACATCACAGTTAATTAGCCAAAAAAAATTATGTTAGTGACAAAAAAAAATGTGATTTTCTTTTGCATACCTACGAGTGAAAATATTGTGAAATGAAGCACAAAAAAAAAAGAACATTTACTATGCATTTTTTTGAAAGATTGTTCATTGCTGACCCTAGCTAACACGGCTTCTTCCTAACAAAGGAAGAATAGTACATTGTGTCGAATAGACAATTAATCATCAGTTGACTAATATTTACATACTTAACTGTACCTCAATAATAATTGTAAATTATATAGCTTAAATAAATGTAAGCCCAATGCCGACTCGTCCTAATGCGCATGTGCTCGTGAGTGCGCACAGCGGCAAGAACACGCCACCTATCGGCGATCGATTGCTCCTACCTGCATTTTCTGCTATTTTTAGATGACAGCTAGAATTAATGTTAAAGACTGAAACTGGCCATTGGCAATTTAACTGGCTAATTTGCCATTACAGTGGCAGTCCCTACAATTTCCAGTCCGTTTTAAATATTGCAAATAAAAATACAGATAAACTGTGCTCTGACAAGAGGCAAATTAACGAGAAAAGTACGTGCATTATGTACTATTATTGTTCAAAAAAATAAAATAAAATGCATGTCTTTCGTTGAACAAGTCGTAACGTTTTAGGTACAATGATAAGACATAAAACAGAAATAAATAAACTTGATTTTCAATTATTATTAACCAAAAGAGGGATCGTTTTCAAAATTACATCGTCGTTAAAAGATATCTAAAGCAGCATAACTAAATATCTAAGCATTATTATGTCAATATATAACGACTATTTAAAAAATTTTTCAGCAGCAAGCGAATACAGGAATTATTTCATATTAGTTAAAAATAAATTATTTTCTTTCGTTTAACGGTGAACAAATTTAAGAGTCGGAAAATATTTATTTTTAATTTTTTTTTATTTCATTGAAAAATGAATTTTTATTTATTTTTAGAAAACTGTAACGTCTCAAACTTTGTTTTACTTTTCTATAATTTAGTTCACGCTTTCTATGAATATGAATAGTTCCACATTATTCGACTGCAAACTTCACAGGTAAAAGGGGATGGATATTCTTGCACATAAAATGACTTGTGCGAATGTATGTCCTATATTATAAATTATAAGAAAAAAAAATCCAAACCAACCTCTTGTCCCTAAAATCTTACCATCAATTAATTCGGTGATAATAAATATTCACCTAATTATAGTTTTACATTATGTTTTTGTCGATTATTTCTTATTTAAAATGGAATAAACGTAGATATTATTTGTTGCATACGAATGTTCATTAAACAGCTCACTTTGTTTGGATTTTATTACCTAACTAGGCATTAACCGACTTCTGATGTGGATTTCCTTTCCGCTTTCTGTTTCAAGCCGCTCCCGATGCCGACCTCGATCCTCGCTCGGAAATTTGTGCTATTGGTCCGGTAATACTACTTTTTTAACTTCCCGCTAAGAAAATAGAAAATTTTATAAAATGTTCGGAAATGTTATTGGTTTCAACCCCTTTTTGCAAAAATCGAGTTCTCATCAGATCTCAACGTTCTGAGGGTCTAGGAAGCTTCCCTGATCATCCCTGAGATGATGTCCGTATGTCTGTGTGGATGTGTGTGTGTGTATATGTGTGGATGCATGTAAACCTCTCATAACTTTTAAACGGCTTGACCGAATCAAGCCCACTAAACGGCGTTATAAAGAGTTTCACCAAACTTAGATTTCCTGAAAGTTTGGGTTGATTTGGAAAGGTAGATTTTGAGAAAGGTTCAAAAAACTAAGAAAAAAAATATTTTTAAAGCATTTTTTTCAAAATAACTTTAAAATAGCTTGACCGATCAGTTTCAAAATCTAATCAGCTCTTAACCTATTAAAAACACGTCGATTGTCGCAAATCAGATCAAAATCTGTTGATTCGTTTGTGAGAAATCGTTATCGAAAGAAATCGAAAAAAAACAGTTTTTTGGAATAACTACAAAACGGCTTGACCAATCGATTTCAAATTCTAACCAGCTCTTGACCTTGTAAAAACACGTCGATTGCCGCAAATCGGGTCAAAATCGGTTGATTCTTTTGCGAGAAATCGTTGTCGAAAGAAATCGAAACAAACCGTTTTTTACTCAAAAAATCGCATCAAATTCTGTATATTTTCGAGTGTTTTGAACTCGAAAATAGCGGGAAGTTTCAGGGTTGGCCTACAGGGTTAACCTTTTTTTTTGTGTATAAAAAGTATAAAGTATAATAATTAGTGTTACAGGAAATAGTTTATGCAAAATTTTATTATAATGTGTTTTGAAAATTACTCCAGACAGATAAACAGACAGATACATTATCGATACGAAATGTGAAATATTGTTTGTCCAATCTCAAAATTTTATTATATTCTGAATTTCATGAAGATCGATACAGTTGTTGTTTAGGTGCAAGAGGCAGATAGAGAAACGGAGGCAAGTATTTAAAAAAAAAAGTTAGTAAATACAGATTGAAGTTTGACAAAAATATTGTTTGTGCAGACGGAGCCTACGTACTTATGTAACAGTATGAATTTTTTGAATAAATGATCGGAACAAATTAAAGTTAGATATTTCATGATATATCTGAATATCTTATTTCGTGAACGAATTGATACTTTGTCCGATCAATGTCTTTTATGTTATAAATTACGCTATGCCTAAGAATCTCTGGCCATGTTAAAAATTAAAATAGCTGTTACCATTTAAAAAGAAAAATTCCCTAATATTAAATGAGAATACAATGGCTGACAATTGTACCTAGTCAGTTTTAAAAGAATCACTAAACTGTTTTTGCTAATTGTTTAAAAATGACACAAGTGCACAAGACGCTTTGAAGGATACTTAAAAAAAAAACAATAAAACTATTGTAAGTTGTTTTATAAATAATCACAATCACAAAGCTTTCCTTATATATCACATTGCGTTTTTGAGTTTAGTCCTTTGGATCCATTAACCATAATAAGGATCATAATAATGTCTTTTTTTATTTAATGAAACTTTAACTTCTTCTATTATCATTTTCGGAAAAGTGGTACAAAAGTTGAGAACGTTTTATATATTGTAGTCCAATTTACACACGGGAATTTGATTAATCAGTGCAATATAAGATACAGTGAATGCTATCCGAACATGGTTATAATTTGGTGGATGCTAAAAACATTTATGTTATTTCAACACATGTTTCGAAGTTTTCATTTGAACATTTATGATCAGAGCGAATAGATTGTTTTATTTACTTTTATAACCTTCTTCTATATTTAAAGCGAGATTGGAAAGGGAATTTAAAACCAAATGGAAGTCAAGAACGGAAGTTATACCGTGATGTGCATTAGTATAGAAATTGGCCTTAAGATCGAAAGAGTGCTTTAGAATTATTACTTCTAAGATAATGTATTTTACGTTCGAATTATGGAACTCGTGGAAGTCCGATAGCATAGTGAGGCTTTCACGAAGGCATTGAATTTCAATAAAAAGATACTTTATAATACGTGGGGCACACAGTAAGTTTCTGGAACTAGCCACTTTCGTAAACGATATTTAAAAGTAATTACTGCATTTAAAATGGAACTCTTTGGCTATAGAATATAGTTTGTTTAATCTAACTGTCAATTGTTTTTACACAATGCCATCATTTTAATTATTCTGTGTCTTTATTATTATGAATATAAGTTATAAAAAATTTCGTAGTATGATTTTCTACGATTTTAAGTGAAGTTCGGCAGCTTAGTACAGCCTCATTCGGCTTTGAACTGCTTTTGGCGATGAAGCACCATGCAAGACAACTATTTACAACTGGTTTGGAGCATTCAAGCCCGGTCGTGACTATTTCAGTGGCGAATTTCGTCATGTTCGCCCGAAACAACACAAAAACATCGATGTTGTACGCTGTATGATCATAATAGACAGGCGTGCGACCTATCATGAGATTTGGGCTTCGTTAAGTATAGGTATGAGTCAAATACAATAGTTTTGGTATGAAAAAGCTGTGCTCGCGGTGGGCCCTAAACGATCTAACTGAGGATTAAAAAACGGACCGCTTCACTTGATGCGACGCCATGCTTACCGCATTCAAGGATGGGGTGTCAAATTAGGTGTGAAACCTAGTCAAAGTGACATAATACGGATTTATTACAAAATAAAGCAGCAATCGACAGTATGGGTCTATCGAATTGAGCTGCAACCAACCAAAGTGGCGCACTTCTTTTTTTAATAAAACTAAGCACGTGGCTACCGTTGCTTTGAAGAATTGTCCTGCCGTGAACAGTGATTGGTACACGATCATTTGTTTGCCGGAATTTGACGATGATCTCCATAAAAATAACCGTAAACGTCGTATCATCTTGCACCACGACAATGCCAGTTCTCATACGGCTAAGCAGAGTAATAAATTTTTGAAATAGAAAAACATAGAACTTATGATCAGTCCGCGTACAGTCCCGACCTGACACCGTGTGACTTTTTTTTGTTCGCAAAAATTAAGAACCAATTACTCAGTCAACGATTTTCATCACTAGAAGAAG